>CM051269.1:6616270-7266270 GCA_027921565.1 Artemia sinica
TAATTAAGACTTTTGGTTTGAAAGGGTTTCAGTATTTAGAAAAAATAGCTTTCAATTACTGTGATTAAAGTTTGAAGTTTTACTCAGAAAAGGGAAAAAACTTCAATTTTTCTTAAAGTTGGAGCATTTTCACCAACAAATTTGCAGAAAAATAAAGTTACCTGCTTTTGATTGGTAAGTTGGAAAACCCATTGCCACATGTCCAAACTACTTGAGGACATATTATGGCAGATCCTGGTGATTCAACATTCGATTCTTTTCTATATTTCTTGTTTCTCTTCACTGGCTTAAAATGGTAATGTTAAAATACTAGTTCGATAGTGAAGCAAAAAACTTGAAAAATTGCCTCAACTATAGGGACAAATTGGATAATCATATGAGTGTAATTGGGGTGTGATCCTAGGACTCTATAATACATGTGTGTATAATGGTGTGAATATAGGTCTCTTTATAATGCTATTTGAATGGCCCACTTTATCTGAGCTTTACTGGTACTAGCAGTAAGTTTCTGTTGTTCATCACATCAGTCTTTGTCACACATTTGGGCCATTTCAAACGCTAATCTACCAGTTTAATCCACTTTAAAAAAAAAAAAAACTTTTCTGGACTCAATTATTTTGTCTGGAAAAGTCTAGAATTCTTGAAATAAGGATGTCCTAACTACATATTATCTAGAAGTTTGTGACACCCACCCGAGTTTAAAACATGTCTCATGCTAGCCTTTTGGGGTAGGGACTAGGAAATTCCATGCTAAATCTAGGGAGGTGTGTTAATGCAATAAAGGGATCAAAATGAATAGGTTGTTGCACATCAACCACAGTCACAAATACTTAAAAATCTTGAAACATTAGCACTGAGGCCAAGTCAGGGAGTTCCTTCAGATGATGGAAAATCTTGCATAAAATTGGCCAAAAAAACTTTATACACATCTAACAAAAAAAATCTAATGTTTTGTTCATGTGAAAACATTATTACAAATAATAATCAGCATTCATCTTGTTGTTGAGAAAATTTACCTGTAAAGTCAACAAGGTATGTGTTCTTGTCAGAGGACCCTTGGAATTTTGCGACACCAATGCTTCTCATCTGTTTGAACTATGGTTCAGTGAACTGTTTCAACCAGGTCACCTAAATCTTTACCTGACAGGGCCTAATCGGTCGTGTCAAAAATTCTGAACCCAAGGTTTTTTTACTAAAGCTATGCTCAATAGAATAGAGATGTCTGAGTAATTAGCAAACCAGTAGCTTACCATTTTGAATTTGGCCCCTGACCATCGGAACATTTTTTAGTGCGCTTGTTATATTCTCACTACAACCCGACAAGCGAATTTCAAATCACTTGGATAATCCTAGTTTTGCCAGTATACATATATAGCTGCCAATTTAACCTTAATTTTATCAGGAAAAAGTCCACCCATATGGCTACATTTTCCGCGAGCCACAGATCAGATCTGTTACTGGTGCAGATCCCAACCTTTTTTTTCGCCAAAAAAAATAACCAAGTATATGACAGTTTGAACAATAACCATGCGCTAAAAAAAAATTTGTTGGGAGATCATTTTCGTGTCAAAAAACAGGAAAACTCGAGCTGAAAATTGAAAAAAAACTTAGCTTATTCTCTTGTCTGGGTGCTACTTGGAATATAGTGTCCACATTTTGCATTCGCAAATAATCCACACATGGCCAAGTTTTTTTTTCTTCTTTTTCTAACCCCTGATGCCATTATTTTCCAACAACACGCGAGACAAAAACCCCCACTAACCACAAAAACCAAAACTTTGTTCGACCTGCACCAAACTAGTGGAATCCTTCAAAGTCAAGAGCTCCTGACAACAGAATGGGGAACAAAAAGCCATGGAAATCATAGTCGGAACAACCTCAATCACTTCTCAGCTGCCAACTAATGCAGCACACTGGCGGGCCACATTTCTACAGGGGACATTCAAACATTAACATCATTGATGCAGAGCAGACACAGAGCCAGCATGGGACCTTATTCACTCTGAAGCGGTACAATTAAAGGTCAACCTGAGGTAGATGGCTGTTAGCACAGGGTCATGACTAAGCAGAGTAGGCCAGTTATCTTGTTTTGAACAGAAAAATTTTTACCAAGCAGTTCCGAAATTGCACTATCAAATTATTGGCTGCCATTACCCTAGTTTTAAAGACACATTTCTGAAAAAACAAAATGGCTATGTAAAAAAAAAATGACCATTTGCAGCTGATTCAGGAATGGTAATTGATTATTTTCTTAGTCTGAATAGTAAAATTTTATTTTAAACTCAATTTTTCAGAAACTCTTATAAAAAGCTAGAAACCCTCTAAAACTGCCCATAAGTTTTGTTGTGATTCATATTTGAGGGATTTTGCGGCTCTTATAAAAATTCTGCAAATTTGTTTTTTAAGTAATATTTTACTCTCAAGACTAAGGATTAATAATATTCCACTCCTAAATCAGCTGTAAATGGCAATTTTTTCCAATTAGACAGCTTTTTCTTACAAAACCCTTTGCCAACTATGGACTGTTTTCCTTTGGGATCCATTAAGGGCTTAAAATGGAACTTGTCCCAGAAAGGATTCTTAACTTGTAGAAAGAGTATAAGAGAAAGGCAGTTGAGTTGATGTATTCACTTTCCTCCTAGTTTAATTGTCTGCTGTAAACTGTATAACTTACACAAACATTTTCAAACCAACATCAATAACCAGCTTTGCATTAATTCCAAAATTGTATTAACTAGGCCTAAATCAACTATCGTAGCCTTACGAAGTCTATAATAGCCAAAAGCTTCAATTAATCTAAGGGCTAACCACCCAATTTTTAATAAGGGATGCTTAGCCTAGTCTAACTGAGTTGTTTTACACTGAAGGTGAACCAAACTATAAAACTGAATGATTGTTTGGGAAAAATGACGCAGTTCACATGAATATACCAACAAATAAAGTAAAAATACGACTGCTCAATCCCATTTTTATGTTCTTATGAATTTAATCATCGCTTTATAATCGAATCTTTCTAACCTTTCCTAATAAACTTGTAAAGTTTTACCAAATCATATTATGAGTTAGGACAAAAAGTGAATACACCATTCGATGCCTTTTTTTATGTTTGATTACAAATATAATAATCATTTCTATGGAAATGAATTTCAGCCCCCCCCCCTTATATATGCCAATTCAGGGTTAGGTTGGGTTAGGTATATTATAGGGGGGGGGCCGGGGTGCTGAATGACATGCTGAATTCATTTCCAATAGAAATGATTATTTATATTCGGTAATCAGCAATATAAAAAAAGGTAGGTAAAGTTCTACAAATCATCCTTATTGAGTTAGGACTAAATGTGAATACACCATTCAATGTCTTTTTTTATGCTGATTACAAATATAATTAAAGCATTTCTATGTGACAATGAATCTTCAGTCACCCCCCCCCTTATATATGCCAATTCAGGTTTAGTTTGGTTTAGGTATAGCCTATATAGGGGAAGGGCGGAAATTCATTTCCAATAGAAATATCTTTATTTATATTTGGTATGGCCAGCATACAAAAATGGCATCAAAATGGTGTACTCACATTTAGTCCTAACTCAATAATATGATTTTCATAGAACTTTACCAAAAAGGCATCAAATGGGTGTATTCACTTTATTCCTAAACTCAATACACTGATTTGGTAGAACTTTGCCAATAACTTACCCATAATTGCCTATATAACCTGTTTCACTAGGCTCATGCATTTTATTGATTCTCAATTTTGTCAGGTATTGATTTAATTTATAGGTAAACTAGTTTTAATGACGCTGACAGAGGTATGAGCCATATTTGAAATAAGAGAAAAAAAGTCATCAGTAAAAATTTAGAATTGGTACTCCTGATCAGGAGACATGTTAAACAAAAAACTTTCTTTACCTTTAAAATGTGTATAATGATCCAGTTAATATATAAATCCCAAGGGGAAAACCCTTTATCCATCAAGTCTTCCATCTCTTTTTCCTTCTTTTCTTCAACTTAAAAGAAAAAAAAATTCAATTTTCTCCATGCTAAAAAACGCAACCCATAAATCTTTTGAAATTCCCACTATTTAATTGTTCTATAAATCGTTTCCTTATAGATACGCGTTTATCTCGGCCGAGTTTAATAGGAACGACCCTTGTTCCCGGCCGAAGTCTGTTGATTTTGAATTGAAGAGTTAGGTTAGGTTGTATTAATATTATTGTATTTTCGCCCCTGCCTCATAAAAAAAAAAAAAAACGGGAATTAACAATGGACGGGGCTGAACGCTATCTATAGAACAATTTACTTTGGCAATCATCAGTCGGCAATTTCAAAGGATTTACGGATTGCGTTTGAGCATGGAGAAAATTGAATTTTGTTTTCTTTTAAGTTGGAAAAAAAAAACGAAAAATACACAAAAGAAGGAAAAAAAAAAGAGGAAAGAGTTGATGATAAAGGATTGCTCCCCTTGAATAATGTGTTTAATTAGGATCATTATACATATTCTTAAAGTAAGAATTGTTTTCTTAACATGTCTCCTTATCAGGACTGCTACCAATTCTAAATTTATACCAAAGTATCGCCTTTTGGGGTCTGTAACAAGGACCTTACAATTAACCATTTGTGAGGAGGAAAATGATAAACCCTTATGCCTCAGAAAAAGTATAAAAAGTGAATAAAAAGACATTGAGTGGTACGTTCACACTTATTCGTGAACGTCATTTACGTGAAATTATTCAATATTTACCGGTTGACTTATCAATAAAAGAATTTCACAAGCAGTTTTGACGCTTTAAATTTTTTACAGCTTTTCCACAACTTTTTTTTATCCAGAACAGGGTTGCCATTGCCAATCACCGACCTTTTCAAAACATTGCAAATGAAGGCTGAAAAAGAGGGACTTTTTTGCGAAAAAAGTAGCTGCAAGTTAAAAAATTTGCAATTTCACTGTTCACCCAGCACTGTTGCCATATTGGCTTATTTCCCGCCAAAAATGGCCATATGTGAGTATGTGACCGGTGGGCACATCAGATATTGACGTCATTCCCATCTCAGGCTCGTATACATCTTGGCGAATTTTAATTTAACCTTGCGTATTTTTCTGGCGTGATATTGAAACGCTTTATCTGAAAGGAAAGAAAATTATCTTTACTCCTATTCGGATCCCAATACTTTGGGTCATATAAAAAAGCTCTGTAGTAACCAATAGCTTATCGCCAAATTCTTTTCTTCCCTTATAATAAGCTTATACTATGCTCACTTCGAAAACCAGACATTCGAAAATCTGGTGCATTAAGCAAAACAAGACAAAGGAAACATTGCACCCATAGTAACATAACAATTTTCCCATCGTAAAACTATAAGAGCTCATTCCTTGATTCTTTTAACAAACTTGTGATTGAGTCCCTCAGTGAAGGCCCAATGGCCATTTCTTATTGTTTAGTTATTGCGGGACTAGGACTGCAAGCAAGTTATTTGAGTGGGAAAAAAAAGTCCAAATGGGTTTCGTGCTTGAGTTTACAAATAAAACGTTATTTTGTCTCCTTGTGCGTGGAAGTTGTTACTTTTTTCCACGACTTTTTTGTACTTTTGCAAAGATGAAGCACTGGCATTGATGCATAATACACAGTAAGGCGTAGTTGGGATTTTCTTCCGGAGTTGCGGGATCTCCCTACTTTGCTTTTGACCAATGGTACACTAAGCCGACACACAAAGAATACATTTATGGCAAAACTATATAAATAAGCTTCTTTGCCGGAGATTTGCGCCCAGCTTGGATTTAAAGACAATGGTAAAGTGCAGATTATTGGCTCTCTACGATTTAAGTATTTCACCCTGTTGCTCGTCCAAATAGAAATACTTACCTTCCATGGTACTTGAAAAATTATTCACCCGGTATTGTAAAGTGAAACCATTCAACAATTTTACACTGCACTCCAGTATGGGGAAGAAGACAAAGGTGTTTTTTGAGCCTCTTGCACTTTTCTAAAATCCCGATTTCCCTTTTCTAAGGACATAATAGACTTTAAATTATTGTTTCTTAAATGGCGAACAAAAAATTTGTGTGTGGCTGAGCGATTAATTTCCTCGCTGAGATCATAGGGATTTTCTCGTGTGATAAATTTAGGCTAGCGCCCTCAAAGAAAAAAGTCCGTCTTAAAACAACACAGCAAAAGTAATTACATTCCAATCAATTTTCCGTTTGATGTAGCAAGAATATGCTAGAATACGCTAAATAAACAGTCACACTGTTAAAATAAGAAACTAGGGACACAAAGATAATGGGTTTTATAAAAATCATCATTAAACTTTCGTATATAGCCCATAATATATAAGCCATTGTTCACCATAAAGTGGGTATTTTTCAGGGGGGCCGGGAGTTACGAAAACTATTTTGATATATTTTTCATCAACTTAACAAAAATTCTGGGACCTTGTTGATACATACGTATTCGGAAAGGACGTATTGAATGGAAAAGAGAATCTATCTATTTCTTTTGTTTTTCTGTGGTTTCGATACTTGTGTCTTATAGCCACCACATCACAAGTTTCTGTTGAGAAGTGAAATTGTGGTTAATGACCAACCTGATGCTACTCTGAGCAATCTGATGAACAAACATCATACTTAATCAAACAACAATTTTGCTAAAAACTACAACGAACAGGAATTAAAGAAGGGTGGGGTGCCACAGACAATCATCTACTATTACAAAATAGCATAACCTAAAACTAACCTAGCCTAAACCTCAGTTTCCCAAAATACAACAATAATTATAATTAACAATATATAGCTACAATTTTGTTATCCCAATACGACGCACGAAAAGCTCAATATTATGTCTGTTATAAAGACCATGTAACCAACCCGCCGTCCTATTGCGTTCAGGTTCACCCGATACACAGAGTCTCGAGTGTGCTATAAAGGGATTCAAAAATTACCCTGCCTTTCTTGTGGGTAGGAGTCTACGTAGGCCCAACTCCTGTTTCATGTTTGTTTTAATATCCCACATGCCTGGAGCCATAACCATCTGATTCTTTTTGCTCGTTATTTTGTGCACAACTTATTCTCCGTTTATTTTCGCCCCGGTGGTCCCCGGGTCTATTTGGTCCACCACAATGTGGCAATTGCTGGAATATTCTAGTGCTTGTCGCGTTGCATAATACACATTTCGAGGAAGTGACCGTTTGGTTAATGCTAATAATAGTCAAAAGCTTAATATCGATGAAAACTATAATATTTTAGAAAAACATATGTGCACATTAAGGGGTACCGGTCATCCCCCTCCCTCCCTCGTGCGGCGGTAAAATCTCGCTATATATTAACAATAACTATAACCTAACCTCACATTACCAAAATACCAATTAAATACTTAAATAAAATATATGTGACAATTTATTTTCTAACCCAGCGCGAACGCTCAATTCTCTTTGGCTCAATAAAGACACGTGGGCTTTGACAGATTTTTCTCTGTGTCCCTTGTTTCGTATTATTCGTGATTACCAATATCTGGAGTCGTGTATTATACATAACCGACAAACGGAGTCGAACTATTTCTTTTATCGGAAACTTCTGACGACAGCAAAATTAAAAAAAAATTCTTTATAGCAAAGTTTTCAACCTTGGTGGTGTGTCACAGAGCTAGCATACAGTATACCACCCAAACCCCCTTACTTCAAAAACAATAGCACTTAGGACTATGCCCCTATTCTTTTTCCACGGTGGGTTTTATTGGTTATCATGAACAAAGCTTTTGCACCAGAAGAACCACACACATTAGCTCTAAATTTAATCAAAGGTTAGCTCGATGAGTAGTGTGTTTGCCCCTCTTTAATGAAAACCTAGGGTTCAGCCTCCAGGAGCTGTCATATATGGTTGCCCCAAAGTTCCTTCACAGGCGCCCTCTACACTGCATATCCTTCCGCGCATGGACCGTAAAGGTTTCAGAAATTGTTCTTCGTCACGCTAAGCAGAAAAAACCTTACAAATATAAAAAAAAAAGCTGATCTAAAAAAACTACCAACCAAACTAAACCCCTAGCGGTGTCGAACATTTAATTTTTTGACTCGTACGCACGGGAAACGGTGAAGACAAATTTCAAGTTTGGCTCCACAATCCTTTACCAGTTTAGCACGAAACTGACCGTTTCTTCGGTCAGTCAATGGCTTTATTCACAAGATTCTGGCCTATTGTTGGATGTGTTTTTCAAAGAGTTATGGCTGTATTTTGTTGGTTTAACACCTTCCGTTGCAACACTAGTTTCACAGTAATCTCCAAGTTTTTACTGAACACTCTTTCATTAAGGAAACAGCCTTCGGACATATGGCTATAACCAATCTCATCTGAAATAGCAGGAATGGCATTATTAAAAACCTAGGGGTCAATTGAAAAGGCATTATTAAACTTTCAAAAGCGAGGTGACAACACTTTTTGGACAAAATTTATATAGGTTCAGACCTGTAGAGAGAAATATATGCTTTCATCCCTTCTTCAAAACCTGTTTCTGGTATGGAATCCTCTAAGCCCAAGACAAATATAAATAGGGGTTTTAGGACCAAGCAGAAATCATCAATAACTTAACCACTGGATCTCACGTTTCTTGAAATTGTCTGTCCATCTTAACCCAACTACTCTAAGGATCAGCCAAGAAATCTCTCATCTATGATTTTACTCGCCTTTCTCAAAATATTACTCGTTTTCATTTTGTCATTTGATGATAGTGATGAGCCCCAACCCCCAAACAACATTTTTGCGGCAACCTAGATGTGTATGACCTTTGGCTTTCAAAAACTATTTTCGGGGGGGCCAATATGGTGCCAATTGCACTTAAAACATGGTGCTGCGTGGAGTCTTGTTACCAGAACTGGCTATACTGCAAGGGTCTAAGAAATAGGACTTTTAAAGAGTTAATTTCCAAGGAAAAATGGTTGCAACAAAAAAGCTCCAAGTTCCAGTTCTAAAAAATTTGTTACTACAGGGTATATAAAAATTCGTTGATACAGGGTATATACGAAATGGACCAACACCCCTTGAGAACATGGAAGACGAGACCTTTTGTTTCACACAAACTTAAAAATTCTAATCTCTACTTGCAGAATCTCGACGCATATGAATCCAGGGTGGAACAAGATAACAACACTTCACTAAGTGTAAGGGGGCCAAGGCTGACTTCAAATATTGGCATGGGCTTTGAAGATAGAGAGGGGCGAAGGCTAAAAATTATTCATTTCACAAATAAGTCAAGTGTCTATGGCTTTTTTTAACAGTGTAGTAGTAAGATGAATTGAAAATGGTCGTATTGCTCCTTTTAACAAATATTTATCTTCCAACAACATTATTTCGAAACTTCAATGGTGACTAATCACAATATTACTGGATAAATAGCCGTTTAGGCATCTATAGAAGATATATGCGAATTTAAAGCCGCAAGGCCGTGCAGGATGTAGGGATGAGGGAGGCAGCTGTTTAAAATTAAATAATGCCTACCATATAATATAATCTGGCGGCAAAAATGAGTCTTGGTATTCAGAAAAGAAAACTCGCTTCTGTTGAAGGGAAATACTAGCAATACCAGAACAAATTAAGATTAGATATAATGAATCTATAGGAATACAAACACCCAGCAGGTTTGGAAACTCTATCAAATACTGAAACTGCCCTCGCATACTAATTCTCCTAACAGATAAAACTTAAAACAACGTACACAAGAATGTTTCTTCCACCAGATCCATGGTTTGAATGTTGCTTTCTAGGTTAGATGGGGACCTAGTAAGACCACGAAAACGTCCAATAGTAAAAAAACAACACATAGGGATGCAAGGACATATGAATCGAAATAAAAAAACACAGAATTAATTTGAAAAAAACATTAAATAAAACTTCCTAACACAGAGAAGTAAAGAGTAATGGATAGAGTCTTAAAACCCCTATAATAATAAAAAAAGTACTGCGAGACCTAAAGATAACGAAAAATAAAGTGAAGTTAGATTTGAAATAAATGAAACCAAAAACTACGAGAAACTAAATAAGAAACTAGGGCCAAAAACACAATACCGAAGTGAAAAATTAATCTATGATCTGTCATTTAACTTTAAAATCAGGGAGGCGGCACATTCAAAGTTCATACATTCGGTTGCGTAAAACCTTTATCACAGACAGAAATGCGTCACCAACAAAAACAGTGGAGTTGTTGGTTTCTCTCCGATGTCCTTTCGTTGCTAGCATTGACAGTTTTTGGTCCATATAATTAGAGTTCATTCGATTAATATAATTCGCAAATCCAAGTTTTGCACTTTCTCAAACTATTAAGACTCAGTCGATTGTTTTAAGATTTTTGTTGCGTTTTCCGGGCATATAACCTATTTTAAAACATGTTCTAGTTTTTTTGGATTATAACCCTTGTTGAATCTTGTAATTGGATTTTAAGATTCTTTATTTATAAAGCTGGGACCTGCTGTTTTGCTGGCTGGCTTATTCTGATGAAATTACAGTGGGAACACAATCGTAAGAGGGAATAGTTCATTCAGCATTGACCTGAAATAAGCGACTTTCTCGCTAATCAAAACCTGAAATGTTTTAACTTGGAACTTATTTATCCCAGCTAAATGGCTAACCGGCCGGAAAAGCTGACCTTGCTCGCTGGCGCCCGCTGCTTCACTATTATTTTTTACCGAAAACTACGTATGACGGTTTTAAAAAACAGAGTTTTAACGTGAGTAGAACGAGTTAAGGGTTGCCACCCGTGAATCAATTGTTGAAAGCAAGAGAAAACACACTCTGTCACTTTCTATGAGAGATTCTTAATTATGATGAATAGGAACAGAGAACAGCTAACAAGAATTTAAAAAAAAAAACGTGATGGATTTTAGTCAAAAAAAGCGTCATTGTAAAGTGTTTGAAAAAAAGATAACGGAACCACTTTGGCCCAAAATTGTCATTTTGATCCTGAGGGATCGTACATCAACGTGTCAATGCATTTGCGCATGTATAAAAGAATGGAAGGAAAACTCAGATGTGTAGAAAACTAGATAGCGTCGGAAGCCGAGCAGATAAAAAACCAAAGAACCTATAACAAAACAAGGTGTGCTTCAGACGGGTCGTGTGTGCTTTTATTCCGACGTCGTAATGGTGGCAGCAACCCAGTAGATAATCTCTGATCCCAGTGTGTTGGAAAAAGCCTGAACCGATTGGTTGAGGTTTTTCTGATAATGTATTTACTTTCTTTCCATCAAAAGGAGCTCTTAGGATAAAACATGAAACGATCCTCATAATATAATCGGTCTTTGAATGGTTTGTTCAAATCTATGAGTTTCATCTTATTAATCACCACGCCATTACTACAATTGTCCATTTTGTAGTTCGCCTTAGAATAGCCATCAACGAAGTTCCTTAAGACTGATGTCTGCTCTCACTGTGCCAGGGAAATGGCCCATCAAAGTACTTAAGAGCAGCCTTGCACAGCGAAAAGAAACAAAAACGATCCTAGTGCTACAATGGAATAAGCTACAGGTCCCTCAGCGATTATAGTATCCTCTCCCGAATAAATCAGAAATCTAGTTTCAGAAAAGAACAGATCCTCACGGATTTTGCAATGAGTAGCTCTACAGACTTCTCTCTTGTTATGTTTGCTGAATATTAATGGTGTGTGCGTGCTTGATAAAATTCGCGGACTTAATAGAAGATTAAAATAAATAATTAGCGTGATTTGTTTAGAAAGGAGAGCTTTTTGACAGATGTTAACACCTGAAGGAGGGCTTTTTTACGCCATGCTCCTAGTTTCTAACAATACATCTATCGCACAGCTAAAAGCACTTAAGCAAAAAAAAGCCAAGTAAGCAGTTGGTCTAGCGATTTTGACAAATTATCAATTATGAATGATGAAGTGTGTCGGCTAGCAATTCTTGCCGCGTAATAAACTGAATGAACTTATCATACTTAATCTTTTTAATCTCTACTTCTACACCAATTACAAGATGACAACGCTTCTGAAAGAAAATTTATACGATTGCTTGCCGTGCACCAAAGTCGTCTAAATTATAAGGAAGCGAAATGCATAAAAAAAAGTCCTCCTCCCCTTTGGTGGGCCTATTGCAAACTAATCCAGAAATCACATGTAAATGAGCTGAAAATCTTCCCTAACTTTTTTGCCAAACAGGATGACTACGAGGGTCATTTCAAAAAAAAATACACGAGTATATCTCCATCCTAGGGGTACGTATATCTTTTAGGTCCGTATTTTCTCATTCTTACCTGAATTCAGGTCTCATAGTATAAAGTTTGTCAGGTAAGGCTGAAGACCTGTAACGAATTATCGATATCGCTCTCAACTCCTAATCAGGTGGCATTTTCCTTCTTCTGAACTTCTCGGTAGAAAGAAAAACTAAATTTATGTCATCTTAATTAATAGTCCATAAAAACTTAATAATGGAATGTTTTCCAAGTCAAGGGTCGCGAACCACATTATTTAATAAAATATGAATTTCCAGTCCTTAGATTTTCAGCCGGCAAACGTGTCGGGATAGATCAGTCCAACTATACGGCCCGTTGACCCTTAATTCCTTACAGTGCAAAATTATTCATAGCTAAAAAAAATATCCAAGTAATGTCACACCTGTCCCAGTGACGCACATGTGAAGACTTTTGCCCAACCATAAGAAGTTTGGCCTGGATCCTAGACTTTAAACAACGCCTTAAATGTCACAACACACATACTCGGCGAATTTTGGCTTCGTTTTGTGGAAGGAGTGTACGATAAACAAAAAAGATTGAAAAACCATTAGTACTCTCACGGTTACTTAAAAAGTCCGACATTTTTAGAAGAAGCCTAAATCCTCATCGAGTTGCTCAAAGTATTAATAGTTGCTGGACCACGATATCTAATGGGGAACCCGATGCATACTTTATGGGAAGACTTCCGTTCGGCAAATAAAAAAACCGGTTGTAAAAGTAACAGCTACATATTCACACCGTTCGATGTTATATACTAGCAATTCCATATTTAAACGAGGCATTTTTTCGCAGAAACCCTTGTAACTAAAAAGGGAAGTGAATGATAATGATGATGTTGGTCACTCCCTGCCCCAGGCCCAGATTTGCCTTTGTAATTAGTTACTAAAAATATTAGTGACCTTTACGTAAAAAACTTTAATAAAAAAAGGAAAAACAAAGCGTATAGGTTAGGGACAGTCCGTATTGTCTGCCCGGTCATTTTCTAAATGTGTCTTACAATTTTCATATGTAATCTTTCGTTGCTTTAACAGAATGTTTTTGGCAGTGGTGCAGTTTCCAGGATTATTTTGCTGAGTTTGGTCTCCTTTCACCGATTCTTTAATAAAGTATAGCAAATTCAAATGACTGTTTGTCGTACAGTTGCAATCCCTGTTTTCAAGTGTTTTTTTGCCGTCAAAAGTTTTTGACATTGCTCTTCTACCTACATAGTCTACGGTCTCCTACTTGTCATATGCCCTCCACTCTACAAAGTTTGCGAGGCATGGCCAAGCTTGGCATGTTTCCGACGGCTCCTACTAACTTATATTATGTAATTTATGGTGTTGATGGTGACTGAGTGTTAAAAGAGACCTCGACCTTCTTGAGAAGCAAAGATGTTAGTTTAAAGCGTATGGATCGTATCGCAGGTTTTTATTGAAAAGTGTTCGTCGGAGGAAACTTCATACGGCCATTTTTTAACTAGTTTGAAAGTTATTGGGGAGCCGACTAACAGCCCTCTCACCGACCACAATTTCCCCGCAAACTTGTAATTTGATACCCTTGGTGGTGCATATGAGGTTAAGGTATAACCCTTGGGGGCAATGTTATGTGTTTTATAGATTACGCCTTTTGTCTATGAAAACTCCAGGAAAGGGCTCATGCGATTGGTAAGTGGATAATGGCTAGTGCTTCCTTTTTTAACAGTCAAAAGTAAGTAATTGGAAGGCAATGTACCACCCACTCTCACGCCCCAATTATTTCCGCACAAACACAATCCAATCAAAATTTTGAATGATTTAGCCAATGTGTGTTCAAAGAGTTTGAAAGCCTTCTGAAATTTGAGTTCTATTTAATTTGAAAATGGAGTTGGAGGTTGTGCTTTTTAATAGTTAGAAAGTAATATTGGAAGTGCAACTAACACACCCCATTCCACGCCCACCAGTGTCTAACAACACATCCCATCACCATTTCCTGATATGGCACATTTTGTTCAGCATAGTTGATTTCCAGTATAGATTATTATGTTTTTGCAGGAGACACTACCTTCCCCAAAGCCCTCAGGCCAGGTTTATAAGTTATGCCCTGGGGTGCATAATAAGGTTTTTATACACAAGGCGTTGTCGTAGGAACTTCAATAAAGGCTCAATCGATTGGGAAATTCCCAAAGGGCTAGTGCCCCTTTTTTGATAGTCGAAAGTGATTTGGAAGGCTACAACGAAACCCCCCTCTCATGTGCCATCTTTCCCAAACACATCCAATCAAAAATTTTGAGATAGCTATTTTATTCACGTAGTTTTTTAAGTTCCGGAAATTAGGTCTTTGAGGATGACAACACCCCCACAGCCCCTCAGTGGCAGGGTTGTAAGTTATGCCCTGGGGGCATATAAGGGTTTTTAAAGAACGTAGTGCTGTAGAAACCTCTACAAAAGGGCTCATTTCTGATTAGAAACCTTGAAATGGCTAGTTGCCCTTTTTAATAGTCGAAAATGATTGGAAGGCAACTGAACAACCCTTCCCCCCCCCCACTGCAACCCACCATTTCCCCAAACCACATCCAATCAAAATTTTGAGATAGCTATTTTATTCACCGTAGTTTTAAAGTTCTGGAAATTAGGTCTTTTGATGATGAGAACCCCCCCAAAGCCCTCAGGGCAAAAGGGTTGTAAATTATGCCCCTGGCATGCATCTAAGCGTTTTTTATAGTACGCTTTGTCAAAGAAATTTCAAAAAAGGGCTCATTTCGATTGGAATTGAAATGGCTAGTGCCCCTTTTCAATAGTCGAAAGTGATTGGAAGGCAACTAACACCCCTTCCACGCCCATCAATTCTCCAACACATCCAATCATTTAAATTTTTGAGATAGCCATTTTGTTCCACGACAGCTTTAAGTTCAGGAAATTATACCTTTGACAACAGGACGACTCCCCCCCACAGTCTTCAGGACAAGGATTATAAGCTATGCCCTCTGGGGGTTATATAAGTTTTTATTGAAATCTTTGGTCGTAGAAACTTGAAAAAAGCCCATTCGATTGAAAATTCAAAGGGCTAGAGTTCCTTTTTAATAGTCGAAAGTGATTTGAGGGCAACTAACCCCCCTCTCACGGGCCCACCTTTTCCCAAAACACTATCGAATCAAAATTTTTAGAATGCCATTTTATTCAAAACGTAGTTCTAAAGTTTTGGAAACTTTAGGTCTGTAAGGATGACAACCCCATCCCCTACCACAGCAACCTCAGGGCAATTAGGGTTGTAAAGTTATGCCCTGGGGGCATATAAGGTTTTTACAGAAAGCGTTGTCGTAGAAACTTCAAAAGGGTTCAATCACTCACTTGAAAATTGAAAGGGTAGTGCCTTTTTTTTAATAGTTTGAAAGTGATCGGAGAGCGAGACTAACGCCCCTCTCACGCCCATTATTTTCCCAACATATCCAATCAACAAAATTTTTGAAGCATCCATTTTGTTCAACGTAGTTGAAAGTTTTTAAAATTAGGTCTTTTAGGATATGATAACCACCTCAGAGAAGGCCCCTCCGTGAAAGGGTTTGTTAGTTATGCCCTGGGGGCATATAAGGTTTATATAGCAAGTGTTGAAGAAATTTTCAAAAAGGACCCTCATTTGATTAGAAATCGAAATTGCCCTTTTTTAATAGTCGAAAGTGAGTGGAGAGTCCCCCCAGCCCCACAATTAGCCCCCCTCTAACACCCATCATTTCCACAAAAACATTCAATCAAAGTTTAGAGATAGCCATTTTGTTTACGTAGTTGAAAGTTCTGGAAATTATGTATTTAAGGATGTCAAACCCCCAGAACCCCCAGGGAGAGAGTTGTACCAGTTTATGCCCTGGGGTCATATAAGGTTTTTTATTGATAGAGTTTGTCGTAAAAATTCAAAAGGGGCTCATTCAATTGGAAATTGAGAGGGCTAGTCCCTTTTTAATATCTTTGAAAATGATTGGAGGGTAACTAACCCCCTGTCACTTCCACCATTCCTCCCAAACACAACCAATCAAAATCTTCAGATAGTCATTTTGTTCACGTAGTAGAAAGTTCTGGAAATTAGATCTTTGAGAATGATAACCCCCCCCCCCACAGCCCTCAGGGCAAGGGTTTTAACGTTTATAGCCTGGGGGCATTTAAGGTTTTTTTGAAAGTGTTGTCGCGAAACTTCAAACGGCCATTTTTAATAGTTGAAAGTTATTGGAGAGAGCGACTAACAGCCCTCTCACGCCCACCATTTCCCCGAACACTTGTAAGTTATACCCTGGGAGCATATGAGGTAAGTTATACCCTGGGGGCATATGAGGTTTTTATAGAACGCCTTGTCTAGAAACTTCAGAAAGGGCTCATTCGACTTGGTAATTGAAATGGCTAGTGCCCTTTTTAAACACAGTCAAAAGTAGTTGGAAGGCAATTACACACCCTTCCACGCCCATTATTTCCCAAACACATTCAATCAAAATTTTGAGATAGCCATTTTGTTTAACGTAGTTGAAAGTTCTGGAAATTAGGTCTTAGAGGATGACAACCACCCTAACAGCCCTTAGGGTAAGGGTTGTGATTTATGCCCTGGGGCATATAAGGTTTTTATAGAAAGCGTTGTCCGTTTCAAAAAGGGCTCATTCGATTGGAAATCGAAAGGCCTAGTGCCCTTTTTAATAGTCGAAAGTGATAGGAAAGCTTGACATTTTTATATGTATTATTTTTTGTTGTTGTTGTTGTCTAGACCAGAGCACTTTGTATCGAAGGAGGTGTGTCGTGAGAACTTCGAAAAGGGCTCATTCGATTGAAAATAGAAAGGGCTGATTGCCCTTTTTAATAGTCAAAAGTGATTGGAGGGCAACTAAATCCCCCTCCAAAGCCCACCATCTCATTTGCCCATTATGTTTAAAGACAAAAATGTTGCCTTAAGATTAAATCAAAATGCACTGCATTAATGCTGATTCCCAATAAGGCCTCTCTGCAGTATCCCAAGAACGACTGAGGGTGTTATGTTCAAACTTTCGGTGCTACTTCTGCTCTTAAAATTTAACCAAATCAAATTAGCGTAAGTGTATCCAAGCTATCAAAGAAAATAAACATTTTTTTTTTTTAGAATGGTATCAAGTTTTCCATTTCAGGTCAACTAGAGAGGTATGAAAACTAAATTAACACTTCTATTTGTGTCCAGATTTCTAAACAAGGGTGTATTGTGTCAAAATTGATGAAACTTTTCTCCTGCATACAAATAGCAGGTCAAACTATAAAATCTTTAAAAAAAACAAAATTAAAAATATTATTTTCTTTTTTCCCTGAAAAGACTATGTCAATATAAAACGAAACAGAACTTAATTAAAAAAAGCTTTTTTCCACAAAATAAGTTTTCAAAGAAAAGTAAAGAACTCCATTAACAAAAAATGAGCAAAAATAAAATCAAATAATCTACGAAGCATAAACTACTACAAATCAGCACCGATAAATAAATGAAACCCAAAACGAACAGAAATGACAATAAATAACAGAGTAAAACTCAAAACGAGCAGAAATTAACATAAATTTGGCTCAAAACCCCTATGCCTTCCCAAGGCCAGAACAAAATTTGCACTTTACTGAAAAAATACAAATGAATGTGCATTGTCAGTTTGATATACATATACTGATATTTAGCAATCAAAATGTTAATATTATTGATTTATTAAAGTTATAGAAAGCAAAACATTTACATTTTTTTCAGTTAAAGTGGAAATTTTCTTCTGGCCTTGGGAAGGCATAGGGTTTTTCAGCCCAACTTATGTTAGACCAACTAATATTAACATTTTGATTACTAAATATCAGTATATGTATATTAAACTGACAATTCACATTCATTGTTTTTTTAGTAGTGCAAATTTTGTTCTGGCCTTGGGAAGGCATAGCAGTTTTGAGCCCTACTCTTGTTAATTTCTGCTCGTTTTGAGTTTGACTAGGTTATTTATCGTAATCTCTGTTCGTTTTTGGTTTCATTTATTTATCGATGCTGATTTGTGGTAGTTTTCTGCTTGGTAGATTATTTGATTTTATTTTTGCTCATTTTTGTTTAATGGAGTTCTTTACTTTTCTTTGAAAACCTTATTTTGTGGAAAGTTTTTTCTAATTAATCTATTGTAAATGAAGGGTTGTTTCACTATTTCGCATACCACCTTGTTTCATGAATTATATGTGCTTGGATATCTCCGTCATAAAATTCACAAAAAATTCCAATTCAGATTTTCCTAGGAGTTCCACCTGCTCGTTGTCTAGTTTTTGGGATATGCTCATGATCAATATGTCCTTCCTTTTGATTTTTCTTCATTTAGGAGCAGAGATATGGGTTTTTACAGTCGTTTTATTTGCAGGCTTTCTTCCACTTTTCCTTGTCATCAGGCTTAAAGGAACGTCTTCCTCTGAACTAGAAAGACTAGCCCGATCTTCCCTAGTATTTGAACCTCCTACTTGGACTTCCAAAGCACCAACGACACCGGATGGCATACCCTCCTGGTTTTGAAATTCGTCCTCACCCCCTTGCTCCTCGTCACTAACAAGGTCTGGGATGGGCAGAATCACAGCAACGTCAATACTTTCACCGTCACTCTCCACATCAGAAAATTAATTTAAGACAGCTAGGGCCTCTTTTACAGACAGACAGGTTGTATTCTTCATCTAGAAGGAAACGTGTCATCAATGTCGCACCAAGAGCATGTCCCTAAACATCACTAAATAAGTTTCTGGACTGCACTTTAACTCTTACAACCAACATCCAGAACTTATAAATTATAAAATATGACCACTCACAAGCGAACAACAGTGCAGGTAGAAAGGTTCTGATCAGTGGCGCTAACTATTATTATCAAAAATATTTATTTTCTGTCGTTGCGCTCAGTAGAAATTAAAAATGAGATCAGAGTTACCTAAAAAACAAAAGTCCTTTACCATCCTTTTTCTTTTTGATGACTAAAATACATCCCTTACCAGCCTCACTAAAACTGAAAATATGGCTCTTTTTGACAGAATACAAAAAATACTTACATTGGAATATTGGAGATGAGAAAAAACTGTGTTAACACTTTTGCCATCGGGAAAAACTATGGTGAACAAAAATTCACTCTTCTACTGACTATACAACCAGAAAAAATTCAGAATTGTCTGTTCCCAAATGGGAACATTGGTCGTTAATGGGTTAAGCCGTTCGGCACTGCAGTGAATTATTAGCAGGCATGGTAGAATTACGAAATTCCTTTATTTTCAATTCTTTGTAATTTATTTCTGCTATCCTTAAATTACATCTCAACTCGCTTTGTTTATTTTCAATTCCTAAAACTTCTTTTTAATTATTTGTCTTCAGTATTTTGAAATGTCTTCACTGGTCTTCCTGGTTGAAAGGTTTTCTATTATAGTTTTGTGAATTGAGCTATACATTTTGTTGCAATTGGTTTTACATTTCATTTCAATGATGTTTTAGATTATATGAGTATAATTCTTATATTTTACTTATAATTTTTTTTTACCATCTTCAAAATGACATCATTCAATTTCCCGGAGACGAGAGTACGAAGTGTTATTAATGATAAAACTATTAGTTTCATACGTCCTGTCTAGAGGCTGTAATTTGTGAGAAGTATGGGGAGGGACAGTTCAAAGTACAACGCCATTATTTTTAGCCAGATCAAGCAATTCAGTTGTGTATCGGCTGAGGTGTTTGACATGATTGATAAAATAATGAAAGTAAAGCAGAAAAGGGAGGCAGTCATCTAGCCAGAAGCATTTTCTGAGCTGGTCATGATCGTTCTCGGTGGAGCACCCTTGAGTAGAATTTCCGGACACTATTTCCAGGAGAAAATAAGTAGAGGAGGGACTATGTTCCCAATGGCATTAACACCAGCACAGATCGAGGTCAACTGGCCTCTTTCCGCTGACGCGACTTTTCCCTACTTGCTTCTGCCCTCGCCGTGCAATGATTTTACCAGTTTTGTGGACGGTTGTGAAACCCGACTCGTCTACATTCTAGATGTTTTGTGGGTTGAACTTGTATTTATCTAGGACCCGCTCCAAGTTGTCAAAGAAATTTCCTAAAGTTTGACGATTGAAAGTAGTCACCCGTCCTAGGCTTGTACCTTCTGGCGTTCTCACTGATAGATACTTATGGCGAGCAATAAAACCACGATACCTATCCTCACTTGCAATGCCTCCACGTCCACTAGCTTCGCATTTCCAGTTGTCTGGTAGTTTTATACCCTTAGTAATGGCATAGTTGTATGCAGGTTTACGCGCTTCCAGCGGGGTACAGCCGAAATGTATATCAGCTATCGTTTTCAATTAAGTTCCTAGTCCTTTTCTTACTCCTCAGTAAATATTTGTCTTGTGTTATAACCAGGTAGAAAGAAACTCAGGTCCAGGCTTTTTGGAGGAATATTCAGCTGCTCAACTTTTTTCAAGTAGTCTTGCAGTGCTCCTCTAGAGACACCCATGGCACTTGCAGAGGATCTGACTGACTTCTTGTCGACGAAGACAGAAAAAACTGCTGCTTTCATAACTTCTGGATCCCAGCCTCCTTTCTTTCTTTTCTCCTCTGTTTTACTTCTAACCATTTTTTCGTTTATGAATTTACCTGGAAAAGTTAGACTTTCAGTTCAACTAGAGGACTGATAGATAGAGAGAGAGAGAGAGAGACCCGAGAGAGAGAGAGAGAGGAGAGAGAGAGAGAGAGAGAGAGAGAGAGAGAGAGAGAGAGAGAGAGAGAGAGAGAGAGAGAGAGAGAGAGAGAGAGAGAGAGAGAGAGAGAGAGAGAGAGAGGAGAGAGAGAGCGAGAGAGAGAGAGAGAGAGAGAGAGAGAGAGAGAGAGAGAGAGAGAGAGAGAGAGAGAGAGAGAGAGAGAGAGAGAGAGAGAGAGAGAGAGAGAGAGAGAGAGAGAGAGAGAGAGAGAGAGAGAGAGTTTTATTTATGCATAAATACATATACATAAATTTTGAACAAAGGAGAAAACAGAGGTATCTCGTAATATCTCCTTTATTTGCTTTATCTGAAAAATATAAAGTTCTCATGATTTGGTATGGAAACAGAAACTTTAGTCTATGGAAACAACCGAGATTATTGGACGATGTTGCTTTAAGTTTACTAATATACGCCTTAAACGACAGAGTTGAATCAATACGAAGACCTAAATATCTAAATACATCCACTCTTTTTATGGAGGAAGTTCCAATATTAATATTTTGAAATGACACACGCTTCACTGACCTCGAACTTCTCCTAAAAACCATAAATTCCGACTCTCTAAGTTAGGTATTAATCGGTTAGCATCAAACCAAGAATATACATTCCAAGCAAAAGTCTCCAGGAACAATCGTAGGTCCTCCTTGTTGCCCGCCTTCAAACTAATTGCTGTATCATCCGCAAACAATATTGGTAACTCATCACCTGAAGGCATGCAATTTGGAAGATCATTTATATACATAAAAAAAAGTATCGGCCCCAATACAGATCCCTGCGGTACCCCTATATTTTCTAACGGAAAAATATGAGATGATTCTTCACAAACTTGGACTTCAAAACTTCTTTCGGATAAATACGATCTCATTAAATTCAGAGCTATTCCATGGATTCCTATATTTTGCAATTTATCAAAAAGAATTGCATGATCTATTGTATCAAAAGCTTTTTTAATGTCAAAAAATTTATTTGCCGCCAAATAACTATCATCCATAGCCTCTGATAAGAAATGATGTAAAGAAACTACTGCTTGCTCTGTTGATCTACCACTCAAAAAATCAAACTGATTAGGAGAAAAAAACTTATTCTTTACCAGAAATGAAATAAATCTATTTTTTATTATCTTTTCAAAAGCTTTAGAAACAGGTGATAAAATAGTAATAGGCCTATAATTGTTTGGATTATCTTTATCACCTTTTTTAAACAAAAGTAAAATTTTAGCTACTTTAATACAAACTGAGAAAAATCTATTTTTAATGCAAGAATTAAAAATACATAAAAGCGGCATAAAAAGTACACTAGTTAATTCGTTAAACAGACAAGTCGATATACCATCACACTCTGTCGAAAATCCATTGTTCAAACTAGTAACAGCTTTTTGGTACTCCGAAAACCGGATAGGGTACATAAATATAGTCTTATCTACTTTATTTGGTAAATATTTTCTATAATTATGTGTTCCAGCAGAAATTTTATCACCAGATTATGTCCAACTTTTCTAAAATGGTCAGCAAATGTTTCCGCCATCCCTCTCTCATCAGTTATCTTAAGTCCTTCATGAATTGTAATGTGGGATGGAATATTTCTTGTTTTAACATTATTATTTTTTAATTTATTATTTTCCGTGTTTTCCGAGGTGAATCACATTTACGAAATTCATTTTGACAATATTTTGCTTCTGCTTTTCTGAGAACAAGAGTTAACCGATTTTTATATTTTTAAAATTTTCAATATTAATTTCATTTGGGTTGTGCATCTTCATCTTATACAATCTGTTTTTTTCACAGGCTTAATAACGCCAGAATTCATCAAGTCTTGGGTTCTGAGCTGACCTGCAACCTTAAAATATGCTGTTTACTCAGCTTTTATAAGCGTGGTCCACGTACGGACGCCTTTGTTTGGCATGCCAAACCTGCCCCGGACATTGTGGCCGAACGTGTGAATTCGCTATCTCGCGGGATAAAAAAGGGTTAGCAGCAGACTGGTGAAGATGGCGCGTCTTCGAAGATGCCAAAAGACAGGCAGTTAATCAGAGAATACAAACGTGAGTTTATGTCCTATCAAGTATTTGAAGTTAGGCGTAGAGCTTCAGACAAAACTTGAACCAAATTCAGGATTTACTCACCATAAAACACGATTCAATCTGATATTTTTGGTAAAGTTGTTAATCAAGGGCAGCCATTTTAAAAAATATACACTCCAATCTAGCGGAGCTTTTGGAATCTACCGGATGTCTTCATCTGTTTTTAAATTAATATTATTTGCTTTGGCCGAACGTGGGCCGTGCCGATCGGGGGCCGGTCTCCCTGAAGTACAGTTTGACCATCACAAAAATTAAAATGTTTTAAAATACTAAAGTACGTTAAGTAGGTGAATTCAACTAATATTCCGGTCATTTTTGCAAAAACAGAGTAAGAATCTCGGAATTTGAGATAACCGGGCATGAATTTGCAAAAGACTATCATGAAACCGTAAAACATGTCTCCATTTCTTTCTAGGGCTGGAGGCTGGTCGCAACTACAGATTTCATAGATCAAAGGCAAAAATTGGTGTATTGCTCGTTTTTTGTAAAGATCTTGTTTTTTGTGGGTTTTAGACCATCTGCATTTACTAAAAGTATCGTATAAAACTAAATTCTCAACAGTTTTCGGTATTATTTTTTTTTATACGATCAATCGTTTTTAAGATAGAGGGCAGTGATTGCATGGTGTTTGTTTATAAGGAGTTGAAACAAATTCTGAGGTGAAACTTTATCTGTCGCTTACAAGTCTTAGATCTGTGTATTCCCATCTGAATTCAGTATTGGCTACAGAGCGAGTTCCACTCCTGCGAGTTTGTTCTTAAATTTCTTCTTGTAATTTGTTTTCTTTTTAGCGTTAGACTTTAAATTTGTTCAATTATTTCCGTTTTTATTTCGCATCTTTTGTTCAATTTTTTGTTTTAAGCCTTTACTGGCAAAAAGAACTTGGTAGACATATGCATAAACAGAAGGGAAAACAGTTTCCTGTTTTTCTTGGAAAACATTCTGAATACATGGAAAAACTTATAGCTCATTAGTAAAAGAAAATCCTTCGATCTAAGCCCTTTTTTCTAGATTAAAAACAGGCTAACTATGTTTTTCATGGTTTTAGCATAGGCTAACGATGCACAGACTAAATCTTGTTGCGTCAAATGTATTTTACAGAAAGTGAAATATATTACAAATATTTTCTTTTATATTTACCAGTAGATAAAGCTAATCACAATTTTGATATAGTTATTCAAATCTCTATTGTGATACTTTATCAAAACAATTACTTACAACAGAGACTTATGAAAAGGTTCATTTAGAAGATATTAGTTTAACTGAAAATTCCGAGTAAATACGTTAAAAAAATGTAATATTAGAATTATTTAAAATAATAGAAATTTCCCATTCTTAAACTGGACGGCAAAATATCACAAAAATGCCCTTAAACAATGCTTTATCACTGGGGCAGCTAGGTGTCCCACTGGATTTGCTGCTACTGACATGTCTTTAATTCTAAGGGAAAGAGTAAATAAATTTGTATCCTAATGTTCTGGAATTGAAAAAAAAATCTAATTTTAATCAATACTGGTATTTCCTTACAAATGATAAACTGTTTGGGAGTTTCAGCTAAAAGAGTGGATTCATTTGATTTTACTACACTGTATACAAGTCTATCAATTAATTTAGTAAGCTATTTGGCAATTAAAACTGTTATTAAGAAATCTTTCCTTTTATCTGATATGAGTTCTTTTTAAATATATACTTACAATATAAAAACCAGATGGAAAACTTTCATTAATAGTACTACTGGTTTAAGATACCATAAGTTGGACATGATATTTGATTTACTGGAAATTGATTTATTTTATTCTTTTATAAAGTTCAATGGTAAGATAAGATAAGATATTTATTTCAAAAAGATCTCCATCACAAGCCCACAAAGGGCTGAATTCGGACTTCGGAGTCGACAAATAAATGGTTGCACTAAAACTGGCAAAAACACAAAAAATAATATCAAAAAAGAAAAATTATAATGAACAATCATTCAAAAGTCAATAATTACACTGTAAAAAGTCAATTAAAAAGTTAAAAAGATAAAACCTGGTCAAAGGAAACTTATACAAATACAAATCAGAAAAATAATTAAAAGGGACAGAAAAAAAAGGGGGGGGGCAAAATAAGGGACTAAAAACAAAAAAAGAACGAGACATAAACATATATAAATTAAATGGGACACAAAAAAGTGTCAATAATTCAACTACACGAAGACAATAAAAGAGTTAAAAAGATAAAAACTGGCCAAGATAGAGGGAGGAGAGGGGAAAAAAGTAAATAAATAAATACAAAAAGAGAGAAAATAATATAAAATGTATGATAAATGCAGGGGGAACTAAAACAAAAAAAGAGGGGGGACAAGCAAATGAGTGCAAGAATCTGGGTAGCACCATCAGCTAATAAAAAAAAGAGAGAGAAAAAAAGATGAACTAGTGGGATATTTTCATAAAGAAAGAAAAAACGAGCAAAAATGGGGTTTTTTATAGGCCAAATGAAAGTACTAAAAAAAAAAACAACAAATCGAATATTTCGAGAGGACAAACGCCTCTCTTCTTCAGCGCCAAACAAAATAATGTGTCCAAAAACAAACGCGGAAAGTCAATGTGAAAAGAACCAAAAAAACAAAAATTTAAAAGATGAATAAAATTCAATAAAAGTAAAAAATTAAAAGAATTAAAACCAAATACCTAACAACCATAAAAGTGAGTTATTCGCCAATATCCGCGATTTGCACAAAATCCAAAAATTATGAACTGCCATCGACGGATACTAGCGAACAACTGAGAGAGAAAAGAAAACAATTTATTCACTTAAAAAACAAAATGAACCAGCAATTAAATAAGTTGGAGAACTATGTCATCTGACTTCGGATTTTAATTAATGCATTTCTTGCAGACACCCTTTGAGACCTAAGGGGTTGTTCACATGTTTGATTATATGACTGGGAAAGTGGTTCAAGGTTTATTCCAGGGATTACTAAAGTATCAGCTTCTCTTTGAGAAAACCGAAATATGACTCGTCTATTCTTAAATCACCAGAATCTCTGTTCAAAGCTAGACCTAAATGTTGGTATTTATAAATTTCAACAGCTTCACTGTAGTGCTGGACAATACCTTTGTCATACGAAATTAGGCTAGCTTGATTAAACAAAATAGTATGGTCTGGTTTTTCAAAAATGTGCTCTGCAAGGGCAGAGTCAAAATTTTCTGTTTTTTTTTCGCTTTTTAAGTGTACTATCAATTCAACTAGAGTGCTGAGTAAATCTATCCGTAAGTCGCTGATCAGTTCTTCCGATATACCAAAGACCACTCGAACAAGGAATTCTGTAGACACCGGAGTTTTCACCTATCGGGATAGGGTCTTTACCTTGATAAATTTGGGACCTGATAGTTTTTCTGGGTCTATAACAAGTGTAAATGTTATTTTTTCTTAGATGTTTTGAAATGTGGTCTGAAACCCCTTTAACGTATGGGAGACGAAGATAAACTAAATTTTCCCTTTTATTTGTGTTTTCTGTGGAACTATCTGATAATCTTTTAATGCGTTTTGCAATTACAGAATCTATTAAACTAATTGGATACCCATTCCCAAATAAAATATATCTAAGGTGGTTGAGCTCTAATCCAAAAAGTGTGTTGAACAAACTTTCAATGCTCTATCAACTAGAGAAGTGACAACTCCTCTTTTCACAGCAGGAGAATGATTAGAGGAATAATTTAAGTAACGTTCATTATGTGCTGGTTTTCTATAGACACTAAACTCGAAACATGTATTCATTTCGGTGCACCAGAACATCTAAGAAAGGAAGACGCCTCTCTATCTCTGATTCATTAGTAAATTAAAGTTTTGGATCCAAGGAGTTGAGCAAGTGAAGAAAAGAACCCAGAGACTTGTCACCATGCTCCCACAAATAAAATATATCATCTTTAAAACGAACCCAAAATTCAGGCTTACAAAAACTTTGCAAAATAGCCCTTTCTTCAAGGTCTTCCATGACGATATAAGCCTGTATTGGAGAAAGTGGGGGCACCCATTGAGAGCCCATATTTCTGTCTATAAAAATTGCTTCTGTAATGGAAGTAAAAAGAAGTTCTGTTACAAAGTGCTGTAAGAGAAAGAAGTGTCTGATTCGAAAGAGAAGATTTTTCTGATATAGATGGGTTAGAATTAAGTTTATGCTCCAAAATCATTTCGGCCTTTTGAGGATCACAATTGGTATACATTGAATTTGCATCAAAACTGCCAATTCTTGTATATGGTTTAACCAAAACTTGCTTTACCTTGGCAACAAAATCAGCGGAATTTTTAATATAGGATTTTTGAGGGCGGAATTAGTGGGCGAAATACAACTGATAAGAATTTCCCTATTTTTGCTATAGCAGAATTAAAAGAAGAAACAATGGGTCGAAGTGGATTACCGGGCTTATGAACTTTAGGAAGACCATAAAAGCGAGGGGACGTGCATCCGCGTGGGTAAAACCTTTTGTACAATTTTATCTGTAATTTCAACTTTTCGTTTTAGATAAGAAAGCTCTTTTCGGACTTCCTGGACAAATTTTTCTGTGGGATCGGTAGGAAATTGTTCATATGTGTTAGAATCATTTAAAATTTCTCTGACTTTTTTGTCGTAATCATCTGAATCTAATACAACAACAGTATTGCCTTTATCGGCTTTCGTAATAATCCTGGAATGATCTTTATGTAGTGCGCGTAAGACCAAGTGTTTATTTTTACTAAATTTTTTAAAATTTGGATTATTAACAGAAGGCGAATCCAACACTGCAATTTTGCTCTGTTGTAAGGGGAGTGGAGCTGAGATTTATCACAGCAGGACCAGGATACGCATTTGGGACAAAAGGTGGATTATTAGAGAATTTTTCAAATTTTAAACGGTGTAATTTCTCAGAAAGTCTTTGTCTAGAAATCCTAAAAGTATGCTTAAAAGAATTTTCAGCAATAGCCTTAATTTGATGAAAATCAGCATAAGAAAGCGTACATAATATTTCTCGCTCTAGCCTTAAAATATCCTGATTTAACCGGTAACGCTTGCTTTTGCAATCACTAATCACATGATTCAAAATACCAAACCCTATACGTTCTATAAATTGCCGTTCGTTACGTTTGTTTAAGTGAAGTGAATGTCGCATTGACTTGGGTAAAATACGGTTCATTTTACAATTATGAAGAAAATACTGTTGATTAATCAAATTAGCTTTTTTTCTCACAAGAGATATGAATTTAGTAACAACATTGGTAGAATGCTCCCCATAAGCATGACGAAGATAATTTCTTAAACCACATTGGCCTGACATCACATAAAAAAAGAAAAAACGAGCAAAAATGGGGTTTTTTATAGGCCAAATGAAAGTACTGAAAAAAAACACAACAAAGCGAATATTTCGAGAGGACAAACACCTCTCTTCTTCAGCGCGAAACGAAATAATGTATCCAAAAACAAACGCGGAAAGTCAATGTGAAAAGAACCAAAAAACCAAAAATTTAAAAGGTGAATAAAATTCAATAAAAGCCAAAAATTAAAAGAATTAAAACCAAATACCTAACAACCATAAAAACGAGTTATTCGCCAATATCCGCGATTTGCATAAAATCCAAAAAATCATGAACTGCCATCGACGGATACTAGTGAACAACTGAGAGAGAAAAGAAAACAATTCATTCACTCTAAAAACAAAACGAACCAGCAATTAAATAAGTTGGAGAACTATGTCATCTGACTTCGGAATTTAATTAATACATTTCTTGCAGACACCCTTTGAGACCTAAGGGGTTGTTCACGTGTTTGATTATATGACTGGGGAAGTGGTTCAAGGTTTATTTCAGAAATTACTAAAGTATCGGCTTCTCTTTAGAGAAAACCGAAATATGATTCGTTTATTCTTAAATCACCAGAATCTCTGTTCAAAGCTAGACCTAAATGTTGGTATTTATAAATTTCAACAGCTTCTCTGTAGTGCTGGACAATACCTTTGTCATGCGAAATTAGGCTAGCTTGATTAAACAAAATAGTATGGTCTGGTTTTTCAAAAGTTGCAAGGTCAGAGTCAAAATTTTCTGTTTTTTTTCGCTTTTTAAGTGTATTATTAATTGAACTAGAGTGCTGAGTTAATCTGTCCGTTAGTCACTGATCAGTTCTTCCGACATAACAAAGACCACACGAACAAGAAATTCTGTAGACACGGAGTTTTCACCTATCGGGATAGGGTCTTTACCTTGATAAATTTGGGACCTGATAGTTTTTCTGGGTCTATAATAAGTGTAAATGTTATTTTTTCTTAGATGTTTTGAAATGTGGTCTGAAAACTCTTTAACGTATGGGAGACCAAGATAAACTAAATTTTCCCTTTGATTTGTGTTTTCTATGGAACTACCTGATAATCTTTTAATGCGTTTTGCAATTACAGAATTTATTAAACTAATTGGATACCCATAGAGCATTGAAAGTTTGTTCAACACGCTTCTTGGATTTAGAGCTCAACCACTAGAGAGATATTTTATTTGGTAATGGGTATCCAATTAGTTTAATAAATTCTGTAATTGCAAAATGCATTAAAAGATTATCAGATAGTTCCACAGAAAACACAAATCAAAGGGAAGTTTATTTTGGTCTCCCATACGTTAAAGGGGATTCAGACCACATTTAAAAACATCTAAGAAAAAATAACATTTACACTTATTATAGACCCAGAAAAACTATCAGGTCCCAAATTTATCAAGGTAAAGACCCTATCCCGATGGTGAAAACTCCGGTATCTACTGAATTCCTTGTTCCTGTGGTCTTTGGTATATCGGAAGAACTGATCAGCTACTAACAGATAAATTAACTCAGCACTCTAGTTCAATTAATAATACACTTAAAAAGCGGAAAAAAAACATAAAATTTTGACTCTGCCCTTGCAGAGCAAATATTTGAAAAATCAGACCATACTATTTTGTTTAATCAAGCTAGCTCAATTTTGCATGACAAAGGTATTGTCCAGCACTACAGAGAAGCTGTTGAAATTTATAAATACCAACATTTAGGTCTAGCTTTGAAAAGAGATTCTAGTGATTTAAGAATAAACGAGACAAATTTCGGTTTTCTCAAAGAGAAGCCGATACTTTAGTATTCCCTTAAATAAACCTTGAACCACTTTCCCAGTCATATAATTAAACACGTGAACAACCCCTTAGATCTCAAAGGGTGTCTGCAAGAAATGCATTAATTAAAATCCGAAGTCAGATGACATAGATCTCCAACATATTTAATTTCTGGTTCGTTTTGTTTTTTGAGTGAAGGAAATGTTTTCTTTTCTCTCTCAGTTGTTCACTAGTATCCGTCGATGGCAGTTCATAATTTTTTGGATTTTGTGCAAATCGCGGATATTGGCGAATAACTCACTTTTATGGTTGTTAGGTATTTGTTTTAATTCTTTTAATTTTTGGCTTTTATTGAATTTTATTCATCTTTTAAATGTTTGGTTTTTGTTTCTTTTCACATTGACTTTCCGCGTTTGTTTTTAGATACATTATTTCGCTTCGCGCTGAAGAAGAGAGGCGTTTGTCCTCTCGAAATATTCGCTTTGTTGTGTTTTTTTTCAGTACTTTCATTTGGCGTATAAAAAACGCCATTTTTGCTCGTTTTTTCTTTCTTTATGTGATGTCAGGCCAATGTGGTTAAAGGAATTATCTTCGTCATCCTTATGGGGAGCATTCTACCAATGTTGTTAATACATTCATATCTCTTGTGAGAAAAAAGCAAATTTGATTAATCAACAGTATTTTCTTCATAACTGTAAAATGAACCGTATTTTACCTAAGCCAATGCGACATTCACTTCACTTAAACACACGTAAAGAACGGCAATTTACAGAACGTATAGGGTTTGGTATTTTAAATCATGTTATTAGAGATTGCAAAAGCAAGCGCTACCGGTTAAATCAGGATATTTTCAGGCTAGAGCGAGAAATATTATGTACGCTTTCTTATGCTGATTTTCATCAAATTAAGGCTATTGCTGAAAATTCTTTTAAGCATGATTTTAGGATTTCTAGACAAAGACTTTCTGAGAAATTACACAGTTTAAAATTGGAAATACTCTCTAATAATCCACCTTTTGTCCCAAATGCGTACCCTGGTCCTGCTGTGATAAATCTCAGCTCCAAGCCCCTTACAACAGAGCAAAATCGGGTTCTGTCGAAGGAATTTAAATTTTCGATAGCCCCTTCAAAAATACCTTATAGTTAAATTATCGCAAACACAGAGGGGGCATTTCATGACTCTCGTGTGGATATTGGAGAGATTGCTGAGGTCAGATCACAAGTTGTTGAAACTTTGTTGAATTTGCCTTCTGTTAATAATCCAAATTTAAAAATTTTTAGTAAAAATGAACACTTGGTCTTACACGCCCTACATAAAGATCATTCCAGGATTATTACGAAAGCCGATAAAGGCAATACTGTTGTTGTATTAGATTCAGATGATTACGACAAAAAAGTCAGAGAAATTTTAAATGATTCGAACACATATGAACAATTAGCTACCGATCCCACAGAAAAATTTGTCCAGGAAGTCCGAAAAGAGCTTTCTTATCTAAAAGGAAAAGATGAAATCACAGATAAATTGTACAAAAGGTTTTACCCACGCGGATGCACGGCCCCTCGCTTTTATGGTCTGCCTAAAGTTCATAAGCCCGGTAATCCACTTCGACCCATTGTTTCTTCTTTTAATTCTCCTACAGCAAAAATAGAGAATTTCTAATCAGTTGTATTTCGCCCACTAATTCAGGCTCAAAAATCCTATATTACAAATTCCGGTGATTTTTTTGCCAAGGTAAAGCAAGTTTCGGTTAAAACCAAATACAAGAATTGGCAGTTTTGATGCAGATTCAATGTATACCAATTGTGATCCTCAAAAGGCCGAAATGATTTTGGAGCATAAACTTAATTCTAATCCATCTATATCAGAAAAATCTACTCTTTCGAATCATACACTTCTTTCTCTTACAGCACTTTGTAACAGAACTTCTTTTTACTTCCATTATAGAGGCCTTTTTTATAGACAGAAATATGGACTTTCAATGGGTGCCCCCTTTCTCCAATACAGGCTGATATCGTCATGAAAGACCTTTAAGAAAGGGCAATTTTGCAAGTTTTGTAAACCTGAATTTTGAGTTCGTTTTAAAGATTCTATTTTTTATTTGTGGGAGCATGGTGATGAGTCTCTGGGTTCTTTTCTTCACTTGCTCAACTCCTTGGATCCAAAACTTAAATTTACTCATGAATCAGAGATAGAGAGGCGTCTTCTTTTCTTAGATGTTCTGGTGCACCGAAATGATACATGTTTCGAGTTTAGTGTCTATAGAAAACCAACACATAATGACCGTTACTTAAATTATAACCTCTAATCCTTCTCCTGCTCTGAAAAGAGGTGTTGTCACTTCTCTAGTTGATAGAGCATTGAAAGTTTGTTCAACACGCTTCTTGGATTTAGGGCTCAACCACCTTAGAGATAATTTATTTTGGGAATGGGTATCCAATTAGTTTAATAAACTCTGTAATTGCAAAACGCATTAAAAGATTATTAGATAGTTCCACAGAAAACACAAATCAAAGGGAAAAAAACAACCTTAATACCAACATTTAGGTCTAGCTTTGAACAGAGATTCTAGTGATTTAAGAATAAACGAGTCAAATTTCGGTTTCCTCAAAAGAGAAGCCGATACTTTAGTATTCCCTGAAATAAACCTTGAACCACTTTCCCAGTCATATAATCAAACACGTGAACAACCCCTTAGGTCTCAAAGGGTGTCTGCAAGAAATGCATTAATTAAAATCCGAAGTCAGATGATATAGTTCTCCAACTTATTTAATTGCTGGTTCGTTTTGTTTTTTGAGTGAATGAATTGTTTTCTTTTCTCTCTCAGTTTTTCGCTAGTATCCGTCGATGGCAGTTCATAATTTTTTGGATTTTTTGCAAATTGCGGATATTGGCGAATAGCTCGCTTTTATGGTTGTTAGGTATTTGGTTTTAATTCTTTTAATTTTTGGCTTTTATTGAATTTTATTCATCTTTTAAATTTTTGGTTTTTTGGTTCTTTTCACATTGACTTTCCGCGTTTGTTTTTGGATACATTATTTCATTTCGCGCTTAAGAAGAGAGGCGTTTGTCCTCTCGAAATATTCGCTTTGTTGTGTTTTTTTTTTTGTTTTTTTTTTCAGTACTTTTTATTTGGCCTATAAAAAACCTCACTTTTGCTCGTTTTTTCTTTCTTTATGTGATGTCAGGCCATTGCGCTTTAAGAAATTATCTTCGTCGTGCTTATGGAGATATTTTATTCATTTTTTCTGTACCGAAGGGGACGTAAGTTCTTTCGTATCTGGAATTGACGCAGCAAATGGGGGACAAAATAGGGATGCGCTGAGAAACAGCTCGAGGCGGCCGTAAACTGGATGGGGAGTTACGTTTGGGGAAAATACTTGCCTTCCAAGGGTTTGCTATTGCATTTTCTGCAAAACGGAGGCACAACGAGACCCTCCTTCGCTCAAGTGTTTCTAAACTAGCTTTTTTAGGACCAAAGAGTGTGGCACCTTGCCTTTTTTGAAAATTATTTGAAAAGTTCTTTTTTGAATTGATTCAATTTTTTCCGATTCTTCGCGAGAGATACCAGGGTGTCAAATTGGACAAGCACATTCAAGATACGGTCGGACAAAAGACGTGTAAATCCTTAAGGAGTGGGAGGGGGAGGCTAAATTTATTTAGGAACTTAAGTAGGGCGATAGACACATTAGATTTATAGATGATGTCCTTAACGTGAATATCCCACTTTAAATTTGAAGAAATTATGACGCCAAGTAGTTTAAATGAGGACACAAAAATTTCAGGAGGGATAGGGTTAAGGAAACAGGGCGAGGATTTGAGGAAACAAATCAACATTATCAAGGACTTAGAGGGGTTTATTGTCATGTCTATGTCCAAGGCTTCGTCTCCAATTTCATTGAGGATACTCATAGGGTCGTTTATTAAAGTTCTTAAGCAAGTTTCAATAATCGTTAGGTCATCAACAAATTTCCTTGGGTCAGGCAATTCATTTGCGAGGCTGTTGATCAGGACTGAAAAAAGGAGGGGACCAAGGAGAGTACCTTGGGGTATGTCATTGTGGACAGGGAGAGGATTTGAATAATGATTCTGGTATTTGACAACCTGCGATCTATTTGTTAAGAATGAGAAAACTAGTTTCACCAGTAAGGGATCAATATTGAACTCGCTGACCAGTTTCTCAATTAAAATATTGTGGTTAACAAGGTCAAATGCTTTATGAAGGTCGATAGAAATTAAATCTAGCCAGAAATTAAGCTTTTCGAGGATTTTCCCGATGTGGTCAATAAGAGAAATGAGGTAGTCGAAAGTAGAGGTGGATTTTAGGTTTCCGAATCGCTTCAAGTCAGTAAGAGGAAGGATTTTTTCATTTAGCCAGTCTGCATGGAATCTTTCATATAGTTTAGAGGAAATAAGAGTAAGAGTACTAGGACGAACGCCTTCAAAACCAGGCTTTCCGTTTTTCTTTTTCAAAGGGGTTATGAAACCCTGTTTCCAAATTGTTGGAATTCACCCAGACTCGGTAATCTCGTTAAACAGGAAAGACAAGGGCTTAGAAAGGAATTCATGGAAAGCACTAATGAGAAGAAAGGGGATTTCCAAAGGACAAACACTAGTCTTCCTAGTTTTTCAATTCTTCTTTCTATCTCAGACGGGGAAACAGTGGAAAAAGAAGGGGAAAGGGCTCCTGTTGGTAATTGGTCGCACAATGCTGGAAGGCTCTGGGCAATGGAAGCGAGGAATTTATTTAGGTTATTGGAAAGTGAAATCAGGGGACTCGGGTAGATTAAAGTTAAGTTGTTCAAGCCTCCTGACTCACATCCTTTCAATCTCAGAATACCGATTTTTGGTATATTAGTGACTAATTCTTCGACCTTGTTTTTGTAGTACGATCGTGCCAATTTATGAATTTCTCTTTTAATTCACTTTCTTAGTTTATTGGCTTCATCCGGTTTAACATTTTTGAAAAACTTGAATTTGGTTCTAATTATTTTTTTTATAGTCTGGTCAATAAGGGGTTTGTCACTGGAGCGCTTTCTAAAGCTTTTTTCTGGGAAACTAATTTGATATTTATCAATTAGCTTTTTGTGGAACGTAGCCATTTTCTCATCAAGATTTTTTAAACTATAGGTATCGGACCAATCTTAAGTATTCAGCCACATACCAAAAGAAAGAAGACCAGAATTTTGAAGAGGGTGATAAGTGCCATAAGTTATTGAGAAAGAATGCTTAAAGTTTGAGGAGGGGGATAAAAGGATCGAAAGATGATAACTCCCACCTAATGGAGGCAAAGCTGAGGGAGGGCGGTAAAAATTATACATATTAGTTAAAATAACATCAAAAGAGGTATTTTCCCGAGTCGTTAGTATTTTAACAATGTGCTTTACTTTAAGTGAGGAGCAAAAAGAATCCATTTTAAGGTCGTTGGCATCGCCAACTAAAAAAAGGCCAACATTGGGGTATTTAGAAATAACAAAATCAGCACTTGTCTGCAATTGCTGGATGAATTTACGTTTTGACTCTTTATAATTTACGGATGATATTTTGATTAGGGGAGTAACAGAAAACAGCTATTACAATAATATTAAATAGACGAGGGAGTACTTTTGGACTAATATTTAGCCAAAGGATTTCATCAAACTCGGATAAACTAGGGACTCGAATAACCTTTGGGTAAAGGTTACTCTTAGTAAAGAACAAAACACCGCCACCTTTTTTTCCGAGTGAGTGGTCTAAAGGACGGAGTTTAATAGATTCTGAATAATTTGTCAGATGCAGGGACCCTGGGTCATGGGATTGTACTTCAGTAATAGCTATAATATCTATTAGATTTGATTCTGAAAGCACCTCGAGTTCGGTAAGCTTTTCAAAATTAAGACTTTTTGCATTAGTAACTAAAAGTTTAGGAAAAACAAACCGATTGGGGAATCTCGATAGGGAGACATGATGAGTTTGAGAATTTCCTGGGTGGGTTTTTAAATTAATATTATGATGCTGTGGAGAAAAAGGGTAAGAGAAGGATTTACTTTGGGGATTTGGAGGTGGGGGACAGGCAAGGATACAGACAAAGCATGGTGAGGAAGGTGCAACTTGTTTCCAGTTGATGGGAAGTGAGAACAATTACGATTTGTTACAAGACAATTATTAAATGCAAAAGGTCTCAGACCTGAGTCACGTTGACAGGGTGGGCACGAGGAATAAAACAAATGGGTTGGAGGTGAGGTTTCGTGGATATAGGGTAAGAAGGATTTGAATTGGGAGGTTTTTTGATAGGAAGGAAAGGGGGAGATTGGAAGTTAACATGGGAGGTAGGAGAAAGAGGGATGGGTAGTGACGTTTCTAAGAGGCTGGGTATAATACTGGAACGAGAATTTTTCTTGTTCAAGCGTTCGGGACGGGAGCTGATTATAAGAGGAGGAGGAACAGGTAATCGGTAAAGGTTTGTTATTTCTTGAGCTGTGTTTGAAGAATTATGGTGAGAGATTTTTGCTTGGGTGTGGCGTACTAAAAAGGACGGCCAAAGGGGGAGGAGTGACTCTTACAATTTATATCTTTAACAGATTGGTGCAATTTTCTTCCTGGGGGTAGATAAAAAGAAGGAGGAACCTTAACGTGAGCTTTAGTGCAACCAAAACAACGACCACTGGAAAAAAAACGGTACAGTTATTAACATGCTTAAAATTGCACTCAAAAATACTACATTTACCTAATAGGTAGAATTTACTTAAATATAATAAATTGCAGTGACTAGCTCTACAATTACCACTTAAGAATTTTTTACAAATGTTTGAGGAAATATCACTTTCGGCCAGGTCAGGGATTGTACGGTGATTTCGTTTCTTGAGGCTGCGAGCAGCTGTTATAGCTGTATGATTATGCGAACAATTTTGGCCAAGTTTGCAATTTCCATGCTTGAAAAACTTGCAAATTTCTTTAGCACTTCTATCACAATTATTTTTTGTAGAATCTTGCTTGAAGCACGATCGTGTCTAAAAGTACAGTCATCTGCTATTTTGCATGAATCGGCCAAAATCATATTTGCACATTTACGTATTTGAGACAAAGGGGCTTTCTTATTCGTCAGGTTATTCCCTTCACTAATTTCAAAACAATTTTGAATGTCTGTAATAGGGTTAATCTCACTACAATGATTATCAGAAAATATAATCCTCAAAAGGTGAGACAAGGTCAGACGGATTAGTCAGCTCATGAATAATAGAGGACTCTTCATTATTTTTCTTCTGACAGATTCGGTCACTAAAATTATTATCTGGATTTTTTACCAATAATTAATGGGTGTAATTATTTTTTTGGATTTGTCTTCGTCTTGCTGAGATGAAAGAAAGGGAGATTAAGAATATTCAGTTTGGGTGGGGGGGGGGGGAATATCATTACACTGTATCATAGACAGTGGATGAGAAATAATTCTCGAAATTTATTTTAATACCTCTTCTACTTACTTACTTGTACTTGTTGCGGGACCAGACGCGGACGCCTCACGCGGCATCTAGAAGACTACGTATGGTTGACTCCCATTTGTCGCGATCTTGTGCCAGCTCTTCAGCAAACCAGAGCCAGCAGCTCTCCCACTTTCTGCCAAACTTTCGAAATCCACCAATGGGGTCGAGGTCGTTTTTAGCAGTTGTCCGCCAATTCTTAAATTAGCAGCCAGGTTGCCTGCACCAATCTGGCAACGGGGCAGCTAGAAGCACTTGCCTTATGATGTGGTCGTTGGGTCTTCTAAGGGTATGACCAAGCCAATGCTGTCTTCTCTGTTTGACAATCATGGCGGTGGGTTCGATGTTACAGCAGCGGTGGCGCACATCAACATTTTAGATTCTGTTAGAGTATCAAATCCTCAGGATTTTTCGTGGACAGTGGTGGTTAAAGACCTCCAAATCATGGAGATGAAGCGCCTTCAGTGGCTAAATTTCGACTGCATGGATGAGAATAGATCTAACACCGCTTTATAGACAGAAATTTTTGTCTTCATGCTGATCTCCCGCCGGATTCACAAATGGTGGCGAAGCTGTGAGAAGATGGCTTGGGCTTTGTTGACTCTGTTCTATACGTCAAGGTCACAGCCTTCACGAGGGTTATTATTGAGCCAAGATAGGTGAAGCTGTCGACTTTTTCCAATTCTTGTCCGTAAAGCACAAGCTCATAATCCGACTATATGTTTAGGTCCATGGCTTTAGTTTTGGCTGTGTTGATTTTCATACCCAGTAGCTGAGAGAAATGTGCTATTTCATTTAACATTGCTTGGGCAGTTGCTGGATCAGCAGCAAGAGCGTCGGTGTCATTTGCGTAGTCCAGGTCAGACAAGTTAATGCCCAATCCTATAACAACACCATCAAAACTCGAGAGTGCACTCTCTAGAATCCAGTCTATACATTAGTTAAACAAAACAGGAGACAATATGCACCCCTGTTTCACACCACTTTCAACATTGAAGGGCTCAGTTTCTTCACCCAGCACTCTTACTGTCGATTTGCAATGCTCGTAGTAGGCCTTCAACAGCTCTATGAATTCAACCGGTATACCATCTTCCAACATGATTCGCCAAAGGTTTTCGCGGGCTACAGAGTCGAAAGCAGCCACAAAATCAAAGAACATGTTAATTATGGGGAGTTTGTAGCGTTCGGACTGTTGGAGAATAAGGTGAAGAGTGAAGACCTGGTCAGTGCATCCTCTCCCTTTTCGAATTCATCATTTATTTTCACTTGTCCGCTCATCCCTTGCTTCCTCAAACTTTTAAGCAAAATCATCACAAATACTTTGGTAGCCATATCCATAAGTGATATCTCTCGGAAGTTGCGGCTGTCGCATTTGTCCCCCTTTTTAAATACTGGGATTATTACTGACACCTTCCAATCAGACGGGAAGGTCTTCTTCTCCCATATCAGACTGAAAGTGTGTTTCTAGTTACTCTGTTACAACGTGTGGTGACGCCTTGTAGACCTCGGGAGGGAGACCATCTTCTCCAGGAGACTTATTGTTTTTTGGCATTTGATCGCGTTTAGTATCTCTGAAGCTAAAGGTGGTGCCGTATCGATTTCATATGGTGGTCTTTCAGCTGTTGGTGGCAGCATCAGCGTTGCATCTTGCCCATCTGTATTTGGATTAAGTAGGTCTTTAAGTGATTCTTCCAGTGATCAAGTTTACCTTGTATGTCAGGGATTACACTTCGTTTAGCGTCTTTTAAGGGACCAGAGATATGTGACTTTATTCCAGTTATTTCTTTGAGGGTTCTATACAGCCTTCTCGTGTCAATATTTCTGGCTGCTTTTTCCATCTCTAAAGCAACCTCATCCCAGAATTGTTGGCGGTCTTGACGTAAGCTTGTTTTAACCCGTTTACGTAGTGACTTTTTTAATTGCGATTGATGCGTTTGATGCCTGTCGCCTAGCCTTGATTAGCTTTACAGTTTTCTCTGAGACATAATTCTTCCTCGTCTTTGCAGGGGCATAGCCGATAACTTCAGCGGCCACCTTTTCAGTGGTGTTCGGGAATTGTTTCCATTGGGTGGTAGGGTCTTCATCACAGTTGGTCAGGCTTACGAACTGGTTCTGTAACTTCAGGCAAAAGTCTTCTTTCACTGTTTGGATTTTCAGTTTCTCCACGTTTAACTTCCTTTTTGGGGGTTGTCTCTTCCTCGCACTCAACTTCAGGAGTATTTTCGCACCTATAAGCGTATGATCGCTTCCAGATTTTGACCCCGTGCACGCCCCTCTGTAAGCTCAAGATTCGATGACTGAGGAGCGCCAACGCTGACGGATCAATATATGGTCAATTTGGGCAGTTGTTGAGCCATTGTTTGAGCGCCAAGTTATTCTTTGAGAGGTTTTGTGTTGGAACATAGTGTTGGTAATGGTAAGCTTTGAGATCTCGCGAACTGGAGTAGTCTATCCCCATTGCAGCACCGCTGGCCGTAATGCCTCTTCTAGCTTGTTTTTTAATTCCAACGAGGCAAACATTGGTTTGGGGAAGTCAGGTCCAACAGTGCATATTTCAGTTTGAAACCCAAAATCTATAAAAAGGGGATTCTGATGCGTAGAGTCATCCTTTCGAAGACTTGGATAAGGTTTGGTATGGACTGATACCTCACGTGAGTCGGGGTGTAAGTAACTAGTAGTGATTCGTAGAATAGAAGAACGGTTAACAAACAAAGTGGTGTTATCCTCAGTCTTACTAGAAGCTTCCAGACGGGAGTGTCTCTTCTTGAAGGGGATATTGGGAAGATGGGATCTTCTTCTGTGACAGGAGGGGCAATGGTGATTCATTATTAAGCTCTTTGAGAATAGTTAGCATTCTAGCTCTTGAATTAGGAGAACGGGGGGTACGAGGAGAAGGTAGAACAGGTGATTTTGAAGGATTTACCTGTAAGATTGAACGCTTCTTTGAGGAACAATCAGGGCACAACCAGTTACCAGTCCAATTAATTGCATCAATTTTTGCACACTTTTCAGTTCTTGCGTGAAATGAACAATTGCACCCTCCCCATTTCACTGATTTGGAAAACACTCTTGGTCTGCATTCAGGAAAGATCAGCCTCTGTCTAACCAAAACCATTTCTTCTAATTTTTTCACACCAAGAGGTTAACAGCCCGAAATAAAAATCCCAAGGTGTTCACTGATCGGATGCTAGATGAGAACTGAAAGTTTGTATACGGAAATTATAGGAATTCCTGATGTAATAATACCAGTCCATTTATAGTGGACTTGCTTTTAAGTCAACAAGAATATAGGTACATGATAAGTGAAGATAATCGAAATAATGTAAAATATTCACTTTCAAATGGTAAAACATTGGATGAGTTTTTAGTGTTTATTAAGATTTCGAAAAACATTTACTTGCCTTAGTTAATTCCGGAACCTAGTCATGGAACAGGCCAAGACGACCACTTTTTAGATTTAAATGTAAATATTTCGGAAAATAATTAGTTAGTCTTTAAAATACATAATAAAACGAACGATTTCAATTTTGAAGTAACTAATTTCCTGTTCCCAAAAAGTAATATGCATTCAAATATCACAAAGTCAACCTTTTACCCACAATTATTTAGACATGAAAGAATTTCAGTAATATCATGGATATTAAAAATAGATGTCAAATTCTAAGCTATAAATTAATCTTGAGAGTTTTTTGCGAATAAAATAATTTGGCGATTTAAAAAATTAAGTTTTAGCATAATGATTTTAGATTTTAATGTAATAATAATGATTTTAATATAATTTTCAATTAATACATAATACAATTTAATTCTCAATTTCCCAAAGCCTAATTCATAAACGTATTTTTTTAAATACTTTTTTCATTTAATGGCAGGCACGCTTAACAAGCAAATGCCCTTACCAAACTTGCACTAAAATGCTCCTGGTCCCTTTTTTTTATCAAATTTTCCAGATAGTCATGAATAACTTAAGTAAATAGTGACGAAGACCACACTGCCTTTCCATCATAAACAAATAAGAAGAACAACAGGGAAATTTTTTATACAAGACAGTGGAACGCAACTTTAAATGAATATTTCGACCCTACATCCAAGGGCCGTCCTCAGCAAAACAGACGAAGAGAATAAAAACACTAAAAAGAAACTTGCATTAAAATTCAATCATTAAAACTGTTTAAAAAAGTTTTAAAACAGCCCTAATATCATTACTTCAAGGAAGTTCAACCAGGAGTCCTGGTTGAACTTCCTTGAAGTAATGATATTAGGGCTGTTTTAAAACTTTTTTAAACAGTTTTAATGATTGAATTTTAATGTAAGTTTCTTTTTTAGTGTTTTTATTCTCTTCGTCTGTTTTGCTGAGGACGGCCTTGGATATAGGGTCGAAATATTCATTTAAAGTTGCGTTCCACTGTCTTGTATAAAAAATTTCCCTGTTGTTCTTCTTATTTGTTTAATAACTTAAGTTTCTGCCACTCTCTGTCAAGTTGATCAAAATTAAAAATTTTGTATGGTAGAATACCGACAATAAATTCCCCCAGACTCTGGACATGGTCACATGTCGCTATTGTAGGATTAACGCACTCCAACTGAACCACAAACTTGTCATCAGAATTGTTTTTTATTATTATTTCTTCGCACACTCTCTGATAAAACATCCGAAACTTTTTTCCTCCTGTTTAAGCAGTCAATGAATGAATTAGGTGCTAAAAGTTCGTGTACCATGCTCTGTCTCTTAATCACGGTACAGGAACGTCTAGTACCCAAGCAAGATTTTTCAAGTAGGCTCCAGTGTTTTCAGATGTTGAAAATTATTCTGCCTTCACACTAAATGTTCATACACCATGCTTGAAAGGGGATATTATACAAGTGCCCGACGATACCTGGGACTTTTATAGCCCCGTATGGACAATAAAAAAATATACAGGTACTGGGAGTAATTTGGAAAAACAAGCTATTTCAGATTTCAGGCCAAAAGCAGAGCTAAAAACTTAATCTACACATACGAAAATGGCATTAAAAACTCGTACAGATAAAGTTCTTCAAAAATATCACTTTCAAATATTTCCAACAGTAGTATTTAGGTCCATTATTCAAGAACACTCAGAGACGCTAAAGCTTACACTGTTCCACAACAATGTTTTGTCTATTATGAGTTGCTCTATGGAATTGCTACAGCTAACTACAGATCATAAGAAACGTCTTAATGCCTTTGAAAATAATTGTGTCCACTGGGTCCTAAAGATCAGATAGAGGTCATGTCTCCAATGACGAGAGATCTGTACTCACACATGCAAACGAGCTATCGCTTCCGTTGTGAGGCATTGCTAATGATGATGTTTTGGACATATCCTCCTTATGCCAGATCATAGAGTTTCTAAAATAATCCTCCACCGGCAGCCGGAAGGTCCCCGTCACCGAGGAAGACCAAATAACACTGTCCTAAGAATGTATGAGCAAGGTAGAAGAACCTTCCAAACGAATCTCATCCAAGAGTTTGGGGACCTCTATGCAGCCGCTCACTTGAGGGAATATTGGAATATACTCACCGACACTCTTTGTGTCTCTGGAGGCACTGGAGGAACTAAGGTCAACGGTAATTGCAAGAGATCCAAATTAGCCTGTGATCCGAGTTGCTTCCAGCACATGTATCAACCAAGCTTGTAAGCCATTATTTAAGTTCTTTCGTAAAAATTTTTAACCTTTTTTTGCCATATTATAAAACTTAAAGTATAATTTGAAGGCTAAATTGACTCCTATGTTACGATCATTTTTTGTCCGAATAGCTCGAGCCTGATTGCATTAATTCTCGTACTAGACTGAAAAGAAGGGAACAGTTCCACCGGTGATGTTTTTTCAACGGTAATAAAGCGTTCTCTTTTCGTAAAAGCACGTTTATGACGGTTGGCTTTTCTTTCGTTACAACTGTCAAATATCCGACACTACGTTTTCTGCCGTCACTTAAACCGCAGCCGCTGGGTGGTTCTATCGAACAACGGTTACAATAGTATGCAGCCCTTCTAATAGACCCTCAGGTATTGCAGTGTCGTTTAGATTGTGCAAAATTTATTTTTACTTAGTTCATGTTCTCAATTTCTCATGTGAAGGTTTTCACTTAGCAGAAAATACATAACTATGGTCACAATATTTCATATCAGGGTAAAGTAGTATCAAGGACCCTAATTTGTGGACTATATTGTTTGGATGACAGAACACTCGCTGGTTACTGTCTTGCACACTATAGCCATTTCATGGCCCGCTGGTTGAAAACCGGTGAAAGTTACATTACCCAGGTCACTAAATACTAGAATTCTTTTGTTTTACAACATCCTGTTCGCTAATATTACCCCTCTGCAGGTATTGAAATCCTCGGACAGGTTCTCTTGGAAAAGAGCTGAGACGAATTTAATATGCTACACCAATTAATGCAAGAGTCTCAGTAGGTTTAGATGGGTGTTGTTTAAAGTGATGTTCCGTTACACTGTTTGTCTGGATAAATTTTGGGATAAAATCAAGCAAGTACTTGCAAACACCAGAACGCTCTAGACAAATATTAGGATGGATTACTAATTACCCCTAAAACAGTTCCAGTCTTCTAGGACCAGGCCACTCAAAATAAATTCAGGACTGCAGCATACACCAGACGAGTGAGAGAATGGGTTGCAAGCTCTCCATTCAAAAAAAAATCCAGTTCATGAGCAATACGAAGATTCTGTACCCCTTGTGCCTTTTTTTTTCTGGGTTCCATCCCATGAAATAATCGTATGAAGAATGAACGTCGATGCCAACTTACCATTAAATTTGGACAGATAGGTCAGAGAATAAGGTATGGATTAAGTAAGTTTTGATTCTAATCCGGGATAAGAATAGCGAATGAGGTTACCAGGTTTACTTAAGTAGACGACTTAATGGAGACACCAGTCACGGTTTTCACACCAAGCTTTGAAGTTGGGAAAATGTCGACTTGAGAGATGGATGAGCTGATAAAAGGTCCCTCCTTCCTCTGAATCAGATCCTCTAAAAGCTAGTCGTTGTTGGACCAAGTATCTCGTGCTGGCTAGAAGGACACATAAAACACAATTATTCTTTTTGCTGCCTTAGACCAGCTAAAATTTGGAGTTTGCTCAATTCACAAATTTTCTGAATTCTTGCCAACGAAAACAAACGTACTGACCAAAAAACTATTAGATCATCCCTGTAATACAGTTTAAATTCATTTGCAATCAAATTTATTTTATCAACGATTAGTTTAAACCCAAAGAGGAAATTGGGCTGTGACCCCACTATAATTCCGCCACTGCAAATAGTGTTACATACACAATATTAGGGTGGGTAGGTTGTGAAACATTGGTGGCAGCTTCAACTTTCACTGATACACAGTTAATCTAATAATTTGTAGTATACATTGACGAAAGTATCTTCCAAACTGATTGCTCATATCATAGCTACGCTTTGTTTTTTACCTCTTATCAACAAATGTAGTTATTCACGCAAATTTGATTGATATGACTATGTATAAGAAATCACGAACAGATAAAAGGAATTAAGAACGGAAATAGATTGAGATGGTGGAAATAGATTGAGAGGATGGAGCAATATTAATGCTCTTTTACATGCAAATTAATTATAAGGAATCGAGACACAGCACGTCTGCCTCATACCCCCTTAATAACAGGCTTGAATCATCCATTTAAAAACTTCCATCAAAAACTTTGGGTTAATATATGTTGTAAAAAATAGAGATTTCAGGCCTAAAAAAAATAATTGGAAGCCGGGATTTTCACATGCTAGGGTAGTAGAAACACCTTAGAAATTTGTGAGGTATTTATCACCACAGGAACACTTTCACTGACAAAAGCTGTAGTAAATCAAAGGTTGTCATCTCGGTTTTGCTTCTTTGATGTTGTGAACGGATCTTTAAACAACGGCACTATATTTCGGTATTACCTCCAGATCGTTAAATTCCAAGAATTTGATGACTATACGGTAGGGACTATTTACTGAAACAATGCGCTTCTAATCCGCAATTGATATTTTCAAATCAATGAAAAAAACTGCTATCCAAACTAATATCACAAAACTACAATTAAGTCACTCAAAAGAAATCTACCAATGCACTAAATTTTATTTAGTCTTCTCCAATGCTCTCTTATTTACACTGTTCAAACTGGACGATTATACAACAAAAATACAGTCGGATAAAATGAATTATTTATCTTGTTTCCGAAGGGACTGAACACATATTTTGGGTAAGATAAAAGTATTGTAACTCCAACTTCTAAAAAGCTCAGAAAAGGAAGGGGAGGAATCTATAGTAAAGATTAAATGGGAGATGGAAATGGAATAATAGTCGAATCCACGCTAAATCGGAGAAAAATCCACATCCATAGCCTAACGACTTTCATTAAAAATTAATTGCTTAAAGCTTTTGAACAAAATGCATGATCTTACTTTTTTCGAGATTTTCTTTCGCAATACTTCATTTTAAATTCTCTACCATTTTATCCATTCCTCTGCAATTCTTCGTTAAATTTTTCAGTTGGTATTCCAACGAACCACATTTTTTATGGTTGCTTCAGCCTGCGGTAGTTAAAGCATAGGGTGATGCCCCCAATTACCACAAGTTGAACCAGCTACCCTTCTCTTGGGTACGGCTATTCTATGGTTTACATTTAATTTTTGTTCCATTGTTTTCGGTATTTTTTTAATCTCTCCCATAAACCTAATTGTTGAATCTTTACAATTATAAAATTATTAAATGACTCAGAGAAGCGTCGGATGATTTGCCCCAACCTCGCATTGTAGTCCCGACCGAAGGCGGAAAAATTAGGAGATCGGTACAGCACACCATTGGTCAGCATGCAAAACAGAAGTTTTAAGAAAAGTCAGAGGTTTGTACCTGAGACGAACTGCCGATTTCCGGTTCGTTTCCGGTTTTGTTAATTATTTATTGTTTTTATTTACGTCTATAATTTTATTTTTCATCTTCTATAAGTGTTAAAAAAAATGAATCAGTAATGTGGTATAAAGAAAAAATATTGTTCAGAATTGAGGTTTCTGGATTTGGATCACCCTTAGAAACTCGATTTTTCCCTCTGTCCCATAGGTTAACTCTTGACATCTCTTTTCTTTGCAAAGCCAACTTCGGTTGAAGACATTAAACTACACTAGAAAAGGCAATCAAAATTTTCGTGGTCCTTCCAGTTATTCAACAGAAAGTGAATTGAATTTTTGTGAATTGCGTTATTGAGATAGCTAGGACATACTTTCCGGATTGCAGTGGTAGCTAGCAACCTAGTAAGGGACGATCACGTCCAATGTTAAGAAATATAAAATTTATAACTCCTAAAAAAGAGTAACTCCTCAGATCAAAACAAAAAGGACATCATTAGAACCACCTTGTCCGAAACCCTATATAGGAAGCTTTCTGTCTCTTGGCTTGAACAGCAAGGGAAATATATTGGCTTGAAAATCAAGAAAAGTGGCAGCTACTACAACATTCTGCCTAACAGGCATCTTTTTTTTCTTTTTTTCTTCCACAGATAAATTTGCACTGGAACTTCGTAGAGAGTTGTTCAATGGCGCATTTTAAAGGAAATTAATGGGGTTAAAAACTTTTGTAATTAAACAAATTATTTTAAAATAGAATCAATTTTTTTACGAAAAACTTCAGATTTCATGTTAAAGATTGATCAATGATGTCATAATCGTAGGCTGTAGCCAGGTCGTCTCTTACTATTCCAATTAAGAAAAAGCCATAGGTTTTTTCCTATTTGTAATACAGTAATGATTTCAGTAAAGGGATGACAATAATAATCCCTAATGACAGAAATGACGAAAGCAGCAATAAAAATGATGATGACGGTGATGACGTCAGGCACAGGAAAAGTCTAGGGGTCATACGGCTCAGTGTTTTTTCATGATAGTAGACGAGATGAGGGTAGTTTGAGGAGAGCTAGTAAGTTGTCAGTAGTTTGAATATAGAACTGAACACTTTTACATTTACATATATAACAGAACGCTGTTATATTTACATATAGAACCTGACCATTGTAAATTTACACATAAAAGAGGACACTGGTACATTTACATATAGAACTGAACAACAGTAAATTTTATATGTAGAACTAAGTAGTACTGGTACCTTTCCATATAGAACTTAAGACTACTATTTAATTTATAACTAGAATTCTATTTCGCATAGGATGCAGTAACGTGTTGCCTTTTTTCGTTTCTGTTTTAGGGCAGTTAAACATCAGAGAGAGATGTTTAAAGGATCACATGAAAGCCAGATTCTATGTCTATTTAAGGACTTTCTCTAAGAAAAAAAAAGTAAAATTTAATTGAACATAATCTTTGACAATAATTTCATTTTCACATACAAGATGATATAAAATGCGAATTTTTTGAAAATTTGCTGTTATTTGGTATGATGTCATATATTAGTTTCTTCGCTTCCTGATTCCTTGTGATCTGTTTTTTATTAGGTTCCAGTTAAGAAAAAGCCTTATACTTTATCCTGTGAGTGATTGAATTTGAAAAGTAATATTAAAATTATAACGACAACTTCTGGCTCTGTACACTGAAGTCAAACTTTTGTTTCGTATGGATAAAGGATGACAGATTGTCAAATATCGTCCGTTTCGGTCATCTATATAGGGCCAGGCGAAAAGCAAGCCGTCCAGTGTTGCCAGAAAGTGAAACGGAAAACAAGCCCAAGCCTTTGAAAAACACACCAAAACACGCCCGAGCGTTTGAAAACCAAGACTGCCATCATGGTCAGTTCCTAAAATACTAAAATTGCCCAAATTTGTGTTTCACAACAATTTTTGGTGCTAAAGTCAAAAAAAAATTTTGCGTGTGTCGCGGCGCTTTTTAAATTTCTTGGCATTTTTCAGAATCCTTATTATTTCGTCCATGACTAAAAATTAAAAAATTGTCTTACGAAGGTGCTACAAATTGAAGCACGTGCTACACTGCTACACGTGATGAAATAGTGCTAATACAGTTCTTTCGTGCTAAAGTCAGAAAAAGTTTTGCCCCTAATCTAACTCTACTTTTACCGTGCTTGCTTAACCTTGGTTCATCCTGCTCCGCTTTCACGGAAGAACAACCATTTTGCGTGATCCGCCAAAATTTTTCTGTTTTTAGCTGCAGGTTTATGCGTCATAATGGTTAAACAGCTTTGAACTCTTTTAGTTAACTCTTAGACCTAAATATAGCTTATTCTTATGGATACGCTGGTCTATACTAGAAACAATCACAAACCAAAGACACACAATATCGTTGGTTTTATTATCGCATAAAAATTTTTGGTACAGTTGCAATATATTATTGAAAGATAGCTTTATAATCAAAGTAAGGCCTGAAAAGAAACGGGGTTAATACAAAAGCCTTCATAATCCCAGGATGAAATAATACGGGAAGCTAGACAAATCATTAAGAAAAAAGATAAAGAAGAAAAGGGCAGGGCAGGACTAACCGAGAGAAAGCCCACGACAAATCAACACATTTCTTTTATCGTTGAAGTAAAAAAAAAACCAAAAAAAAAAAGAAAAAAAGGCACTTAGATCCTTAAGGCACTAAGGGATTTAGGACTCAAGGGAGGCTAGGATATTATCTAGATGGACTAGATCAGTTTCTTCAATTTCGCAAACCTTATAAATATCACTATTGAAAAGCAGCATACGTTTTGTAGGCTCAAACGTCGAGCAACAAGAGCCACATGCTGAGAACCACAGCCTGAACACAAGTATTGAGTTCAACATGGACAAAAGCATACGGTTTTAGAGCTTGCTCTTAACGGCATACATCATCAGAAAAATACCATTCCACTATGGCATTGCTAATTGGCGAAATCAACAGGGTCAATGCCCACCTGGATAACTCACGAAAAGGAGATGCCCCAACAACATCAAAAAAATGTAGGACAGCTATCCAGAACTGATAGGAGTCTTTGGGGATTGTTCTTCCACACACAAATGACTAATTAACGTCCAACAGTTTCCTCCACTGATTCTCCATGGCACTGAAATCTGGGGTAGTAACAATTCTCAATAGCGAGTATCCAGAGCAGGAGGCATTCATTTAAGCACAGCTTCAGCCGCAGTTTTCAGGAACACCAAACACTGTATTTTGATCTCGCTCTTCTGTGTGTCTGAAAGTTTAGATTTTACCAGTTTAGTCAGGAACTCATGTCCGTAATCAACATGATCTGGCGGCAAATAATTGATTTCGAAGTCCATGTTAACCGTCACAAACACTGCAGATCAGCGGAGTATCCAACGCAGGAGATTTAGTATCAAACCCTTCAGCTCTTCAAGAAGTCAAAATTAGTCAGCGTTTTGTTCAGAATTAGGACAGGAAAACAAAACTTTCAGTGATGAATCCAGGGCCAAAGACGTACTCTGAGAAGGTATTGTCATTTTACTATGTTGACCCCCTTCTGATTTCTAAGTGTTGGGAATTATACAAAACAACATTATACCTTAATTTTGAGTTTCTTTTTCTTTGGTTTTAGTTTGAAAATGCACCTCCTGTTATTAGAGTAGAATTTTAAGCTATATCAAAGTTTTTTTCCTAAATTTAGGAAATGTATTTCCAGATCTCTGAAACTTCACGAATTTGGATTGAGCAAAGTTGTAAGGCTGAAGACACTTTTCTTTTACTTTTTTTTTTAAAGCAGAAGATCTATTCTGCAAGGTTTCACTTTTATAAGACAAAGATCTTTTAAAGGTCAGTGCCCTCTATAAGAAAAAAGAGTAGAGATGGGCTGGCTACTTCAAAATATTTTTCCAGGACATACTACAGTCTGTAAACACATCCCAGAAAGTTTTATTTTCGTAACCCAACCCCTTCCCAAGATAGCAAAAAGTAGCTTGTCTAGAATTTTACCATATATAATTCAGAATATATATTCGCACATTATGGGGGGGGGTTAAAGTATAGTAAAATTGTAGTTAAAAAGTGTTAATAACAAGAGTCTAGAGAAGGACATGAAGAGACAGAAACATGTTAAGAAAACCATTCATAATATGCAGAATAATTGTAGCTAACACATATCGCATGCATCCCAACTATACTTTATCCCTAACTCCCTCTCCTAATGTGCATTTATATAGCCCACATTATATATTCCCAATGCATTCTGCCACCCATCATTTGTTTTGTCACAGCTGATTAAATTTACTGGTACACTGGACGAATTTTAGCTATGTATTTGCACATTCAGGGAGAGGGCCTGGGGGTAATGTATAGCAGGGCTACAAGCAAAATATCTATTTAGCCTAGCTTAGGCCACAAAAAGCTTAGGCCAGGAGATTAGTCAAATAAATAAAAAAAGGACAGATCTGCATAAAATCCAAGACTTGTCTTAATCTGAACAGCAATGAAATTCCTTATAGCAATTAGTATAAGAAACATCACAAGTATATTCCCTGAATTTAGCAATATTCTGCTTGCATCCTAACCAAAGACCTAAAACGCAGAGCTATCTCAGCCATGCGGAAATAAACTCCCTAGATGGAAAGCGATGCAGAAAAGAAAACGTTCCATGCGTTAAAGGAGGGCTTTTGTTGCTTTGATGTGTAGACACGGCTGAGCCACAGTGATTTTGAAATTTTCGTATGGTTCTGAACTTTCGATCAAAATAAGCCCATTTAAAAAAAAAAAAAGCCCGCGTTCCCGCCCCTGCCCCTGACGACTAAACCAAGCCCACTGGGCAAAAACAAGCCCATCTGGCAACACTGAGGCCGTCCCGACTGAATGGGATGCTGGAGGTGTGTGCTGGAAAGATATTCAATAAGCACTATCGACACGTCAACAATATCGTAAATACTAATTTTGAAAAAAAAATTGCTGCATAACAGTGGAGCAGAAAAAACGGTTTTGTATTATCGCTATGACTTGAACTATTGTTTAACGCCTTGGCAATCCTGTTTGTTTCCAACTCCATACAATTCATTTTTTTGCAATCTGAGTTTTCCTCTTGTGTAAATTTATCTATTTTCACGAATTTTTCTGGATAAAGCGAGTGCTTTATCAAATTTTGTTTTTTATAATTTTCTATTCTTAATAGTTCTTTTTTAATTATTAGGCTACTATAAAGCTTGATTGGGATGGAAAAGGGACAAGACAAGATTTATTACCAATTATAGTTCAGACTGGTAATGGAGAAGCAAATTCTTCGATATCCCTTGAGATTTGGTTCTATAAGTATCGCTTCACCACCCCAATTGAATGGGATGAGGCCGTGAGAACGGATTAAAAAGAAATTGGAACTTCTTTAGATGGTGTTAAGAGGAAAGCTTTGAATAAATTGGAATGGAGGAGTGCAAGCAGTTGTGTTGGCTTCAGGCGGCTTAACCCTGCAGTAAACTATTAGTAAGCGTGGTAGAATGGCGTACTTCCTTTATTTTCAATTCATTGTAATTTATTTCTGCTATCCTTCAATTATATCCCGACTCGTTTTGTTTTAAGTTCAATTCCTAAGATTTTCTTTTTAATTCTGTCTTCAGCATTTTGAAAACGACATGACTGGTCATCCTGGTTGAAAAATTTTCTAGTATAGTTTTGTGAATTGAGCTATACATTTCTTTCAAGTTTTTTTTTTACATTTCTTTTCAATGATGTTTTAGATTATATCACTTTTAACTCTTATATTTTGTTTATAATTCTTTGTTTTTAGCATCTTCAAAATGACATCATTCAATTTCCCGTTGCAGAAAAGACGAAGTGTTATTCTACAATGATAAAACTATTAGTTTTAATGTGGGGAAGGACTTTGTCAAATCTGGTGGTACTGGTGAAACGGCCAAACAAAATTCGTACAGTGGACATCAGGTGCAAAATTATAAATCCTGTGTCAATTTAAAGTCCAAATTATTTAAAAATATTACTTTGGAACAGATTTAGACACCACCCGTGGTTAATATCTGCTTACAGTTCTTATAGCCAATGATCTGCAATTAGATTCTGCCTTATCACGGTGAGTGGTCCGTCTTTCGTGGGGTGCTGAGAAATAATTGGTTAGAATATGCTGATGCTCTTAATCATTATCTTATGATTTGACCTTAATACCACCTGTACCTCTCGAAGAACCAAGACCACCAAGGAGAAGCCATCGGTCATCCCACAGGCTTTTCGATCCAGTAATATCCTCCTGTTATGTTTTAACCAACGTGTGTAGATTGCGTAGATCTCTTTAGTAGGTCCAGCGCAGCGTGTTTCTGAGTCTTCCCTGGCAACAACTTACTGGTGATTGCTAATGTGAAGTTACTTTTAGGAGTCTAAGGTCGTTCATACATTTTCATTAACTTTTAGAATATTATATTCGGATTATCTCTATAGTAGTACAATGGTAAAAAAAAAAAAACAAAGGAAAAACTAGCCAAAACGGGCATAAAGCCATTTGAAAAAGGCAAGATAAGTTATATTAAACAAGGCATCTTTAGTACAGATAAAAATAAAAAATGACGGCAAATAAAACAATAGACCAAAAGAAAATGACTAAAAAAGATAGAAGCTAGAAGAAAAAAGAACGGAAAATTTTAAATATTTACAAAAACCAAATGTACTATATCTACTCCCATTAAATTTGGGTCACCACATCTGAACTAAAATAAAATCAGTAGCATTATGCGCATAGCACCGTTGTTTTCTCCAATATCCTCTTCAACAAACAATAAAAGTTTAGACTAAATACCATCACATGTTCATTTAGCATTGCTAAAACGTCGTCTTGTCAACCTCTGTGGCCATAGTGTGTTCCGATTCAACACAGTACAGTTTAAATATTCCGCAAGTTTTTCGCCTTAATACTCTTAGCTTTAGTAGCAGTAGTACCAGCAGTAATTGTAGCCGCAGTAGAAATAATAGTATTAGCCTTAGATTTAGTAGCAGTAGTAGCAATAATAGTAACAGCAGTATGAAGTAGCAATAATATGCAAATATTGTCTTTGGTTAGTTCAAAATCTCTCACAACAAGCCCTACAAGCTTCAACTTTACACACCAAGCTGTTCCAAAGATAATGCTGATACACCCTTTTGACAATCTGCATACAGACGGCGTGTTGTGATTCAGTCCACTTTCCCCCTCAAAATTTCACCTTCATATCCTTAGTCATAGTTGTAATAGTAGTCACAGAATTAGTATTAATAGTATTAGTACTAATACTAGTAGCAGCAGGATTGTACTCATTTTCTCCTCATATACAAATATCCCAAACAAGAACAAGGAGATTTTTTTTGTAAATTAGGTCTATTTGGCCTAGAGCATGGGTTTTAACCAGTCAGAGCCATAATCCCCCCTGGCCATTTAAACAAACCAGAGTTTTGAGCTGATCAAAAAACTAGAATTTTCGGCTCATTTTGGAGTAAAAAATAAACTGGAATAATGCGTCGTAATTTCATCAAAACATAAGGATATTTCTTCACTTATCTTTTTTTGGTCAAGAAATCAAAACAGAACAAAATTTCTCTCCAAATTTCTTACGTTTAAAAAACAAAGCTTTAGGTCCTTTTAAACCTGATTGTATGGATAAACCAATATTTCAGTTTCTTTGTTTTCTGAATTTCTGTGTTTTTAAGTTCAAAAGACTTTATAATCACTTAAAAGAACGTTGCCAAATTGAAAAACTGACTTAATGAGCAAACACCCCCCCCCCTCCCTGAGTTTAAATCTTGGTGACAATAGAGAGGTATTTACTCAGCCAGACATGCAAAAACTGGATTTTTTAAGCCCAAAAAGTCATTGTCAAAGGGAACGAACAAGTTAAAACGAAAAGCAGAAGTAAATCACTGCATACATAAACAAAAGTATTCCTAAAATAATGAATTAATGAACTGATAAAAAAAACCACAAAAGAACAGCAAAAAAAGAAGCAGATTACAATAGGGTCCAGCTAGACCACAGAAATTGTTATTGTATAATATGAACTAGCAAGTTTCTTCTAAGAATGGGTTGTTGGATTATTCAGATCCAATTCAGAAGAATATTCTCTCTTGCATATATCAGACTTAAACAGTTTCTCACCAGTGTGTACTCTTTGGTGCCTAATCAAACTGCTTGACTGGGAAAAAGTTTTTTCTCACACACCTTACATTTAAAGGGTTTCTCACCAGTGTGAACTCTTTGGTGATTAATCAAACTGCTTGACTGAGAAAAAGTTTTCTCACATACATCACATTTAAAGGGTTTTTCACCCGTGTGAACTCTTTGGTGGTAAATCAAATTGCTTGATGTAGAAAAAGTTTTCCCACAGATATCACACTTAAAGGGTTTTTCACCCGTGTGTACTCTTTGATGGCAAATCAAACTGCTTGAACTACAAAAGGCCTTGTCACATACTTCACACTTAAACGGTTTCTCCCCAGAATGCACTCTTTGGTGATTAATCAAACTGTTCGATTGAGAAAAGCATTTTCTACATACTTCACACTTAAATGGTTTCTCCCCAGTGTGCAATCTTCGATGCATAATCAAACTGCTTGACTGAAAAAAGTTTTTTCACATACATCACATTTAAAGGGTTTTTCACCCGTGTGTACTCTTTGGTGGTAAATCAAACTGTTTGAACTACAAAAGGCCTTGTCACATACTTCACACTTAAACGGTTTCTCCCCAGAATGCACTCTTTGGTGACTAATCAAATTGCTCAATTGAGAAAAGCATTTTTTACATACTTCACACTTATATGGTTTCTCCCCAGTGTGCAATCTTTGATGTATAATCAAACTGCTTGACTGAGAAAAACTTTTCTCACAGACATCACACTTAAACGGTTTCTCTCCAGTGTGCACTCTTTGGTGACTAATCAAACTGTTTGACTGAGAAAAGCATTTTTACATACTTCACACTTAAATGGTTGCTCACCAGTATGCACTCTTTGGTGTATATCCAAGTTCCTTGATTGGGAAAAGCACTTTTTGCACACATCACATTTATATGGCGTTTTTAATGTGTATGTCCTTTTATATCTTTCAAACTCTTCGTCTTTTTCGCTTTGTAAGTCACTCTTAAAATATGAATTCTTAACCTTTAAGCTTTTTGCCTCAGTTTTGATTCATTGAAAGTTTCGCTGTATATTTTGATATCACTTGATGAATTATCTTCAACTCCAACAACTGAAAAAATAAGCAAAAAACATAATCGAATAAAACCAGAAAATAATTCTTAGTTAACTAAAAACAATCTTTATTTCAGGCTAAGTGTTTCTGTTTCTCAATAAGAAAAAAGTCACCATCATAACTAAGATTGTTCGAAAAAACCAAATGAATATGGATTGAAAGTTTATTATATATACTGATTTTAATTCCTTGAAGTCCTAATAATTTTGAAGTGACTGAAGTTAAAAAAGAGAAAATGTTTAAAGTGTATTTGGTTTTCAATAAAGTACGAATTATGTTCTGAAAATACACAGAGAGCGTCAGCAAAACTTTTCTTAGGTTCTGCTCATTTTAAGTTTGACTCGGTTATTGATTCTAACTTCTGTTCATTTTGGGTTTCATTTATTCATTGATGGTAATTTAAAGTAGTATTAAGTTTCAAATTTATTCGACATTATTTATTCCCATCTTTGGATTATCGAGTCCTAACTTTTATTTAAAAAACTTCTTTTTTGAAAGTTTTCCGAATCAATTTCTTTTTGATTTAATTGACCTAGTCTTTTTCATTGGTAAAGAAAAACATATTTTAAATTTTTTTGTCTTTCTTAACAAAAATTCAGATTTTGGCTTTCAATTTACACGTCGGGCAAAAATTTTCAGTGATATTTAGTAATAAACGCATTTTTAAAAATCTGAATACACGTAGTATATTTCGATATAGTTAACACCTCCACCTTCCGTGAAACTTAAAACTTAATAACCTATTTTGTTCCTAAAAAACTATATTTTTTCTATTTTGACGACCTTGGTTTTCTTACACACAATGGATTTAGTTCAGTGGTAAGAGCGGCGATATTAATAGTACTGAACACGCTATCCTTGCTTTCATCCAACATATTAATGAATGCTCAGATAGAGGAGAAATTCCAGCAACAATATATTTAGACTTTAAAAAAGTATTCACTACAATATCCCGTTGTATTCTTTTTTGTAAATTGCATAATTATAGAGTACGCGGACTGTCGTTGGATCTAGTTAAATTTTATCTGTATAATAAAAAGCAGAAAATCAATGGAGGCACTTTCCTGTCTCCACCTGTTCCTCAGTCTTCGAAGGTTAGGGTACCTCAGGGCTTTGTCCTAGGTCCTCTGTTACTTCTAACTTATATAAATGATTTCCACCGTGCTTTGGTAATCTCGTGTCTCAACACACATTTTGCTGTCAACGTTTTGCAATCAACGAGGAGTTGATTGCAAAACTGGATACTGCTGTTTCTAATGTTCTTAATCGTGTTCATCAAATCTTATCACCCAACTTAATATCCTCAGCCGTTTCTTGAAATATTGCTGAGACGTCTTATTTAAAGTAAATATAAACATAGTACCTTTTGATTTTGTTCTGAAGAAATACAAATTTTTCCTGAAAGTTTCTACTTTATATCTTATCCTAGACGTGAAAAATCCCCCCTTGATATCTTGAGAACCTATATGCACTTAAATTATTTTTATTTAGTTCAATAATAGAAGTAATAGTTGTAGAAATACTTGCAAAAGTAGTAGTAATATTGGTAGCCCAGGAAGTTTCAGCTTAATACACAAAGGCGATGCTGGTATATTGCTAAAACCTCCATTGAATAGCCCATAAATGGGTTTTGATTCAGTTCAACATTTCCACACCATTCCCTGAAAATTTCGATAAAGTCATGATCATTAGCAATAGTAGTAGTCATAGTAGAAAACGTAACAGCAGGACTATTGGAAGTATAATTAATGATGGCAGTAGTAGTAATAGTATTTATATTGTACCTTTTTGGTCTTGTTCAATATTCCTTCCTCATACCCTAATAGTTTCAACTTAATACTTTAATCAGTTTCTGAGATGTTGCAGATAAACCCTTTTGAAAGCCTGCATGTACCTAGTGTGTTTTTAATTTGAAAAAACGTCCCCAACAGCAGCCTCTGAAAATTCCAAATTAACTCTATAATTACTACTGCATGTAATATATAGTGATAACTGTACCTAGTGTGATAACTATTCTTGATAATAAAAGGATTCTACCGAAAAAAAAATAACAAACAAACAGCTAGTATGATCTTTTTGTGAACATTCCCTTACGTAGTGTCAGTAGCTGTATACACATTGGAAAGTTTCAACTTCAACTTTTAAAGCCAAATTCCTGATTGTCAAGCACATAGTGTTCGGTATTTTCAAGCATCTTCTCAACATTCTTTATCAGCATCTTCTTCGTCCCTGAAAATTGTAGCTGGATAAGAACCGATAGTTAGTTCAACATCCCCCACAACAACCACTCATCTCGTTTAAGAAATTACTGATAAATGAGACATACAATTAGTTCAGCATTCTCTGGAACGTAGCAAAGTAGTCTCCAAGTATTAGTAGTAGTGTTAGCAGCAGTTGTAGTTAATTGGTAAGTTGAACATCCCCCTCATTCTCCAACGTTAGCCGTTCCAAAATACAAAATTAAACTGTGCAAAAGTGTGTTTTTAGATTTATTCAGTAATTTATTTTGAACATAAGAACCACAATGTAAATCAATCAGCAGCCAGAACAACTTTTTCAACAATTCAAGGAACAGTAAAATACTTAAAAAGAAACAGATGCTCTAGGTTAGTCACACCCATGTATTTACTTTTAGTCTTTTTTAAACTAATCGATTAGCTACCGAAAAAAAAAAACAAAAAAACGAAGATCAATACATAACCCTTCCTGATGGGATTAAAGAATATACGAAAGCTTGGCTACGTTTCCTATAAGGCATTTGGCAATCTATAAGATAGACGATTCTAATATATATGTATACATTACTTAGCTTGCATGTATGGACAGATATATATATATGCACTTATGCATGTATGGACATATATATATAGCACTGGGCCCGAAACAGCTAGCTACGTAGTAGGCTTGTATATACTGATTCTCATTGTGCTAACCACATTGTTTTCTAACCGCAGCCTTTTCTTGATGTCATGAAGTCACCATAGGTTCGATACAACCACCCTGTGAAAAATGCAAATTTGTCCTTAAATTGTGACCTATTTAGATCGTTTTTTGTTGCCAGAAAAATCAATATGCCAGTTTTAAAAAAAAAAACAACAAAAACAACTATGTAGCCGATTTCTAGGCTGGGCCCTGACACTCTGCATGCAGTAGGCTTGTGTATATTAATTCTCGTTATAAGTAACAAGCTCCGAATGAATCACCTTTGTTTCATACTCTTTCCTCGGAAAAATAGAGGGCTCCACTGGGAATACATATACATTGAAGGGTCCCAATGACTTTTAATTTACACTTTCGTAGTGTATGACATCATTGTAATATTGCACAGGGTTTTGCGCCACACTTTGTCGGCGCTGAAGATTGTGAAGGGGTTGTTGCACTAAAGTAATATATCTTTTTCTTTCGCGTTCATTTTTGACTTGTTATGATTTTCGTTGTCAGTTGTCTTCTAACACTACTATTCTTTGTTCTACATATCATTTTTGAACCGTTTTTGATACTTGCTTTCTCGCTGTAGCGAGTAATTCTTACGCTGGAGTAATTCTTACTCCAGCTTATCTTCTAATCGTATATTTCTTTGTACTCTCGGTGGAGTATTTTTTAACCGATTTCCTTTTTCTCTTCACTTCATTAATTCTTTCTGCTCTACGATGTCGCACGTCTTATAACAACAAAGTTCTTTGTTCTTCACTTTTGCTTTTGACTCGTTTTAATTCTTGCTGACGCTTTTCTTCTAACCAGATATTTCTTTGTTTTTTTACTTTGGTTTTGACTCGTTGTAATTCTTGTTGACACAAGTATTCTAACTGTATATATCTTTGTTCTTCAATTTCGTTTATCATTACTTAAAAATAAAATTTCAATACCGTTTACATCAGCTTCTGAGATTGGTCTTGTCACATTTATGGTGAAGTTTGTTCTTCAGTCTTCTAGGCATTATGAAACTGCTGAAAACGCCTTTTGTAAATAAAATATTAGGAAAAACTTACTGTGTTTCAAATAAATATCCCTAATAGTTTACCATAGATAATGAAACTAAAACAAAAAAGTCTACAAAATAAAAGGCTCAAAGAGATTCGTCTGGTAATCATAGGACTGCAAAAATGGTTTTCACTCAGTAACTATAAATTTAACATTCAAATACTTCAGAAGACAGTTCAAACCATAACAGGTCATTTTCATCTTATTTCAAACATCTCCAACAAACCTCTTTCAAGTGACAATTCTCTAATAAGCCCGAAGATTTATTCTACCTGTCCTATCGCTTTTTCCAATAAACTATTATCTGATATATTTGATGCCACAAAATACTAAATAAAAAAACAACCAGATTTTCAGCTAAAAGTAATGAGCAACATCAGAAGTTAAAACGATCAGAAATTATTCCATGTATGAGAGGTGTTGGGTGTTGCTTTTACCTCAAAACCCCGTTCTTCAATCTAAAGTATCTAAAACACTTTTAAAAAAGTTTCCTTATTCTATTAAGTGATCATTGTGTTTCAGTAGTCGTGTAAGAATTCAGACAAAAACTCTAACTTTAGCGTAAAGAGCGGGGTATTCAGGAGGAGACAACACCCCTCATATACGCAATTATTTCTGTTCTGTGTTTTAATGTTGCTTGTTACTTTCAGTTAAAAATTGTCATTAATTGTTTCATTTAATTATTTTTTTTTCATTTAATTTCTGATCGTTTTGCAGAAAATGCCAGGTAGCCCATCCCCCCCCCCCCTCACGGAAATTCCCCCAAGCCTAATTCCCCCAATTCCTCCGTAGAAAATTCTCCTGCGTAAAATACTTTCACCTCGCGACAAATTCCTCCCAGGAAAATTTCTTGCCCACGATTCCGCCAGCCAGAAAAAGGCTCCTTCTGATCGTTTTTCAATTCATACCGGAAACTACTACGTGGAAAATTTTTCTCAGCTTCTCAGTTAATTTTTCTCAGTTACGTCTTTTTGGTTACTTAAAAAGCGCACTAAAACAATTATTTTCCTTTTAGATAAGTCTTCTCCCGATCTTCTAGGACTATTGGTTCGGCACGATTAACTTCTATGCTCGTAGCTTTTATTGGGTAGCATTAAACTTAATGCTTATTAAATTATTAAAACTAGCACTAAAATCCGATTCTTTAGATGTATGTATTGTTATCAAGATTCCGTTTTTTATAGTTTTTGTTACAATTGGGCCGAGTCACTCCTTACTTATAGTTCGTTACATTGAACTGTTTGATACAAAAAGCTTTAGCAAACCTTCGTTGGCAATGGGTGCTGGGCCCAATTCCTGTGTATCTGGTTCAAGTTTACATGCTCCTGTAAAGCCAGAAAAAGAAGCAACAGGAACAACTTCCCGTTCGGGAGAAAAAAGAAAGTCTGAAGCCTCAAAACGTTCCTCATTATCACCATGCAAAGCATCTTGAACCTCTGAAACAAATCATAAATAAAGGGGACATAAGACACATAAAAAATAAAACTCAGTTTTTAATATATAATATATATATATATATATATATATATATATATATATATATATATATATATATATATATATATATATATATATATATATATATATATATATATATATATATATTATAGCATATATATATTATATATATATATATATATATATATATATACATATAATATATAGCATACAAATTTGAATCTAAAAAGCAAAAAAAAAAGAAAAAAATAAGCATTCGACGAAAATCGGGGATATTAAGAAAAAAAGAAATGATTCCTTTTACAACCTTGTTTGTTTCAGGTGAATGATAAATTTTAGAATAAAATATTGGGTAAATAATTTAATTTAAAAATATTATTTGATAGTCCATCTCCAGTCCAGTCTTTTTGCTAAAACAGGGTAAGAATTTGAGACAATCGGGCATAAATTTACAAAAGCCTTTATTATGACACCGTAAAACATGTCTCCAACCCTTCCTAGGGTTGGAGGCCCAAAACTAAATAAACAAAGTATCTGGTGGTCACAACTACAGATTGCACAGATCAAAGGTAAAATATTGACGTTTTGCACGTTTTTCGTAAAGATATTATTTTCTGTGGGTTTTATGCCATCTGCATTTACTAAAAGTATCGTATAAAACTAGATTCTCAACAGGTTTTGGTTTTTTTTTTTTTTTTTTTTTTTTTTTTTTTTTTTTTTTTTTTTTTTTTTTTTTTTTTTTTTTTTTTTTTTTTACGATCAACTGTTTGTAAGATAGAGGGTTTTAACCCTCTAAGAAGAGGGTTTTAACTGTTTTAACTTTATCTGTCTCTAACAAGTCTTAAATCTGTGTATTCCCATGAATTCAATAATGGCTACAGAGCGAGTTTCACTCCTGCCAGTTCGTTGATATTATTATTCCTGGCGTTGGTATTATTAGACTCTTACTAATTTCTGCTATTATAAATGGCGTTCATTTAGTTTTATAGGGGGTGTTATTTACCCATTTACAAACATATTGTTTGTTTACAGTTTTTTTGCCAAAAAGTGAGCTAAGTGCCAATCTGCCGAACCTACAGTTCAGAGGTATGACAGAACAGAAGGTTTATTTTGAACCCGGTACTAAATTTTGAATGAAGGTTGACGCTTCATCCATGAAGAGCCGAGACAATTGTCGGAAAGGCAGTGAGTTTCTTCACTCAGGACCCGCTTTTAAAAAAAAAAAAGGTATTGCATAGCGATCTTGCGATCAGTTTTAGACGATCTTGCGATCAATAACATTGACGACGGTAACGTTTTAGATTTATGTAAATTGCTACAGTGGCTAAAGAGAAACGAGTCATGCCTATATTTGTAATTTATTCACTGAGTGGCATACCTGTTATTGGTGATGCGTTGCTACTTCTGTGGTCTCGCAAGTGAATGCTCAATCAAAAATTTACGGGCTTATACAAGCAAAAATAAATAAACAGAAAGTATCTGGCTTTACTAGCCCCCACGCACCTCCCAATTAACTCCAGCGTAACACAAAGCCACTCATGTAAGCTGCAGTCTTGAAGAACTGTCCGAACTTGTCTTCACCAGAACAGAGGTAGCAATTTGTAGACCGTCTATGTCCGGTAACTTCGAAAAATATTGAACAGCTAAAGCGTTATCATAACAAATATAAAGTTGTCGTACGAGCCAAAAATGTGTCAATTCTATCACTGAAAGTGTGAAAGTCCCAGCAAAATGTAACTGCATCAGTGAAGTCTCCAGCTTTCATTGCAAATTTTAAAAGCGTTCCAGCAGAAATAGATGAGTCCGAGCTCATGAAAATTATTTTTAACTGCTCTAGAGTAGTTCAATGTGGCAGATCTAGGGCATTCAAACTTTATTTTGAACAGCAACTTCATTTTCAGACATTCCTGAGTGAATCTATCAAAACAGCCTACAAATTATTGCTTGATAAACAGTTTATTTCCATGCCAAAAAATTTTGTCATTGTCACCAAGATGGTCAAAAAGCAACAGAGTGTAAAAATATAACCTTTTGTTCAAGATACGGTTCTGCCGAGCGCACCATGAAATAACACCAGGGATCTCTACTAAACATTACCAAGATGTGAGATTTGTTCCATGGAACACAAACGGTTATTTATTAGATAAAATATTTGTATTGGAAGGTAAGCTGCTGGATAATGTTCAATGTGTATTCAGGAGCATTTCCTCACACATTCTAGTCTTAATTCAGTGGACATGAGTAGAGACTTTTGTACCTTTTCTGTTTCTGCAAGGCGTGTTTATTCCCGAGGTCGTCTATCTGGAGACCTGGTAACTTTAGTTTCCGTGAGTATTCAATCAAATTTGTTCAGTTCTAGTCATACTTTTCTAGCAGTGAGGGCAGGGTCTTGCGTAGTGATAAATGTATATTTGCCCACTAATCATCAAAATGAAGAATCAGAACGACTATTTGCAAAAGCCTGTGAGACATTGCATGAGTGTATTAGACAAGTTCAAAAATTTAATATCCCTTGTGCTGTTGGGGACTCTAATTGTGAAATTAAATTTTTCTTAATCAGCCGTATACACTTCACTCTCCCATTCTCCGTGGTATTTTTCTGATGAGGTAATTAAGCAGCCAAAACTGAAAATTTCGCATATATTCACACTTCACTCATACATCAAATCTAGACCATGTGGTTTTTTAGATTCATTTCCCCATTTCTGTGGTTTCTGTAATATTTAATCGCCAATTATCGGACCACCCTCTCATAGCAGCGTCTTTTAAACTAGATTGAACACTTACACCAATGAACCAAGATACGCCCAATCTTAAGCGGTTTTTAAAGATTGACTGGAATATGATTCGTTTGCTCCTATATCAAGAAATCTTGATACTATTTTTTTTAAATTCACATCCTTTTTTCCGTTTCTTCAGAAATCTTGCTTTATTGATGAAACCGAGATATAGATTGCTCTAATTTTTATTGTGCTGAGATTTGCTACGCTCTAAGATGTGCCGAGAAAGCAACGGTTTCCATTTCGAAAAATCCGCATCTACACTCAAGTCTTCGATTGGTGAAAAAGACAAAACTCTCCAAAGCGTGCTCCTGTGCGAAGCTTTGGTTTTCAATTTGGAAAGATAATGATCGTCCTAGGTCGGATATTTCGAAGGATATTCAGCTGTATACACAAAAATATTCCCCAAGTAAGTTTGCTCGTCATAGTGCAGGCATTGTTGATTCATATTCACTTAAGAGTTTCTGCTTCGTCCAAGTCCGTTTGGATATCCCTTGCTCCCCCAAAGACCACATCCTCGAATACTCCCAAAGCTTCTGATATCCCCTTATCCGAGTGGAAAAAATAATTTTTTTAATGAGTTCGCCTCACCAGATCCAACTTTAGAATATAAATATGAATCCAAACTTGATGAATTTCTATCTGTTTCCCAGAGTTTCACTATGTTGTACAATGCAAGCCCTAACAAAGGCAGTCCCAAGCTGAAACGATACTTTTAAATTACCGCTGTTTTTTTTTGCATTGATGATTTCACTCCTATCCCCAAGAAAGGCAAATCTAACGTTCAGCGTTCGACTTCTTGGCCCATAACAATCTCTTCTACATTCTGTAAACTAATTGAGCTGTTTTTTGTTGATGAGAAAAAGGAAAAATGTAGCATTCCGCCATACCAGTTTGGTTTTCAGAATTAATAGGGTGCGTTGTTGCCCTTAGTGTTGTAGTTAATACCCTAATGGAGGCTGAACTGGTCCAGGAAAGTCTTGTTCTAGCAGCATACGATGTTAGGCGTGTACTGGATTCATTGGCACACAGAGCGATACTCCTTCACATGACAAAAAGACGTATTCACCCCTCTGTTACTCGTACCTTGATAAATTTATATTTGTGGCTTAAGGTACGCATAAAAATTACAAATCCATTTAACTTACCGGTTTTTAATTCATCTAATCTAACACATGCTTCACGAAATAGACGTTCTTGTCTTTGTGGCCTATCGAATCATCTGAATAATTTTGTTTCTGTTTATATAGGTGTGCATCAACGTGCTATCACTTCACCTACTCTTTTTAACAAAGGTGTCTTAGACGCTTAATCAAAATGCATATCTTCATGCATTGAGGCAGCAACAAAGATTACAGTTATCTGTTATGCGGATGATGTCCTTAATCTTACCAGGTCATTACAGTGTATCAAAGAAAATTTCAGCATACTCGATAAAAATATTCTAAAGTGGGGCTGAAATTTAACTCTGAGAAATCTGAGGATCTTCTACTTAATTGGGGTAATTCGGGTCATACATAGTTAATGCAGCTGGGACATTCTTTAGGAAAGCCAGTTGAAGAACTTGTTTATCTTGGTCTACAAATTGGCCCATCCTTAAGGAAAACCCGTTTGCTGCTGATTTCCCACCTTAAAAAAATATGATGCGCGTCTTACCCTTCACTTGTCCGAAATAAAAAACGTATCGACCGAATAATTCTCGATAAACTGTAAATTCAACAGCACTACCACATTTTCTATACACAGCACCATTTTGGAAGATTTCTTCACTGACAGATAAACGTAAACTCCGTACAGTATATTTCAAATAACAAAATATTTACTTCATTTACCCCCGTGGACCCGAAATTCAACATTAATCTGGTATTATAAAAAAGCAGACCTTGCAATAGCTCTATGAGGTCCTCCTGCCATCCTGGATGCTGTCCTGGCTAAGTGGTTGGTCCGCTGGATTGGAAATCCTTTGTCGCAGGGGCATGGGTTCAATTCCTGGCGTGGCCGGTTATTTGGTTTGGGACAGGGTCAGTGGCGTGACTCTGTAAGCTCAGCCAGAGTCGACCCAGTTCTAAATGGGTACCTGGAGGAGCTTGGGTAAGGTAAGCAGCAAGGGTGTGCAAAAACAAAGGATGGCTAGCCCCCAACCCCCTATTGCACTTCCTGGCTTAAGGGCTACAAAACGGAGATCAGCACCTCTGGTTTGGACCTTGAGGGTCTAGTGCCATCATACATACTCTGAGGAGCACTTGTGAAAGGTGATCACTTGAGAATATTTCATTAGGTTTTAGATGCTCTGCTTGTAATTTTACGACAACTTGCATTTACTAATGCGAATGTTGGATGTACATGGACCCTTGTTTTGGTTGATTGTTTGGTTATACTGTTTTGTCCTAGATAAATGGATACTTGAATAGCGTCAAGGCCCTGTTCAACTGCTTATTTGTCTTAATTCCTGAAGTAGGAAAACAGTTTATTTTATCTCACCGAAAAATTATCTTTAGCTTATCATATATAATGTGTAAATTATTATATAATTTACACATATATATTATTATATTTTAAAATTTACAGAAAACCGACAAATAACAATAGATTTTTGTCTTATAGTTCCGGTCACGCTCGCCAAGTAAAAATTGGTTTGATCATTTCTTTAACTGATCGGATCTTTAGTATTTGCTCTCCAAAATTTGTTGAGGAGGAGTTGTCTTTTCTAAGGAAAATACTAATAAGCAACATGCATCCAGAATGGTTAATTAACCAGACTTTTTCAAAAAGAAGAAAAAGGTTTCTAGAGATTTCTAAGGAAGTCTTGGAGACAACTCGGGAGAAGGATGTTTTTTGTTCCTTACCATATGTACCCGGGCTAAGTGAACAACTTAAAAGAACTTTACAAAGCAATGGTCTAAGGGTAGCTTTAAAGAGTAATAATACTTTGGGTAGTTTTCTAAATTCTGGGAAGGATCTAACTTCATTGGGGCAACAAAGTGGGGTTTATCAGATCCCATGTACTTGCAGAAGCTCATATGTGGGACGCACTAACCAGAGTTTGGAAATGAGATTATTACAACACAAAGATTCTATTTCTTCGGCTTTAAAGCAAGATTCTAAGTCTGAAGATTTTACTTCAGCCCTTTCAGAACATATTTTTAATTTTCCAGACCATTTTATTTTGTTCGAGAATGTCTCTTTGATTTCTAGGGATCGGGGTTTAAAGCAAAATTTTCGTGAAACTCTTGAAATAAAGAAAATCTTATTCAAGAATATTGCTTTGAATCGGGATACAGGTGAATATGGGCTGAACTCTATCTATGATAATTTATCAAAATCTGACAGAGTAAAGTTCAATTCACCCAATGTAGTTGACCTTTGTCCAAATGTTATATCATTGATCGCTAATGAACCGAATACAAGAAGGTCAAAGAGAATAGCTTCCGCCTTTGCTTTGAAAAGAATTAGAGATTTAAACAATATGTAGTGTTATTTGATTTAGTATATAAACTTATGTTTTAAATTGTTTTAGTTTAGTTTTACTACTGATGACGGTCACTGTATATGTGACCGAAATATCTGGTACTTTTGTGAATTTCTATCACTGTTATCATCATATCTGTCTATTAAAAGGATTTTATCCCTATTTGAACTTTTTATTTATTGTAAATTATTATATACATAATAATTACCTTAAAAACATTATTTAACAAATATTCAGTTTATTTTCATTAATTCTTTCTAGTCACCTTGATTATTATAGTGAGTTTACATTTATTTTGCGTCGATGTTTCGAAAAACAAAATTACAGTGCTCAAGATGCATTTAGTTTTTAAGAAAACGCAATAAACGACACTTATTTTATTGATAATAACAATAAACCGATAATGACGATAGAAAATAAACGATAGTTTTTTGACGCCTATGGGGAGGTGAAAGCGGAACAAAATGGAAGGGAACACACTCGGCATTTTTTATTTTTTTCTGCTGATGAATGAGTTCATTTGCAGACTAAATTAGAAAGTCATAAATGATGTTTTTTCTTGGTATGGGTGAAGACGATTGAAAAAATTAATAAATAAAATGCAAGATAATTTGATAACAGAGTGTCCAGAAATTCGAAGAACTTTGAGGTGTCAGGGAATTAGGCCCAAATTATCCTCTGCCTTCGACCCTAAACAAATCAAAGCCTATTTATTATAAATAAATAATGAGTGTTAATCCAATTTATGTGCCCTAAACTAAATGTTGCTCTAACAAAACTTGAACTCGTATATGTTAAGAAAATTTCTACCCATTGGTTTTTAAAATAGAGGAGGGGTATTACCTTTTCAAGCGTAGGAAAATTAAAATATTAAAAGATTATTAAATGCTGAAAAAATGATTGACAAAAAAAGCTCCACTGGTCTTCTAGCTATAGAGCAACTCAAAAACAGCAATTTTCCCCTATATTTCCTAGGCAGTATATTATTTTTACCTTATTTTTACCAATTTTACTGACTGAGTTTTTATTTTACGGTAATTTTACAACAGAAGACGGGGACTGGTCACCCTGTCATCATTTTTCATCGTCCCTCTCAACATGCCTTGAAAATTTTAAACTGAATACCTTCAGTCGTTCTTAAGATATTGCAAATACGCCTTTTTAAAAACTTAATACTAACAGTGTTTTTTTTTTTAGTTAAAAAGGCCGCAAAACATTTTCCGAAGTTTCGCCTTAATACACATACCCTTTTCGAACACAACTAGGATCAAAGATTCCCTCTTTTTATAACAACAGGCCCTGCAATTAAAAAAGGGTGAATTGTGTAATTTACAGTCCTTGGCTTATGGAGGCTTGGGGAGGGGGGTTACTGTATCCGAGGAGGCATAGTTACTAGACCTTTCGCCTATTTTGAACAAAATCACATTTTCGAAAGTTTGAACTGTTTTGAAGGGAGGGGGCATCTAAAAATTGCAACGGGCTTGCATTCCTTCTATCATTTTTAGAAATCCCCTGTGAGTTTCAACTTAATATCCCTGTTCGTTCATTAGATATTGCTAATGCACCATTTTGACAACCAGCATGCACATAGTATGTTTTGATTGTGTTCAGAATTCCTATCCAAAGCTTTGGAGGGTCATGTCATTCCCACAGGCATAATTATTTGACCTTTTCAAAATAGACTTTTCAGAACAAGAACACTATTTCAAACTTTAAACCAATGTTTTTGGAGAGAGACCAACAAAAGAGGGTATTGGAGGGGGGCTGGCAGCCCACCAACCACTTTCAAATACCCCCTATAGATATATCCTGAAAGTTTAAATTTAATATCTCTCAGTCGTTCTTAAGATGCTGCAAATCCTCTTTTTAACAAACTGGATGTACATAGTATCTCTTGATTTAGTTTAAGATACTTCTCAACATTCTCCTATTCACCCTAATACCCTTGGCCATTTCAGATACACCGACAATCAAAATTTTCCCCTTTAACAAATGATAAACCCTACATGTAGACAATTTTTAAATTGCACAATTTGCCATCCTTGCCCTGGGGGAGTAGGGGCATGGCATCCCTGTAGGTATAGCTCTAACACCTTTTGACTAGTTTGACCAAAATAAGAGATACAAAATTTCAAAAATTTTTGAGGTGAGGGAGCTAACAGAAAAGGCAAAGGGAAGAGAGGGGCTGATAACCCTCCAATCTTTCTTCAACATCCCCTCAACGCACCTTGAAAGTTTCACCCTAATACCCAGAGCCGTTCCTTAGATATCGTTGATATTTCCGTTTCACAAACAGCAAGGAAAAACGGTGTATTCATTGTGTTTGGTATCCCTCTCCACATTTTCGAGAACTTCACACTAATACTTTGAGCTTTTTTTGGAGATCCAGGATCAAACTTGTCCTCTTTTCAAAGGATAAAAGACTTTATATGTTAACAATGGGCAAAACTTGCAGTCCTTGCACCAGGGAATGGTGGAGGGAGGGTTCAATCCTGGAGGCAAAGTTATTTGACCTTTGCACTATTTTAAAAAATGGCTATATCACAAATTTGATTGGATGCATTTGGGGAAAAAAGGCTTGGGAGGGAGGGATATAGTTGGAGGGGGGGGGGGGGGGGGGGGGTAAGGATGGTAACTATTATCTCAATCAGTCTTAAAGGTAAAATATTCTTTCAAAAACAAATGTATTGGAATTATGAAAACTTTCCCAAAACCCATTAAAAATGCCATCAGACTCAAAAAATATGCATTTGAAAGTACTTGAAATTAAAACTTCAAACTGGCAAGAAAAACACATGGGTTTTGGTTGTTCAATGGCTTTTACTTTAGTATAGCTGAATCATTGGAATGGTTCTGGTAATATTTTTACCTAGTTTTTTCTAAAGCCAAGGAGCATGAAATGCAACTGAAATGCAACAGAAAAAGCTTAAATTTAGATTAAATGATTTTGATGAAACTTAAATTAAAAGTTTCTTGTTTTGAGCAAGTCAAATATTTTATTTAAAATAAAATAGGCTTATTTAAAATAAAATTATCTAAATTATGACAATGTTTTTTGCTTTGCAAATGTTGGTGAACCAGTTAGAAGCTTTACAAATAAACGATTTTGAAAAACGGTATTATACAATTAAGACAAGAGATAGCAGTTGGTCTGCAAGACAAAAATTTTGGCTGCCATATGACAACCTCTACTTTGCTGGTAACGTCCTTTTTTATAATACCTGCACACAGGAAAGAGATAGAAAATTATTCTGCTGAAGAACTGAATCTGAGAAAAATGTTAAGATTAATAAGTCCTGTAGCATCTAATGTCTATTAAAATGAAACAGCATATTCCTAAAGTACTTCCATCATAGATTAAACAATCGTTTAATTTAACAAACATTGGCAATATATTTAAAACCCATTATGGGCAGAATTGGCTTCAATTATTCAACTTAATTATAGCCCCCTTAGTTCTTAAGGGTTATTTATTTCAAGGTGTATACGGTAGCATTTTTTTTCTTTTTACTGAGGAAAACTAGAAATAGCAAGAGGAGAAAAAAAAAATAAAATGTTTACCAAAGCGAAGCAACTTTTTGTTTTATTCCAAAAACTTAATTGGGTAACTTACCATTTTTAATAACTGAAGATGCAAAAGGGGTGATGACTTCAGCCATTATTTGGAATTTGAGGCAAGTCCATAATAGAATCTCAGAACAGAGCTAATGCCAATTATGAAACATATAATACTATCAACAATACTTGATATTGTACATCAGTTTTACCCAGGACTGTATAAGCAAAAAGCACCTAGAAACAGACAAGTTATAAAGAAACATTTCAAGTAGTGCAAAACCATTTTTCTTAATACACTGTCAAGCATATGTTGACCTCCCTCAGCAATCAAAAGCATTATATACATGATCAATTTCCATTTCTATTTTTTTGAAATATAGGGAGTTAAATTTAAAAGCTGTTGTTTTGATCTAAGGGTTCTAGTGTGGAAAACTTGTGCACTAGAAAAGTGATACTTTTGCAAACAGAATTAAAGTTAAAAAATGGGCAGAGAAACATGTTTGGCAGCTGGTTCAACTGCTTTGCCTATGTTTATTTCCTCTGGTGATGACATGACTCCCAGCGGGTAAAAGGCAATAAGTTATGAAATTTACCCGTTGTTTACATATAGTGTTTGTTATTGAGAAGTGTCAAGACCTTTTTCTGTAGTGATTGATTTCTTCTGGTGGAACAAATTTTCTACATGAAGAATTCTCTGTAGATAGGGAATTTTCAGCAAAGTTTTTTTTTGTGAGGGGGGGGGGGGAGATTTTCCATTGAGGGGAGGCAAACTTTCTAGCCCAATTTGAAAAAGGATTGGAAAATAAATCCTTTTTTTTAACCAAAAGTATAATGGGGGTGGGGGGGCTGCCCATTGCTCAATAAATCAATCTTTATCTAAGAAGTTTGACATTTGCCCAATTTTTTAAAAACAACTCTTGAAACACAAAATCTGCTTGATTAGAATAAGAAACTTATCAACAATTTATCAATCAACAATTAGTTCTAGCCTTATGGAAATGAAAATTTCACAAGATCTGAGAAAAACGTTTTGAGTTCGAATTTTCCACTGAATTCTTTTCTAGACTATGAGAAAACAAAGAGATACCCCTGATACTTCCCATACTACGAGAATGTTGATATACTATATGAAAGATTTACAATCTTACAATCAATAAAGCCCACTTATAACCAGGTATAAATTAACTTTAGGGTACAGCATAGGACTATGACCAGGTTCTAGGATGAAGACTAAGACACAATTGCAATGGTGACATTTGATGATAAATGAATTTTTTTTTTTTCTAGGCATGTATTTTTTCTGTATAACACAAAAATATTGCTGAATTATAGCACGGTCTATGGTTTATCCGCTCAATATTTTGATTAATGGCTAAAAAAGGCAAATTAATGATCAAAAACAGATCCTACAAACTCTATGCAGATTTTAGAGCTTTTATCAAATAAAAAAAAATAGTTAAAATAAGAAAAATAAAACATTTAAACATAGGGAAGAGAAAGTTTATTTACATACAAGTGGGTAGATTACAGGAGACTAGTGAGTGTTACCTCCACACTCCCCTGGATTGTGATACATCTTTTTTGGTAATTTTAATGAAATATATACCTGTATGCTCAATTTCAAAGACCATAATTCTTAAATATATAATTTTAAACTCTATAACAGTGATTTTTTTTTGTTTGGGAATTCTCTCTTGTTTCATTAATAATACTAGTTACCATCTAATTTTCAACAGAGCAAAAATACTTGTTGGAAAATTATTTCCTAATGGTTATGGTAATTTTGAGAAGATTCCATAACTTCGATGGAGACAAAGTAAGCACACTATTTGAAACTTTTTGAATGGGTCTTCTGAATATATAGCCTATTTTGCTGTCACTCATAAGTCAGATTTAAATTGATTAAATGCATGTTAAGGAGATACCCAGTTGCTGATACTGCTTGACAAAAGTAGTATAGATACAAGTAATGCAACTGCGTTCCTTATTTTATTCTCTTTTCTATTGTAAGTCATTACCCTGTTGATGCATACCCCCCTCCCCCAGTGACCAAACACACAGCCCTAGATCAAATATTTCTTGTCATCTATAATCCTGTGATCTATTATATGTTCAATGTTAAAACAATGTTTTTAACTGATTTCATGGCACTCAGGAAAACCACTGTGTCTCTGATTACAGTGGAGTTATCGACATTAGACATCACTTTAGGGTCCACATAAGGCTTTAAAATTACTCTTGCAGAATAAATGATTATCATGTTTGGAAATAATATGATAAAAAAGGCATTAACTGGTGCATTCATCTTTTCTCAATGCCAACAATGAAATTATCTCTAAATTTAATGCAGTTTAAATTGAAAAGTGTTCTCGATATCATGAAGAACAAATGGTTTTACTAACATGTTTTCTTTTGGAGAGTACCTGTGAAATAAAACTGTGCTTTTTCTTGGTTCTTTAAGTTCTAGGGCAACATATGGAGCCACTGGTAAAATTTTCAACTTAAAATTATACATCCATTGTCATTTCAACTTTGTTTTACTGCCCCTCTCCCCTAATAGTCAAATAGGGTAAAGGCACCAATGATTTGACAGTTTCTGTAAAAAAAAAAAACAACACTTTTTCTACTCTGGAAGGCCTAACTTAAGACTTTTGGTATGAAAAGGGTTTCAGTATGCAGGAAAAACATCTAGGAATCTTACTGTTTGATTAGAAGTTTGAAGGCGAAAAGGATACAAAACTCCAATTTTCTGAAAGTGTACCATTTTCACCAACAAATTCAACGCAACAAAAAATTACCTGTTTTCGACGTTGTTGGAACCCAAATCAACATAAGTCAAAATACTTGGGGAATGCTTGTGGGTGGATCCTTGAGCATTCAACATGCCTAGTCTTTTTACATTATTTCTTTGTTTCTCTTCAACTTTGTTTAATGTGTAAACCAAGACACTATTCAGATAGTGGAAGCAAAAACTGAAAAAATTGTCTCAGGTATAGGAACGAAACTAAATAATCATATGGAGTGTAATTGTGTGACCTAGTTCATATGTCTTTTTTGTTTTTTTTCACATTTTTGCATATATGCCACAAGAATAGTATCTCCAAACACTATCTGGAATGGCCCAGTTCCTCTCAGCTTTAATGGTCCAGCAAAGATTTCTTTGCTGTTCACAGTGGAAAATGCTGTCAACATTTGGCCATTTCAAAGTTTATCTGCCATTTCAACAGCAATTGTTTCTCATCCGTTTATATGTTCAGTGAGGTTTTGACAAAGTCACTTATATTTTGACAGGGCCTGTTGCTATCTGTCAAAAATTTTGACAAGGTTACTACACAATATTCTCAAAAGAAATTAATCTCATGATAGAAGCCATATCTATGTTTGAATTCGGCAGAAGGGAAATTTTTAGTCTGCCTTGCATTCCACTTCATCAAACAAGATTTTTCAACACTTGGAAATTTTGTCAATATAATATTAGCTGCCATTTTTATTTGATTTTATCAAGAAAAAGCAGATGTGGCTACATTTTAGAGAAGATCAGAAGTATTTTGATACATTGGTGCTGATCCCAACTTTTTTGCTAAAACTAATCAAATGACAGTTTGAATATTACATAGGTCAAAAATTGTTGGGAGCTCATTTTGTGTCAAAAACAGGAAACTGATTGAATTGAACATTCTTTTCTTATCTCAGTGTATTGGATATAGTGTCCACGTTTTACATTGTCAAAATATAACAATGGATTCAAGAGATGGGGTTTCCAAGTCACAACTAAGCAGAGTTATCCTGTTTAGAAGTAAAATTTCAACAGTGGTTGCAAAATTGTACTGTCAAATCATTGGTATATTTACCCTACAACCCTCAATGTGTATACTTGTAATGAATTTTCTATGGTTTTGATAAAGTATTAAATCATTTTCAAGGGAAAGAATGACATGAGGAAAGTTCAGTGTATATACACAGTTCAGGGCATATATTTGACCAGTAGAGGGAGGGAGGCGGATAAAGCAAATTTGCAACAAAAATGAAAATTATATGGGGATTCAAGATGAAATTCTGATTCTAAGGATATGTCTGTTTCAGTGAATCAAGAATTTTACAGAAGATTAAGGGAGGAGAGTTGCACTGTGAGAAAAGCAATATGATGCTTGGAAGTGGCACTAAATACAAAATCTATAGGTACTCCTTTTATTTTATTTTAGCTTCAGAAGCAACTTCAGAAAAGTTGTTGCCTAAATCCAGACTGCTACCAAGTGCTTTAGAAAAGTTTTAAAAGCTAGTGTCAGTACATCATTCCTACTCTCCAGAAGAAAACAATATAAAATCTGAAAACCACTTTAAAATATTCTAAATCACAGCTATACTTTACCCCTTGATGGTAAAGTGAAGCCTATAGATTGAATTGTAGGTTATATATGCACTGAATTTTCCTGAATTGAGAAGGGGGAGTAAAATTCATCTGCAATCCAAATGAATGTTTAATTTAAATTCAAGATCAAATTTTCCAATTCAAGAGGCTATGACACTTGGAAACAGCATCAAATAATAAATCTGTTGGCACTCTTTTGTTTCTAAGCCTCTGTTCATAGCAAATCAGAAAGTTGTTGCCTAAATCAGGACTGCTACAAAGTGTTTTAAAGTAGTTTTTTGAGCTGGTATCAGTACATAATTTATACTTATCAGAAGGAGAAACTGCAAAATTTGAAAACCACTTTAAAATTTTCAAAAACACATACTATACCTTTCAAATGGTTAAATAAAGTCTATAGCTTGAATTGTTATTATATATGCACTGAATTTTCCTGAATTCAGGGGGGGGGGGGGTTGGAGTAGAATTCATCTTCAAAGAAAATGAATGTTTTACTTAAATTCAAGATCAAACATTGAGTCTAAAGACAAGGGTATTTAGTATATATCTCAATGTTCAGTTAATTAAAAAATTGACCATTCCAAAGCAATTTACAGAAATTTATAATAACCTACTTCCTATAGGAGAATAAGAAACCAATACTGATATCAAGGAGGTCATGCATAAAAATTGGTAAATTTGCAGCTTACAACATAATTTAGCTAGGATGAAAGTAAATATACCACTTGATGCCATTTTTTATGCTCTTTTGCAATTCAATAATTGCTTCTGTAGTAAATACTATTTTAGGCCTTAAAGGACTCAAACACCCAAAAGACACTAAAAATTTAAAAGCATATTTCTGAAAAAATATGGCTAATTAAAAAAAAATTGCCATTTGTATCTGATTCAGGAATGCTAATGATTATTTTTCTTAGTTTGAATACTGAAATTTTATTTTGAAATCAAATTTTCAGAATTTCTTATAAAGAACTAGAAACCCCTCAAAAATGTCATAAGTCTTGACGTGATGTCATTTCTGAGGGATTTCAGGCTCTTTATGAAACATTCGGCAAATTTGTTTTCTTAGTAACATTTACTATTCAGACTAAGAATAATAATAACTCCAGTCTTAAATTAGCTGCAAATAGCAATTTTGTTTTTCACTCAACAGCTTTTTCTTTAAAACACGTATTTAAACTTTTGGCATAAATGGACTGTTTTACCTTTTGGGATCCCATTAAGGGCTCAAAATGGAACTTGCCCAGAAAAGATTGTTATGGACTGAGAGAGTATAAGAGAAGGCATTGAGTGATGTATTTGCTTTCCTCCTAGTTTAGTTAAGTTATAAACTAAAAACTTAGCCAAAAATCTTAGTTAATATCCAACTAGCCAGATAATTCATTGTCTTAGGCACAGCATGAACGTTCAACTAGGTGGATAATACCAGTCTTAACATTCCTGATATATATATATCAAACTAAGAGGATAACTAAATTCTATTATGTAGTTTTGGATAATATCCAACTAGCCAGATAATTGTTTCTCTTAGGCACAGCAAGAATATGTAACTAGGGGAATAATGGTGAGTCTTAGATCTTCTGATATATGTTTAACTAGGAAGATAAGTAAAATCTCAATGCAATCAGATGACAATATCCAACTAGCTAGATAATTAATTCTCTCAGAATAAGCATTGACATTTAACTATGTGGATAATGAAGTAGCCTATGAAGTCTTCTGATATATATCCAGATAGGTAGACAATAAATTTTCTAAAACAATTCAACAATAATATCCAGCTAGCCTGATAATTAGTTCCTCTGGAATTACTTAATAAAATCCAACTAGCTGGATTAGAACTCTTCTAGGAAACTGTAAATTATCCAACCATAAATCTATTTCTTCAAAAATTATATCATCAGATATGCAGCATTGTGGACTACCAGCATTTCAAGTGAATGAAGACTAATACCCAGAAAGAATAATTTTTGCTCAAAAATACTGAAGTTTAAAATATTTAGGGCAGGCGCCCCTCCTCCTCTTCTGATCATTTCCAATTCATTTGGGATTTGATATAGCTCTTTTTATGGCTATTGAACCTTATCAACATTGCTTTTCATTTTCTTATGTATTTGAAATAAAGATTTAGGAGGACTCCCATATAAACTGAACTGCTAAATGATGATTTAAATTTTTTAAAATCAATGTTTTTTAGGTTAAAGGTAGTAAAAAAAAAGTTTTTAAAAGAATCAAAAGCTCGGTTTATATTCAGATTTGTTATGTTTTACAAATTGGACAAACAGTGTTTTTTGGGTGGTGAGGTCAACCCCTGAACCTCCCACCCCCTAAATATTGCCTTGATAGTAGGAGACTAATTTGTTTCTTTGAATGGTCTTAAAATCATTATTCAGCTGGACATCAAATAGCTTATTTGAGCCTCTCAGAATGATATCCTAGTGTTGTTCAAGATGTCTTGTTTAGCAGTTGAAGTTTTATCAACTATAGCTCACTGCATCTGCATACCATTGATAGGTGTGGCTATGGTAAGTAAGGCAAGGAAAGGATATCAAAAACTGATACATAAGACATTGAACTTAAAAGATAAAGCAATAAAACACTCCACCAAAAGGTTCTTCTCCTTCTAAGTAGCAAGATATCCAAACCACCATGAAGACCCTTTGATCTCTTTTTGATGGACTTTGGAGTTTCAAAATTTGTTCAAAATAAAATTTTGTAGAGAAGCAAATAAAACAACTTGTCTGTTCTGTAAAGATATCAACAAGAAATTTAAGAAAACAGGACCAATTAAATAAGTGTTTAATAGCAGGGTTGCCAACTATCAGGTTTTCCTGGATTTTGTTTGTACTTTGTACTAAATTTCTTTCTTTTTGTCAATTTCTAGCTAAAACAATGTTTTTTTCACTCTGTTACAAAATGATGATAAAAAAGTTCAAAAGAAAAAATTGAAACTCCAAATTAAATTATTCAAATATAATTGCTTGGTGGTACTTTTCTGTGTAATGTGTACCAAATAAAATCCCCTTTCTGGTGTTTTCACTTAACAAGAAGAAGATTCAATTAGCAAGCAAAGAATGAAAATATTGGCTGTCTTAAATGTCAATGTAAGAGCAACCATTGGTTTTGAAAAGGTAAGAGTGAATATATTAATTGCCTGCAAGAACATTAGTGCAAGAAGAACTACGAGAACACAACTTTTGCAGTGTTTGTCTACACCTCTCAAACTGATAAAGTTTTGCAAAAATGTTTTGCACAAGCCTAAATACATACCCCAAAATTAAATATGCAGTCTATACTGCTAAAACGACCAGAAAAGGTAAATTATGAAAATTTGGGTTTAGCTGAATTGACCGTTAAGAAGTAGTATGTTGACAGCTTAAACAGATCAAATATGTTTTTTAATGATTTTAGGAGGTTCCAAAAGCCTTTTTTTGTCAGGCCTGGCAGTCAAAAATATCTGAGCCTTTCATTTGTAGGTAAGTGAGCTCTGGTTGTTTCCTAATGGAAGCTAATGCAAAACCCAGTTTGTGGAACAACTGTCTTCTAAAGAGTTGTCCGAAAGAATACATGTAGCATATGAAATGATTATAGTTGATAGATCTATTAAAAAGTTGCCAGGAAAAACGATATTTTTATACGTGGTGATGTAGTATGTGTGGCAAATAGTCCAAAGAGACAAGACAAACTAAAAGGATATCAGAATTTGGTTGCTCCATCATGGAGCAATAAAAAAAATGTATATTCACAAAACATGCAGTGTTACAGTTTGAAACGTTTTAAATAAAACTCTTGCACATACATTTGCTTCGCTTGTCCTTTATGAGGAAAAAGAGAGCAGCCGCAAGTGCTTTCCAGCTGAGGACAAGAAAAATATGAACTTTATGAACCTTTTTCTAAATTATGAACCATTTATGAACCTAGGTTAAAAATATGAACTTTTTTCATAGTTATGACCCAGTGGGAGGCCTGTCCATGGCTTCTGCAAACCACAAATACGAGATGGATTTCCCTAAAAGTATTTTTGCAGAATAAGTTTTGGAGCAGTGCATCTGTGATAACTAAAAGTGCAAGACACACCACTTTTTAACTTTTTAGGAGAGCCAAAAAACAGAAAAAAAGGTTTGTCAGCTGTGGTCACTCTAAAGGATGAGGCTAATGGAGATCAGGGAACATATTCTGAACCAACTACTTATGCTCTTTTCAGTGGTATAAATTAAATTCAAATATTCCGTGTGAAATCAAAATTATTTTATTTTATGGCGTATGTCTCCTTTTTCCTATAGATAAAATAATCCTCTGCTGTCAAAAGCGTTCTGAGCAAATTCAAAATTAATTCATTTTTGGCGATTTTTGGCATTTGTTTCCTTTTTTCTTGACAAAAAAACAAAACAAATGTCATATCTACATTAAGCATGGGCACTGTTCTGTTTTTCTGAAGAAAGAGAAAAAAAAAATAAACAGGGCTAGAATGAAACACAACAGGTCAACAAAAAAACAGAAAACATGTTTCTGTTTCTATTCTGTTTTTTTGGTAAAAACAGAAAACAGCTGTTTTTTCGAACACCTAAAGCTTAAAGAAGAAAAAAAATTGTAAATGATAAGTTTTGGTTTATTATTAGTACTATTGCAGCATGTTTCTGCCAAAAAGAACAGTTTTTCAATGAAGGGGCGAAAAATTGTCAATGCACACAACATTGCCATCCTTTTTTATGGTTATTTTCTTCCATTTCCCAGTTCCTTTTTTCCAAAAATACGCTTTTATATTTATACAGAATCTCCTCAAATTTCCTGGAAATGCATACTAATTATTTGAGACGTTTTGAAAATAAAATAATTTTTGTCATCAAATTGCGCTGTCAGCTCAGTCATTAGTGCTTAAACAGAGCCCATAGTTGCTTTGGCGGGGACAGTCTCCCCCTCCAGACCATGCTTTCTCCTTCCCCCATCCTGATGTTTGGAAGCCATCTGAAACAATGTATGAAACAAGAAAAATGCACGGGAAAATGACACTTCTTACTGCTAAGTCAAAAATTTTCGTTGCCTTGCAGCTTAAAACAACTTTTTAAGATTAATTATTTCCTAGCCAATTTGTGTGAGACAAATCAAAAGGAAAGTTGATGGTTTAAGGGTACTTTGCATGTTTTCACGGCGCTTTGCGCTAGAAAATAACGTTCTAGGCCCTCCATCAAATTCATCCTTAAGTAATTATGTAAAATCAAATTTCTCAAATTCTAAATTTCTAAGAAACTTAAACCCTTTGCTACACAATACTTTCTTTAAGCATTCTCATCTCTTAAATAGATTTGCAAAGGGATGCAAATATAAGAACAATTGCACTTTTTGATAGCTTATTTCAAAAATGTCTTTTGCTTTGCAGCAGAAAATACTTTCCAGCCCATACACTTGCTTTATTATAAAAAGTGTTACAACATAAAACTTTTGCTTTAAGAATATGAGTGGACATGCTTTAGATTATTTAGGCACGTTTTCATGGTCCATTCTCAAAGGAAAAGAGGTAGTGACAACCTCAACCATGAATGTTTGGGCAAGTGTAACGTGTCTCTGGATAGCCTGTGCTGCAACCTCATTTTTTTTACAGACTCCCAGTTCTCCACACTTCCTCTCCATTACTTTCACCGCCCTCTTTCTTAGACACTGCATCAGTTTATTTGGATTCTTCAGCAAACGTATCTTCATTTCCGGAGTTTAAGAACAAGGAAAAAAAAGACCGTCTGAGTCACTTTCATCAGTTGGATTGAAATCCAACTTCATCAAAGGATTCCAAGCAATGTTCTTCAGGGATGTCATTAGCTAAGCTTCGAGTGGACCAAAATCCGAGAACGTGTGCAACAGATGAATGAAGACAATGTTAAAAACATGAAGTTCAGGAAAGGGCTCATATTCTACAGGCTTCGGTGACATTGTTCCCAGAATTAGTCACAACCCAGAACATCTCATCTGTCATTTAAAACTTCCCAATTGCAACTTGGATTGCAAAGGATGTTAGTAGTTGTATGAGAATGCTTATGCCTCTTGAAATGTGAAAGATAGTGGTGCAACCTCTGCTCATTTTTCATCTTCCTGGGGTAAAGGCAGTGATACATATAAAGCCAGATCCTTTTGCAAACAAGCAGTGAAAAGTCCAGCTAGTCTGATTGGCAGATCTTAAAGCAGCCTTCTGAACGTCTTTTTTTCTGGCAGCAAAACTTTGTGACAATGGATGGTTCCCCCAAATGGTGCTTTCAAGCCCCCTGGTTTTTTTTTAAATAAGCTGTTTCATATTTGGCTTATCAAACAGAAAGTGGCAATTTGTCCTTAAACAGGGTTTTGCAGCAGAGCATCCGCAGACCAGCTTGTTTTGATCAATTGGAAATAAAAAACCGTCGTATCTCTGCTCTTCTGATTCCAGATTTCACTAATCCATTGCCCTTTGTGTCACTTGCTTTACTATCTGGAGCTTTCTCAAGGGAAGTGGCCTGACTTGATATTTTTTTTTTTTTTTTTAGTGGGTTGTTATTTGCTGCACCAGCCGCATATACTTTATCTTTGTGCATATGAATTGTGTGCTTCCTTTTAAGATAGTATATAAATGTCATGGTAGAGACTCCCTTAGCCTTTAGAGACGCTCTTCAGAAGTTGCACCCAATACTTCCTTTGCTTCCTTTTTTCCGTAGGATACCCAGAGAGATGTCTTGGAAAATTCAAGTTGTCATCAGAAAAGGACATCATGCTTGTCTTAAAACAAAGGTGATTTTAGGATTTTTCACAAAATTAGAAGCACTTTCCAGTAGCTTACCATTTTGAAAATTGTAACTCCAGCCAAATATCTGACCTCTTTCACCTCAGTGGCGTAATTAGGGGGAAAGGGGCCAATTTCCTCCTGAGCGGTTTTGTTTGCGCAATGAGCCAATAAAAACCTGTCAGCAAATAAAAGCAAAATGACAGCTCCTAACTACGGTTTCCTAAAAATTTAGACAATTTGCAGTAAGGTATTAATTTTTGCGGGAATTTACTTGTCTATAAAAGGGATTTAAGACACAGATACAAGAAATAATATACTGCTTAGTGACAATTTTTTTAACTTTATTGTGCTGTATGGCGAAAATTACCGTGTTCACTGGAAGATGTGTTATCCTACAGAATGAGAAAAGTGTATCAGCATTTTATAAGACTTTGGCCAGCTAGGCCATAATCAGCTAGTTAGGCCACTGTTTCAACTCTAGGCTTTTCCCTGACAGGGTTTTCATTGATTATATTTAGAGATGGTTTTATTAACATGAGAAAAAGCATATTTGGCATCTTGAAAAAGTATATCTTGTTATGTTGATGCAATAAAACGTGCCAGCAAAAACATATATTTCTACTGGACAAGACTTCAATACATTTACATTCATCTCTGACTGAAAATTTAAGAAAATTTACAATTTTTTTTAAATGTTTAGTCAGTATTTATCATGTATAGGCTAGTATGGTAATCATAGCAAGTCACTTATCTAGCAGCATAAATTTAATAAAAACCGTTGAATTAAAGTTTTCTCGGTTAAAGGTGCAGATTACTTCCCATGTAATGTCGGATACAGAGGCCCTACCAATAGAACAAGAATATAAAATAATTAGTGATTTGTTTGAATCCTACTTCACCTAGACAGTGTCTATGCAGCTTTGCTGCTCAATTGACTGAATAATATACACTAAAAAATAAGTTGTTTTAGTGGAACAAAACTGCAGCTTTACCGTTCTCCCATTTACACACCTACCTACTCTCATCTGACTCCTAAGCCCTAATTTGCCTAGATGAAACAATCTAGCAGCACATTTGATATGTTAGACGCACTGAGCGTCATCATTTTACTTACTTCTACTTTATATTAATGCTCCAATTCCAACAACTGTATGGGGCATAACCACGCTTCTTCAAAATTTCAAGTTATGGTTTAAAACACAATTATTTAAGTTTGAAATTTCTTAATATCTCATTCTCGAATCAATAGTAAAATCAAGAACAGAAGAAAAACAGTTAGAAAAAAAACAGAAACAGGACAAAATAGCTATTATAAAAACAGAAACAGAACAGGTAAATAAAAAACAGGTCATCTGTTTCTGTTTTTTTTTGTAAGAACAGAACAGAAACAGGTACTTTAAAAACAGAACAGAAAACAGAAACAGTGTCCATGCTTAATCTACATGCTATAGCTCCATAAGATAATATTTTTCTGTCAAAACTGGTATATGTCTCTAACAGTACAAAATAGGACATTTCTGTCTGCACCATTTAACTACTTGTGCCTACATAACTCTTTTTCAACCAAAATGGCATATGTTGCAGTTTTGATTATCCTAGCCAAGTGGAACCTGTTCTTTGTATTCTTCACAAGCCACAGAGATGATGACTTAACTGGAGATCCTGGAGTAACAGGTGTCAAAAATTGCTGCCTTCATGCACAACCTCTCAGTGAGAGTTGGTTTATGCTTTCCTTATGATAAATTGCACTTGCCAAGAAGTTAAAGTAGCTATAGCCTTTGTTGTCCTAGACAACTTAAATATGCTGAACAGAATTTCAGGTGTTTGAATCACTGGTCCACAGGCTTATGGAAAGTTTGTGGCAGACTCACTTGTCATTCCTCAAGTGTCTATTAAACTAGTAAATTAACTTGTCAATAATTGTATAAAGTTTAGGCCCAATGCACTTTTCCACATAGGCAACCTGCAAAGCAGTAGCCTATCAGCACTCAACTGGTTAACCGCATCCAAGTAAGTGTTTTAATTTTTTGGCAGAGATCTGCTCAAAATGTGCAAGTGGTTACTACTACCAACAACTCACTGCCGAACCAAACCGCCTGAGTGTGCTTGGCTGTACTTAAGTGCATAGGCTGAACAAAAATTTTCCAAGCTCACTTATCTGAAAACCTAACTAAAAAAAACTGCTGATTGGAAAGTTTAGGAACTAATGTAGCCTTAGTAGCAATAATTTTACAAACAGCTAGACACTTGTCTGGAATGTACCAAAAAAGCTACATGTGTCATATACAAATTGCAAAAAAATAAAAAAGGGAGAAAAGAAATAAATTCTATTAAAAAAGAGATTCTCTTGCACAGACAAGGTTTAATTCTGGGTTGGCAGAAAGGAAAATAAAATTTTGCTTCCAAGAATTCTGTTGGTTCAAATCCTTAACAATTAACTAAAAAGGAACCAAAGAATGCAAGCAGGAACAGTTCAATTATCAACTGTGGTAAGTGACTTGACTACAGTTTAGTCAATAATATATCTGACTGTAAGTGAATACAAAGTCTGAAACAAGATAATACATGTAAATTACTATTAGAGTACTACCTTTAACCTACAAAACATGGATTTTTTTATTTAAATTATCCTTTAGCGGTTCAGCTTATATAATAAAAAAAAAGCCGATAGCTGGAATATAAACAACCTTTTGATGCTTTTTTAAAAGCTTGTTTTTTACTCACTTTAACATACAAAACATTGATTTTTTTTATTTATCAATTAAAGAAACTTTTTCCACAAAATAAGTTTTTCAAAGAAAAGTAAAGAACTCCATTAAACAAAAAATGAGCAAAAATAAAATCAAATAATCTACCAAGCGTGAAACTACCACAAATAGGCATTGATAAATAAATGAAACCCAAAACAAACAGAAATTACAATAAATAGCCGAATTAAACTCAAAACAAGCAGAAATTAACATAATTTGGGCTCAAAACCCCTATGCCTTCCCAAGGCCAGAACAAAATTTGCACTTTACTGAAAAAAATACAAATGAAAGTGCATTGTCAGTTTAATATACATATACTGATATTTAGTAATCAAAATGTTAATATTATTTGATTTATTAAAGTTACATAAGTAAAAACAATTATATTTTTTTCAGTAAAGTGCAAATTTTTTTTGTTCAATGGAGTTCTTTACTTTTCTTTGAAAAACTTATTTTGTGGAAAAAGTTTTTTTTAATTAATTTCTGTTTGTTCTATATTGACATAGTCTTTTCAGGGAAAAAGAAAATAATACTTTAAATCTTTTCGTTTTTTAAGACTTTATAGTTTGGCCTCCTATTTGTATGCAGGGGAAACATTTTCAGCAATTTTTAACAACATACACCCTTTTAAAAATCTGGACACAAATAGTAGTGTTTAATTTAGTTTCATACCTCCTCTAGTTTACCTGAAATGGAAAACTTGATACCATTTGCAAAAAAAATCTGTATACTTTCTTTGATAGCTTGGATACACTTATGCTATGTTGATTTGGTTAAATTTTAAGAGCAGAAGTAGCCCCAAAAGTTTGAACATAATACCCTCAGTTGTTCTTGGGATATGGCTGAGATACCTTATTGGGCATTAGCATTAACACAGTGCATTTTGATTTAATCTTAAGGCAACATTTAGTTTTTAAACATAATGGGCAAATGGGAGGGGGATTAGTTGCCCTCCAATCACTTTCAACTATTAATAAGGGCATCAGCTCTTTCTATTTTCAATCAAATCAGCCCTTTTTGAAGTTCCTATGACAACCCCTTTGATACAAAGTGCCCTGGTCTAAACAACAACAACAACAAAAAATAATACATTATACCCACATTGATCTTTACTATAAAAATGTCAAGCCTTCCAATCACTTTTGACTATTAAAAAGGGCACTAGGCCTTTTGATTTCCAATCAAATAAGCCCTTTTTGAAACAACAACGCTTTCTGTAAACACCTTATATGTCCCCAGGGCATAAATTACAACCCTTACCCTAAGGGCTCTTAGGGTGGTTGCCATCCTCTAAAACCTAATTTCCAGAACTTTCAACTACGTTAAACAAAATGGCTATCTCAAAATTTTGATTGGATGGGTTTGGGGAAGTGGTGGGCGTGAGAGGGGGGGCAGTTGCTCTCCAATCACTTTCAACTATTAAAAATGACACTAGCCCTTTCAATCTCCAATTCTACAACAAAACTTTCAATAAAAATCTAATATGCCCCCAGGGCTTTACTTACAGCCCTTGCCCTGAGTGCTGGGGGGTGTCATCCTCAAAGACCTAATTTCCAGAACTTTCTACTATGTTGAACAAAATGGCTATCTGAAAATTTTTATTGGATGTGTTTGGAAGAATGGTGGGCGTAAGAGGGGGGTTAGTTACCCTCCAATCACTTTCAACTATTAAAAAGGGCACTAGCCCTCTCCCAATTGAATGAGTCCATTTTGAAGTTTTATGACTACTCTATCTATAAAAACCTTATATGCCCCCAGGGCAGAACTTACAACCTTTGCCCTTGGGGCTCTGGGGGGTTTGTCATCCTTAACTACATAATTTCCAGATCTTTCAACTATGCTGAACAAAATGGCTATCTCTAAACTTTGATTGACTGTTTTTGGGGAAATGGTGGGCAAAAGATAGGGGTTAATTACTCTCCACTCACTTTCAACTATTAAAAAGGGCAATTTCAATTTCCAATCAAATGAGCCCTTTTTGAAACTTTTACAACAATGTTCTATATAAACCTTATATGCCCCCAGGGCATAACTTAAAACTCTTGTACTGAGGGGGTTATCATCCTAAAAGACCTAATTTGAAGAACTTTCAATGCGTTGAACAAAATGGATATCTCAAAATTTTGATTGGATGTGTTTGGGAAAATGGTGAGAGTGAGAGGGGCGTTAGTCGCTATCCAATCACTTTCAACTATTTTTAAAAAGGCATTAGCCCTTTCAATTTCCAATTGAATGAGCTCTTTTGAAGTTTCTATGGAAACGCTTTCAATAAAAACTTTATGTGCCCCCAGGGCATAACTTAAAACCCTTGCCCTGAGGGCTGTGGGGGGAGGGGTTGTCATCCTTAAAGACCTAATTTCCAAACTTTCAACTACGTTGAATAAAATGGCTATCTAAAAATTTTGATTGGATGTGTTTGGGGAAAAGATGGGCGTGAGAGGGAAGTTAGTTGCCTTCAAATCACTTTTGACTATTAAAAAGGGCACTAGCCCTTTGAATTTCAAATTGAATGAGCCCTTTTTCAAGTTTCTATGACAAAGATTTCAATAAAAACATTATATGCCCCCAGGACATAACTTATAACCATTGCCCTGAAGACTGTGGGGGGAGTGTCCTGCTCAAAGGTATGATTTCCTGAACTTTGAACGTTGTGGGACAAATTGGCTATCTCAAAATTTTTATTGGATGTGTTTGGGGAAATGGTTTGTGTGGAAGGGGTGTTACTTGCCTTCCAATCACTTTCAACTATTAAAAGGGCACTAGCCATTTCCATTTCCAATTGAATGAGCCCTTTTTGAAGTTTCTACAACAACGCGTTCCATAAAAACCTCATATGCCCTCAGGGCATAACTTAAAACCCTTGCCCTGAGGGCTGTGGGGGGCAGGTTGTCATCCTCAAAGACCTAATTTCCAGAACTTAAAACTAAGTTGAATAAAATGGCTATCTCAAAATTTTGATTGGATGTGTTTGGGGAAAAGGTGGGTGTGACAGGGGGGGTTAGTTGCCCTTCATTCACTTTTGACTATTAAAAAGGGCACTAGCCCTTTGAATTTCCAATTGAATGAGCCTTTTTTGAAGTTTCTACAACAAAGCCTTCTATAAAACCTTATATGCCCCCAGGGCATAACTTACAACACTTGCCATGAGGGCTGTGGGGGAGTGTCCTCCTCAAAAACATAATTTCTATCTGGAAATCAACTAAGCTGAGCAAAATGGCTATCTCAAAATTTTGATTGGATGTGTTTTGGGAAATGGTGGGCATGGAAGGGTTGTTAGTTGCCTTCCAATCACTTTCAACTATTAAAAAAGGCACAAGCAACTCTAATTTCCAATTGAATGAGCTCTTTTTGAAGTTTCTACAACTTTTTTGATATGAAGTGCTCTGCTCTAAAGGAAAAAAATAATAAATAATACATTGTGCCAACATTGTTCTTATATGCCCCCAGGGCATAACTTAAAACCCTTGCCTTGAGGGTTGTGGGGGAGTGCCCTCCTCAAAAATATATTTTCTATCTGGAAATAAACTATGCAGAACATAATGGCTATCTCAAAATTTTGATTGGATGTGTTTGGGGGAATGATGGGCGTTGGGGGGGGGGGGGGCTAGTTGCCCTCCAATCACTTTTGACTATTAAAAAGAGCACTAGCCACTTCGATTTCCAATCAAATGAGCCCTTTTCAAAGTTTCTATGACAACTCCTTTGATACAAAGTTCCCTGGTATGAAAAAAAAATACAAAATGCGAACATCATTCTTTACTTAGGCAGCGCAATTGTGCTGCCTACAATTAAATGATCATTTAGCAGTTCAGTTTATTTTGGAGTCCTCCAAAATCTTCATTTCAAATACATAAGAAAATGAAAAGAAATGTTGATAAGGTTCAATGGCCATAAAAAGAGCTATATCAATTCCAAAATGAAATGGAAATGATCAGAAGAGGAGGAGGGGGCTCCTGCCCTAAATATTTTAAACTTCAGTGTTTTTGAGCAAAAATTATTCTTTCTGGGCATTATCTTCATTCACTTGAAATGCTAGTTGTCTGCAATGCTGCATATATGATGATATCATTTTTGAAGAAATAGATTTATGGTTGGATAATGTACAGTTTCCTAGAAGAGTTCTTATCCAGCTAGTTGGATTTTATAAAGTAATTCCAGAGGAACTAATTATCAGGTTAGCTGGATATTATTATTAAATTGTTTAGAAAATGTATTGTCTACCTAATCGTCAGTGACTACATACTGCAAAGTACAAGCGCAGACGGAATCCAGCTGAATCCAGAAACACACCTCAGTGATGTAGACCTTGCTGATAACATTGCAATCCTAGAATCATTCAAGCAAAGACTTCAAGAACTCCTTGACAAAGTGAGGGAGAGAGGTGGCCATGTCGGCCTGAAAATAAATAATGAGAAAACAAAATGCATGGCTACCACAGATTCACCCCTGAGCATCACTTGCAGAGACCAACACATAGAGCAAGTTGTCCATTTCAAATACTTGGGAAGCATAATAGAAAGTACCAGATCAACCACAAAAGAAGTGCTCACAAGAATCAGCCAAGCCAATAGGGCCTTCAATAGATTATGGAAAGTATGGTAGTCCCAAAGCTTCTCTATACTGCTAAAGTTACAACTCTTCAATAGCAATGTTATACCAGTGCTGCTTTATGCAGCCAAAACCTGGCACCTGAACCAGGAACAAGAGAGAAGAATAACTGCTTTCAAAAACACATGTCTCAGAAGAATTCTCAACATCCATTGGCAGCAGAGAATAACAAACCAATCCATCTGTGACAAGACTGGCCAGCCTCTTGTGACATATATCATAAAAGTCTGCCAATGGAGATACCTTGGCCATGTACTAAGTATGGATAATCTCTGACTATTAAATGCAGTGCTCCATTGGCAGCCATCGGGTCCATGCAGCAGGGGCAGACCCAGAAACACCCTGCATTGAACGTACCAGACAGATCTCCATAACCTGCACACATCAATCCAACCTCAGTGGGAGGACATACTTGCAGCAGCAAACCAGCGGGAAGATTGGCAGCTCCTTCTCGATGCCCTGGGTGCCTCTGGAGGCACAGGCGGATCTAAGGTCTAAAGTAAGGTCTATCTGGATATATATAAGAAAGACTTCAATAGGCTACTTTATTATCCACCTAGTTAAATATCAATGCTTATTCTGAGAGAATTAATTATCCAGCTAGTTGGATATTGTCATCTGATGTCATTGAGATTTTACTTATCTGCCTAGTTAAATATATATCAGAAGATCTAAGACTCAGCATTATTCACCTGTTGGATATTGTCATCTGATGGCATTGAGATTTTACTTATCTGCCTAGTTAAATATAAATCAGAAGATCTAAGACTCGGCATTATTCACCTAGTTAGATATTCTTGCTGTGCCTAAGAGAAACAATTTATCTGGCTAGTTGGATATTATCCCAAAACTCCATAATAGAATTTACTTATCCTCCTAGTTGGATATATATCAGGAGTGTTAAGACTTGGTATTATCCACCTAGTTAGATGTTCATGCTGTGCCTAAGAGAAATGAATTATCTGGCTAGTTGGATACTAACCCAAAACTGCTTAGAGGATCTTCTTATCTGCCTAGTTGGATATACATCAGAAACACTAAGCTACATTTTTATCCAACTAGGTAGATATTCTGTATATTACATAGACAGTCAAATATTCAGCTAGGTAGGTAAAGGTGTAAGAGTCTTAAAAATGTTATTATCTGGCTAGTTGGATGTTATCACTAGTTTGCATGAAAAATTTACTTATCTGTCTAGTTAGATATGTATCAGAAGCATTAAGTTAAAGTATTATCCACCTGGTTAGAGATACTTAGTTGGCTCTTATGCTTTATTGTATTTGGCTAGCAAGCTAAAACTATTTTGCTTTTAAGTTTTGATTATTTTCCTAGTTGGATAATTTCTTATTTGCTTAAAAGGATTTTTCAGATAGCTAACTAGTTGGATAATTTTGGCAATAACTAAGTACAGTTGGATAGTATTTTTACATTCTATAGAATAGAAATTTGTTGATATTATCCATTAGGTATACTCCCGTGGGTGTAGGGGTAAAATTCATTTCCAACACAAACATATGTTAAGTTTGGATTCAGAATGCAATTCTTACAATAGAGGTAAGGTTATTTCTTAGCTACCTTAAAGCAGTGTTCAAAAGCATGTCTAGCTAGAATCCCATGTCTAGCCAGAATTCAATGTTTAGGCAACAGCCATTCACAAGTAAAATTTGGTGCTTAGCTAAAGCTGCAAACTTAGTTTCAAATTGTTATTTCTAGCAAAGCAAGAGAGCTTATGTAGGCAAAACTTCCCAAATTGTAATCCCTTTTTTACTGTCACAAAATAATGGATGAGATAAGCCAAACAATTGCCTTAGTGTACTTCACTATTATGTATGATGTTGCATATTTGCCTAAAATGAAAACAAACAATTAATGAGAAAACAAAAATTAAATTTCTTTTCAGTTTAAAAATGCAAACATAAATGATGAATATAGTGGAACATGACACATTCTGACTGGCTGTAATCAAAAATCCTAGACATTGAGTTCTAGAGTATAGAACTCAATGTCTAGCCAAGTGCATTATCTAGCATGTCTAGAAAAGGACCAAATTTTAATTGTGAATGGTCATTGCCTAGCCATTGAATTCTGGCTAGACATGGGATTCTAGCTAGACATGCTTGTGAATGCTGCTTAATAGCCTACTCTGTTAATATAAACCTTAGGCTACCTGCCACAAAAGTCACTTATTTACAATCTTGCCACCAAATCTCTAATAAAGATGTAGCCTAGTCTAATGAATGTTAAAACTGAAGGTGAAACCCAACTATAAAACAAAATGATTGGTTGGGTAAATATTGAGCAGTTCACATGAATGACCTACAAATCAAGTGAAAATATTACTCAATCCTAGTTTTAGGTTCTTTCTGAATTTAATAATTTCTTTACCTAAATATTCAATTTTAGGTAAATATTTACCAAATTATATTAGGCCTATTGACTTACAAATAAAGTGAATAGCCTATACCACTTGATACCCTTTTTTTTATTGAGGGGTGGGGTAAAATTCATTTCCGACCAAAATGATTATTATATTTGGAAAGAGCATAAAAAAGGGCATATTTGAAATAAAAGAAAAAGGTGTCATCTTTGGGGGTCCAAAAAGGGATTAAAATTGAATTTGTGAGAAATGATTATTATGCTCAGAAAGAGCATAACAAAGACATTGAGTAGTATGTTCACTTTATTTGTACGTCATTTATGTGAATTATTCAATATTTACCGGTTGATTTAACAATAAAAGAATTTCACAAACAGGTTTGAACTTTTTTTTCCACCTGCTTTTTCCTAAAACATTTTTATCAAGAACATGTTTGCCAACTAACGATGTCTCAAAACAGTGCAAAAGAAGGCTGAAAAAGAGGGACTTCTGCGAAAAAGAGTGCAAGTAAAAAAATTGCACTCTCACTATTCAAAATCTCTCCAACTTTTTTGATCACTCTTTTATTTAGGAAAAACCCTTGATATGGCTTAAAATTCTACTGAAATAGCAGGAATTGCATTATTAAAAACTAAGGCCAATTAAAAGGAGATTGAAACTCAAAGGGAGGTAAAACACTTTTTGACAAAATTTATATAAGTTCAGAACTGTAGAGAACATATGTTTGGCTTTCCTCCTGTGCAAAACCTGTCATGTATGTAATCCTCTAAGCCCCAAAAATAAAAAGAGTGCAGACAAAGAGACTTGTCAATAACTACCCAAAAGATTCATTTCTGAATTTGTCTTGCCCCTAACCCAACTACTTTTAAAGATAGCAAGAAATCCCGAAACTAAGATTTTACCTCAAATTTTTGTAATTTACTCCTTTTTTGTCATTTCGATTGTATGATCACTATCCGAAACAAATTTTTTGGCCCCTGGATGGTAAGATTTTTGTTTCAGCAAAAAAGCTATTTTAGCCGATATGGGCCGCTATTCACACTTTAAAATGGTGATTTGAGTCTTAGCAGAATTTTACCAGTCTAAAATAAGACTTTTAATAGTTTTCTTTTAGTCTTTGCTTTTCAATTTCCAAAAAAAATGGTTGCACCAAAAAGCTCAAATTCCATTTCCAAAATTTGTGTTCAGGGTATACGAACTTTCAATTAGTCCTTATATCCCTTTGACTCCGCAAAAAGAATCTTCAGATAAATACAAATCCTTCATCCTCATCTGTAACCAAGCCCTGGATATAAATAAATTTTCTTGTAAGTTAATAACCAGCAGTCCCAATTAAAGTCCTTAATTCTATTGGTGGGTTGTCGGAAGGGCGGGCATTTGAGCTACCTATTCCCAGTAGTTTTAGGCCTATAGGCCGGCTGGTACCAATACGGTTCTTCCCACTCACTCCCGCTTTCTTCTTCACAGTCCAAAACAAATGATGAATAACTCCTTTTCTTTATTATCTTCATTCTGCATTAGTGATCACTAATCAATTTGTCTCTTCTTTAAGATATCAATAGAAGCCATAAAAACATTTCTATCAATGTGCCAAGGCAGGTTAGAATCCAGAATTGCAGTGTAGGTATTTGATATATTAGCCATGTAGCAGAGGCACTTAAGGGATATAGTCTCCACAACAGGGGCTGACAATCAAATATGACATGCTGGATAGTCTTATAGGTTGAGAAGCAGATACAGCAAAGATGAGAGTGATGTAACTCCAACTTAAATAATGAATTATTAAGAAAATGGGCACGTGATTCCAGGTGGTAATATAGTACTGTGTGTAGTCTAGCATCAAAAGGTGATAAAATCAATTTACAATGAGTAACATTAGGTCTTTACTAAGTAATGTCTTGTGAGTTGAAGTCAGAGGGAGGACTTGGGTTTAGCAAAGTAGCCTTCGGTGCTAGTAAATCAGCAATATAATTATATTTGATGCCCTTATGACTTGGAATATGTAGGAAATAAATCTGGTTGCCTTTGGCCTGAATGTTCAGAGCTGTCTTCTAATGTTGAATAAGTCCTTATCATTGGCAATACTATTAGTTTTGAATTTTTTCAAGCATTTGAATTCTTTTATTAAATTTGAATTTCCACTTTTCGCCTTTCGACTTTCCACTTGACTTAGGTTTGATCTACTTCTTCTTCACTTGCTGTTGGAAATCCTGGAAAAACATCTGAAGGAAGGCACAGAAAAAGATAAGAAAGATCATGCCGGTTAGCAGTTGTATCTGTTACACTCAAATAATTTAACTTAGAGTTTTGTATTTCGCTAGCGAGTTTTCTACCATCCTTTCACAAAAAGGTACAAAATAAAAGGGATTTCAACTAAAATTGGTAAAATAGTGCAATTTCTGTCTGGAAAGGGAAACAATGTATTGAGGTACAAACGAGGGCAAAAAATACGAAAATGTGCAAGTTGGCAGTCCTAATCAAGAGTAGTTGTTGGTGCTGCTATAGGAAAATACTGGTTTTATTACCACAAACTTTTTGAGCCTCTGAAAAAAGAACCCAAAAACCTGTGAAATTCTTCAAAACCTGTGACCACTTTTAGAAAGTGTTCCTAAATCTTTACTATAGTTAGTTCAGTCTTCTTTGATCGATTCCAGAATCCGGACCAAGTAACACCGGTCATCTTTTTACAGGTCGGTGTATAGACTATCGGTCTTCATTATTCCGGAAATATCAATAACGACTGAACTTTCGATGCTCTGAAGTAGAAAAACTAGGACATCAATAGTTGCTAGACTAAACGCGAGGAGGTTGACAAGACTGTAATATTAAAATGTCTATTTTACTGGACTGTATGTAAAAATTGATACCATAGTAACAACCCTCTTTGCTCATCTACGGCAACAAGAAAAAACTCCTTTAAATGTACGTGCTATCATCGTTTGAACTTTGTAACACAATTAATCTGTTGTAAACATAACAAGGTTCGAACGATTGTAATTACTATTTAAATATTATTAGTTACTGAAGTACAAAGGTAAATATTCACTTTCCTCATACCACATCCTATATGTAAGCAATAGGTAAACTTCTTGTCTCAGGACAGGCTTTCTCAAACGCAAACTTACGAAATGACCCATAACCCTGAGATCGTCAAGAGACCTTATGTTCACACAAATTTTCAAATTAATCTACTTGCACAATCTGAGAAAGAGCTTGGAGGGGGGGGATCAAGATAAAACTTTCAGCAAGTGTAAGGGCGCCAAGGGACTCCAAATATTGTATGGGTGTGAAGAAGAGAGGGGGGAAGGCCAAAGATATATATTTAAAAATAAACCTAAGTGTTTATGCCATTAGGTCTTTTTAACAGTTTAGTATTAAGGTGAATTGAAAGGTAGGTTCTCATTTTTCTAGAATATTTATTAACAAAATCTTGGGCATCAATGTGATGATCACAATGTTACTGTAGGAGCGTTCAGACATTATGAGAGCTTCAAATTTGAAGTCCAAGGGCGAGGTGTAGGCTGGGGGAGGGTGTTAAAATTTAAATAATCTACTAATATAATAATCGGGAAAAATATTTGGTTCCAGAAAAAAACTCGATCCCGTTGAATGGAAATAGTCTAACAGAACACAATAGGATTAATATAAATAAATCTACAGAGTGAAAAACCCAGCAAGTTTTGATACTTTATAAAATATAAACTGCCCTCGGCATACTAGTTTTTAACAGATAAAACTTAAAAAAGTACCAAGAATGTTTTTCAACCAGATCATGGTTGTAGTTTTTGGTAGCTGGGACCTAATAAGTTAGGAACACGTCCCATAGTAACAAAACATATAATAAAGGAATGTCAATCGAAATAAAAAAAGAATTGATTTAAAAATATTAAATAAAACTTCTTAACAGACAAGTAAAGAGTAATTCTAAGGCTAATAATTATAATAATAAAAAAAAGTACCGAACATAAGATATTTGAAAGAAATTGCAGTAAATGAATAAATGAAACCAAAAACGAAGAGAAATTAATAAGAACTCGGGCAAAACTAATACTCAAGTGAAAATAACCTAGATTATCACTAAACTTTAAACAGGTAGAATCAAAGTCTGCATTCGGTTAAAACCTTATCCAGACAGATATTATCAAAAACAGTGACTGTTGTTGTTTTCTCGATGTCCCTTGTTTCTAGATTGACAATTTTGGTATACTTAAAGTTTTCGTAATACATACGAAATCAAGTTTGCACTTGTCAACTAGTAAGACTCAGTGCTGGTTAAGATTTCGTTGCGTTAACATGTTAGTTTTTTGGGTATAACCTTGTTCAATCTGTGTACTTTTATTTTGGATTTATTTTTATAATCGGGTCACTGTTTTACTGGTTATTTTGAATTTTTTGGGATATACAATCGTAAGAGAATATTTATGCAATAACTGAATAGAGACTTGTACTAATCAAAACTAACTGGTTTGAACTTGGACTTATTTATTAGTTAAATGGATGAGGGCGGCAAAGCTGATTTTTGGTGGAGCCCGCTATTTAACTATATTTCCCGATCATTAGTGTGCGGTCTACAAACAGAGGTTTAAGTGAATAGAGTGGTAGAGTTTTCACCCGTGAATCTATTGCTAAAGCAAAGAAAATACTATGGCCCTTCTATGAGAGATTCTGATATGATGATAGAAAGAAAACAGCTAACAAGGACTAAAAAATGTGCTGGATTTTGCCAAAATTTGTCACTTATGATCCTGAGGATGTACCTCAGTGTGTGAATGCAATTGACACGTGTGTAAAAAATAAAGGAAACCAGATGTGTAGAAAATTAGATGGCGCCAAGGAGCAGATAAAAAAGAAACCTTTAATCAAAAAGGTTTTCAGGGGGTTGTGTATTTTATTCCAGACGTGTGTGGCAGCAAATGTAATTAATCTGATCCCAGCGTGTGAAAAGCCTTCACCGATCGGTAGGTTTCTAAAATTTAGATTCTACTTCCCATCAAAAGAAGCTTTGGATAAAAACATGAAAGATGCTCAAAATTTCGGTTTTGAATGTTTGCGCGTTTATAAATTTCCCTTCTTAACACGCTATCACTAGAAATGCTATCTTGTAGGCCCAAATAGCCATCAATAGTCCTAATACCGAGGTCTTCTCTCACTGTGCAGGAAATGGCCATAAAAGTACTTAAAAGCAGCCTTGCATATAGATAAAAGGATGTGCTAAATGGAAAGCTTCGGGTCACTCATGCTATTCAGTATGCTCCCCGAAAAATCAGAAATCAATTTCAGAACAAAACAGATCCCACAGAATGCAATGAGCACTCACAGACTTCTCTCTCTTATGTGTGGAATATTAATGGCGGGGTTTTTGAGAAATTAGCGGCTTAATAGAAACTATATAAATAATTTTATCATCATTTGTTTAAAGGAGCACTTTTTGACAGACGTTAACTCTCAGCTTTTACGTCCTTCTCCTATTGTAACAATACATCTATCCCAAGCCAAAAGATTTCAAGCGAAAGGAAGGGTAAGCAGTGGTCTAGCGACTTTGACGAATTGTCAATTATGACTGCTTAAAATGTGTGATTGCTATATTGCCGTAACAATGAATGAGCTTAACATACAGTTAATCTCTATCGTCTAACCAATTACAGAGACAAAGCTTATGAAAGAAAATTTGTGATTGCTTGTGGAAAAGTCGCTAAATTATAAAGGAGCTCAAAACCATGAATAGAAAAATGTGCCTATTGGTGAATTTAATTGCGACTTACTCCAAAAATCATGTAAATGAACTGTAACTTTCCTTACTTCTTTGCCAGCCGGATACAGGGTAATTCAAAAAAGAAACAAACACATTTATTTCCCTCCTAGGAGTACATCTAACCTTCAGCATGTTATATTTCTTCATCATCCTGAATGATATCTCATAGTTAAAGTTTGTCTGGAAGGTGAATATAACGATTATATCCCTCTCAATTCCAATAAGTGGCACTTATTCTTCTGAATCTGGTAGAAGAAATACCAAATTTGTCATCTTAAGTAATGGTATAAGACCAAGAAGGATGTTTTCCAATCTGAGTGCGACCACATATTGAATATAATTTGAATTCAGTTTTAGCTCCTTCAGTGGCAACCTGAGATGGACCAGTCCATTATAAGGATTGAACTTAATTCCTACAGTGCAGATTATTCAAGCTAAAAAAATTATCCAAGATGCACACTGTCCAAATGAGAATGTGAAGATTGGGCACCAAGAAGTTTGGATGGTCTAAAAAAAAAACCTTACAGTCGCACACCAATAATCGAAATTTTGGCTTCGTTTCTGAAATGAGTGTGACAAACAAAAAAGGATTAAATAATTAATACTTCACTGTTACTTACAAAGTGACATTTTTAGAAGAAGCCTAAATCTCATCGAGCTGCTCAAAGTATTATAGTTGCTGGAACGATATCGAATGACCGATATACTTTATGGAAGACTCGTTCGGCAAATAACAAAACCGCTGAAAATAAAGCTAATATCAGTGAGTTACAATGGTATTCATATTTTAAGAGGCAGTTTGCTGAACCTATTTATAAAAATTTGAAATTGAATAATATGACGACTGCTCACTCCTGGGCCAGTTACCTTTGTAATTAGTACTAAAAATATTAGTGACTTTACGTAAAAACTTAAAAAAGGAAAAATCGATAGGTTATGACAGTGTATGTGCCCTTCATTTTCTAAATGTGTCTTACAATGTCATCTGTAATCTTTCGTTGCTTTAACAGATTTTTTTGGCAGTGGCGTAGTTCCAGATTACTTTTGTTTTGGTCTTATTTCATCGTTTCTTAAAAAAGTATAGAATTCACATGACTGTTTGTCGTGCAGACCAATCACTGTTTCAAGTGTTTTAGCTAAGGTTTTTGAATTGCTTTTTATTAATAGTGTACGTTCTAATTGTCATATGCCTGCCTCCCTACAAGTTTGGATTCCTGCCCAAGCTTGGATGTTTCCATGCTCTAAAATGCTTGTGTAATTTATTGGTTGATGGTGATGAGTGTAATGAGACCTTATTTCTTGAGAAGCAAGATGTTAGTAAAGCGTTTGACTCGGTATTGCAACCCCAAGTAACGAAAGAGCTTCTGAACCGTGGAGTATTGCCAGATTTACTTAGGCTTATTCTTTACATTTGCCACCACATGAAAGCTTTAATAAAAATCCTGTGAAAAATATTTTGACTAATGAAGTACCAATAAGTTTTCAGGTTAAATAGGCCTCGATTATTTCACCCACAGAATATAATAACGCTATGTTGCTGGCTCATTGCCAACTCTCTTCCTATTGCATTTACAGAGGTATTGAACTATCGATACTTTGTCATGCAGATGATGTTTTTAATACTAGTAGGACAATTGGCCGGTTAAAAATTGTTTCCGGGAAATTTCCTAAACTTATCCTGAAATTGGCTTTTTTCTAAATGCAAAAATCTGACATTTTTATTTTCCATAAGTTAGGTATGACTAAAAGTCGCAATTTAAACGACTCTATTGAAAAACGACATTAGAAAACTAAATTTAAACTATTAAATACAACGAATCTATTGTATTTACAACCAAATTTGGCATTTGATGTTCACAATTGAAGCTGAGTTTTGTCAAAATAAGGCAATTACCGAATAGTTCGAAGATGCAAAAGTATTTCCAGGAGAAGGAAATACTACTTAAAATGTCTCAGAATTGAGTGCCTGGGACCTCAATGAGGTTAAAATAAACAACTTATACGTGTTCACAGAAACCAGGGGGAGTGATTCAGCTCCCCCCTTCACCCGCTTCGAGTCACCCCTGTTGACAAATCAGTCAAAGTAGCCAAAAAATAGGTTTCTTTAACTAATCACAAAATTTAATTTTGGCTCTTTTCTAGGATTCAAGAGTTGTGTCTGGAGTTGGAATTTATATGACTTTAACCTCTAAGCGAATTAGAAAAATTTTTCAGGGTTCTTTTTCGCTCATTTAAACGGTATCTTCCTTGCATGTAGTTTCTTATGCAGATTCAGATTACTCGCACGAAAAAGCTCTTCTCACATATATCATATTTAGACGGTATCTTATCTACATTTACTAATTGTTTCCTCTTCAAACTACTTGAGTCAGAAAATCTTTTGTCACATAAACCCCGTTTAAGGAGTTTCTCACCAGTAAAGATTCTTCGGTGCTTAATCACATTCTAAAACTGAGAAAAGTATTTGTCACATGTATCACATTTAAATGGTTTCTCATTGTATACAAGGCTCGATAACTTTTCAAACTGCTTGATTTAGTAAAGCTCTTGTCATACACGCTACATTGCTTCACTACATGCTTCATTGAAAACAAATTATATTACAAATATTTTCTTTTCCAAATCTTACAGCATGGAAAATGAAAATAAAATTACAGTGAAATAAGAATTTGAACTGATGGATCTTTCAACATATCAATAAATATCAAATATACAATTTTATTTTGTTTATACTTTCCAAGACTGTTCAAGATACATATTGTTTTCAGTAAAGTGCCAATGACACAGTAGGTTTTAGACTTTTGAAGTGAGAGAAGAAGGCGATACCCAAACTCATGTCTGTAGAGATTTTTGTTTGTTTCAAGCTTGATTTGCATATTTCACTGTAATTTTATTTTCATTTTCATTGCTGTAAGAACTGAAAAAAATATATTTGTAATATAATTCGTTTTCAGTGAAGCGCCAATGAAGCAGTAGGTTTTTGGTTTTTACAGTTAAGAAAGAGGGCAGTATCCAAACTCTTGTTTGTAGTGATTCTACATTCGTCTTGAACAAGTTTAGAAACAACTATTAAATTAAATTGAATATTTGATGTATAATGATACTAATTGCTGAAAGCTCATCAGTCCAAAATTTTACTGTATTTCAATTTTTATTTTCAATATTAAGTACAAAAGAAAATATTTGTAATACGATTTGTTTTCAGTAAAGCGCCAATGACACAGTAGGTTTTAGACTTTTGCAGTGAGAGAAGGAAGTGATACCCAAACTCTTGTTTGTAGTGATTTTTGTTCGTTTCAAGCTTGATTTGTATATTCAATTTAATTTTCACTCGTTTTAAGATTTGTTTATTCATTTACATTACTATCTATTGAATTTTGTTTACATTGATTGTTTATTTAATTTCTGTTTTGATTTGCATATTCAAGTTAAGTTTCACTCGTTTTAAGATTTATTTATTCATTTATATTAGTATCTATTGTACGTTTGTTTGCATTGATTTTTTATTTTATTTCTGTTCGTTTTGAGTTTCATTTATACTTCCATAGGAATTTTTTTATTTGAATTACTATAAATTAGAAAAGGCAGAGGTCCTAGGAGTATTTACAAAAATCGCTATCTCAAACTTCTCATTTGATAGTTTTGAAGTTTACACGAGCATCCCTTCCATAAGAACAAGAACCATATATGTGCCCAACGTATAACTTACAACGCCTGCCCCTGAGCCCTGGGAGGATGTGTTGACATCGGAGTTTTTATTATATGATCTTTGAACTTTTTTTCACAAAATGGATATCTCAAAATTTTTATCGGATGCCTTTGGGAAAAAAGGGCGTCAGGGAGGGGGGGGGCTGGTTATCCTCCCAGCTCTTTCGACTCTTAAATAGTGAGCCAGAACTTTCAAATTCCCATCAAATGAGCCCTCTCTGAAGTTTTTAAGGGCATTCCTTCCATAAGAACCATATATACCCCCAGGACATAACTTACAATGCCTGCCCCCGGGCCCTTGGGGAAATTGTGTCGGCACCGAATTTTTTTTTTATATGATCTTTGAACTATTTTTAACAAAATAGCTATCTCAAAATTTTTATCGGATACATTTGGAAAAAAAGGGCGTGGGGGCCTGGTAGAACTCCCATCTCTTTCGACTCTTAAAAAGTGAACTAGAACTTTTAGTAGTGAACTCAGAACTTTTATCGGATGCAATTGGGAAAATAATGGCGTGGAGGAGCTAGTTGCCCTCAAATCACTTTTGACTCTTATAAAGGGCACTAGAGCTATCGATTTCCAATTGAATGAGCCCCTTCCGAAGTTTATGTGATGACCCTCTACATATGAAGCGCCTTTGGGGGAAAAAATGAAAACATTGGAGCCATTTGGCCTTTACTATAGGCAACGCTATAGCTTGCCTCTGATAAACGATCTTCACTGTGCTCTGGCAATCCCATGTCTTGACAAACACTTAGCTGATGATACGGCAATTTTACTTTGTGACAGGAATCACGAGGATTTGTTTGCAAAACTGGATACTGCTCTTTCTAATGTTCTTAATTCGTGTTCATCAAATTTTATTGTTTTGAATTTATGTAAAACTAATATTAATTATTGTTCTCTAGTATGATTATCTATATTTAAAAGCTCTATTAAACCAATATAGATTTAAAAAATAAAGTGCTAAAAATCATGAAATTTTCTATTCCATCACCTATTGCACTTTAAAACCTTTATATACGGATCTTGTGACACTTCCCTTTTCTCAACAATTTACTTTTGGAGCAATTTTTTTATAATTCGAGAAACTGTCATACTATCAAGAAACTATCATGAGAAATCCAGAAGCTATCACCATGTAACCTCATTCAAAGGTGGTTCTCCCAATCACAAGATTTACATAATTATAACAATCGGCGAAAGAAGAGTATCTACATTGACAAGTACAGTACTGATAGTTCTAAATTTGCTCCTTCTTTGTCGATTACCTGGTACTGGGATGCTCACAAGGTTCTTATTGACAAATTTACTTCTATCTCATTGATAAAAAGGAATCTTGAACTTTTATTTATTTCAAAATTACCTTTAATTTTGCGTCTATTTGATAAGATAAAGAAATTTGTGCGGTTTGTTGCTCTGGTTGAATGTGGACCTCTCGGCTATGTTCTAGTATTAATTGGTATTTAATATTATTGAAATTTTAAAATCTATTTATATATTTTGGGATAGCTGCTACTTTCATATTACTGTTATTGCATTTTTGCCGTCGTCTTTATCATTGTATTGTAGTGTTATTTTATCTTTGTCTATGCCTATTTTCTTTAGCTTGTCTCCCAATAGGCCTGTGTCAAATATAAACATATATGTGAATAATAAATTGATTGAACTTGAGCTTGAACTAGCCCTGAAATTCCCAACTTAATACCCTCTGTCTTTCTTGAAATATTGCTGAAATATCCTACTGAGAACCAATATACACATAGTACCTTTTGATTTAGTTTTGATGAAACAGAATCTTTCCTTGAAAGTTTTTACTTTATATCCTATGCTAGTCCTAAAAAATATCCCTTGGATATCTTGACAACCTGTATGCACTCAATTTTTCTCATTTCGATTTAGTTCATTAATAGCAGTAGTAGTGTAGACAATACTTACAAGAGCTTTAGTAATATTGGTAGCCCAGAAACTTTAAGCTGAATACCCTAAGATGATGCTGGTATATCCCTAAAACATCAATTAATAGCCCACAAGTGGGCTATTAATATCATTCGCAATAGCAACAGTAGTAGTCATAGTAGAAAAAGTAATACTAGAACTAATAGAGGTATAATTCCCTTCTCATTCCCTGATAGTTTCAACTTAGGACTTTAATCCGTTTCTGAGATGTTGGTGATAAGCCCTTTCGTAAATCTGCATATACCTATTGTGTTTTGATTTAACATAACTTCCAAACAGTATTCCCTGAAAATTCCACAGTAATACTATTAGCCTTCGTTATAGTAGTACGAATAGGAGTAGTAGGGCGACTATTGCTTGTAATAGTTGTATGCATATACAACTATTTACGAAATTTTTTCAATCCCCATTAGCCTCATCCTTGAGGGTGACCACAGCCGACAAACATTTTTCCATTTTTTGGCTCTCTTGAAAAGTTAGAAAACTAGCATATGTCGCCGTTCTTATTATCACGGCCGAATTGCCGCGTGGAAAGCTGTCAAACACAGCTTGCGTTCCTATTTCAGCTTTGGCATCACTAATTGATTATGTTCTTTTGTTTTTGAGTTGTTTTTCCATTTATTTTTTTAATGTGTAGATAGTTTTTTTCGTAAGCTCCCCCCTCCAAAAAAAAAATTAGGCTCCTCTTAATTATTAATCTGAGAATAAAAATTGGTCAACACATACCCCTTTTCCTAATTCTATATCGTCCAACTCTTTTTATTTTATCCAAAGTCTCCCTAAGTCTGATACGTATCATCCCTACAACCCCTCAACATTTTACGAAAATTCGTCCTTAATACCTATACCCTCAGTATTAGTATTAATAGTAGCAGTAGAATGTAGTTTAGGGTTGGTTCAATATTCCCCTCAAGATGTACTAAAATTTTCAAATTAATGCTCTAACCTATTCCTGAGATATAGCTGTTACGCTCTTTAAATAGCCTGCCTCGAAGTACTGTATTTTGATTCAGTTTTTGTATTCATCCCAAAATTTCCTGAAAGTTTCACAATAACAGCCTTAGCTTCAAAAGAACTTCTACTACTACTAGTAGTAGAAGTCATAGTAGCAACAGCTTTAGAAGTAACAGTAGCAGTACTACTTGTAGCAATGGTAGTAAAGAATGCACATAATGTCTTTTTTTTTAGTTCAAGACCCCCTATAACATGATATGTAAGGTTAAACTTAATTCCCTAGATGGTTACTGGGATACTGCTGATACAACTTTTCACAACCTCCGAGCAAAGAGTTTGTTTTGATATGGTTCATCATCACCCTTAAGATTCCCTGAAAGTTTCATCTTTATAACCTTAGCCTCAGTAGTAGTAGTCGTAGAAAAATTAGCAACAGAAGTGATAGTAGCAGTGAGTATAGAGTGCTTTTATCTTAATTCAAGATCCCTTTTAGCACACCCTGAAAGATTCAGCTTAATACTCCAAACTGTTCCTAAGACGTTGTTCATATATCCTTTTCACAACCAGAATGCACATGGTGTGTTTTATTTTGTTTAATATCCCCTAAATTTTTTTTCCTGAAAGTGTCATCTAAATTTAGCCTAAGTAAAGGTACTAGTCATAGGAGCAGGAATAGTAGCAATAGTGGTAACATAAAAATAGTGCTCTTTGTTGTTGAAAATTTCTCTCAACAGGCACTAAAAGTTTCAACCTAATATTCTTTGCCATTCTAAAGATATTGCTTGTAAGCCCGTTTGACAACCTGTATGCATATTTTGAGTTATGATTTATATGAAATTCACTCTAATCTTTCCCTGAAAGTCTCATCTTAATACAATTAGTGTCAAAACTAGCAGTAGCCAAGCAGAAATAGTATAAGCAGAATGCTCATAGTTCATTTTGGCTAGTTCTAAATCGGCGTCAACATAATCTGAAAGTTTCAACTCAATCATCTAAACCGTTCATGAGACATTACTGATACAACCTTTTGAAAATCTAGAAACTCCTAATGTGTTTTGGTTTAGTTCAATATTCCCCAAACCATTCCCTGAAAGCTTCACCTAAATACCCTTTGCTTCAGCATAATCAATAGTAGCACCATTAATAGCAATATGCACGTAGGATCTTTTGTTTTTTCTAACTTCTCCCTTAACACGCGAAAAGTTTTCTACTTACTATCCAAAACAGTTTCCAGGGCATTGTTTATACGCACTTTTGAATACCTGCATACGAATATTGCCTTATTCAGTTCAACATGCTCTCTACATTCCCTGGAATTTTCAATTAACAGCCGAGATTTAATAGTAGTAGCAGTAGCAATAGTTAAATAAGTAGCAGTGCTATTAGTAACAATAGCAGTAGTGGTAGTCTTTTGAAAATGAAAAAGTTACCTTTTGGTTAGCTCAACGTTTCCCACAACAAGCTAAAGAACTTCATACTCCAACCTGTTCTGAAGACGTAGCTTATGAGCCTATTCGACAATATATATTGTAGTGTTTTGATTTAGTTCAGCTTTACCCTAAATGCTCCTTGAAATTTTCAAATTTGCCTTAAGGAACAGTCATGGTAGTAGCAGTAGAAGTATAAGTATTAGTACTAGTGTTTGCAGTAGCACTTGTAGCCTTTCAAAAACGCCTATGAAAAATCGAAAAAAAACTCCTCTGGTTTTAGTTTCACCTCTTAGCTTAAACAGCGATGCAATAAGTAAAAGTTTACTTCCTCATATATGGAACAAATTATGTCCGTTTTTAGTCTTAGTATAGCTGCTTACTTTATAGTTGGATAAACAAAAAAATAAAAGAAGCGTTCCATTGTAGCATCTCTGACCCATGAAAAATCTCAAAGAACTTTTCTGGTCTCAGTTTCATCTCTTAGCGTAAACAGCAAGGCATTCAATAGTGGTTCATTCCCATGGTATTAGAATGTCATTAAGAATAATAAAACTCTGACCAATGAAAAATCTAAAAACTCCTCTAGTCTTGGTTTCACCTCTTAGCGTAAACAGCGAGGCATTCAATAGTCGTTTTATTCATGCTATTAGAATGTCATTAAGAAAAATAAACTCCGGCCTATAAAAAGTATCAAAAAATTCCTTTCGTCTTGGTTTCACCTCTTAACGTAAACAGCGAGGCAAACAATAGTCGTTCTTTTCCATGCTATTAGAAATTCATTAAGAAAAATAAAATTCTGGCCTAAAAAAATCTAAGAAAAAGTCTAAAAAATCTAAAAAAAAACTCCTCTGGTCTTGGTTTCACCTCTCAGCGTATAGAGCGTGCCAATAAGCACAGGTTTACTTCCTTATATACGGAATAACTTCTGTTCATTTTTGGTCTTGATGTACCTCCTTACTTTACAGTTGGATAAACAAAGAAAAAAAAAGAGATGTTTCATTGTTGCATCTCTGACGTATGAAAAATATCAAAAACTCCATTGGTCTTGGTATCACCTCTTAGTAAGCAGCAAGGAATTCAATAGTCGCTCTTTTCCATGCTGTTAGGATGTCATTAAGAAAGATTAACTCTGGCCTATGAAAAACCTCAAAAACTCCTCTGGTCTTGGTTCCACCTCTTAGTGTATACAGCGAGGCATTTAGGTAAAAATATCTAAGTTAAAAAAAATTTCTAAGTTAAAAAAAAATCCAAGTTAAAAAAAAATTCTAAGTTAAAAAGAAAAAAAAAATCAAGTTGAAATAAGGGTGAGTGGGGGATTGAGGTGGGGGGGACATTGAGGTCGTGGAGGAGGACATGAGGCCCTGGAGGGGTAAATTAGGAGCCAAACTCATGCGCAAGCCCGATAATGGAAAACCAGTGTGCTCGGGATCATTACATTACAAGAAAGGATAACTGGCCCGCTGTAGTCATTCAATTTTCGGGACCAAAACAAGCGTCATTGACCATCAAAAGAATATGTCTGTCTAGTAAACATCTCAAATCACTGTGGTATGCTTATTCTCGGAATGATGCCAAAATAGTGCCCGGAAACAATTCACTGATAGTATTTACCAAATATCTAACTCCAATTTAGAAATCCATTACTCAATTAACTTGTTACGATATAGTGACACTTAACACCAGTTTGCTACTGCCCAGAAAAAAAGCATTGATTGCCTAGAATGTATTTCAAAGAGCAACATAGCATCAATAACTTGTTGGCTAAGTTGACTAACTTGTCGTTCTTTTACCATAGGAAATCTTGGGTCACACGTTCGATACCTACACAAGACAAAAGTTCATAAAATCAATAGAAAAACTGCTAAGTGGCTAAAAAAATTAAGTATTGGGAAAGAAAACATTTCGTCATCAATAGCCGTGGTTACCAATAACGCCATATATCACTTTGGTTATGTAGTTGGGAGCACAGGGGGAATCCCCGTTCTTGTAGTGTTAAAAAAAGTGTCGGTACTGGGATTCTAAGGGGTAGGGTTCCTATAGGAACCATTGAAGAGATACTACATCCCGTATAGAAAATATGGACTATTTAGCAAGCCCAACTTCATCAACATATCTAATCCCCATGACCTGCATGGGTCAAATCTAGCGTTGGCTCAGAAAAGATTCTAAATAATGGCGATTTGTTAATAGTTTTCTCTTACTTTACTTTTAATTTCATCTCCCAGGACAGAGGTAAATAGATTTTTGATCCTTCTACTTAAGTAGACTCCTTAATGGAGACAACAGACACAATTTTCGAAACAAGCTTTGAAATTAGGAAAACGTCGACTTGAGAGATGGATGAGTGGATAAAATTTCCATCCTTCCTCTGAATCAGATCCTCTAAAAGCTATTTGTCATTGAGCTGAGTATATCGTGCTGGCTAGAAGGGCATATAAAACACAGTGATTCTCTTGACAGGCTTGGACCAGCTAAAATTTAGATTTTGCTCAATTCACAATTTTTCTGAAATTTTGCTACCAAAAACAAACTTACAGACCAAAAAAATATTTGATCATCCGAGTAATACTGCTTATATTCATTTGAAATAAAATTTATTTTATCAACGATTAGTTTAAACCCAAAGAGAGAATTGGGCTGGAACCCCACTATTATTCCGCCACTGCAAATAGTGTTGCACACGCAATATTAGGGTGGGCAGGTTGTGGAACATTGGTTGGAGCTTCAAATTTTACTGATACACCTTTAATCTAATAATTTGTAATACACTTTGACGAGAATATCCTCCACACTGATTGCTCAATTCATTACTTACTTAGAATTAGGACTTCTCACGCAGGTCGACGAATAAGGTGGAAAAAATGCCTCTCAACAATGACTTCTAGCGCTTTTTCGGCCAAAGTTCATCAAGGGTTGTTCTTGAGGGCACTGCGTCTTTTTCTAGGCACCTTACAAGTGTAGCCTTCTGTCTTCTGCGCCGTCTAACTCCCGGAGGAGTCCAACACGAAACATCATGAGGCAGACGATTGCTGCCCATTCTAACTATGTGTCCCAAATATCGCCACTGACTGTTTATGACTTTATCAATAGCAATTGGCTCTTTAGTCTCCTCTCTAATGAATGAGTTGGTAATTTTGTCCGTCCAGTTGATTCCAAGAATACGTCGAAGACATTCATAGTTACCCTTGTTTTTTCCCCCTGTTATCAACAATTGTAGTTAATCACGCAAATTTGATTGATATTGCTATATATGACAACTCACGAACAGGTCGAAGGAATGAAGAACGGCCAAAAATAGATTAAGATGGCTGAATATCTGCAATAATAGTACTTTCTTTCATGCAAATTAATTACAAGAAATCGATATACAGCACGTCTGCCCCATACTTCTTTAATGATGGGCTTCAATAATCCTTTTAAAAACTTCCATAAAAAATTTGGGTTAATATAAATTGTAGTAATAGTGTATCCATCCACTATTACTGTATCGATTCATGCTTGCAAAAACGCACTTGTAGCACTCCACATTTAGATGAGAGATAAACCTGTAGACTGATCACACATCTTTGATTATTCAATTGAAATAATAAGTCTGAAATCCAACAGCTTAGGCATCACAAGAAACTCAACCACTTTTGTGGAAGAAGTATGTTCCCTTGGCTTCAGTTTATCGTCCACAGTAATGTTTATCTCAGAGACGGATTCATCAGAAAAAGACAGTTTATAGCCGACTCTTTTTAAGCAGCCTCGTGTAAATTGAAATTTTTTAAGTTTGGAAACAGGAATATTAGTATACTTATAGATTTTGGAGGCTTTCATGAAAACTTTCAACAGTCTAGGGCATTTACGAAGTACATCTTGCACAGCGAAGCTCATGAATATCTGTGGCACACATAAATCACACCAAGTGATAATCTCAGAAACATCAGGATAGCTAGATAGAATTTATTCAGACCTTTATACAACACCACTTGATATTTCGTTTGCTCCATGACCTGCAACTGTTTCAGGCCATATTACGCATTACACTTCTATGTCTTCCCAGAAGTCCGTTGATATGAGAATACACCCGTCAAGTTATGTGTCATAATTTTTTGTTTGTACAGAAATGATTGAGCATTACCACGAAGAAGCGCAAATACGTTTTCAAGGTAAAAGCATAGATTAGGTGAGGAATTATTTGTCATATCCTTTTTTCTCTCCTTTTTAGTCTCAGCCTTGCTAATGGTAAGTCGTTCAAAACTTTTCTTTTTAGGTTCTGGCAGCTCAATTCCATATTTTTCTGCAACAAATTTCTCTTCACATATGTCTTTTTTGGGCTTATGGAAACCCAGATTGTAATTTCGGTTGAAAATATTCCTGTAAATCCTAAAAGACACTGGAGTGTTTCCTTAATCTCTACAGACTTCTAAATAAAGTTCATAAATTTTGGATACATTCAAACCTACATCTAATTATTCTGTCATTGAGTCTGATCTACGGTAGTGAGACTCGATTTTTGAAAAGATATCAATATGTCTTTTCACCGTCCTTGTGTCTTCTTTCTTTGTTTTGTTACAGAAAGTCTTAACTACATTTTGTCGAGACGTAACTGTACCAGTTGTCCTATTATCCTTCTGAAAATAGTATATTCGTTGTTTGGAAATATCAAGAGTTGCCAGAAAAAAGTTTTTACAAACTCATCTTGGAATACTCTTTCCTGTGAAATAGTATCTTTCGGTGGCTTTTCTAAGAGTTTCTACCTTTTTGTTCCATTTATTTTTATCAAACTTCACAGTTTTCAAGTCTTCTCCAGTCTTCTCCAATGCTCTCTTAGTTACATTATTCAAACTGGCCAATTATATACAAAAGTCAAGTCGGATAAAATAAATTATCTCTCTTGTTTCCAAAGGGACTGAACGCCTAACTTGGGCAAGATAAAGGTATTGTAACTCCAACTTCTAAAAAGCTCTGAAAAGGGAGGGGAGGAATTTGCAGAAAATATTAAATGGGATATGGAAATTGAACAATAGTTGAATTGAATAGTTAGAATCCAAGCCAAGTCGGAGAAAAATTCACATCCATAGCCTATTGACTTTGAACAATTTAGCCTATTGGCCTATTGAACAATTTAGCCTATTGAACAATAGCCTATTGAACAATTTTAGAAAGAACTATTAAATTCAGAAAGAACTATGAACTATTAAAAGAAAGAACTGAATATTCGATGTATAATGATACTAATTGCTGAAAGCTCATCAGTCCAAACTTTTACTGTAATTTCAACGTTTATTATCAATATTAAGTACAAAAGAAAATTTTTGTAATACGATTCGTTTTCATTAAAGCGCCAATGACGCAGCAGGTTTTAGATTTTTGCAGTGAGAGAAGGAGGTGATACCCAAACTCTGGTTTGTAGTGATTTTTGTTCGTTTCAAGCTTGATTTGTATACTCAATTTAATTTTCACTCGTTTTAAGATTTATTTATTCATTTACATTACTATCTATTGTGTTTTTGTTTGCATTGATTGTTTATTTAATTTCTGTTTGGATTTGCATATTCAAGTTAAGTTTCACTCGTTTTAAGATTTATTTATTCATTTACATTAGTATCTATTCTACGTTTTTTTGCATTGATTTTTTATTTTATTTCTGTTTTTTTAGTTTCATTTATACATCAATAGGAATTTTTTTTAAATTACTATAAATTAGAAAAGGCAGAGGTCCTAGGACTATTTAAAAAAAATTGCTATCTCAAAGTTATCATTGGATAGTTTTGAGGAAAAAAGGGCGTGGAGGGGGGGGGGGTTATTTGCCCTCCGATCCCTCTTGACTCTTTAAAAGTGAATTTGAACTTTAAATTTTCAATCAAATGTGCCCTCTTTGAAGTTTACACGAGCATCCCTTCCATAAGAATAGGAACCATGAATGTGCCCAAGGTAAAACTTACAACGCCTGCCCCTGAGCCCTGGGAGGTTGTGTTGACACCGGAGTTTTTATTATATGATCTTTGAACTATTTTTTACAAAATGGATATCTCAAAATTTTTATCGGATGCCTTTGGGAAAAAAGGGCGTTAGGGAGGGGGGCTGGTTATCTTCCGAGCTCTTTCGACTCATAAATAGTGAGCCAGAACTTTCAATTTCCCATCAAATGAGCCCTCTCTGAAGTATTTACGGGCGTTCCTTCCATAAGAACCATATATGCCCCCAGGACAAAACTTACCATGCCTGCCCCCGGGCCCTTGGGGAGGTTGTGTCGGCACCGAAGTTTTTGTTATATGATCTTTGAACTATTTTTAACCAAATAGCTTTCTCAAAATTTTATCGGATACATTTGGAAAAAAAGGGCGTTGGGGGGCCTGGTAGAACTCCGATCTCTTTTGACTCTTAAAAAGTGAGCTAGAACTTTTAGTAGTGAACTCAGAACTTTTATCGGATGCATTTGGGAAAATAATGGCGTGGGTGAGCTATTTGCCCTCCAATCACTTCTGACTCTTAAAAAGGGCACTAGAGCTCTCGATTTTTCAATCGAATGAACCCCTTCTAAAGTTTATGTGATGACCCTCTACATATGAAGCGCCTTTGGGGGAAAAAATGAAAACATTGGAGCCATTTGGCCTTTACTATAGGCAACGCTATAGCGTTGCCTCTGATAAACGATCTTCACCGTGCTTTGGCAATCCCATGTCTTGACAAACATTTTGCTTATGATACGGCAATTTTACTTTATGACAGGAATGACGAGGATTTGTTTGCAAAACTGGATACTGCTCTTTCTAATGTTCTTAATTCGTGTTCATCAAATTTTATTGTTTTGAATTTATGTAAAACTAATTTGATAATTTAAGGTAGAAAGTCAAATGTTTCCCTCGCATTATTCGAGTTAATACTACAACAAATCCATAAGGCTTTTGTTTAAGACAAACATCTAAGAACTGCGATTAAAGTTTCATGGTGTGTTGGTTTAAGTGAAAGTTGAAGCATTATTTGCCCTATTCTTCTTCACGAAGCATTTATTTTTTTCTGATTCATTCTAATATTAATTATTGTTCTCTAGTATAATTATCTACATTTAAAAGCCGTATTAAACCAATATAGATTTAAAAAATAAAGCGCTAAGAATCATGAAATTTTCTATTCCATCACATATTGCACTTTAGCACCTTTATAAACTGATCATGTTACACTTCCAGTTTCTCAAAAATTTACTTTTGGAGCAATTCTTTTATAATTCGAGAAACTGTCATGCTATCAGAAACTATCATGAGAAATCAAAAAGCTATCACCATGTAACCTCAATCAAAGGTTGTTCTCTCAATCACAAGATTTACATAATTATAACAATCGGCGAAAGAAGAGTATCTACATTGACAAGTACAGTACTGATAGTTCTAAATTTGCTCCGTCTTTGTCGATCACCTGGTACTGGGATGCTCACAAGGTTCTTATTTACAAATTTACTTGTATTTCATTGATAAAAAGGAATCTTGAATTTTTATTTAATTCAAAATTATCTTTAATTTGGCGTCTATTTGATAAGATAAAGATATTTGTGCGATTTGTTGCTCTGGTTGAATGTGGACCTCTCGGCTATCTTCTAGTATTAATTGGTATTTAATAATATTGAAATTTTAAAATTTATTTATGGATTTTAGGCTAGCTATTACTTTCATATTACTGTTGTGTTCTTGCATTTTTGCCGTCGTCTTTATCATTATATTATAGTGTTATTTTATCTTTGTCTATGCCCATTTTTTTTAGCTTGTCTCCCAATAGGCCTATGTCAAATATATACATGTGAATAATAAAATGATTGAACTTGAGCTTGAACTAGCCCTAAAAGTCCCAACTTAATACCCTCTGTCTTTCTTGAAATATTGCTGATACATCCTACTGAAAACCAATATACACATAGTACCTTTTGATTTAGTTTTGATGAAACAGAATTTTTCCTTGAAATTTTTACTTTATAACCTATCCTAGTCCTAAAAAATATCCCTTGGATATCTTGACAACCTGTATACACTCAAATCATTTCGATTTAGTTTAATAATAGCAGTAATAGTGTAGACAATACTTACAAGAGCTGTAGGAACTTTCAGCTAGGTAGCCCAGGAACTTTCAGCTGAATACCTTAAGGTGATGCTGGTATATCCCTAAAACATCAATTAATAGCCCACAAGTGGGCTATTAATATCATTCGCATCAGCAACAGTAATATTCATAGTAGAAAAAGTAATAGTAGGACTAATAGAGGTATAATTAGTGATAGCAGTAGCAGTAATAGCATTAACATTGTGCCTGTTTGGTCTTGTTGGCATTCCCTCCTTATTCCCTGATAGTTTCAACTTAGGACTTAGCTAAATAATAGCCTTAGCTTCAAAAGAACTTCTACTACTACTAGTAGTAGAAGTCAGAGTAGCATGAGCTTTGGAAGTAACAGTAGCGGTACTACCTGTAGTAATAGTAGTAAAGAATGCACATAAGGTCCTTTTTTAGTTCAAGACCCACTATAACATGATATGTAAGGTTAAACTTAATTCCATAAATTGTTACTGGGATACTGCTGAAACAACTTTTGACAACCTCCAAGCAAAGAGTGTGTTTTGATATAGTTTATCATCACCCTTAACATTACCTGAAAGTTTCATCTTTATAACCTTAGCCTTAGTAGTAGTAGTCGTAGTAAAATTATCAACAGAAGTGATAGTAGCAGTGAGTATAGATTGCTTTTATCTTTATTCAAGATCCCTTTTAGCACACCCTGAAAGTTTCAGCTTAATATTCCAAATTGTTCCTAAGACGTTGTTCATATATCCTTTTCACAACCAGAATGCACATGATGTGTTTTATTTTGTTTAATATTCCCTAAAAATTTTTCCTGAAAGTGTCATCAAAATTTAACCTAAGTAAAAGTAGTAGTCATAGGAGCAGGAATAGTAGTAATAGTGGTAACATAAAAATAGTGCTCTTTGTTGTTGAAAATTCCTCTCAACCGGCACTAAGAGTTTCAACTTAATATTCTTTGCCAGTCTAAAGAAATTGCTTAAGGATTGTTCTGGGTACCCGGCTGACTGACCGTATTTCAAACAATAGGCTATACGAAAAATGTGGTTCAATACCGCTCTCTAGGGCTATAATGAAAGAAAGGTTGAGGTGGTTAGGGCACGTTGTGCGGATGAAGGATGACAGACTGCCGAAGATTGTTGCTTTCGGCCAACCATCTAGGGCTAAACGGAAAGCAGTTCGTTCTCGTCTGGGGGGGGGGAGGACGTCATAAAGAAAGATTTAAAGGAAATGGGAACTTCGTGGGCGGGTGTAAAAAGGGAGGCTTTGAATAGATTGGGGTGGAGGAGGATCGTGCGTAGCTGTGTTGGCCTCAGGCGGCTTGGTGCTGCGGTGAGTTGTTAGTAGTAGTAGTAGTAGTCTAAATATATTGCTGATAAGCTCGTTTGACACCCTGTATGCATATTTTGAGTTATGATTTATTTGAAAGTCACTTTAATATTTCCCCGAAAGTCTCATCTTAATACAATTAGCGTCAAAATTAGCAGGAACCAAGCAGAAACAGTATAAGCAGAATGCCCATAGTTCCTTTTGGCTAGTTCCAATCGGCCTCAACATAATCTGAAAGTTTCAACTTAATCATCTAAACCGTTCATAAGGCATTACTGATACAAGCTTTTGAAAATCTAGAAACTCCTAATGTGTTTTGGTTTACTTCAATATTCCCCAAACCATTCCCTGAAAGCTTCACCTAAATACCCTTTGCTTCAGCATAATCAATAGTAGCACCATTAATAGCAATATGCACACAGGATCTTTTGTTTTTTCTAACTTCTCCCTTAACATGCGCTTAAAGTTTTCTACTTTTTATCCAAAACAGTTTCCAGGGAATTGTTTATACGCACATTTGACTACCTGCATACGAATAGTGCCTTATTCAGTTCAACATGCTCTCTACATTCCCTGAAATTTTTAATTAGCACCCGAGATTTAGTAGTAGTAGTAGTAGCAATAGTTAAAGAAGTAGCAGTGCTATTAGTAACAATAGCATTAGTGGTAGTCTTTTCAAAGTGAAAAAGTTACCTTTTGGTTAGCTCAACGTTTCCCACAACAAGCTGAACAACTTCATGCTCCAATCCTTTCCAAAGACTTAGCTGATTAGCCTGTTCGACAGTATATATTATAGTGTTTTGATTTAGTTCAGTTTTAACCTAAATGCTCCTTGAAATTTTCAAATTTGCCTAAATAACAGTCATGGTAGTAGCAGTAGAAGTGTAAGTATTAGCACTAGTGTTTGCAATAGCACTTGTAGCCTTTCAAAAAACGCATATGAAAAATCTAAAAAAACTCCTCTGGTCTTGGTTTCACCTCTTAGCTTAAACAGCGATGCAATAAGTAAAAGTTTGCTTCCTCATATATGGAACAACTGATGTTCGTTTTTAGTCTTAATGTAGCTGCTTACTTTATAGTTTGATAAACAAAAAATAAAAGAAGTGTTCCATTTTAGTATCTCTGACCCATGAAAAATCTCAAAAAACTCTTCTGATCTTAGTTTCATCTCTTAGCGTAAACAGCAAGGCCTTCAGTAGTCGTTCTTTCCCATGGTATTAGAATGTCATTAAGAAAAATAAAACTCTGACCAATGTAAAATCTAAAAACTCCTCTGGTCTTGGTTTCACCTCTTTGCGTAAACAGCGAGGCAGTCAATAGTCGTTTTATACATGCTATTGGAATGTCATTAAGCAAAATAAACTCCGGCCTATAAAAAGTCTCAAAAAATTCCTCTGGTCCTGGTTTCACCTCTTAACGTAAACAGCGAGACATTCAATAGTAGTTATTTTCCATGCTATTAGAAAGTCATTAAGAAAAATAAAACTCTGGCCTAAAAAAATCTAAAAAAAGTCTAAAAAATCTAAAAAAAACTCCTCTGGTCTTGGTTTCACCTCTTAGCGTATACAGCGTGCCAATCGGTACAGGTTTTGTTCATTTTTACTCTTAATGTACCTCCTTACTTTATAGTCGGATAAACAAAAAAATAAATAAAAGGGATGCCCCAATGTTGCATCTCTGACCTATAAAAAATATCAAAAACTCCAGTGGTCTTGGTATCACCTCTTTGTAAGCAGTAAGGAATTCAATAGTCGCTCTTTTCCATGCTGTTAGGATGTAATTATAAAAAATTAACTCTGGCCTATGAACAACCTAAAAAACTCCTCTGGTCTTGGTTCCACCTCTTAGTGTAAACAGCAAGGCATTTAGGTAAAAATATCTAAGTTATAAAAAACATTCTAAGTTAAAAAAAATCCAAGTTAAACAAAAAAAAAATTATAAGTAAAAAAACAATCAAAGTTAGAAAAAAGGTGAGTGGGGGATTGAGGTTGAGGGGGGAGGCATTGAGGTCCTGGAGGGGGGCATGAGGCCCTGGAGGGGTAAATGAGGAGCAAAACTCATGCGCAAGCCCGATAATAGAAAACCAGTGTGCTCGGGATCATTACATTACAAGAAAAAATAACTGGCCAGCTGTAGTCATTCAATTTTTGGGACCAAAACAAGTTTCATTGACCATCAAAAGAATATGTCTGTCTAGTAAACATATCATATCACTGTGGTATGCATATTCTCGGAATGATGCCAAAATAGTGCCCGGAAACAATTCACTGATAGTATTTACCAAATATCTAACTCCAATTGAGAAATCCATTACGTAATTAACTTGTTACGATATGGTGACCCTTAACACCCGTTTGCTACTAACCAGAAAAATGTATTGATTTCCTAGAATGTATTTCAAAGAGCACAATAGCATCAATGACTTGTTGGCTAAGTTGACTAAGACGTCGTTCTTTTACCATAGGAAATCTTGGGTCTCACGTTCGATACCTACACAAGACAAAAATTTCATAAAATCAATAGAAAAACTGCTTACTGGCTAAAAAATTAACTTTTGGGAAAGATAACATTTTGTCATCAATAGCCGTGGTTACCAATAACGCCATCCATGACTTTGGTTATGTAGTTGGCAGCACGGGGGAATCCCCGTTCTTGTAGTGTTAAAAAAAGTGTCGGTACTGGGATTCAAAGGGGTAGGGTTCCTATAGGAGCCATTGAAGGGATACTACTGCCAGTACAGAAAATATGGACTATTTAGCAAGCCCAACTTCACCAACATATCCAATCCCCTTGACCTGAATGGCTTAAATCTAGCGTTGGCTCAGAATAGATTCCAAGTAATGGCAACTTGTTAATAGCTTTCTCTTAATTTACTTTTAATTTCATCTCCCAGGACAGAGTTAAATAGATTTTTGGTCCTTTTACTTAAGTACACGACTTAATGGAGACAACAGACACAATTTTCGTAACAAGCTTTGAAATTAGGAAAGCGTCAACTTGAGAGATGGATGAGCTGATAAAATGGATGAGCTGATAAAATTTCCATCCTTCCTCTGAATCAGATCCTCTAAAAGCTATTTGTCATTTAGCTGAGTATATCGTGCTGGCTAGAAGGACATATGAAACACAGTAATTCTCTTGGCAGACTTGGACCAGCAAAAATTTAGATTTTGCTCAATTCACAATTTTTCTGAAATTTTGCCATCTAAAACCAACTTACAGACCAAAAAAAATATTTGATCATCCGAGTAATACTGCTTAGATTCATTTGCAATAAAATTTATTTTATCAACGATTAGTTTAAACCCAAAGAGAGAATTGGGCTGGAACCCCACTATTATTCCGCCACTGCAAATAGTGTTGCACATGCTATATTATGGTGGGCAGGTTGTGGAACATTGGTTGGAGGTTCAAATTTTACTGATACACCTTTAATCTAATAATTTGTAATACACTTTGACGAGAGTTTTCTCCAAACTGATTGCTCAATTCATTACTTACTTAGAATTAGGACTTCCCGCATAAGGTGGCAAAAATGCCTTTCCACAATGACCTCTAAAGCTTCTTCGGCCAAAGTTCATCAAGGGTTGTTCTTGAGAGCACTGCGTCTTTTTCTAGGCATCTTACAAGTGTAGCCTTCTGTCTTCTGCGCCGTCCAACTCCCGGAGGAGTCCAACACAAAACATCATGAGGCAGACGATTGCTGCCCATTCTAACCATGTGTCCCAAATATCGCCACTAACTGCTTATGACTTTATCAGTAACGATTGGCTCTTTAGTCTCCTCTCTAAAGAATGAGTTGGTAATTTTGTCCGTCCAGTTGATTCCAAGAATACATCAAAGACATTCATACTTACCCTTGTTTTTCCCCCTCTTATCAACAGTTGTAGTTAATCACGCAAATTTGATTGATATTGCTATATATGAGAACTCACGAACAGGTCGAAGGAATGAAGAACGGCCAAAAATGGATTAAGATGGCTGAATATCTGCAATAATAGTACTTTTTTTCATGCAAATTAATTACAAGGAATCGAAATACAGCACGTCTGCCCCATACTTCCTTAATAATGGGCCTCAATAATCCTTTTAAAACTTCCATAATGAATCTGGGTTAATATAAATTGTCAAAAATTGAGATTTCTGGCCTGAAAAAAAAAATCGGAAACCTTGATCTTCACTTACTATGGTAGCAGAAAGACATTGGGAATTCTTGAGGTAGTCATCACCACTGGAATACTTTCACTGTAAAAGCTGCAGCGAATGAAAGGTTGTCATCTCTGTTTTGCTTCTTTGATGCTGTGAACAGGTCTTTAAACAACGGCACTATCATACCGTCTTGTGAGAGCAAGAATGTCGTAACTGAATGTCGTAACGACAAGAATCTCGTTACAACTTCTTCTTTTGGACATGCTGTATATACTGCAGTGGGTTGGATGTTGTTGTCTCGATCCATGCTTGCAAAAACGCACTTGTAGTACACATTTAGAGGAGAGATAAACCTGTAGACTGATCGCACATCTTCGATTATTCAATAGAAATAACAAGTTTGAAATCCAACAGCTTTGGCATCACAAGAAACTCAACCCCTTTTTTGGAAGAAGTATTTTCCCTTGGCTTAAGTTTATCCTCCACAGCAGTGTTTATCTCAGAGACGGATTCATCAGAAAAAGACTGTTTATAAGCAGCCTCGCGTAAATTGAAATTTTTTAACTTTGGAAACCGGAATATTAGCACACTTGTAGATTTTGGAGGCTTGCTGAAAATCCAGCCCTTTGTTCCTTTGAATAATGATGTACGGGTGCTTTATATTAGTTTTTTGCGATGATTGACCAATTCAAATGTTGAATTTTTTTTCTTTATACTTTAAACTTCTATTAATATAACTATGGATTAGATCTACTTTCTATATGCTCGAGTGACCTTGTTCACTGTAATTCATGATTACTTTCAACAGTCTAGGGCATTTACGAAGTACATCTTGAACAGCAAAGCTCATGAATACATTTCGGTTCTGTGGCACACATAAATCACACCAAGTGATAATCTCAGAAACATCAGGATAGCTAGATAGAATTTATTCAGCCTTTTAGACAACACCACTTGCTATTTCGTTTGCTCCACGACCTGCAACTGTTTCAGGCCATATTACGCATTACACTTCTATGTCTTCCCAGAAGTCCGTTGATATGAGAATACACCCGTCAAGGTATGTGTCGTAATTTTTGGTTTGTTGAGAAATAATTGAGCATTACCACGAAGAAGAGCAAATTTTTTTTCAAGGTAAAAGCATAGAACAGGCGAGGAATTATTAGCCATATCCTTTTTTCTCTCCTTTTTAGTCTCAGCGTTACTAATGGTATGTCGTTCAATACTTTTCTTTTTAGATTCTGGCAGCTCAATTCCATGTTTTTTTGCAACAAGTTTCTCTTCACATAAGTCTTTTTTGGGCTTATGGAAACCCAGATTGTAATTTTGGTTGAAAATATTCCTGTAAATCCTAGAAGGCACTGGATTGTTTCCTTCATCTTTACAGACTTCTAAATAAAGTTCATAAATTTTGAATACATTCAAAGCTACATCTAAATATTCTGTCATTGAGTCTGACCTAAGGTAGTGAGACTCCATTTTTGGAAAGGTATCAATATGTCTTTTCACCGTCCTTGTGTCTTCTTTCTTTGTTTTGTTACAGAAAGTCTTAACTACATTTCGTCGAGACGTAACTGTACCAGTTGTCCTATTATCCTTCTGAGAATAGAATATTCGTTGTTTGGAAATATCAAGAGTTGCCAGAAAAATTTTTTACAAACTCATCTTGGAATACCCTTTTCTGTGAAATAGTATCTTCCGGTTGCTTTGCTTAGACTTTCCACCTTTTTGTTCCATTTATTTTTATCAAACTTCACAGTTTTTAAGTAGAGCATTTTCTTCTCTTGTGCACTGAGTTTCCAGAAGTCCTCAAAGAAAGATTGCGCTTCTAATCTGCAATGAATGTGATCCGCAATTCCAGATAAATGTGAAAAAACCACTATCCAAGCTAATATCACAAGACTCCGAACCAGTCACTGAAAAGAAATTTAACAATACACTAAATTTTATTTAGTCTTCTCCAATGCTCTCTTAGTTACATTATTCAAACTGGCCAATTATATACAAAAGTCAAGTCGGATAAAATAAATTATCTCTCTTGTTTCCAAAGGGACTGAACGCCTAACTTGGGTAAGATAAAGGTATTGCAACTCCAACTTCTAAAAAGCTCTGAAAAGGGAGGGGAGGAATTTGCAGAAAATATTAAATGGGATATGGAAATTGAACAATAGTTGAATTGAATAGTTAGAATCCAAGCCAAGTCGGAGAAAAATTCACATCCATAGCCTATTGACTTTCATGAAAAATTAATTGCTTAAAGCTTTTGTGCAAAATGCAAGATCTTACTTTATTTGAGATTTTCTTTCGCAATACTGCATTTTAGATTCTTTGCCAATTTATCTATTCCTATGCAATTCTCCGTTACATTTTTCAGTTGATTTTCCAACCAACCATATTTTTATGGTTGATCCATTCTGCCGTAGTAAAAGCAAAGGATAATACCACCAATTAACACAAGTTGAACCAGATACCCTTCTGTTTTGTACAACTATTCCATGGTTTATTTTTAATTTTTGTTCAATTGTTTTCGGTATATATATATTTTTTCAATCTCTCCAGTAAACATAATTGTTAATTTTTTACCATTGTAAAATTATTATCTGACTCAGAGAAGCGTCGGATGATGTGCCCCCGACCACGCATTGCACTTCTGACCAAAGGCATAAAAAATCAGAGAATCGGTACTGCACTGCACAGCATTGGTCAGCACGCGAAACAGAAAAAGTTTAAGAAAAAGTCAGAAGTAAATGATATGTCTGAGAAGAACTTTCGCTTATGGTTTTGTGAATTATTTATTGTTTTCATTTACGTCTATATTTTTTGTTACATCTCCTATAAGTGTAAAAAAATGAATAAGTAATGTGGTAAAAGAGGCAAAAAAGGAAAAACATTGTTCAGATTTGAGGTTTCTGGATTTTGACCAACTATAGAAAATTGATTTTTCCCTCTGCCCCTTAGGATACCTTCAGTGACATCTTATTTCTTTGCAAAGCCAACTTTGTTTGAAGACAATAAACTACATTAGAAAAGGCAATGAAGATTTTCGTTCTCCTTCCAGTTATCCAACAGAACTTGAATTGAATTTTTGTGAATGGCGTGATTGAGATAGCTAGGACATACTTTAAGGATAAAGGAGGACAGATTATCAAATATCGTCCATTTCGGTCATCATATAGGGCCAAGAGAAAAGCAGACCGTCCTGAATGGATGGAAGGGTGGAGGTGTGTGCTGGAAAGGTATGCACCAAGCGCTTTTGACACATTAACAATATCTCAAATGCTAATTAAAAAAAAAATGGCTGCATAACAGTGGGGAAGAAACACTGTTTTGTAGTATTGCTATATCTTGAACAGATGTCTTACGCCTTGGCAATCTTGTTCATTTGCAACTCGATACAATTGACTTTTTTAGCAATCTGAGTTTTCCTCTCTGTAAATTCATATATTTTCACGAATTTTTCTGGATAAAGCGAGTGCTTTGTCATATTTTCTTTTTTACAATTTTCTGTTGTTAATAATTCTTTTTCGATTTTTAGGATACTGTAAAGCTTGATTGGGATGGAAAGGGGACGAGACAAAAAATATTGCCAATTATAGTTCAGACTGGTAATGGAGAAGCGCATTTCTTTGATATCCCTTAATACTTGGTTCTATAAGTATCACTTCACCACCCCAATAGAACGGGATGAGGCTGTGAGAAAGGATTATAAAGAAATTGAAGCTTCTCTGGATGGTGTAAAGAGGGAAGCTTTAAATATATTGGAATGGAGCAGTGCGCAGAGTTGTGTTGGCTTTAACCCATTAACGCCCAAGGCAAGATAAAGATGAAATTTCTGCAAGACCTTTACAGGATCGACTACTCGGAGTCTAACTTAGGCTTTACGCTAAAGTTTGACTCTGTCTCACAACTTTATTTTTTAAAACAATAAAAAAATTTAGCGTAAAGAGCGAGGCGTTGAGGAGGGGACAGTTCCTTTCATATACGGAATAATTTCTGTTCGTTTTAAGTTTTAATGTCGCTCCTTACTTTCAGTTTAAAAAACTTGTTTTTTTTATTTAATTATCAAGAAGATCCACACCACCCATGCCTTGGTTATAATTTCTGATGAGCCTCGGTTGGCCGACGGTTATATCCTTCTTCTCTGCAGATAAAAAGCTCCTAGCTGGGTGTAGGGGTTCAATAGAATCATGATTAGTGGCAACACAAACTGCCTTACTGTTATTCCGTTTTACTGCCAAGATTGTTCCTATCGATTTTTTGTCATAGTAGCCTCTCTCTCGCTTTTCTAGCTTTTTTGAGTCTTCTAAGTTACACCCTTTTAGTCGGTTTTCTCGCACAGTTCCTGCAGCACGGAATCCAAGATGGTGAAAGTCAGGATAACTAGCAAAGAAATTGTCAAAAAAAGGTCATGAGGGGTTGTTTTTTTTGCTACAGACAACAAAGATGTCACAACTCGTGAACCAAGTGGGCCAATAGTTTACTCGGTAGTTTTTCCGCAGTACATCTGAATATGAAAGGGAAAGCCATGACTTCATGCAAGTATCCAAGCCTTATAACCAAATCTTATTGGTTTGCCTCGTATGAATATCTTGCAATTATGCCTCCCGAAAAAGGGGATCATTTGCTCATCATATGATAACTTACAACCAAAAGTCCCAAATTTTGGACTTTTCTTATTTACCACATCAATCAACGGCCTGACTTTGGCCATTTTGTCAGCCGTATCCAGATTCTCAGTATCTGCAAAGTGCAAGTACTTCTTATTTTTTTTTAATTTATTTCTGCTCATCGCTTTTTTGACCATGGGAATAAAAACATCATCTGACCTGGACCAGTATAATCACTGTCAGCTTATGGTATCCTGATAGAAACATGATGGCCACAAAAGAGTCCAAGTCGTTGAAATCATAGGCAGTGCAATCGTGCTGCCGAAGTAAAGAACGATGTTGCCATAATGTATTATTATTTTTTTGTTTTCTTTTTTTTTCATTGCAGGGCACTTCGTATCGAAGGAGTTGTCGTAGAAACTTGGAAAAAGACTCATTCGATTGGAAATTGGAACGGCTAGTGCCTTTTTTAATAGTCAAAAGTGATTGGAGGGCAACTAGTTCCCCCCCAACGCCAATCATTCCCCCAAACACATCCAATCAAAATTTTGAGATACCTATTTTGTTCAGCGTAGTTGATGTCCAGATAGGAATTATGTTTTCGAGGATTTTACTCCCCCACAACCCTCAGGGCAAGGGTTTTAAGTTATGCCCTGGGGTATATAAGAACGATGTTGGCACAATGTATTATTTATCCTTTAGACCCGGGAACTTCGTATCGAAGAAGTTGTCGTTGAAACTTTGAAAAGGACTCATTCATTTGGAAATTGGAGTGGGTTGTGCCCTTTTTAATAGTCGAAAGTGATTGGAAGGCAACTAACACCCCTTCCAAGCCCACCATTTCCTCAAACACGTCCAATCAAAATTTTGAGATTGCTATTTTGTTCAGCGTAGTTGATTTCCAGATAGAAAATATGTTTTCGAGGAGGTCAGTCCCCCACAACTCCCAGGGCAAAGGTTTTAAGTTATGCCCTGAGAGCATATAAGAACGATGTTGGCACAATGTTTAATTTATTATTTTTTTCCTTTAGACGAGGGCACTTCGTATCGAAGAAGTTGTCGTAGAAACTTTGAAAAGGGCTCATTCAATTGGAAATCGGAGTGGCTTGTGCCCTGTTTAATAGTCAAAAGTGATTTGATAGCAACTAACACCCCTTCCACGCCCAGCATTTCCAGAAACACATCCAATCAAAATTTTGAGATAACCATTTTGTTCAGCGTAGTTGATTTCTATACAGAAATTATGTTTTTGAAGAGGAAACTCCCCCACAGCCCTCAGGGCAAGGTTTGTAAGTTATACCCTGGAGGCATATAAGGTTTTTATAGAAAGCGTTGTCGTAGAAACTTTAAAAAGGGCTCATTCAATTGGAAATTGAAATGGCTAGTGCCCTTTTTAATAGTCGAAAGTGATTGGAATGCAACTAACACCCCTTCCACATCCACCATTTCCCCAAACACATCCAATCAAAATTTTGAGATAGTCATTTTGTTCCACGCAGTTTAACGTTCAGGAAATTATACCTTTGAACAGGACACTCCCCGTACAGTCTTCAGGACAAAGGTCATAAGTTATGCCCTGAGGGCATAGAAATTTTTATTGAAATCTTTGTCGTAGAAACTTGAAAAAGGGCTCATTCGATTGGAAATTCAAAGGTCTGGTGCCGTTATTGATAGTCGAAAGAGATTTGAGGGCAGATGTTTGGGACCTTTTTCCCAAACACATCCAATCAAAGTTTTAGATAGCATTTTGTTCAGCTTAGTTGATTCCCAGATAGAAATTATGTTTTTGAGGAGGACACTCCACCACAGCCCTCAGGGCAAGGATTGTAAGCTATGTCCTGGGGGCATATAAGGCTTTTATAGAACGCCTTGTCTAGAAACTTCAGTAAGGGCTCTTTCGATTGGAAATTGAAATGGCTAGTGCCCTTTTTAATAGTTATAAGTAATTGGAAGGGAACTAACACCCCTTCCACGCCCATTATTTCCCCAAACACATCCAATCAAAATTTTGAAATAGCCATTTTTGTTCCACGCAATTTAAAATTCAGGAAATTATACCTTTGATTAGAACACTCCCCCCACAGTCTTCAGGGCAAGGATTATAAGTTTTTATTGAAATCTCTGTCATAGAAACTTGAAAAGCCACTCATTCAATTTAATGATGTCAATTTAAGGTCTTTAAGGATGAAAACCCCTCCCCCCCCACAGCCCTCAGGGAAAGGGTTGTAAGTTATGCCCTGGGGGCATATAAGGTTTTTAAAGAAAGCGATGTTGTAGAAACTTCACAAAGGGCTCATTAAATTGGAAATTGAAAAGACTAGTGCCCTTTTAATAGTCGAAAATGATTGGAGGACAACTAACCCACCTGTCACGCCCATTATTTCCCCAAACACATCCAATCAAAATTTTTATATATCTATTTTGTTCAACGTAGTTGAAAGTTCTGGAAATTAGGTCTTTTGGATGATAACCCCGTCAGAGCCCTCAGTGTAAGGTTTGTAAGTTATACCCTGGGGGCATATAAGGTTTATATAGAAAGTTGTTGCAGAAATTTCAAAAAGGGCTCATTTGATTGGAAATTGAAATTGCCCTTTTTAATAGTCGAAAGTGAATGGAGAGTAATTAATCGCCCTCTCACACCCACCATTTCCATAATCACATTCAATCAAAGTTTAGAGACTGCCATTTTGTTCAACGTAATTGAAAGTTCTGTAAATTATGTATTTAAGGATAAAAAACCCTCCAGAGCCCCCAGGGCAAAGGTTGTAAGCTATGCCCTGGGAATAAGGTTTTTAAAGATAGAGTTGTCATAAAAATTTCAAAAGGGCTAATTCAATTGGAAATTGAGAGGGCCAGTGCTCTTTTTAATAGTTGAAAGTGATTGGAGGGGAACTAACCCCCGTCTCATGCCCACCTTTTCCCCAAACATATCCAATCAAAATTTTAAGATAGCCATTTCATTCAACGTAGTTGAGTGTTCAACGTAGTTGAAAGTTCTGGAAATTAGGTCTTTTAGGATGATAACCCCCTTAGAACCCTCAGTGCAAGGGTTGTAAGTTATGCCCTGGGACATATAAGGTCTATATAAAAAGTTGTTGTGGAAATCATAGGCAGCGCAATTACGCTGCCTAAGTAAAAAACGATGTCTGTACAATGTATTATTATTTTTTTGTTTTCTTTTTCCATACATAGGCTCTTCGTATCGAAGGGATTGTCGTAGAAACTTCAAAAATGGCTCATTCGATTGGAAATTGGAGTGGTTAATAGTCGAAAGTGATTGGAGGGCAACTAAACCCCCCCTCTCCCACAACCATCATTCCCCCAACAACATCAAATTAAAATTTTGAGATAGTGATTTTGTTCAGCGTAGTTGATTTCCAGATAGAAAATATGTTTTTGAGGAGGACACTCTTCCTCAACCCTCAGGGCAAGGGTTGTAAGTTATGCCCTGGGGGCATATAAATACGATGTTGGCACAATGTATTATTTATTATTTTTTTTTTCCTTTAGAGCAGGGCACTCTGTATCGAAGAAATTGTCGTAGAAACTTTAAAAAGGGCTCATTTAATTGGAAATTGGAGTGGCTTGTACCCTTTTTAATAGTCAAAAGTGATTGGAAGGCAACTAACACCCCTTCCACGCCCACCATTTCCCGAAACACATCCAATATAAATTTTGAAATAACAATTTTGTTCAGAGTAGTTCCAAATAGAAATTATGTTTTTGAGGAGAACACTCTCCCACAGCCCTCAGGGCAAGGGTTATAAGTTATGCCCTGGGGGCATATAAGGTTTTTGTAGAAGGCGTTATCGTAGAAAATTCAAAAAAGGCTCATTCGATTAGAAATTTAAAGGGCTAGTGCCCTTTTTAATAGTTGAAAGTCATTGAAGGGCAACTAACCCACCTCTCACGCCCACCTTTTCCCCAGACACATTCAATCAAAATTTTGAGATAGCCACTATATTCAATATAGTTTTAAGTCCTGGAAATTAGGTCTTTGAGGATGACAACCCCCCACAGCACTCAGGGCAAGGGTTGTAAGTTATGCCCTGGGGGCATATAAGGTTTTTATAGAATGCGTTGTCATAGAAACTTCAAAAAGGGCTCATTCGATTGGAAATTGAAATGACTAGTGCCCTTTTTAACAGTCGAAAATAATCAGAAGGCAACTTACACCCCTTCCACGCCCACAATTTCCCCAAAAAGATTCAATCAAAATTTTAAGATAGCCATTTTGTTCCACGTAGTTTAAAATTCAGGAAATTATCTCTTTGAGCAGAACATTCCCCCAAGAGTCTTCAGGGCAGGGGTTATAAGTAATGCGTGGGGGCATATAAGGTTTTTTAAGGTCTTTGTCGTGGAAACTTGAAAAAAGGCTCATTTGATTGGAAATTCAAAGGGCTAGTACCCTTTTTAATAGTCGAAAGTGATTTGAGGGCAACTAACCCCCCTCTCCCGCCAACCTTTTCCCAAACCACATTCAATCAAAATTTTTAGATAGCCATTTTATTCAACGTAGTTAAAAGTTTTTGAAATTAGGTCTTTAAGGATGAAAACCCCCCTCAGCACTCAGGGCAAAGGTTGTAAGTTATGCCCTGGGGGCATATAAGGTTTTTATTGAAAGTGTTGTCGTAGAAACTTCAAAAGGGCTCATTCAATTGGAAATTGAAAGGGCTAGTGCCTTTTTTAACAGTTAAAAGTGATTGGAGAGCGACTAACACCCCTCTCAAGTCCACCATTTTCCCAAACACATCCAATCAAAATTTTAAGATATCCATTTTGTTCAACGTAGTTGAAAGTTCTGGAAATTAGGTCTTTTAGGATGATACCCCCCTCAGATACCTCAGTGCAAGGGTTGTAAGTTATGCCCTGGGGCATATAAGGTCTATATAGAAAGTTGTTGTAGAAATCATAGGCAGCGCTATTGCGCTGCCTCAGTAAAGAACGATCTTGGTACAATGTATTATTATTGTTTTGTTTTCTTTTTCCATACCAGGGCACTTCGTATCGAAGGAGTTGTCGTAGAAACTTCTAAAAGGGCTCATTCGATTGGAAATTGGAGTGGCTAGTGCCCTTTTTAATAGTCGAAAGTGATTGGAGGGCAACTAGCCCCCCCACGCCCATCATTCCCCTAAACACATCCAATCGAAATTTTGAGATAGCCATTTTGTTCAGCGTAGTTGATTTCCAGATAGAAAATATATTTTTTAGGAAGACACTCCCCCCAACCCTCAGGGCAAGGATTTTGACTTATGCCCTGGGGGTATATAAGAACGATGTTGGCATAATGTATTATTTATTAATTTATTTCCTTTAGAGCTGGGCACTTCGTATCGAAGAAGTTGTCGTAGAAACTTCGAAAAGGGCCAATTCAATTGGAAATTGGAGTGGATTTCGCCCTTATTAATAGTCAAAAGTGATTGGAAGGATACTAACACCCCTTCCACACCCACCATTTCCCGAAACACATCTAATCATAATTCTGAGATGGCCATTTTGTTCAGCGTAGTTGATTTCCAGATAGAAATTATATTTTTGAGGAGGACACTCCCCCAAAGCCCTCAGGGCAAGGGTTATAAGTTATGCCCTGGGGCATATAAGGTTTTTATAGAAGGCGTTGTCGTATAAACTTCAAAAAAGGCTCTTTCAATCGGAAATTCAAAGGGCTAGAGCCCTTTTTGATAGTCGAAAGTGATTGGAGGGCAAATAACCCCCCTCTCACACCCACCTTTTCCCCAAACACATCCAATCAAAATTTTGAGATAGCTATTTTATTCAACGTAGTTTTAAGTTCTGGAAATTAGGTCTTTGAGGATGACAACCCCTCAAAGTCCTCAGGACAAGGGTTGTAAGTTATGCCCTGGGGGAATATAAGGTTTTTATAGAAAGCATTGTCATAGAAACTTCAAAAATGGCTCATTCGATTGGAAATTGAAATGGTTAGTGCCCTTTTTAATAGTCGAAAGTGATTGGAAGGCAACTAACACCCCTTCCACGCCCACCCTTTCCCCAAACACTTCCATTCAAAATTTTGAGATATCTTTTTTATTCAACGTAGTTTTAAGTTCTGGAAATTAGGTCTTTGAGGATGACAACCATCCACAGCCCTCAGGGCAAGGGTTGTAAGGTATGCCCTTGGGGCATATAAGGTTTTTATAGAAAGCGAGGTTGTAGAAACTTCAAAAAGAGGCTCATTCGATTGAAAATTGAAATGGCTAGTGCCCTTTTTAATAGTCGAAAGTTATTCGAAGGCAAATAACACCCCTTCCACGCCCACCATTTCCCCAAACACATCCAATCAAAATTTTGAGATGGCCATTTTGTTCTACGCAGTTTAAAGTTCAGGAGATTATACTTTGAGCAGGACGCTCCCCCCACAGTCTCCAGGGCAGGGGTTATAAGTTATGCCCTGGGGGCATATAAGGTTTTAACTGAAATCTTTGTCGCAGAAACTTGAAAAAAGGCTAATTCGATTGAAAATTCAAAGGGCTAGAGCCCTTTTTAATAGTCGAAAGTGATTTGAGGGCAACTCACGCTCACCTTTTCCCCAAACACATGTATATTAAACTGACAATGCATATTCATTTGTATTCTTTTAAGTAAAGTGCAGATTATGTTCTGGCCTTGGAAGGCATAGGGGTTTTAAGCCCAACTTATGTTAATTTCTGCTCGTTTTGAGTTTGACTCGGTTATTTATTGTAATTTCTGCTCGTTTTGGGTTTCATTTATTTATTGATGCTGATTTGTGGTAGTTTCACGCTTGGTAGATTATTTTATTTTATTTTTGCTCATTTTTTGTTTAATGGAGTTCTTTACTTTTCTTTGAAAAACCTATTTTGTGCAAAAAGTGTTTTTAATTAATTTCTGTTCGTTTTATATTGACATAGTCTTTTCAGAGAAAAAGAAAATAATACTTTAAATCTTTTCGTTTTTCTAAGAATTTATAGTTTGGCCTGCTATTTGTATCCTGGAGAAAAATTTTCAGCAATTTTTAACAACATACACCCTCTTAAAAATGTGGACACAAATAGTAGTGTTTAATTTAGTTTCATACCTCCTCTGGTTGACCTGAAATGGAAAACTTGATACTATTCGCAAAAAAATCCGTTTACTTTCTTTGATAGCTTGGATACACTTACGCCATTTTGATTTGGTTAAATTTTAAGAGCAGAAGCAACCCCAAAAGTTTGAACATAATACCCTCAGTCGTTCTTGGGATACTGCTGAGATACCTTATTGGGAATTAGCATTAACGCAGTGCATTTTGATTTAATCTTATGGCAACACTTAGTTTTAAAACATAAAGCCAAATGAGAGGGTGGGCGTGGGAGGGGGATTAGTTTGCCTCCAATCACTTTCAACTATTAAGAAGCGCATCAGCCCTTTCTATTTTAATCGAATGAGCCCTTTACGAAGTTCCTACGACAACTCTTTTGATACAAAGTGCCCTGGTCTAAACAACAACAACAACAAAAAAATAATACATTATATCCACATCGATCTTTACTATAAAAAGGTCAAGCCTTCCAATTTTTTTCGACTATTAAAAAGGGCACTGGGCCTTTCGAATTCAATCAATTGAGCCTTTATCGAGTTTCTACGACAACACTTCCTATAAACACCTTATATGGCCCCAGGGCATAAATTACAACTCTTACCCTAAGGGCTGTGAGGGGGGTTGTCATCCTCTAAGACCTAATTTTCAGAACTTTCAACTATGTTACACAAAATGGCTATCTCAAAATTTTGATTGGATGTGAAAATGGTGGGCGTGAGAGGGGCGTTAGTCTTTCTCTAATCACTTTCAACTATTAAAAAAGGCACTAGCCCTTTCAATTTCCAATCAAATGAGCCCTTTTGAAGTTTCTACGACAACGCTTTCAATAAAAACCTTATATGCCCCAAGGGGATAGCTTACAACCCTCGCCCTGAGGGCTGGGTGGGGGGGTTGTCATCCTCACAGACCTAATTTCCAGAACTTTCTACTACGTTGAAAAAAATAGCCATCTTAAAATTTTGATTGGGTGTGTTTGGGGGAATGGTGGGCGTGAGAGAGGGGTTAGTTACCATCCAATCACTTTCAACTATTGAAAAGGGCACTATCCCTCTCAATTTCCAATTGAATGAGCCCATTTTGAAGTTTTTACGAAAACTCTTTCATTAAAAACCTTATATGCCCCCTGGGCATAACTTACAACCTTTGCCCTGGGGACTCACGGGGGTTTGTCATCCTTAAATACATAATTTCCAGAACTTTCAACTACGTTGAACAAAATGGCTATCTCTAAGCTTTGATTGAATGTGCTTGGGGAAATGGAGTGCGTGAGAGGTGGGTTAATTACTCTACACTCACTTTCGACTTTTAAAAAGGGCAATTTCAATTTCCAATCAAATTAGACCGTTTTGAAATTTCTACAACAACTTTCTATATAAGCCTTATATGCCCCCAGGGCACAAATTACAACCCTTGCACTGAAAGCTCTGATTGGGTATTTATCCTAAAAGACCTAATTTCCAGAACCTTTGACTACGTTAAACAAAATGGATATCTCAAAATGTTGATTGGATGTGTTCGAAGAAATGGTGGGTGTGAGAGGGGGGTTAGTTGCCCATTTCAATAAAAACCTTATATCCCCCCAGGGTATAACTTATAACCCTTGCGCTGAAGACTATGGGGAGAGTGTCCTGCTCAATGGTATAATTTCCTGTACTTTAAACTTCGTGGAACAAAATGGCTATCAAGAAATTTTGATCGGATATATTTAGGGAAATTGTGGGCGTGGAAGAGGTGTTTGTTGATTTCCAATCACTTTCGACTATCAAGAAGGGCACTAGCCATTTCAATTTCCAATCGAATGAGTCATTTTTGAAGTTTCTACGACGACGCGTTCAGTAAAAGCCTTATATGCCCCCAGGGCATAACTTACAACCCTTGCCCTGAGGGCTGTGGGGGAGCGTCCTCCTCAAAAACATAATTTCTATCTGGAAATCCAAAACACTGAATAAAATAGCTATCTAAAAATTTTGATTGGATGTGTTTGGGGAAAAGGTGGGCGAGAGAGGGGGGCTAGTTGCCCTCTAATCACTTTCGACTATTAAAAAGAGCACTAGACCTTGGAATTTCCAGTCGAATGAGTCCTTTTTCAAGTTTGCACGACAAACATTTCAATAAAAACTTATATGCCCCCAGGGCATAACTTATAACCCTTGCTCTGAAGACTGTAGAGGGGGATGTCCTGCTGTAAGGCATAATTTCCTGAACTTTAACTGCTTGGAATAAAATGGCTATCTCAAAATTTTGATTGGATGTGTTTGGGGAAATGGTGGACGTGGAAGGGGTGTTAATTGCCTTCCAATTACTTTCGACCATTAAAAAGGGCACAAGCCATTTCAATTTCTAATCAAATGAGCCCTTTTTGAAGTTTCTACGACAACGCGCTCTATAAAAACTTTATATGCAGCCAGGGCATAACTTACAACCCTTGTCCTGAGGGCTGTGAGGATGTTGTTATCCTCAAAGACCTAATTTCCAGAACTTAAAACTACGTTGAACAAAATGGCTGTCTCAAAACTTTGATTGAATGTGTTTGGGGGAATGATGGGCGTGGGGGGGGCTAGATGCCCTCCAACCACTTTCGACTATTAAAAAGGGTACTAGCCCTTTGAATTTCCAATCAAATGAGCCTGTTTTGAAGTTTCTACGACAACACCTTCTATAAAAACCTTATATGCCCCCAGGGCATAACTTAAAACCCTTGCCCTGAGGGTTGTGGGGGAGTGTCCTCCTCAAAACATATTTTATATCTGGAAATCAACTACGCTGAACAAAATGGTTATCTCAAAATTTTGATTGTATGTATTTGGGGGAATGATGGGCGTGGGGGGGCTAGTTGCCCTCCAATCACTTTCGACTATTAAAAAGGGTACTAGCCCTTTGAATTTCCAATCGAATGAGCCTGTTTTGAAGTTTCTACGACAACGCCTTCTATAAAAACCTTATATGCCCCCAGGGCATAACTTATAACCCTTTCCCTGAGGGTTTTGGGGGAAATCCTCCTAAAAAACATATTTTATATCTGGAAATCAACTACGCTGAACAAAATGGCTATCTCAAAATTTTGATTGTATGTATTTGGGGGAATGATGGGCGTGGGGGGGCTAGTTGCCCTCCAATCACTTTCGACTATTAAAAAGGGGACTAGCCCCTTGCATTTCCAATCGAATGAGCCCTTTTCGAAGTTTCTACGACAACTCCTTCGATACGAAGTGCCCGGTTATGGAGAAACCAAAAACATATTGTGCACACATCGTTCTTTACTTAGGCAGCGCTAGGGCGCTGCCTATGATTATGTGTGCTCGGATATCTCCTTCATAAAATTCACGAAAAATTTCAAATTCAGATTTTCCTAGGAGTTCCACCTGCTCGTTTTCTAGTTTTGGGATATGCTCATGATCAATAAGTCCTGCCTTTTGATTTTTCTTCATTTATAAGCAGAGACATGGGCTTTCGCAGTCATTTTATTTGCAGGCTTTCTTCCCCTTTTCCTTGTCATCAGGCTTAAAGGAACGTCTTCCTCTGAACTAGAAAGACTAGCCCCATCTTCCCTAGTGTTTGAACTTCCTACTTGAACTTCCAACACACCAGCGACATCGGGTGGCATACCCTCCAGGTTTTGAAGATCGTCCTCACCTCCTTCCTCCTCGTCACTAACAGGGTCTGGGATGGGCAGAATCACAGCAACGTCAATACTTTCACCGTCACTCTCCACATCAGAAAGTTTATCTAAGACAGCAGGGGCCTCTTTTACAGACATAGAGATTGTATTCTTCATCTAGAAGGAAACGTGTCATCAATATTGTACCAAGGGCATGTCCCTAAACATCACTAATGAAGTTGCTGGACTGCACTTTAACTCCTACAACCAGCATCCGGAACTTATAAATTACAAAATATGACCGCTCCCAAGCCGAACAACAGTGCAGATAGAAAGGTTTTGATCAATGTTCCTATTTGGGAACAAAAAGAAGTGGCGCGGACAAGTACTATCAGAAATATTTCTTTTCTGTCGTTGTGCTCCGTAGAAATTAAAAATGAGATCAGAGCTGCCTAAAAAACAAAAGTCCATTACCATCCTTTTTCTTTATGATGATTAAAACACATCCCTTACCAGCCTCACTAAAACTGAAAAAAATAGCCTTTTTTGACAAAATACAAAAAATACTTACATTGGAATATTGGAGATGAGAAAAATTGTGTTAACACTTTTGCCATTTTGAAAAACTATGGTGAGCAAAAATTAATTCTTCTACTGACTATACAACCAGAAAAAAAATCAGACTTTTCTGTTCCCAAATGGGAACATTGGTCGTTAATAGGTTGAGCCGTTCAGCACTGCAGTGAATTATTAGCAGGCATGGTAGAATTACGCAATTCCTTTATTTTCAATTCTTTGTAATTTATTTCTGCTATCCTTAAATTACATCTCAACTCGCTTTTTTTTAATTCCAATTCCTAAAATTTTCTTTTTAATTTAGAGTTTTGTGAATTGAGCTATACATTTTGTTTCAATTGGTTTTATATTTCATTTCAATGATGTTTTAGATTATATGATTGCAATTCTTATATTTTGCTTATAATTTTTTGTTTTTAGCATCTTCAAAATGACATCATTCAATTTCCCGGTGACGAGAGTGCGAAGTATTATTCTACAATGATAAAACTATTAGTTTTAATATTGACAAGAATTTTTTTCAATATGGTGTTACTGATCTCTCTATAGTGTTGATCTTTCTAGTAGGTCCGGTGCACCGTGTTTCTGAGTCTTCACCGGCAGCAACCTACTGGTGGTTGCTAATGTGAAGGTACTTTTAGGAGTCTATGGTCGTCCATACACGTTAATTTATTTTTCGAATATTATACTCGGATTTTCTCTCTAGTAAATCTATGGTAAACAAACAAAGGAAAAACTAGCAAAAATGGGCCTAAGGGCATTTGAAAAAGACAAGATAAGTTATATCAAACAAGGCGTCTTTAGTACAGATGAAAATGAAAAATAACAGCAAATAAAACAATAGACCAAAAGAAAATGACTAAGAAAAGATAGAAGCTAGAAGAAAAAACATACAGAAAACTTTAAATATATACAAAAACCAAATGTACTATACCTACTCCCATCAAATTTAGGTCCCCATATCTGTACTAAAATATATAATCAGTAGCATTATGCACATAACACCATTGTTTTCTTCAATATTCTCTTCAATAAACTATAAAAGTTTTGATTAAATACAATCAACTATTCAATTAGCATTGCTGATACGTCCTCTTGTCAACCTATGTGGCTATAATGTATTCAAATTTAGCAAAATACAGTTTAAATATTCCGCAAGTTTTTCGCCTTAATACTCTTAGCTTTAGTAGCAGTAGTACGAACAGTAAGAGTAGCCGCAGTAGAAATAATAGCATTAGCCTTAGATTCAGTGGCAGTCGTAGTCATAATAGTAACATCAGTAGGAAGTAGCAATAGGATGTAAAAATTGTCTTTTGTTAGTTCAACATCTCCCACAAAAAGCCCCGCAAGCTTTAACTTCACACACCCAGCTGTTCCGAAGATAATACTGATACGCCCTTTTGACAGTGGGCATACAGACGGCGTGTTTTGATTCAGGCTAAGTTTTCCCCTCAAAACTTCACCTTCATACCCTTAGTCATAGCTGTAATAGTAGTCACAGAATTAGTATTAATAGTATTAGTACTAGTACTAGCAGTAGCATTAATGTATTGCATTTTGGTCAGTTGAATAAACTTCTCATCAAGTCCTGGAAGTTCCAACTTAATACAATCAGCCAATGCTATGATATCACTGATATCTTTTTTTAATAACCTGTATATTTCTATGCTTCTTAAAATTTTCTTCTTAATGCTCTTAGCCCTATTAGTAGTTATTATAGAAGTAGTAGCAGCAAATGTAGCAGTTGTAGTAATATTAGTAGAAGGGAACACATATTGCCTCTGGTCAATATATCTTCACCTTTAAGTATTCTCTGAAAATACCAACTTAATACCCAAATCCAATTCTGAGATATATCTTTTTACAATTTGCTTGCAAATAGTGTCTTTTGATTTAGTTCAAATTTCTCCTGAATGTTGTAAATATATTAGTGTGGAAGTAGTAGTAGTAATAGTAGTAGTGTGCAAATCTTGCCCTTTTGGTCAATTGATCATCTCCCTTATCTTTGCTGAAGGTTCCAAACTAATATACTCACACATTCTAGAGTTACGAACTTTTGATAACCTGAATTCATATAACACGTTTTGATTAAGTTCACCACTCCCCTCAAATTTTTCTGAAAGGCTCACCTGAATGTACTTTTTTTGTTTCGAAAGTAAGGCCCCAACAAGCATAGCTTCCTTAATAACATATCCTGTATCATAGGCAGCGCAATAGCGCTGCCTAAGTAAAGTACGATGTTGGCACAATGTATTGTTATTTTTATTTTTTTTTCTTGGTTTTAGACCCGGGCACTTCGTATCGAAAGAGTTGTCGTAGAAACTTCGAAAAGGGCTCATTCCATTGGAAATTTTATTGGCTTGTGCCCTTTTTAGTAGTCGAAAGTGATTGGAAGGCAACTAACACCCCTTCCACGCCCACCATTTCCCCAAACATATCCAATCAAAATTTTTAGATACCTATTTTGTTCAGCATAGTTGATTTCCAGCTATAAAATATGGTTTTGAGGAGGACACTCCCCCACAACCCTCAGGATAAGGGTTTTAAGTTATGCCCTGGGGACATATAAGAACGTTATTGGCACGATGTTTTATTTATTATTTTTTCCCGTAGACCAGGGCACTTCGTATCGAAGAAGTTGTCGTAGAAACTTTGAAAAGGGAAATTGGAGTGGCTTGTGCCCTTTTTAATAGTCGAAAGTGATTGGAAGGCAACTAACACCCCTTCCACGCCCACCATTTCCCGAAACACATCCAATAACAATTTTGAGATAGCCATTTTGTTCAGCGTAGTTAATTTCCAGATAGAAATTATTTTTTTGAGGAGGACACTCCCCCACAGCCCTCAGGGCAAGGGCTGTAAGTTATGCCCTGGGGGGATATAAGGTTTTTATAGAAAGCGTTGTAATAGAAACTTCAAAAAAGGCTCATTCGATTGGATATTAAAATGGCTAGTGTCCTTTTTAAAATTCGAAAGTTATTTGAGGGCAACTAACGCCCCTCTCACGCCCACCTTTTCCCCAAACACATCCAATCCAAACTTTGAGATAGCCATTTTGTTCAAAGCAGTTTTAAGTTCTGGAAATTAGGTCTTTGAGGATGACAACCCCCCCCCCCCACAGCCCTCAGGGCAAGGGTTGTAAGTTATGCCCTGGGGGCATATAAGGTTTTCATAGAACGCGTTGTCGTAGAAACTTCAAAAAGTGCTCATTCGACTGGAAATTGAAATGGCTAGTGCCCTTTTTAATAGTCGAAAGGGATTGGAAGGCAGCTAACACCCCTTCCACGCCCACCATTTCCCCAAACACATCCAATCAAAATTTTGAGATAGCCATTTTGTTCCACGCGGTTTAAAGCTCAGGAAATTACACCTTTGAGCAGGACACTCCTCCCAAAGTCTTCAGGGCAAGCTTATAAGTTATGCCCTGGGGTTATATAAGGTTTTCATTGAAATCTTTTTCGTAGAAACTTGAAAAATGGCTCATTAGATTGGAAATTCAAAGGGCCAGTGCCCTTTTTAATAGTCGAAAGTGATTTGAGGGCAACTAAACCCCCTCTCGCGCCCATCTTTTCCCCAGAAATATCCAATCAAAATTTTTAGATAGCCATTTTATTCAACGTAGTTAAAAGTTTTGGAAATTAGTTCTTTAAGGATGACAACCCCCCCCCCCTCACAGCCCTCAGAGAAGGGTTGTAAGTTATGACCTTGGGGCATATAAGGTTTTTATAGAAAGCGATGTTGTAAAAACTTCAAAAAGGACTCATTCAATTGGAAATTTAAAATGCTAGTGCCCTTTTTAATAGTCAAAAGTGAATGAAGGGCAACTAACCCCCCTCTCGCGCCCACTATTTTCCCGGACACATCCAATCAAAATTTTGAGATAGCCATTTTGTTCAACATAGTTGGAAATTCTGGAAATTAGGTCTTTTAGGATGATAATCCCCTCAGAGCCCTCAGTGCAAGGGTTGTAAGTTATGCCCCGTGGGCATATAAGGTTTATATAGAAAGTTGTTGTAGAAATTTCAAAAAGGGCTCATTTGATTGGAAATTGAAATTGCCCTTTTTAATAGTCGAAAGTGGGTGGAAACTAATTAACCTCCCTCTCACGCATCCCATTTCCTCAAAAAAATTCAATCAAATTTTAGAGATAGCCATTTTGTTCAACGTAGTTAAAAGTTCTGTAAATTATGTATTTAATGATGACAAACCCCCTGAGCCCCCTGGGCAAAGGGTGTAAGTTATGCTCTGGGGGCATATAAGGTTTTATAGCTAGAGTTGTCGTAAAAACTTCAAAAGGGGCAAAAACTTCAAATTCGATTGGAAATTCAAAGGCTAGTGCCCTTGTTAATAGTCGAAAGTGATTTGAGGGCAACTAACCCCCCTCTTACGCCCACCTTTTCCCCAAACACATCGAATCAAAATTTTTAGACAACCATTTTATTCAACTTAGTTGAAAGTTGGGGAAATTAGGTCTTTAAGGATGACAACCCCTCCCCCCACAGCCTTCCGGGCTAGGGTTGTAAGTTATGCCCTTGGGGCATATAAGGTTTTATAGAAAGCGATGTTGTAGAAACTTCAAAAAAGGCTCATTCAATTGGAAATTGAAAGGGCTATTTCCCTTTTTAATAGTCGAAAGTGATTGAAGGGCAACTAACCCCCCGCTCATGCCCACCATTTTCCCAAACGCATCCAATCAAAATTTTGAAATATTTTTTTGTTCAACGTAGTTGAAAGTTCTGGAAATTAGGTCTTTTATGATGATAACCCCCTCAGAGCCCTCAGTGCAAGCGTTATAAGTTATGCCCTGGGGGCATATAAGGTTTATATAGAAAGTTGTTGTAGAAATTTCAAAAAGGGCTCATTTGATTGGAAATTGAAATTGCCCTTTTTAACAGTCGAAAGTGTGTGGAGAGTAATTAACCTCCCTCTCACGCCCACCATTTCCCTAAAACATTCAATCAAAGTTTAGAGATAGCTATTTTGTTCTAAGTAGTTGAAAGTTCTGGAAATTATGTATTTAAGGATGATAAACCCTCCAGAGCCTCCAGGGCAAAGGTTGTAAGTTATGCCCTGGGGGCATATAAGGTTTTTATAGATAGAATTGTTTTAAAAACTTAAAAAGGGGCTCATTCAATTGGAAATTGAGAGGGCTAGTGCTCTTTTTAATAGTTAAAAGTGATTAGAGGGTAACTAACCTCCCTCTCACGCCAACCATTCTCCCAAACACATCCGATCAAAATTTTCAGGTAACAATTTTGTTCACCGTAGTAGAAATTTCTCACATACATCACAGTATATCAAATTTTTCTCACATGTATCACAATTAAAGGGTTTCTTGCCTGTGTGCAATCTTTGGTGATTAATCATACTGCTTAATTGAGAGAAGCATTTTTTACATTCTTCACGTTTAAATGGTTTCTCTCCAGTATGTACTCTTTGATGGGCGTGCAAATGACCTAACTGAGTAAAGCACTTGTCACACATATCGTATTTGAATGGTTTTTCACCAGTATGCATTCTTTGGTGTATATCCAAGTTCCTTGATTGGGAAAAGCGCTTTTTGCACAGATCCCATTTATATGGCCTTTTTAATGTGTATGTCCTTTTATATTTTTCGAACTCTTCGTCTTTTTGCTTTGTAAGCCACTCTCAAAATATGAATTCTTAATGTTTAAGTTTTTTGCTTCAGGTTTGGATCATTTTTTAATATCCTTCTGCCATATTATGAAATTTAAAGTATAATTTGAAGGCTAAATTAACTCTTATGTTACAATCATTTTTGTCCGAATAGCTCGAGCATGATTGCATTTTCTCATACTAGACTGAAGAGAAGGAAACAGTTCCACCGGTGAGGTTTGTTCATTGGTAATAAAGCGTGCTCTTTTCGTAAAAGCGCGTTTATGACGGTTGGCTTTTCTTTCCTTACCACTGTCAAATATTTCGATACTGTGCTTTCTGCAGTCACTAAAATCGCAGCCGCTGGGTGGTTCTATCGAACAGCAGGTTCAAAAGTATGCAGTCCTTCTAATAAACCCTCAGGTGTCGCAGTGACCTTTAGGTTGTGCAAAATTTATTTTTACACTGTTCGTGTGCTCAATTTCTTATGTGAAGGTTTTCACTTAGCAGAAAATGCCTAACTATTGTCAAAATATTTCGTATCAGGGTAAAGTAGTATTAGGGAGCCCAATTTGTGGACCATATTGTTTGGATGACCGAAAACTCACTGGTTACTGTCGTGCACACTATAGCCATTTCATGGCCCACTGGTTGAAAACCAGTGAAAGTTACATTACCCAGGCCACTAAATACTAGGATTCTTTTGTTTTACAACATCCTGTTTGCTAATATTACCCCTCTGCAGGTACTGAGATCTTCGGATAGGTTCTTTTTTAAAAGAGCTGAGATCCTCGAATTTAATTTCGCAACACCAATTAATGCAAGGGTCTCACTAGGCTATAGATGGCTTGTTGCTTAAAGTGGTGTTCCATTACACTGTTTGTCTGAATAAATTTTGGGATATATTCAAGCAACTAATGGCAAACACCAGAACGCTCTAGTCAAATATAACGATGGGTCACCAATTACTCCTAAAAACAGTTCCTGTATTCCAGGACCAGAACCACAGTTTATATAATTAGGCAGTAAGTTTACCGCAGATGATTTCTGGCTCTTCATTCTCGGTGCGAACAAAAAGCTCCTCCCACTTATTTCTGCACTTATGGGTTAGTGTGTTTGCGTCAATCAATGAGAAATGGTTACAAAGTGCATTATTCGTAATTGCGAAAGCAGAAAAAAAATTGGTGAGCCAGCCAAGTGGTTTGCAAGTGTCCCATCTCACAGGTATGACTTAATTTATATACAAATTATGACTTAATCTATTATTTATATACAGTGGACTCAACTGATCGGCCTATGTAGGATTTTATAAAAAAGGGGGCGGGGGGTTGATGAAATTTGTGAAAATAAGGAAAGTGTTTTTCTTCTAATAACTGGTGGAATACCTGTGATGGTTTCAGGGGCGGATCCAGGATTTTTTAGGAGGGGAGGGGGTGGCAAAATAGGTTGATCCGATAAACTTACGTTAGAAGCAAGTTTAATTAATGCAAACTTGCGTTAATTAGTTAAATTACACTACTTTAGACTACTTTAGTCGGGGGGGGGGGCACCCCTCCTCCCCCCTCCCCTCTGGATCCTCCACTGGATGGTTTATCATTCGTTTTTCACGTCGTGATATTTGTTTTCGACAATATTTATTTTCTAGATAAGACTAGTTTCGTTTTCAAGCAATGTTTTTGTATGAAATGGGCAGACCTTTCCTGAACTTTAAACTATAAACACCTCTGTTTGAAAATCTTTGCACTTTGTGAATTTAGATAGCGATAAGGGTTTATGATTGAGACCAATTTTAGGACTTGGGTTCTAATTATTGGTTGCTGTGATAAAAGTTGCCACAATAGCCCTATCCAAGAAAATACCAAACTTCTGTTAAGAAGTGTTTTTCGTAAAATTCTTAGGGAGTTTTCAGGAAATTGATAAAACTTATAAAACTGAAATATCAATGCGAAGCACCAAATATCATAATCAAATGTCATCGCTTTATGGCATTGTTCAAATAAAACTTATTTTTAACTTGATTATCGTTGTAAATTCATTCTTTGTCTTTCTTTCCATTCTTAAACCAATGTTATATTTACCTTTTGCATTATTACAGCCCACTATATATACATTTATATAAATTTATATGCAGTGTTACAGCCATACCAATTATTCTCCTTTCCTTTTTTATTCTTTAATAATAATTTCTGGTCGTTTTGAGTTTGAGTTATTGTAGGCTTCTATTTCTACAGATCTTAAGTTTAATATGGCCTTTACTTTTCTTTAAAAAAATCTTTCTTTTCTTTAAGTTTCAATTTTTAATTTTTTAATTTAAGTTTTAATTTTTTTAAAAATCTTTCTTTTCTTATCTTTCTTTAAGTTTAATATATATATATATACATATATATATATATATATATATATATATATATATATATTATATATATATATATATATATATATATAATATATATATATATATATATATATATATATATATATATATATATATATAATATATAATATATATATATATATATATATATATATATATATATATATATATATATATATATAAATTATATAAGTAAAGTTTTCGTAAGTAAAATTATGTATAAGTAATATATAATTATATATAATTATATATTTAATATGGCCTTTACTTTTCTTTAAAAAAAACTTTCTTTTTGTACAAACAGCTCCTCTCATTTGATCTGCCATCAGCGGTCCAATTACCCTGGAACACGTATTTTGGCAGAAACTTTCTCAAAATGCCTTTGAAACCAACTTGAGACTTCGAAACCTATTTTTAATTCCTAAAAACATCTAATAATAACATTGTACTACTAATTACCGATTTTCATGTATGTATTGGAATAAATTAATTTAAAATTAGTTTCTTCAAAATTAGTGTTCCAACGTTGAAGCCAAGTTCCGCGTTCAAGAGAAATTTGACTTGCCTACCCGTGAAAAGATCTAATATCGCTTATGTTTAAACCGGTTTATACATTCGCTCGAGCAATCACACCTCGGTCCAGGTTTTTATAATGGGTGAGATAGGAAAAGGTCATACTTCTATTATATATACTGTGACCAGAACACTCGAAATAAATTAAGGACTGTAGAATACACCAGCAGAGTGCCAGAATGGGTTGCAAGCTCTCCATTGAAAAAAATCCAGTTCAGGAGCTATACGAGGATTCTGTACCCCTTGTGCCTTTTTTCTGGGTTCCATCCCATGAAAAAATCGTGTGAAGAATGAACGTCGATGCCAACTTAAAATGAAATTTGGACATATAGATCAAAGAATAAGGTATGGATTCAAAAAGTGTTGATTCTAATCCGGGGTAAGAATAGCGAATAAGGTTACCAGGTTTACCTAAGTAGACAACTTAATGGAGACAACCGACAGGGTCTTCGTACCAAGCTTTGAACTCGGGAAAATGTCGACTTGAGAGATAGATGAGCTGATGAAAGTTGCCTCCTTCCTCTGAATCAGATCCTCTAAAAAAAAGTCGTTGTTAAGCCAAGTATCTCGTTCTGGCTAGAAGAACATACAAAACACAGTGATTCCTTTGGCTGCCTTAGACTAGCTAAAATTTGGAGTTTGCTTAATTCACAATTTTTCTGAAATCTTGCTAGCGAAAACAAACTTACTGACCAAACAGCTATTTGATCATCCGAGTAATACAGTTTATATTCATTTGCAATCAAATTAATTTTATCAACGATTAGTTTAAACCCTCAGAGGGAATTTGGCTGCGACCCCACTGTTACTCCATTACTACAAATAGTGTTACACAGACATTAGTAGGGAAGCCCTAATAAATATGAAACGTACACATGTGCTGCCATCTACAATTTAGTCTAACGCTGACAGGTTATAATTTATTCAAGGATTATTGATCGAGTCTAATGGGGTCAATATCCCCCTTTTTCAAGGTCGGTTTATTTGTTGTTTCTATGTGTAATGATTCTGGGGCGAGGTTTGCACATGCACATTAACGGGAAGAGATGTATTGATCGACTCGAGGGGAACTGGATTTCTGAGAAATTGGTTTACATAATCCAATAGGACAAGAGGAGAAACATTATGGCTTCTTTGATCTTTAGGTCTGAGGGATAAATAACATCACTTGTTTCCTAGGAATTATACGAGACTCTAAAGAGATAGAAATTCCATTTTAAATATGGCTTCTCTGATCTTTAGGCTTAGCGATAAATTAATATTCTATCGAAGCCATAATAGTGTAAGTAGGAACACCTTAGAGATGAAGAGATTAACGCGGGAAATGGTTCATTGGGAATTTCAAATGTGACAGCACAGGGATGCCTAAACAAAGAAACACGCAGAAATTACGTTTAGGAGATTATTTGGGCGAAATTGTTTGAGACATTTTAGAAGATGATTTAGGTGAAACAATTTTGAGACATTTTAGAAGATGATTTGGGCGAAACAGTTTGAGACATTTTAGAAGATGATTTTAGAAGATAATTTAGAAGATGATTTTAGAAGATGATTTAGAAGATGATTTGAGGTGAAACTCTGTGGTCGTTACAATACACAAGTTCCATTTGAACAGTGTTGAAAGGTCCCCTACCCCAACCCAAGAGGGCCGCCCTACCCCAACCCCAAAGGGCCCCCAAAGGCCCAAAAGGCCGCCCGGCCCCCCAAAGGCCTCCAAAGTCTCCCCGGGCCCCCAAAGCCCCCTCCGAGGCCAAAAAGGCCCCACGGGCCCCCAAAGGCACCCCAGGCCCCTCAAATGCCCCCCGAAACCCCGGCCCCCTACCCATTTTTTAAATACTTTTTTTTAGTTGTAACTTTTTTTTAGTTGTAACTAAAACTCTGTTAGTGTTAAGGAAAAAATTGTTACTTTGATGAGAAAATTTGTTGGTGTTAAGGAAAACTTGCTACTTCTGACAGAAAACTTGTTATCATAAACGAAAAAATTACTACTTCTAAGAAAAATCTGGTATCTTTGGCAGAAAACTTGCTACTTCTTACAGAAAACTTGTTATCACTGACGAAAAATTATCACTTCTAAGATAAATTTGAGAGTGTTAAGTAAAAGTTTGCTAGTATTAAGGTAAAAGTTGCTAGTATTAAGGTGTTAAGGAAAAATTGTTACTTCTAACAGAAAACTTGTTATCATAAACGAAGAAATTGTTATTTCTAAGAAAAATTTGGTATCTTTGACAGGGAACTTGATACTTCTTACAGAAAACTTGTTATCACTGACGAAAAATTGTTACCTTAGATATTTGATGGTTTTAAGTAGAAGTTTGTTAGCATTGAGGAAAAAGTTGTTACTTCGAAGAGAAAATTTGTTATAGTGAAGGAAAACTTGATACTTCTGACAGAAAACTTGTTATCATAAACGAAAAAGTTGTTACTTCTAAGAAAAAATTGGTCTCTTTGGTAGAAAACTTGCTACTTTTTATAGAAAACTTATTATCACTGATGAAAAATTGTTACTTCTAAGAGAAATTTGATAATTTTAACTAAAACTCTGTTAGTGTTAAGGAAAAATTGTTACTTGGATGAGAAAATCTGTTAGTGTTAAGGAGAACTTGCTACTTTTGACTGAAATCTTTCTATCATGAACGGAAAAAGATTATGCTTCTGAGAAAAATTTGATATTTTTAGATAGAAGTTTGTTAGTATTGAGGAAAAAGTGGTTGATTTGATGAAAAAATTTGTTAGTGTTACTAAAACTCTGTTAGTGTTAAGGAAAAAATCGTTACTTTGATGAGAAAATTTGTTAGTGTGAAAGGAAAACTTGCTACTTCTGACAGAAGACTTGCTCTCATAAACGAGGATACAGATTTGGCAACTGATACTTTCCTAAGAAATTTCAATTGCTGCCTTGATTCTAGTTGCCCATTTGTTACGAAGAAAATGTGCAGAGAAAAATTTCCTATAAGGCCATGGATAACGTCTGGAATTTTGATATCAGTTAATAAAAAAAACAGTTATTTAAAAAGCAGTTAAAGAATCCAACGGATTATAATATTAAAATTTTAAAATCTTCAAAAATAAATTAACCGCACTGATACGATTGTCGAAACATAGGTATTATAAAGAGTCTTTCGAAGAAGCTCAAAATTCTCCTCGCAAAACGTGGTCTTTAATTAATTCTATTATTAAAAAACAAAGGAATTCTAAGTTGCCTGAAGTTATTAGTTTAGAAGATGGATCGACGACTAACAAATTGGAGAAAGTGGCTGATGTTTTGAATACTTATTTCGCTAGTATAGGAGAGAAAATTGTTTCATCAGTAATGAACCAGTTTGATTCACGCAGTAATAAACATTTTTCTTCATACCTTCCATCTCCTCAAAGTAATTCAATTTTTCATGCGCCTATTTCTCGGTCTGAAATAACAAAAATAGTGTGTGATCTAAATCCAGGTAATTCAGCGGGAATTGACGGGTCTAGTTCTATAATTGTTAATGAAATATTGTCTGCAGTAATTTTGCCATTACAGCATATAATTAATCTTTCATTTAAAAATGGAGTTTTCCCGTCTGCTTTTAAAGAAGCGAGGATAATTCCGCTTCACAAAGGTGACTCTACTGAAAACCCATCAAATTACCGCCCTATTTCTATTTTGTCAGCATTTTCTAAAATATTTGAGAAGGCAATTTATAAGAGGATCTATGACTTTCTTAAATCGTTTAATTTTTTCACAAATTCCCAGTTTGGCTTTAGGTCTGGACACAATACTGAGCACGCTATCATTGCTCTCATCCAATATATTCATGAATGCTTAGATAGAGGTGAAATTCCAGCAACAATATACTTGGATTTTAAAAAAGCATTCGATACAATATCCCATTGTATTCTTTTTCGTAAATTGGATAATTGTGGTGTACGCGGACCGGCGTTGGATCTAGTTAAATCTTATCTTGATAAGAGAAAGCAACGAATAGATGGAGGTAATTTTCTCTCTTCGCCTGTTCCTCAGTCCTCCATGGTTGGGGTGCCTCAGGGCTCTGTCCTAGGTCCTCTGCTTTTTCTAGTTTGTATAAATGATTTTCACCGCGCTTTGGCAATCCCGTGTCTCAGCACACATTTTGCTGATGATACGGCAGTTTCAATTTCTGAGAGGAATGACGAGGAGTTGGAAGCAAAACTTGATACTGCATTTTCTAATGTTCTTGAATGGTGTTCCGCAAATTTTATTGCTTTGAATTTATCAAAAACTAATTTCATAATTTACGGCAGGAAGTCAAATATATGCCCTCGTATTACCCGAGTTACTTCTTCAAAGTATCTATTATCAATATCTCGAGCGAATGTGATAAAGTACCTTGGACTTATGATTGATGAAAGATTATCTTTTAAAACACACATTCAAAATATACGCTTAAAGATTTCAAGGTATGTTGGTTTAATGCGGAGGTTGAAGCATTATTTGCCCTACTCTGCTTTACGAAGCATTTATTTTGCTCTGATTCAGTCTAATATTAATTATTGTTCTCTAGTATATTTATCTACATTTAAAAGCCATATTAAACCAATACAGATTTTACAAAATAAAGCAGTAAGAATCCTCAAACTTTTTATTTCATCGCCTATTTCACTTCCAAATAAGTCTTCTACAGCATCTTTATATACTTATTTAGATATACTTCCAGTTTCTCAACAATTTACTTTTGGAGCAATTATTTTCAAATTTAATTATGACATTAAGAAATTACCGCCATATTACCTCAATCAAAGTTTGTTCTCCCGATCACAAGATTTACATCGTTATAACACGCGACAAAAAAAGAGTATCTACATTGACAAGTATAGTACTGAGAGATCTAAATTCGCCCCGTTTGTGTCAATAGCCCGGTGCTGGGATGCTCACAAGGATTTTATTAATAAATTTTCTTCTATCCATTTAATAAAAAGGAATCTTAAATTTCATTTAGTTCAGGATTATTTTTAATTAAGTGTCTTTTTAATATGATTAAGTAATTTGTTTGGATTTTTGTTCTAAGTGAATGTGGGCCTCTCGGCTATCTTTTACTAGGAATTTATATTTAATAATATTGATCTCTCTTTTTTTTATATATATTTATATTTGGATCCTGGGCTAGCTGCTACTTTCATATTATTTTTGTATTATTGTATCTTTGCCGTCGTAATTATCTTTGTATTGTAGCGTAAAATTTTTTTATTGTATCTTTGTCTAGGCCTAGTTTTTCGAGCTTGTCTCCCCATGGGCCTATGTCAATTATATACATGTATATGTTAATAATAAATGATTGAACGAAAAAATTGTTACTTCTAAGAAAAAATTGGTATCTTTGACAGAAAACTTGTCAGTTCTAGCAGAAAATTTGTTATCACTGACGAAAAATTGTTACTTCTAAGAGAAATTTGATAGCTGTAACTAAAACTCTGTTAGTGTTAAGGAATTTTTTTTTACTTTGATGAGAAAATTTTTTATTGTTAAGGAAAACTTGCTACTTTTGACAGAAAACTTTTTATCATGAACGGAAAAAAATTATACTTCTAAGAAAAATTTGATAGTTTTAAGTAGAAGTTTGTTAGTATTGAGGAAAAAGTTGTTACTTCGAAGAGAAAATTTGTTAGTGTTAAGGAAAACTTGCTACTTCTGACAGAAAACTTGTTATCATAAACGAAAAAATTTTTACTTCTAAGAAAAATCTGGTATCTTTTGCAGAAAACTTGCTACTTCTTACAGAAAACTTATCACTGACGAAAAATTGTTACTTCTAAGAGAAATTTGATAGTTGTAACTAAAACTCTGTTAGTGTTAAGAAAAAAATTGTTACTTTGATGAGAAAATTTGTTAGTGTTAAGGAAAACTTGCTATTTTTGACAGAAAACTTTTTATCATGAACGGAAAAAAATTATAGTTCTAAGAAAAATTTGAAAGCGTTAAGTGAAAGTTTGTTAGTATTAAGGTAAAAGTTGCTACTTCGAGAAGAACATGTTTTAGTGTGAAAGGAAAACTTGCTACGTCTGACAGAAAACTTGCTATCATAAAGGAAAAAATTGTTGCTTCTAAGAAAAATTTAGTATCTTTGACATAAAACTTGCTAGTTCTAGCAGAAAATTTGTTATCACGGACGAAAAATTGTTACTTCTAAGAGAAATTTGATATTGTAAAAGTTTGTTAGTATTACGGTAAAAGTTGTTACTTCGAGGAGAAAATATTTTAGAGTTAAGGAAAAATTGTTACTTCTAACATAAAACTTGTTATCATAAACGAAAAAATTGTTAATTCTAAAAAAAAAAGGTATCTTTGACGGGGAACTTGATAATTCTTACAGAATACTTGTTATCACATTAAGAACAGAACTTGTTCTGAAATGCCTTTTGAAAAGTATTGCTTCGTGTTGGAGCATTCAAAAAGCTGTAAAGCAAAGTTGTGGGTGAAAAGTATGGGATACTTCAACTTGTAAAATGGGTTTAGGAGGGACATTAAGAAAAGAACTTGTTCTGAAATGCCTTTTGAAAAGTATTGCTTGGTGCTGGGGCATTCAAAAAGCTGTAAAGTAAAGTTGTTGGTGAAAAGGATAGGTACTTCAACTTGTAAAATGGGTTTAGGAGGGACATTTAGAAAAGAGCTTGTTCTGAAATGCCTTTTGAACAGTATTGCTTGGTGTTGGGGCATTCAAAAAGCTGTAAAGTTGTGGGTGAAAAGGATGGGTACTTCAACTTTTAAATTGGTTTAGGGGGGACATTAAGAAAAGAACTTGTTATGAAATGCCTTTTGAAAAGTATTGCTTGGTGTTGGGGCATTCAAAAAGCTGTAAAGTAAAGTTGTGGGTGAAAAGGATAGGTACTTCAACTTGTAAAATGGGTTTAGGAGGGACATTAAGAAAAGAGCTTGTTCTGAAATGCCTTTTGAAAAGTATTGCTTGGTGTTGGGGCATTCAAAAAGCTGTAAAGTAAAGTTGTGCGTGAAAAGGATGGGTATTTCAACTTGTTAAATTGGTTTAGGGGTGACATTAAGAAAAGAACTTGTTATGAAATGCCTTTTGAAAAGTATTGCTTGGTGTTGGAGCATTCAAAAAGCTGTAAATTAAAGTTGTGGGTGAAAAGAATGGGAAACTTCAACTTGTAAAATTGGTTTAGGAGGGACATTAAGAAAAAAACTGTTCTGAAAAGATATAATAAAGCCTTTTGAAATGTGTGGGGCCCCTTTGTGTCTCAAGTTCACAAAAAAAGTATTAAAAAATGGATTTGGGGGCTCGGGGGTCCAGGGGGGATTTGAGGGGCCTGGAGGGCTTTTGGGGGCCAGGGGGGCCTTTTGGGCCCCGGGGGCTTTGGGGGCTTTTGGGGTATGGGGAGCCTTTGGGGCCCGGGGGTCCTTTGGAGCCCGGGCCTTGGAGGCCCTGGGGGTCTTTTGGGCCCCGGGGGCCCTTTGGGGTTGGGGTAGGGGGGCCCTCTGGGGTTTGGGTAGGGGACCTTACAATACTGTTCAAATGGAACTTGTGTATTATAACGACTAAAGAGTTTCACCTCAAATCATCTTCTAAATCATCTTCTAAAATCATCTTCTAAATCATCTTCTAAAATCATCTTCTAAAATATCTCAAAATCTTTCGCCCAAATCATCTTCTAAAATGTCTCAAACTGTTTCGCCTAAATCATCTTCTAAAATGTGTCAAACTGTTTTGCCCAAATAATCTCCTAAACGTAATTTCTGCGTGTTCCTTTGTTTTGGCATCCCTGTGCTGTCACATTTGAAATTCCTAATAAACCATTTCCCACGTTAATCTCTTCATCTCTAAGGTGTTCCTACTTACACTATTATGGCTTTGATAGAATATTAATTTATCGCTAAGCCTAAAGATCAGGGAAGCCATATTTAAAAATGAAATTTCTATCTCTTTAGAGTCTCGTATAATTCCTAGGAAACAAGTGATGTCATTTATCCCTCAGATCTAAAGATCAAAGAAGCCATAATGTTTCCCCTCTTGTCCTAGTCGATTATGTAAACCAATTTCTCAGAAATCCAGTTCCCCTCGAGTCGATCAATACATCTCTTCCCGTTAATGCGCATGTGCAAACTTCGCCCCAGAGTCATTACACATAGAAACAACAAATAAATCGACCTTGAAAAAGGGAGACATTGACCCCAATAGACTCGATCAATAATCCTTGAGTAAATTATAACCTGTCAGCGTTAGACTAAATTGTAGATGGCAGCACATGTGTACGTTTCATATTTATTAGGGCTTCCCCACTACTCACAATATTAGGGTGGGTAGGCTGTGGAACATTGGTGGGAGCTTCAACTTTCACTGATACACCATTAATCTAATAATTTGTAATATACCTTGACGAAAGTATCCTCCAAACAGATTGCTTACATCATAGCTACGCTTATTTTTTTACCTCTTATCAAAAAATTTTGTTAATCACACAAATTTGATTGATATTACTATACATGAGAATTCACGAACAGATCGAAGGAATGAGGAACGGTCTAAAACAGTTTGAGGTGGTGGAATTTCTGCAATATTAATGTTCTTTTACATGCAAATTAATTAAAAGGAATCGAGATAAAACACGTGTGCCCCATACCCCCTTAATGAAGGGCTTAAATCATCCATTTAAAAACTTCCATCAACAAATTTGGGTTTTTATATATTGTAAAAAATAGAGATTTCAGGCCTAAAAAAAAATTGGAAGCCGGAACCTTCACTTGCTAGGGTAGTAGAAAGACCTTAGAAATTCGTTAGGTCGTTATCACCACAGGAATACTTTCACTGACAATGGCTGTAACGAATGAAATGTTGTCATCTCTGTTTTACTTCTTTGAAACTGTGAACGGGTCTTTAAACAAAGGCACTGTCACATATTTCGGTACCTCCTCCAGATCGTTAAATTCCAAATAATTGACCGCAGGGAAAGGTTACAATACATTAAGCTTCTAATCCGCAATTGATATATCCAAATGAATATAAAAAAACAAAAACTTCTATCCATGCTAATATCACAAAACTACGATTAACTCACTCAAAAGAAATCTAACAATACACTAAATTTTATTCAGTCTTCTCCAATGCTCTCTTATTTACACTGTTCATACTGGCCATTTATACAACAAATATACAGTCGGGACTGTTTCCGAAGGGACTGAACACCTAACTGTGATAAGAAAAAGGGATTGTAAATCCAACTTCTAAAACGCTCTGAAAAGGGAGGGGAGGAATTTGTAGTAAAGATTAAATTGGAGATGAAAATGGAACAATAGTTGAATCGAATGGTAAAAATCCACGCCAAGACGGGGAAAAATTCACATCCACAGCCTAACGACTTTCATGAAAAATTAATTGCTTAAAGCTTTTGTGCAAAATGCATGATCTTACTTTTTTCGAGATTTTCTTTCACAATTCAGCATATTAAATTCTCTACTATTTTTTCCATTTCTCTGCAATTCTCCGTTAAATTTTTCAGTTAGTCTTCCAACCAACCACATTTTTTATGGTTTCTTCAGCTTGCGGTCGTTCAAGCATAGGGTAATACCACCAATTAACACGAGTTGTACAAGACACCCTTCTCTTGTGTACGGCTATTCTACGGTTCACATTATATTTTGTTCAATTGTTTTCGGTATATTTTTTGTTTTAGTCTCTCCAGTAAGCATAATTGTAAAATTTTCACCATTATAAAATTATTTCTCACTCAGAAAAGCGTCGGATGATTTACCCCCAACCACGCATTGAACTCCCGACCGAAAGCAGAAAAATCAGGAGATCGGTACAGCATGCAAAAAAAAAGAAGTTTAAAAAAAAAGTCAGAGGTAAATCGTGTATCTGAGACGAACTTTCGTTTCTGATTTTGTTAATTATTTAATGTTTTTATGTAGGTCTAAAATTTTTTTGTACATCTTTTATAAATTTAAAAAAATGAATAAGTAAGGTGGTAAAAAAGGAAAAATTTTCTTCAGAAATTCAGGTTTCTGAACTTTAACCACCCTTAGACAATCGATTTTTCCCTCTGTCCCTTAGGATAATTCAAGTGACATCTAATTTCTTTGCAAAGCCAACTATGGTTGAAGACATTAAACTACATTAGAAAAGGCAATCAAAATTTTCGTGGTCCTTCCAGTTATCCAACAGAAAGTGAATTGAATTTTTGTAAATTGCGTGATCGAGATAGCTAGGATAAACTTTGCGGATAAAGCATGACAGATTGTCAAATATCGTCCGTTTCGGTCATGTATAGGGTCAGGCGAAAAGCAGGCCATCTCGACTGAATGGGATCCTGGAGTTGTGTGCTGGAAAGGTATTCAATAAGCGCTATCAATAGATCAACAATATTGAAAATGCTAATTGGAGTAGAAACACGGTTTTATTGTGCCTCTATGTCTTGAACTATTGTTTAATGCGTTGGCAAATCTATTCGTTTGCAATTCCATACAATTCTCTTTTTTTGCAATCTGAATTTTGCTCTCAGTAAATTTATCTATTTTCACGAATTTTTCTGGATAAGACGATTGCTTTGTCACATTTTGTTTTTTTTTATAATTTCTATTCTTAATAATTTGTTTTTTTTTATTTTTAGGCTACTCTAAAGCTTGATTGGGATGGAAAAGGGACGATACAAGATATATTACCAATTATAGTTCAAACTGGCAATGGAAAAGCGCATTTCTTCGATATCCTTTAAGATTTGGTTCTGTAAGTATCGCTTCACCACCCCAATTGAATGGGATGCGGCCGTGAGAACAGATTAAAAAGAAATTGATGAATTAAAAAGAATTGAGAAAAAGAAATCAATGATTATACTTATTACAAATTATTATAATTTATTGGCAGAAAGAATTGAAAAAATGGGAAAATATTTTGGTCAAGTTTGTTTTCATTTACTTAGCGGTAATCAGTAGAATTACACTGAAAAAAGGTCTAATGAAAGTCTGTCCCCCATATCTGGGCTAAAATATAATCAATAGCATTATGCGCAGAGCACCATTGTTTTCATCAATATCCTCTTCAACAAACTAAAAGTTTAGATTAAATTCTACCAACTGATCATTTAGCATTGCTGACACGTCCTCTTTTCAATCTGTATAACCCTACGTTTGTTCCGATTTAGTACAATACAGTTTAAATATTCCGCAAATTTTTCGCCTTAATACTCTTACCTTTAATAGCAGTAGTACCAACAGTAATACGAGTAGTCTACTGCGACTCGTAGTAGTCGCAGTAGAAATAATAGCATTAGCCTTACATTCAGTGGCAGTAGTAGTAATAATAGTAACAGCAGTATGAAGTAGCAATAGGATGCAAATATTGTCCTTGGTTAGTTCAACATCTCCCACAACAAGCCTTGCAAGCTTCAACTTAACACGCCAAGCTGTTACGAAGATAACACTGATACGCCCTTTTGACAATCTTCATACAGACGGCGTGTTGTGATGCAGTCCACTTTTCCCCCTCAAAATTCCCTTAAAACTTCACCTTCATAATCTTAGTCATAGTTGTAATAGTAGTCACAGAATTAGTATTAATAGTTTTAGTACTAGTAGCAGTAATATACTGCCTTTTGATCAGTTGAATATACCTCTCATTATGTCCTGGAAATTTACACTTAATACAATAAGCCATTGCTATGACATTGCTGATATCTTCTTTTGATAACCTGTATATTTATATACTTCTTGAAATTTTCATCTTAATGCTCTTAGCCCTATAAGTAGTTATTATAGAAGTAGTAGTCGTAAATGTAGCAGCTGTATTAGTAGTAGCGAACACATATTGCCTCTGATCAATTGATCTTCCCCTTTAAGCACTCTGAAAGTACCAACTTAATACCCAAGTCCAATCCTGAGATACATCTTTGGACAATGTGCTTAAACATAGTGTCTTTTGATTTAGTTCCAATTTCTCATGAATATTGTAAATGTATTAGTGTGGTAGTAGTTGTGGTTATAGTAGCAGTGCGCAAATCTTGCCCTAATGGTCAATTGATCATATACCTTACCATTTCCTGAAAGTCCCAAATTGATATACTCACACATTCCTGAGTTACGCCCTTTTGACAACCTGTATTCATATAACACATTTTGATTAAGTTCACCACTCCCCTCAAATTTTTCTGAAAGGCTCAGCTGAATGTACGTTTTCTTTTTAAAATATAAGGCTCAAACATGCATAACTTCCATAATAACATATACTATATATAAACAATGAACAAATTGACCAATTTACAACCCTTTCCCTTTGGACTGTGGGTGGGGGGGGAGGACGTTTGACATCCACAAAGTTTTAATTACTGGGCCTTTCAATATGGCTGAAGAAAACAGATGTCTTAAAATTTCGATTGATTGTTTGCTTAGGGAAACAATAGTCATGGGTGGAGCTAATTGCCCTCAAATCTCTTTTGGTTCTTAAAAGGGCACTATAACCTACAATTTTCAAGCAAATGCACCCAATCCAAAGTTTATTCGACCTACCATTCCATAAAAAAATAAATACTTACAGGGCATATTTTACAATCCTTTTCCAAGGGCTATAGTGGTTGCGGCAACCCTGGAGTCATTGTCATATGTTCTTTGGACTTTTTGAAAAAATGGCGATCTCAAAATTTCGATTAGATACATTTTGGGAAAAGAGAGTGTCAAGGGGGAAATTGCAATTTATCAATTTTCACTCTTGAAAGAGAACTAGAAATTTCAGTTTCCAATTAAATGAGCCTCTTCTAAAGTGTGGACAACCACCTCTTAAAAAACTTTTTTCCAAGCTAACCAATGGTCTGTGTTGTGCAGGTACCAATCTCCTGATTCAATGCCTTCGGTCGGGAGTGGATCGCGTGGTTGGGGGTAAATCATCTGACGCTTCCCGTGCCTCCCCCCCCATATTTCTCCTGGTACCCATATAGAGTTTGGTCGAGCAGGGCCAAGCTTATAGGGTCACACCATTGAACCCCCCCCCCCTACAAACCAAAGATAAAACTTTCAAATCACCCTTCCAAAAAAAAACCTCATAAGCCCCTAGGGCATAATTTACAAAATTTGCTTCCACAAACTATACAACCACACTTTCCATAAAAACCTGATATGCCCCTAGGGCATAACTTATTTCATTTGCCCCAAAGTTCTGAGGGGTGGTTTGAACCCCAAAGGGTTTTTAAATGATCTTTGGAACAAAGGTCATTGACTATTTGGAACAAAATGGCTATCTCAAAAATTCTATCGAACATATTTTGGGAAAACAGAATGTTTGGGAGGGGCTTCTATCACTTTAGACCCCTCTGAAGTTTGTATGACCATCTCTTCCAAAAAAAACTTGTGTGTTAATAACATACATCCAATATAATTTATAGCTCTTGCTCTGAGGGCTGTGGGGGGTTGTAATCCTCAAAGATATAATTACTGAACTTTTCAACTACTCTGAGCAAAATGGCAAAGGTATCCCAAAATTTTTATTGAGTTTGTTTGGGAAAATGATGGGTGTAGGAGCGGGGGGTGGTTACTGTTCAATCACTTTCAACTATTAAAAAGGGCACTAGGTCTTTCGATTTCCAATCAAATGAGCCCCATTCAAAGTTTCTACATCAACTCCTTCTGTACAAAGTGCCCTGATCTAAAAAACAGCCACAGCAAAAAAAAAAAAAAAAAAAAAATCGAAATAATACATGTTGCCTAAAAGACTAGATTGATAATTTTCTCCTCATATACAAATATTCAAAACCAGAACACGGAGCTTATTTTTTGTAAATTGGGTCTATTTGGACAGAGCATGCATTTTAACCAGTCAGAGCCACAATTCCCCCTGGCCCATCCAACAAACCAGTTTTAAGCTGATCGAAAAATTATATTTTCGGCCTTTTAAATTTAGTCTAAAAACTAAATTAAAGTTTAAAAATTTAAAATTTAAGTTAAAAAAACTAAATTTAGTTTAAAAACTAAATTGGAGTAAAAAAAAACCTGGAATAATGTGTCGTAATTTTAACAAAACAGCCGGACATTTCTTAACTTATCCTTTTGTTGTTAAGAAACCAAAAACAGAAAAAAATTTCTCTCCAAAGTTCTTACGTTAGAAAATAAAGTTTTGTTCCTTTTGAAACTGATTGTATGGATAAACCAATATTTCTCGTTTCTTTATTTTTCTAAAGTTCACAAGACTTTATAATCACTTAAAAGAACGTTGCCAAATTCATTTAATGAACAGACACCCCCCTCCTCCAGTATAAATCTTGGTGACAATACAGTGATCTTTACTCAACCAGAAATACACAAACTGGATTTTTAAAAATTCAGAGTCATAGCCCATGGAAACAAACAAGTTAAAACAAAAACCAAAAGAAAATAACTGAAGAAATAAACTAAAACATTCCAAGAAAAAATGAATTAATTAACTGATGAAAATTCAAACAGCAGCTAAAAAAGAAGCAGGGTACACCAAGACCAGAGAAATTGTTATTGTAAAATATCAACTAGTAGGTTTTTCCTAAGAATGGGTTATTATATGATTATTAAGATTCAATTTAGAAGAATATTCTCTCTTGCATATATCACATTTGAATGGTTTTTTACCCGTGTGTACTCTTTGGCGCTTAATCAAATTGCTAGACACAGAAAAGGCCTTGTCACATACTTCACACTTAAACAGTTTCTCCCTAGTGTGCACTCTATGGTGATTGACTGATTGACTGAGGAAAAGCAGTTTTTACATACTTCACACTTAAATGGTTTCTCACTGGTATGCACTCGTTGGTGTGTGTCCAAGTCCCTTGATTTATAAATGCATTTTTTTGCACATATCACATTTATATGGCCTTTTTAATGTATGTGTTCTTTGATATTTTTTGAACTCTTCTATTTTTTTACTTTGCAAGTCACTCCTACAATATGGGTTCTGAATTTCAAAGCTTTTTGCCTCAGGTTTGGATTCATTGGAAGTTTCTCTGCATATTTTGACATCCCTTGATGACGGATCTTCAACTCCAACAACTAAAAAAATAAGGAAAAACATAAACGGATAGAACCAGGAAATAATTTTTACTGTACTAAAAACAGTTCTCATTTCAGGCTAAGTGTTTCTATTTCTCATAACATCCAAAACAAGAAAAAAGTTACCGCCATAACTAAGATTATTCGAAAAAAAACAAATGAATATGGATTGAAAGTTTATTATATATACTGATATTCATTCCTTGAAGTCCTTATAATTTTGAAGTAATTGAAAGAGAAAATGTTTAAAATGTATTTTGTTTTCAGTTAAATACAAATTATGTTCTGGTCTTGATAATGCACAGAGTGCGTCAGCCCAAGTTTTCTTACGTTCTACTAATTTTGAGTTTGTCGCGGTTAATGATCGTAACTTCTGTTCGTTTTGGGTTTCATCTATTTATTGATGGTTATTTAAAGTAGTATGCATTTTATTCGACTTTATTTCTTCCAATCTTTGGATTTATGAGGGTCCTAACTTTTCTTGATTAGTTTTCCAAATTAGTTTTTTTTCAATTTAATTGACATACTCTTTTTCATTGGTAAAGCAAAACATATTTTAAATCTTTTTTGTCTTTCTTGACAAAAAATTCAGATTTTGGCTTTCAATTTATATGTTGGACAAAATTTTTCAGCAACTTTTAATAATATACGTCTTTTTAAAAATCTGAATACACGTAGTATATTTTTCCGATATAGTTAAAGGTCAGATAAGAAAAACTCCTGTGCAGACGCAACCCCCCCCCCATGGCCCAGAAGCAGTCACTGTAAGTAATGCACTGGGGGCATATATCGTTTTTATGGAAGGGATGTTTGTATAAATTTCGGAGAGGCTTCATTTTATTGGAAATTGAAAGTTCTCTTTCACTTTTTAGGATTCAAATGAGATTGAAGGGCAACTAGCCCCCCCCCACGCCCTAAATGCATCAGATAAATTTTTCGCGATAGACATTTTGTCAAAAATAGTTCTAAGTTCAAATAACAAAAAACTCTGGTGTCGACACAGCCCCCCCAGGGCCCGAGGGTAGACGTTGTAAGTTATGCCCTGGGGGCATATATGGTTGTTATGGAAGGGATGCTGGTATAAAGTTCATAGAGGGCTCATTTGATTGGAAATTGAAAGTTGTAATTCCCTTTTAAGAGTAAAAAGTGATCGGAGGGCAGCTAGCCTCCCCCCACACTCCATTTATTTGTTTCCAAGACGCAGTTCATATAGAAGGGGTCGTTGGATAAACTTAAAAGGGGGCTCATTTCAAAGGGGGCAAACTATTTTCACTTTGATACCAGGTTTGATACTTTGATGAAGATTTGATTTTTTTTAAGTTTGATTTTGAAATAAGGAATTTTTAAAAACTTGAACCTTTTTGCAATCAAAAACTAACAAAAATTAATTAAAAAAAACTTCCCGAGAAATTAGTTTTTCAAAAAAAGTAAAGGCCATTTTAAACTTAAGCACAGCTGATACAAATACCTGTTAAAATTCAAACTCAAAACGACCAGAAATTACTATTAAAGAATAAATGAAACTTAAAACGAACAGAAATTAAATAAACAATCAATGCAAACAAACATACAATAGATATGAATGTAAATGAACAACTAGATCTAAAAACGAGTGAAACTTAAATTGAATATGCAAATCAAGCTTGAAACGAGCAAGAATCACTACAAACAAGAGTTTGGGTATCGCCTCCTTCTCTCACTCTAAAAGTCTAAGACCTACTACGTCATTGGCGCTTTACTGAAAACTATATGCGGCTTAAACAGTCTTGGAAAGTATAAACAGCATCAAATTGAATATTTGATATATAATGATATTAGTTGTTGTAAGATCCATCAGTTCAAGAATTTATTTCACTTTAATTTTATTTTTATTTTAAGTCTGTAAGAACTGGAAAAGACAATATTTGTAATATAATTCGTTTTCAGTGAAGCGCCAATGACGCAGTAGGCTTTTGGTTTTTAGTTACAGTTAAGGAAGGGGACAGTATCCAAACTCTTGTCAGTAGTGACACTATATTCGTCTTGAACAACTTTAGAAAGAACTAATAGATTAAACTGAATATTTGGTGTATAATGATATTAATTGCTGAAAGCTCATCTGTTCAAGATTTTACTATAATTGTAATGTTTATTTCCAATATTAAGTACAAAAGAAAATATTTTTAATAAAATTTGTTTTCAGTTAAGTGCCAATGACGCAGTAGGTTTTAGACTTTTACAGTGAGAGAAGGAGGCGACACCCAAATTCTGGTTTGTAGTGATCTAAAGATCCAAGTCGAGGATAATTAACCCAGGAAACAGGTAATCAGGTAATTACAGCTACTGTAATCATGTAGGTAGGAAGACGCCAAGAAGAGCTGAGATATATGAGTCCTGCAAAAAGTAAATAGTAACAAATTACAGATGAAAATATTAGGTTCAGCCTAAAAGCAATAAAACGTGCAGATTCTACGCAAAGGTAGCCAACCTTTCAAACGTAGCATATTCAACGCAAACAGGTAAACATGATTGGCATTTCTGAATAAATGCACTGCACTTCCCCTTCAATCCAACTATCTCCTGCTTCTCCAACTGTCCCCTTCCTCCTCAATACTAACTAACAATACAAACAACACGCATCACTCGGTTGAGGTTGGTAAAACCAAAACGAGCCATTTGTGATGCCGAAATATTGCAATTCCATGATTTATGATGAAATTTAAAGGTACAATACGGTACATTTTAGATTGTATGGCTCAATAAAAATTGCTACTAGATCTCAGAAAATTTTGGTTGTATTCTCCATGTTAAGTTTTAGGTGCTTCAAAATTTTCCAAACTCCCCCAGTCAAATCTTAGGGATCCAAGCGAAAGGTACAGGATTTTTATTGAACACAAACGTGACACAAAAATAATTCTACAGACAGTATGATAAAGTAACTTACAATTTACTTAATTATATTATTTTTGTGTTTTAAATAGAAACAAAGAAAAAATGCTACAGTTTTAACAGATAAAATGTGTGGCGCGACACAGTGATAATACAAAAAAGTTTGTTTTATATATTGGCAACCCTGCCAATGAGCCACATCACTCCAAACCCTGTCCTTTGGTTTTGGAGCGCAAGCTATTTTTGGATCTTTCAAACGTTAAGGCAGTGTATCTAGGGTGAATGAAACATAATAATGGTGATTATCATAACATTATGGATTTTCTCTGATCTTTGCATAGAAGTTCTTAATTTGCCTAAAACTTGGGGAAAAGTCTAATAATGGCATTATAAAGCAGCCACAGAATTTGGATATTTCAGGCATTCAATCTAGGCACATTAAATAATATTTATATTTAAAATTTTCTAGTCACATGCATATTAACTTTTTTCATTATTTTTTTCAGGTTTCTGTCAGTTGAGTTGTTAGTGCAGGGCACATATAGATTTTAAAAACATGATTTAAAAATTTGAAGCTACTATAAAAACATGCCCAATGGTGGAAGTGCATGGAGCTAACAGGTTGAGACTAAGAAGTACGAGTAATTTGTTTTCGCAGACTTGGTCTGGCATCAACAAGAAAAATCACTAGAAAAAATGTCTTGGGGAGGGAGTGACAACAAACTTTACCGTCTGCCTGGTCTTTTTTACAATTTATTAGGGCGATATAGCTATTGAAAGTGGTTCATTTTCCATTTCACCAACTAAGCCTGACCTTTTTTTGGTGCTTTTATGTGATATTTTTCCATTAGCCCCTTTTTCCGACCGCAATTTTTTATTCGGCTTCCTGAAAACACTGGGGAGGGGTGGGGTCACCTCTCCCATAACTTGAAACCCCTAAAAACATGAATTCTAAAGTTTGTTCAAGTATTGCTCAATTTCATTTGAAAGGACGATTTGGCTCTCTCTCTCCACATAAAGAGGGGACTAATCTAACCTAATCTCCTGAACAATAAAAACCTAATAACAAATCTCCATACATTATCTTATGTGTTGGATATTGTGTTTCTTTGATACACTTTTAATCAAGAAAAAGTAAACGCATAGAGCCTAGTTATTGTATTGTATAGAGAGCATAGTAATTGTATTGCATCGAATTATCTTGTCCATTAGCACTATGGGAGAAAAAAAATGTATTACTACAGAATCACCATGCCCCAAGAAACGACATAAAGGATGGGCAGAAATTTACACTGAACAATGAATTTATGCTCAAAACGAACATAAATTCGCATAAATAGTGATTATGTTGCTAGAACTCAACTCATAAAAGGCAATTTTGGCCACTAACTTTTGATATTGGAGCCCAGTCCTATTTAATCTAAGTTTCTTCTTTGTTTTAAATGGTTTCACTTTGGTAATCTTAAACAAAGAACTTAAATTTGACTTGAGAAATTCTATTTTCTAGCTTAATTCTAATCTTTTTTATTCAATTCACTGGATCCTGAAGCACTAAAATATTGATACTCACCTTCATTATCAACAGAGAGAGGGGTAAATCCCTGAGAATCACGATCGACTTTACATGGTGCCAAAATACCGGGAAAAGCAACCACCGGAAAATCTTCAAATTTGGGAAACAATAACGATTCGGAAATGTCCTGTTGATCTAAAACACCACTTGGAAAAATGTCTCCAACTTCTAATAATAAAATTATATTTTAAAAACACATAAGACATTTAAAAAAAATGTATATATTTTACTAAAGAATATTTTCCTGAAAATTGAATATGATATTGAGTTAGTTAAACTCTTATACAAGGTTTGGCTTGATTGAAATCTGACATAAATCTGGCAGTCATTTTAAATACGATAAAAGATAATTCATTTCGCAGACCAACAAACAGTTGGCAGAGCATTATTCATGAAAAAAAAAGATTCTTGAAAGCAGATTTAAAGATGATTAAAAAATTAGAGATGATCTCCAGATATTAAGTGACTAAGTTCCGTAGAACTTTTATCATATTCATTTTTAAAGCTAAACTAATATTACTTTACCTAGGAACTGTTGAGCATTTACTCTCTTTTGTTTTGCCGCATGTATTCAAAGCAATATAAGGTCGAAGCAGTATTGTAACCATAAAAAATTTTCACCAAACCTGACATGACTTGCAATACAAATGCTTTAATATGTAAAAATGAGATTAAGACAACTAAAACTCCCTAGGGAACCTACGCAAGCTAAGTTCATATAATCCATTTGCGTATTTTGTGTAAGTAAAGTGGAAATAGTGCATTTTAATTCTTTCTTATGTCTGCTGAATTGTCCATCAGCACATTTTCCCCTGTATTTTTTTACCATATATTCACTTATCCATATATTCACCAATCTTCAGCTATTCCCTGTCAATCTCCAACCGAGCCTCTGGAAGCCTCTCCATAGTCCTCTTTGAATTTTTGAACCGACCCAAGCGCCATAAATATTCTCTAGGCCGCAGTTCTCACTGACAGTTAGCAAAAAAACACAAATGAAATGCTCGATTATTTAGTTTTCGGTAAATTTTAGCCCATTTTTCATATCACCCCAACAAAACCCAGGTAGCACTTCTGGTGCCAAGGAAGGGTCTTTCCTGCTCTGAGCAAAAATTGTTTGCACGCATCACTTACTTTTTCAAACACAATAATAATACCCAAAGACAGAGCAGTAAGATACCTCTTGGTCAAGTTGCAACCGGCCGCAGTTCTTACTGAAAGTTTGCAAAAAAAACACAAATGAAATGCTCGATTATTTAGTTGTCGGTAAATTTTAGCCCATTTTCTCATATTACCCCAACAAAACCCAGGTAGCACTTCTGGTGCCAAGGAAGGGTCTTTCCTGCTCTGAGCAAAAATTGTTTGCACGCATCACGTACTTTTTCAAACACAATAATAATACCCAAAGACAGAGCAGTAAGATACCTCTTGGTCAAGTTGCAACCGACCCGAGCTCGATTATTTAGTTGTCGGTAAATTTTAGCCCATTTTCTCATATCACCCCAACAAAACCCAGGTAGCACTAGTGGTAGCTCGATTATTAGGTAGCACTTAATGCCCAATAGCATTATTTTATCATATCAAAAAATTATAAGGAAACTGATCTTATTCATTTTCATGAACTTGTTTCTGTTCGAGAAAGGGAAGAGCAAGTAGCTGCTTTGCATTGAAAGATGTCAAATTTGAAGCAAAATTTGAAGCAAAATTTGGCTTGTCAAGAGCGTCAAAATGCTGAGATTTGCCCTAGAAATGGCCTTTCAAATGGAGTTTCAAAAGTATTCTACTTTCGATAAGGGCAAGTCCACCTTTTTTATACTTTAAAACAGCTTTGTCACGAAGTTGATTATATCGCGCCCAATTTTTTTTGGCATCGATGGTATATGAACCGTCTTCTGAGCTTATAGGATCACTGTCTCGATTTTGTCACCCTTGAGGAAGAAATTAAAGAAACAAAGTAACATGCATTCGTGATCTTTCTTGTGGTAAAAATGTAAAATCCCGTATTATGATATATAGGGCCTTGAAACTTATAAAGTAGGGTTGTCAAATATGCTGAATATGATGGTGTAATTTTCATTAAGATCACCTGTTTGTGTCGTTTTCCCTCTTTCAGACATAGAACAAATTTTTACTGGCTCTTCGCTTTTAATGGGTATCATTAAACTTAATTAGCCTTATGTTTTTCCAATCAACTTGAATATTCAATTCTCTGTTGAATCTATTGTTATCAAATTTTTTTCTTATAGTTTTGATTACTATTCAGCCGTTTCACTCGGTACTTACAGCCCGTTGTCATGAGCAGTTTGATATAACGGAGACTGCGAGTAGTAATTTTCCAATATTCTTTTCATTTTTCTTTTAATTTTTAAGGATAAAAATGAATAATTTTGTATTTTATGCTAATGTTGTTCTATTGGTTCATATTATATGACAATTATTGATTTGTATTTTATGACCATTCAATTTTTAGTTGACATTGCAACTAGCTCTCTGTTAAAAGGTCATCCTGGGTAGTTTTGCTTCAGATTAAAAATACCAGTTACCTTAATAATGAATTTTCGTTTTGCCTTTGCGACATAAATTTTTCAAGGGTATGTTCCAACAGTATTTTATCATTAAAAACAAAGACATGTTCCGAAGCAAAAATTTAGATTCAAAAGGGTTGAAACCCAAGCCTTTAAAAAAGCTGTTAAAAAAACCCTCTTGAAATTAATTTTATTCTTTATTCCCCAACTAAAAAAAACACTTATCCCTGTTTATGTTGAATACAAGAGGAGTTTGGTTGTATTCGCGAAGAGCCAAATTCAAGGAGGTTTTTTCGTCGAGGCAAATGTACATCAAAATCTGATCGTTATTATCTATAACTTTGAAGCCGATCAATGAAAATAACTGCCTAGCTTTTTTTGCGAGAAGCCAGAAGTGAACGGTGCTATCAGAGGGGTCACATTCTCCTTTTGTACCACTGAGAATATAGAAGTAAAACTACTGCATGGTACCGCACCGAAAATAGTGATTTAGCTAAAAATTAGAAGACAGAGGAGATGTCCGAAAAACCAGGTGTTGGAACCCTGGTCCCAGTTTGTTTAGATAAATGTCCCTCCCAGACTCCTTTCTTTTGGCTCCTTAATTATTTTCCTTCCCCGAGTAATAAATATTAATTTTCCTTTTATTTTGTGACGTCATTTTGGGTACTTTTAATTGCGTAGTCACTTAATAGACCACGAGGTAAGAAATTGCGCAGTTAGGGAGGTTGAATAGTAAGTTAGTAAGTCCTAGGATTGGCTGGAAGAATTAATTTACCACCCCGCACCCCATGTCGCAGACACGCGGCTAGCGGAGCGGGCTGGGAGAAAGAGTCTTTTCTTAAATCAGTTCTTATACAGCGTGAAGTGAATACAGTAAGACTTTTTTTTATACTATGTACTCTTTTAACTTTTCAGCATAGGTCAAGTCTAAAGAGATAGTTAGAAATCTTATCGGTAAATCTTGGCTTTTAAAAGTGGCCCTGGACCATCCGATCGCGCTAGTACATACGGAACCGTTGGAGTAACCGCGGAAATCCCACTATTTTGGGCCGACGAGGGATCTCCCCCTCCAGTAAGTGGCATTGCAACCCCTTTGCGCCATTTTTGCCTTTAGTGGTGACCCCCGTATGTTAATCCTCCAATACCAGGGGGCAACTTTTTCCTAAGTCCTAACTATAGAAAATCCTTCACATTTCCAGCTCAATGAGTTGATGTCTTCTTAACTTTCTACTATCAATTCTAAGGGAAAAAACCATGTACATCTTATTTTTGTTTGTTTTCAGGATTATTCCTATCTCTGTTCGTTTTTTTACCGTGTCAGGATTATATTTTAAGAAGTAATATATTCTAAGGAGCTTACTTTAAGCATTATTTATCCAGTTCTTTTCTCCATAATTAACTACAGCAATGAAACAATAGATCCCACGATGCTTTCAAAAGCGTGTGTCCACTTAATGAACTTTTTGGAATAAGCAGATTTAATTAATGTTGCCATATTAAGAGTTATTTATTAACATTTAAAAATGCGTATGTTTTATCTTCTTTAAAATTTGACTATAATAAATACATATCAACTTTATAACATTGCTGTTTCTTCGCTCCAATTTCTCTACTGTTTAAGTTCCACTGTTTTATTACTCTTTAAGCTTCATCTTCTTTGTAAATGAATGATTTATAACGTACCAAGAGGTAGTTGTAATGCTAGTAATACTATTCCTTTATCTGTGCCATAAAACATAGTAAATAAAGCGAGACACTCAACCCACTTTGATTAGATTTAATTAATGTTGATGAAAGCATCTACGGACATAGGAAAAATGCCTTTTTTTCGATTCACGAATTTTTCTATTGATTATTTAGCAATTCAATAAGAGTCATCTATTTTGTCAACTGTTATAGTCTTCCAAAGAGTCAAAAAGCAATATTTTATATGTTTTTTGTAGTAGGTCAACAGTAAGTGGCTTATTGACGTTAAACAATACATCCTATATGTATTGCAAGGTATATTCAATTATGGTTAACATTTGCAGCAATTATAATTTTGAAGTCGCCCCGTCCCCAAAACAAAGTTAATGTTAACTTTGGGGCTCTTATAAATACGAGTTTTTCTTTGCAAAATATATCCGATAGGTCAAGAACTCATTCAGATTCAATACTAGCTGTAAGGATACTTACTTATTCAAGTTAATGCTCTCTAAATTGTTCACATAATTGCCCTAGTTCTAAAAGTTGGTTGTCAAAAAAGTACAATACATGGCCATATTCAAAGATTCAATTTCTAGTTTGTGCTTATTTTTATTCTATGAACTGTCCATTCTTTTTGTGTAAATTAAATTAAAAAAAAATTTCAATTGAAAATTAGGACCAGGATTAAAACTAAAACAGAACAGGAATTATTCCATGACTAAGGGGGATGAAACTTTGCTCTTTACCTTGATCCTCGATACCTCGCTATTTATGATAGTTGTTTTTGGTCCTTTTAAAAGAGCTTTTTATCCTAATTACATACCCTTTGGGTTCCTAGCCGAGTGGATTGGTGCGCTAGATTTAGGATCCCTTGTCCGAGAGGGTGAGGGTTCGAATCCTAGTGTATCCAATTATTTGGTTTGGGACGGGGTTTAGTGTGGCGTGATTCAGTAAGCTCAGTCAGAGTTGACCAAGCTCCAAATGGGTACCTGGAGAAATCTGGGGAAGGTAAACAGGAAAGGTGTGCGAAAGCCAAGGGTGGCTGGCTTTCATCCCCCTTGCACTTTCTGGCTGAAAGGCCTTGAGACGGAGATCAGCACCGCCGAGATGGACCTTAAGGTTCTAGTGCCGCATCCTTTATCTTAATTTACCTTACCCTTTGGGTTTCAGGAGTCGCTCTTAAAAAGTTGGGACAAATAGTCAAACTCACTTATATATGAAATAATTTCCTGTTGTTTTCAGTTTAGGGCTGCTCCTTACTGTTTTTTATTAAGTTTCTGATCATTTTTCAAATAATGTCGTTAAATCTGGTTTTCTCTTCATGAAAAATTCACTTCATTCACGGGAAACTTGTTCTTGAAAAGTTGTCTCATGTAAACTACCACCCCCTCCCCGTAAAATTCCCTCCGGACAATTATATCCTTTCTGAAAATCCCTCCCCCCTTAAAATATTTGTGGACGATTCCCCTTGAAAAATTGTCCTAATAATGCTTTCATTTGAAAAAGACTTAATTTACTTAAAAATACTTTGTTTGGTGAAGCTTTAAGCAGGGATTCTAACCTTGATAATGTTATAACAACCCAAAGCAAACCGTAGAAACAATTATAATACATCCAAGAAAGCTGCCTAAGACCCAAGGAACCTCCCAAGGAAACCACTGATTAGACCTAAGATGGAACCGGGGAGGAAAAAAGCTTTAAGTTTGATGTCCTTCGTACTTTCAGATTAGATCAGATATAGCCCTTTGGTTCAGACATAGTCATCCACACTCTTATAATGTTAAACATTAAGGAATACATTTTTTCGGCATGAAAATGTGAAACAGAGGCAATGAGATTAAACACAATTTTACAACAGAGAGAAGCGGCTACAAAACGGTTATTGAGTTACTCTAACTTTCCCTGTCAATGGCACAAGACCTCAGTGTACTTTTGCGTTATCACCCTCAATGAAATCCGTATAATATTATGGAAACATATGACGCAGTATTAAAACATTTTTGATTTAGGAACTTCGATAGAAAGATAGAAATAAATAGCGACAAGAAAAAAATGTTTTATTTTGCTCATTAGTTAGAGTATTTAATTTTTTTATGACATTATATCATCTCAGAATGCGACAGTTCTTGCTGCTTCTCCTAGATTTTACTTTCTTAAATTTCAAATTAGTTTTATTTTACGTTAAAAAGAAATAAAATGATAATCTGGATTATGAGAATTTCTGTCTATACGCCCTTATGCCAAAATAAATCTTAGTAGAAAAAAAAACAATGAACAGAACCCTTTTAGATCGCCACTTTACTATTTAGTCTTTGTTGTCTATGGGTTACTTCAGAAACATTCTGCAAAATAAAATGTATATTTTGGGGAGAGAGGGTTTAGGTTTCCATTAAAGCTCCGTCTTTGCCTAAGTAAAAGTATATGAAAACATCAGTAGTTAATTTTTTTGAGATAGTTATAGATTCGTTGCTCGGGCTAAAGAGCAATAGAAAATTTGAGAATAATTATGATTACAAATGTTCTGGTAATTGATTCTCCTTCAAAACGAACTACAAATTTTATTGTTTAAAACATACGAATAACAAAAAGTCCTATTGGAAAAAACAAACTACCATAAAGAGGTTAGAGGTTTGTAACCATGACCCTTTTCATTTGCAGGACAATCCCTGTTCATTTATGTTTTGATGACCGTTGTTTATTTCATTCAAAAATCCACTTCGTTATATTGCATTCAGACTTTTACCTTATACTATATTTAGTTTCTTATACTATTGAAGCGATTAATTAATTAATAACAATATTTTCAGGACATAGGGATTCAGAAAGATCCTAGAAGATTACTGGAAAGAATGAATGAAGAACGAAATAATGCATAATAATGGCTGAAGGTTTTGAAGGATTGTAGTGAAACTTTATTATCTGAAATTTTATAAGTTGCACATTTTTTTAATAATGTCCTTTGCTTAGCAAAGGACTTTAAAGAAGCTGTGGCGTTTTTTTGGCCTTTTTATTATGTGTAAATCTCTATTTTAGTTTTGACTTATTAGGTTAAAGATGAACTTTCAAAACGGACAATCAAATTAGGTAATTATAGGTTCAAAATAAATATATTTTTCATCTTAACAAAAGTAAATTCGTTCAATGAAATAGGTTGGTTTCGTGCTTTGTAAAAGATGCCATCTATAAGGGTTATTTTTCAAATATAAATACTTTTTTGGAACACATTCAGATTAGGAATCATAGGTTGAAACAAAGCAATTTAGTCCATATTTTTGCGTTTTAATTCTTGTCACATTGTGGGAATTAAAAAGAAAATATATTTTTGTATATCCCCAGTATTTAATAAAATTTACATCTGACAAAAAATTTGTTGCATTCAATAGAAATAGCCTTTTTATAAGGTAATGACGTTGGATGCCAAATTAAATGTTCGAAAATTGGTGTTCCAAAAAAAAAACAGAATATTTTTTTTTGTCACGTACTTAATTTCTCTTAATATTATTCCTTTAAATTAAAAATACATAGTTGTGACTAATTAGGCAAAGCAGACACAAATTTTATCGTAATATTACTACTCCAATCGATATTTTCCGACTTACAAATATTCTCCGCACAATTTTTCTATATTTTTGTGTTAAATAAATAAATTATTTATGAAGAAAATGAACAAGCAAGGACATGCTCTTTGGATGAAATTAACTTTAGAAACTAGTTGATAACAGCAACAATTAGCTATAAATCAGCTAAAACAGTATAATGATTCGAACCTACTGTTTTTATCTTATAAAATACCAAATTGCTAAAGATAGCTTTAAAACAGCTGTGGCAAAGGATAAGTGAGGTTTCAGCTTCACAATTAAAATTTATAAATGACTCGTTTTTATTTTTATAAATGATTTTTCTATTTTATTAACTCTCAGAATAACAGAGCAAAACTTCTTTAACTAAGCCAGTACAAGAACTTCAACAATTGAAAACCATCTAAGATATTAAATGCCAAAAATGTGTTGAGAAGATTATAGTTGTAACGTTGAGAATTTGAGAATAATTACGATTACAAATGTTCTGATAACTGATTCTCCTCCAAAACAAACCGCGAATTTTATTGTTTGAAACTGATACGAATAACAAAAAGTCTTAATGGAAAAAACAAACTAGCATAAACAGCTTAGAGGTTTGTAACTATGACCCTTTTTATTTGCAGGACAATTCCGGTTCATTTATGTTTTGATAACCGTTGTTTATTTCATTCAAAAATCCACTTCGTTATATTGTATTCAGACTTTTACCTTATATTATATTTAGTTTTTTTTTTACTTTATTCAAACTTACGATGACAAATATTTTGGTTTTAAAGAAGCTTATTACTTCCACTTAAAAAACTCAGTTTTCCCCTATTATATAATTTAATATCGTTATTAACACTTTATTTAGGGTTGTCCTAAAATAACAGGTATTTCTCCTCCCTCAATATACCAATAATTATTAATAATTTGAGAACAAAGACTTACTTAAGGCTATAACAAAAATTGAACTTTTTTTAATTATCCGTTTTAGCCTTCAAGTATAACGTTTTTCACAATTCCTGCCACACTGCAGCTTTTAAAAACACAAGGACAGAAAGTAAGATTCAGCGAGCCTTGTAATAATCTTAGTCACCCCCCCCCCCCCCGCCTACGATTACTATTCATCTGAAACATCTCAAATAGGAAATTTAATCATGTGGCCCCATTGACGGCTCAGGTACTATACCTTCAAATTTTGGACTCCACACCACTTCACGTTATAATTTGGCGTCAGTAACCGGTTGATTTTATTTAATAAACAAATGAAAAGACAACTTCTTTCAACTGAAAGTAAAGAGCAAGGTTTAAACTTAAAATGATCAGAAGTCATTCCGTTACAGCCTTATTCTCAATCCTCGCTCTTTACTCTAAAAAGCAAGTTATTTAAAAATACTTCAAATTCAACAGCCCTTGTGTTCTATGACTCATTCCTAAAGGAACGAGTCATAGAACGATAACGAAAACTAACTAGCTTAAAGAGCAAGGGTTGAGAAAGGAGCCGCTCCACTCATATTTAAAATGTCTCTTGTTTCTCTTAAGCTTAAAACTTGGTTTTATAAATGGAATTTCTGATTGTTTTTCAAATTTTGACAAGAAATCCTTTCCCGCTTTCTGTGTAAAATTTGCCACAGAAATTTCCCTGAATCTTACCATGAAAAATTATTCCCCGGAAGGGCTTCATACCGCTCAAGGACCCCTTTCCCACCAAAAAATACCGCTTCCCATTATAATTTTTTTCATATTCTGCAATAAGAAATACTATATGAACGGTGGGCAAACTGCGTAACTTGTAGTTCCTTCTTCTGGGACTATAAGGGATCATTTCCTCCCCAAAGATAAATTATTGGACCTTTCTACTGTTTAAATCAAATTAATAATGCCAAATTTTGATATGTCATTATATGGGTAAAATAGGCGTGGAACAATTGCTAGCTACCCTCCAATCTTTGGTTATTCTCAAAGGTCACTAATATTTGTGATTCACGATCAAACAAGCCCTCTTCTAATCTTCTAGGTTTGGTTTGCTACAATTGGGCATGGGGAACGAAACATATAAACCCGTATCTCTTCTAGTAAAAAGTACAAAATTCAAGATTTTAGATAGAAAAGAGGAGTTAAAAACTTCTACACTTAGGCTCTCTAATATGCTGAATATTAACGTGCTTTACATTTCGATGCTGTTTCCTCCTTTGTCAAAAATCAGGTGTATTTCATCAGACCCGTAGAGTTTGAGGAATAAATTTTATTTTTTATTTTGATTGTTGTTGGACCGAGTCGCTCTTTCCTTACAGATCACTAACACGAAATACTTGATATTTAAATACGTTCTAAGACCACACTGGCTAAACTTGACATATGAAACTCAGAGAGGAAAGAAAATAATAAAATGAAAAATAAAATCAAAACAGGTGAGAAAACAAGGATTTTGTCAGCCAGTGGCAAACCATGATGACGAAGAAACAAGCAAATATTTCTACAAGGACCTCCCTCAAGTTGTCCTCAGTGCTAAACAAAAAAGAAAGAAGAAAAAAAACAACGAAAATTTAACCTTTCGAAGTTTACCCGACAACGAAAAAACAGACACTCAAAGTGTCTATGGATTTGACAGTGGAAGAAGACACAACCATGTATTTTATAAAATAATCTCTTATTTAAAATAAAGTATTTATCGATTCAACGTTACTTGTAATTTTTTTTCTATATCAACGAATACTAGATAGGAATGACACAAAAGGCTAAGTAGAAACAGAGTTGAAGGTATAGAGTGAAAGGATATAAGGATAAAACAATAGCTCCAGAGGGAGCTATTTAGAGGGTTAGAATCACCCCTTTCCAATGAGTATGGCCATTTAAATCCGTTTTAAAAAGAGTCCCACTTGATATGAAACCAGTGATAAACAAAATTTCGTATTTGAACGAAAACCATCAAAAAATTTTAACTAAATGTTTTATACAATCTCCTTCCAAAAACTATAATTTATACATAAAGGAAACAAATATATTTGCAAATAAATGTCTACTTTTATTTTTGTACATTCTACACCTTAGAAGTAGGTATTTATAAATCCTATGTTAAAAAGACATCCATTTTTTAAAAAGGGGTTTATCTCTCACTGCCGTCTTTATTTCAAAGTACTTACTCTACCACTGAATTCCAGCAGACCCTTAATTATTCAATGCAAATGAACTTTTGCCATTGGTTTCATATTAGCTTATAGAACAAAAACCAGTTTTTTGACATGATGCCTATACGTGCCACATTCCGATAGAGTCGTTTTTGGTTTAGAATTGGCATGTCATTACCTTCGCATTAGCTTAAGAAACAAAACAAGTCTTGTGACGTCAGCTCTTAAACATGCCCCTTTTCGACAAGAATTCATTTTTGTTTCTAAGCGGCCATGCCGCATCAAACCTGTTTCAAACATGCCACAAAGCGGCTGATCCTGTTTTCGACCGACCCTAAAAAACATTTATAAAAGCCCAGATATAAAGCATCAGTACGGATTTTTATAGGTAATAAAAAGCATTTAAAAAAGCCCCAAAAGCGTGTACAAGTGGTATAAAGCATCAGTAAGAGTTTTATAAGTGATACAAAGCATTTATAAAAGCATAAAAAGTGTGTAAAAGTGGTATAAAGCATCAGTAAGAGTTATCAGCAATACAAAGCATTTATAAAGAACCAAAAGCGTGTACAAGTAGTAAAAAGCATCAGTAAGAGTTTTATAGGTGATAAAAAGTATTTATCAAAGCCCCAAAAGCGGGTCCAATTCGTATAAAGCATCAGTAAGAGTTTTAAAGGTGATAAAAAGCATTTATAAAAGCCCCAAAAGCGTGTACAAGTGCTATAAAGCATCAGTAAAAGTTTTTTAGGTGATAAAAAACATTTATAAAAGCCCAGATATAAAGCATCAGTACGGGTTTTTATAGGTAATAAAAAGCATTTATAAAAGCCCCAAAAGCGTGTACAAGTGGTATAAAGCATCAGTAAGAGTTTTATAAGTGATAAAAAGCATTTATAAAAGCACCAAAAGTGTGTAAAAGTGGTATAAAGCATCAGTAAGAGTTTTATCAGCGATACAAAGAATTTATGAAAGAACCAAAAGCTTGTACAAGTAGTAAAAAGCATCAGTAAGAGTTTTATAGGTCATAAAAAGTATTTATCAAAGCCCCAAAAGCGTGTCCAATTGGTATAAAGCATCAGTAAGAGTTTTAAAGGTGATAAAAAGCATTTATAAAAGCCCCAAAAGTAAGTACAGGTGCTATAAAGCATCAGTAAGAGTTTTTTAGGCGATAAAAAACATTTATAAAAGCCCAGAAAGCGTGTACAAATGGTCTAAAGCATCAGTACGGGTTTTTATAGGTAATAAAAAGCATTTATAAAAGCCCCAAAAGCGTGTACAAGTGGTATGAAGCATCAGTAAGAGTTTTATAAGTAATACAAAGCATTTATAAAAGCATCAAAAGTTTGTAAAAGTGGTATAAAGCATCAGTAAGAGTTTTATAGGGGATAAAATGCATTTATAAAAGCCCCAAAAGCGTGTACAAGTGGTATAAAGCATCAGTAAGAGTTTTATCAGCGATACAAAGCATTTATAAAAGCACCAAAAGCGTGTACAGGTGGTATAAAGCATCAGTAAGAGTTTTATAAGTGATAAAAAACATTTATAAAAGCACCAAAAGCGTGTACAAGTGGTATAAAGCATCAGTAAGAGTTTTATCAGCGATACAAAGCATTTATAAAAGCACCAAAAGCGTGTCCAATTCGTATAAAGCATCAGTAAGAGTTTTAAAGGTGATAAAAAGCATTTATAAAAGCCCCAAAAGTGAGTACAAGTGCTATAAAGCATCAGTAAGAGTTTTTTAGGCGATAAAAAACATTTATAAAAGCCCAGAAAGCGTGTACAAGTGGTATAAAGCATCAGTAAGAGTTTTATAAGTGATACAAAGCATTTATAAAAGCATCAAAAGTGTGTAAAAGTGGTATAAAGCATCAGTAAGAGTTTTATAGGGGATAAAAAACACTTATAAAAGCCCAAAAGCGTGTACAAGTGGTATAAAGCATCAGTAAGAGTTTTATAAGTGATACAAAGCATATATAAAAGCTCCAAAAGCGTGTACAAGTGGTATAAAGCATCAGTAAGAGTTTTATAAGTGATAAAAAGCATTTATAAAAGAACCAAAAGTGTTTAAAAGTGGTATAAAGCATCAGTAAGAGTTTTATAGGGGATAAAAAACATTTATAAAAGCCCCAAAAGCGTGTACAAGTGATATAAAGCATCAGTAAGAGTTTTATAAGTGATACAAAGCATATATAAAAGCTCCAAAAGCGTGTACAAGTGGTATAAAGCATCAGTAAGAGTTTTATCAGCGATACAAAGCATTTATAAAGGCACCAAAAGCGTGTACAAGTGGTATAAAGCATCAGTAAGAATTTTATAAGTGATAAAAAACATTTATAAAAGCACCAAAAGCGTGTACAAGTGGTATAAAGCATCAGTAAGAGTTTTATCAGCGATACAAAGCATTTATAAAAGCACCAAAAGCGTGTACAAGTGGTATAAAGCATCAGTAAGAGTTTTATAAGTGATTAATAGCATTTATAAAAGCACCAAAAGTGTGTACAAGTGGTATAAAGCATCAATAAGAGTGTTATCAGCGATACAAAGCATTTATAAAGAGCCCCAAAAGCGTGTACAAGTAGTATAAAGCATCAGTAAGAGTTTTATAGGTGATAAAAAGCATTTATAAAAGCCCCAAAAGCGTGTACAAGTGGTATTAAGCATCAGTAAAAGTCTTATCAGCGATAAAAAGCATTTATAAAAGCACCAAAAGCTTGTACAAGTAGTATAAAGCATCAGTAAGAGTTTTATAGGTGATAAAAAGCATTTATAAAAGCTTCAAAACAGTGTACAAGTAGTATAAAGCATCAATAAGAATTTTATCAGCGATACAAAGCATTTATAAAAGCACCAAAAGCGTGTACAAGTGGTATAAAGCATCAGTAAGAGTTTTATAAGTGATACACGGCATTTATAAAAGCACCAAAAGCTTGTACAAGTGGTATAAAGCATCAGTAAGAGTTTTATAGGTGATAAAAAGCATTTATAAAAGCACCAAAAGCGTGTACAAGTGGTATAAAGCATCAGTAAGAGTTTTATCAGCGATACAAAGCATTTATAAAAGCACCAAAAGCGTGTACAAGTGGTATAAAGCATCAGTAAGAGTTTTATAAGTGATTAATAGCATTTATAAAAGCACCAAAAGTGTGTAAAAGTGGTATAAAGCATCAGTAAGAGTATTACCAGCGATACAAAGCATTTATAAAAGCACCAAAAGCGTGTACATGTGGTGTAAAGCATCAGCAAGAGTTATATCAGCGATACAAAGCATTTATAAAAGCCCCAAAAGCGTGTACAAGTAGTATAAAGCATCAGTGAGAGTTTTATAGGTGATAAAAAGCCTTTATAAAAGCACCAAAAGCGTGTACAAGTGGTATAAAGCATCAGTAAGAGTTTTATCAGTGATACAAAGCATTTATAAAAGCACCAAAAGCGTGTACAAGTGGTATAAAGCATCAGTAAGAGTTTTATCAGCAATACAAAGCATTTATAAAAGCACCAAAAGCGTGTAAAAGCGGTATAAAGTATCAGTAAGAGTTTTATAGGTGATACAAAATATTTATAAAAGCCCCAAAAGCGTTTACAAGTGGTATAAAGCATTATTAAGAGTTTTATAGGTGATACAAAGCATTTATAAAAGCACCAAAAGCTTGAACAAGTGGTATAAAGCATCAGTAAGAGTTCTATAAGTGATACAAAGCATTTATAAAAGCACCAAAAGCGTGTACAAGTGGTATAAAGCATCAGTAAGGGTTTTATAAGTGATACACAGCATTTATAAAAGCACAAAAAGCTTGTACAAGTGGTATAAAGCATCAGTAAGAGTTTTATAGGTGATAAAAAGCATTTATAAAAGCACCAAAAGCGTGTACAAGTGGTATAAAGCATCAGTAAGAGTTTTATAGGTGATAAAAAGCATTTATAAAAGCCCAAAAGCGTGTACAAGTGGTATAAAGCATCAGTAAGAGTTTTATCAGCGATACAAAGCATTTATAAAAGCACCAAAAGCGTGTACAAGTAGTACAAAGCATCAGTAAGAGTTTTATAGGTGATAAAAAGTATTTTTCAAAGCCCCAAAAGCGTGTCCAATTGGTATAAAGCATCAGTAAGAGTTTTAAAGGTGATAAAAAGCATTTATAAAAGCCCCAAAAGTAAGTACAGGTGCTATAAAGCATCAGTAAAAGTTTTTAGGTGATAAAAAACATTTATAAAAGCCCAGATATAAAGCATCAGTACGGGTTTTTATAGGTAATAAAAAGCATTTATAAAAGCCCCAAAAGCGTGTACAAGTGGTATAAAGCATCAGTAAGAGTTTTATAAGTGATACAAAGCATTTATAAAAGCATAAAAAGTGTGTAAAAGTGGTATAAAGCATCAGTAAGAGTTATCAGCGATACAAAGAATTTATGAAAGAACCAAAAGCTTGTACAAGTAGTAAAAAGCATCAGTAAGAGTTTTATAGGTCATAAAAAGTATTTATCAAAGCCCCAAAAGCGTGTCCAATTGGTATAAAGCATCAGTAAGAGTTTTAAAGGTGATAAAAAGCATTTATAAAAGCCCCAAAAGTAAGTACAGGTGCTATAAAGCATCAGTAAGAGTTTTTTAGGCGATAAAAAACATTTATAAAAGCCCAGAAGGCGTGTACAAGTGGTATAAAGCATCAGTAAGAGTTTTATAGGTAATAAAAAGCATTTATAAAAGACCCAAAAGCGTGTACAAGTGGTATGAAGCATCAGTAAGAGTTTTATAAGTAAATACAAAGCATTTATAAAAGCATCAAAAGTTTGTAAAAGTGGTATAAAGCATCAGTAAGAGTTTTATAGGGGATAAAAAGCATTTATAAAAGCTCCAAAAGCGTGTACAAGTGGTATAAAGCATCAGTAAGAGTTTTATCAGCGATACAAAGCATTTATAAAAGCACCAAAAGCGTGTACAGGTGGTATAAAGCATCATTAAGAGTTTTATAAGTGATAAAAAACATTTATAAAAGCACCAAAAGTGTGTACAAGTGGTATAAAGCATCAGTAAGAGTTTTATCAGCGATACAAAGCATTTATAAAAGCACCAAAAGCGAGTACAAGTGGTATAAAGCATCAGTAAGAGTTATATCAGCGATACAAAGCATTTATAAAAGCCCCAAAAGCGTGTACAAGTGGTATAAAGCATCAGTAAGAGTTTTATAGGTGATAAAAGCATTTATAAAAGCCCAAAAAGCGTGTACAAATGGTATAAAGCATCAGTAAGAGTTTTATAAGTAATACAAAGCATTTATAAAAGCACCAAAAGCGTGTACAATTGTTATAAAGCATCAGTAAGAGTTTTATCAGCCATACAAAGCATTTATAAAAGCCCCAAAAGCGTGTACAAGTGGTATAAAGCATCAGTAAGAGTTTTATAAGTGATACAAAGCATTTATAAAAGCACCAAAAGCGTGTAAAAGTTGTATAAAGCATCAGTAAGAGTTGTCAGCGATACAAAGCATTTATAAAAGAACCAAAAGCGTGTACAAGTAGTAAAAAGCATCAGTAAGAGTTTTATAGGTGATAAAAAGTAATTATCAAAGCCCCAAAAGTATGTCCAGTTAGTATAAAGCATCAGTAAGAGTTTTAAAGGTGATAAAAAGCATTTATAAAAGCCTCAAAAGTGAGTACAAGTGCTATAAAGCATCAGTAAGAGTTTTTTAGGCGATAAAAAACATTTATATAAGCCCAGAGTTTTATAGGTGATACAAAATATTTATAAAAGCCCCAAAAGCGTTTACAAGTGGTATAAAGCTTTATTAAGAGTTTTATAAGTAATACAAAGCATTTATAAAAGCACCAAAAGCGTGTACAAGTGGTATAAAGCATCAGTAAGAGTTTTATCAGAGATACAAAGCATTTATAAAAGCACCAAAAGCGTGTAAAAGCGGTATAAAGCATCAGTAAGAGTTTTATGTGTGATTAATAGCATTTATAAAAGCACCAAAAGTGTGTACAAGTGGTATAAAGCATCAGTAAGAGTATTATCAGCGATACAAAGCATTTATAAAAGCACCAAAAGCGTGTACAAGTGGTATAAAGCATCAGCAAGAGTTATATTAGCGATACAAAGCATTTATAAAAGCACCAAAAGCGTTTACAAGTAGTATAAAGCATCAGTAATAGTTTATAGGTGATAGAAAGCATTTATAAAGGCCCCAAAACAGTGTATAAGTAGTATAAAGCATCATTAAGAGTTTTATCAGCGATACAAAGCATTTATAAAAGCACCAAAAGCGTGTACAAGTGGTTTAAAGCATCAGTAAGAGTTTTATATTTGATACAAAGTATATATAAAAGCCCCAAAAGCGTTTATAAGTGGTATAAAGCATTATTAAGAGTTTTATAGGTGATACAAAGCATTTATAAAAGCACCAAAAGCTTGTACAAGTGGTATAAAGCATCAGTAAGAGTTTTATAGATGATAAAAAGCATTTATAAAAGCCCCAAAAGCGTGTAAAAGTGGTATAAAGCATCAGTAAGAGTTTTATAAGTAATACAAAGCATTTATAAATGCACCAAAAGCGTGTACAATTGTTATAAAGCATCAGTAAGAGTTTTATCAGCCATACAAAGCATTTATAAAAGCCCCAAAAGCGTGTACAAGTGGTATAAAGCATCAGTAAGAGTTTTATAAGTGATACAAAGCATTTATAAAAGCATCAAAAGTGTGTAAAAGTTGTATAAAGCATCAGTAAGAGTTATCAGCGATACAAAGCATGTATAAAAGAACCAAAAGCGTGTACAAGTAGTAAAAAGCATCAGTAAGAGTTTTATAGGTGATAAAAAGTATTTCTCAAAGCCCCAAAAGCGTGTCCAGTTGGTATAAAGTATCAGTAAGAGTTTTAAAGGTGATAAAAAGCATTTATAAAAGCCCCAAAAGTGAGTACAAGTGCTATAAAGCATCAGTAAGAGTTTTTTAGGCGATAAAAAACATTTATAAAAGCCCAGAGAGCGTGTGCAAGTGGTATAAAGCATCAGTACGGGTTTTTATAGCTAATAAAAAGCATTCATAAAAGGCCCAAAAGCGTGTACAAGTGGTATAAAGCATCAGTAAGAGTTTTATAAGTGATACAAAGCATTTATAAAAGCATCAAAAGTGTGTAAAAGTGGTATAAAGCATCAGTAAGAGTTTTATAGGGGATAAAAAACATTTATAAAAGCCCCGAAAGCGTGTACAAGTGGTATAAAGCATCAGTAAGAGTTTTATAAGTGATACAAAGCATTTATAAAAGCTCCAAAAGCGTGTACAAGTGGTATAAAGCATCAGTAAGAGTTTTATCAGCGATACAAAGCATTTATAAAAGCACCAAAAGCGTGTACAAGTGGTATAAAGCATCAGTAAGAGTATAGGAAAAACTTTATAAAGCCCAATAAGTGATAACACAAAGATTTATAAAAGCACCAAAAGCGTGTACAAGTGGTATAAAGCATCAGTAAGAGTTTATATACAAGCTTATACAAAAGCGTGTAAGTAAAAGCATCAGTAAAGTGTGTAGCATAACAAGTGCAGTGTATAAAGCATCAGTAAGAGTTATTATCAGCGATACAAAGCATTTATAAAAGCACCAAAAGCGTGTACAAGTGGTATAAAGCATCAGCAAGAGTTATATCAGCGATACAAAGCATTTATAAAAGCCCCAAAAGCGTGTACAAGTAGTATAAAGCATCAGTAAGAGTTTTATAGGTGATAAAAAGCATTTATAAAAGCCCCAAAAGCGTGTATAAGTGGTATAAAGCATCAGTAAGAGTTTTATCAGCTGATACAAAGCATTTATAAAAGCACCAAAAGCGTGTACAAGTGGTATAAAGCATCAGTAAGAGTATTATAGTTGATACAAAGCATTTATAAAAGCACCAAAAGCGTGTACAAGTGGTATAAAGCATCAGCTAAGAGTTATTATCAGCGATACAAAGCATTTATAAAAGCACCAAAAGCGTGTACAAGTAGTATAAAGCATCAGTAATAGTTTATAGGTGATAATAAGCATTTATAAAAGCCCCAAAGCAGTGTATAAGTAGTATAAAGCATCAGTAAGAGTTTTATCAGCGATACAAAGCATTTATAAAAGCACCAAAAGCGTGTACAAGTGGTTTAAAGCATCAGTAAGAGTTTTATATTGATACAAAGTATTTATAAAAGCCCCAAAAGCGTTTACAAGTGGTATAAAGCATTATTAAGAGTTTTATAGGTGATACAAAGCATTTATAAAAGCACCAAAAGCTTGTACAAGTACTATAAAGCATCAGTAAGAGTTTTTTAGGTGATAAAAAACATTTATAAAAGCCCAGAAAGCGTTTACAAGTGGTATAAAGCATCAGTAAGAGTTTTATAAGTAATACAAAGCATTTATAAAGCACCAAAAGCGTGTACAATGTTATAAAGCATCAGTAAGAGTTTTATCAGCATACAAAGCATTTATAAAAGCCCCAAAAGCGTGTACAAGTGGTATAAAGCATCAGTAAGAGTTTTATAAGTGATACAAAGCATTTATAAAAGCATCAAAAGTGTGTAAAAGTTGTATAAAGCATCAGTAAGAGTTATCAGCGATACAAAGCATTTATAAAAGAACCAAAAGCGTGTACAAGTAGTAAAAAGCATCAGTAAGAGTTTTATAGGTGATAAAAAGCATTTATAAAAGCCCCAAAAGCGTGTAAAAGTGGTATAAAGCATCAGTAAGAGTTTTAAAGGTGATAAAAAGCATTTATAAAAGCCCCAAAAGTGAGTACAAGTGCTATAAAGCATCAGTAAGAGTTTTTAGGCGATAAAAAACATTTATAAAAGCCCAGAGAGCGTGTGCAAGTGGTACAAAGCATCAGTACGGGTTTTTATAGCTAATAAAAGCATTTATAAAAGGCCCAAAAGCGTGTACAAGTGGTATAAAGCATCAGTAAGAGTTTTATAAGTGATACAAAGCATTTATAAAAGCATCAAAAGTGTGTAAAAGTGGTATAAAGCATCAGTAAGAGTTTTATAGGGGATAAAAAACATTTATAAAAGCCCCGAAAAGCGTGTACAAGTGGTATAAAGCATCAGTAAGAGTTTTATAAGTGATACAAAGCATTTATAAAAGCACCAAAAGCGTGTAAAAGTGGTATAAAGCATCAGTAAGAGTTTTATCAGCGATACAAAGCATTTATAAAGGCACCAAAAGCGTGTACAAGTGGTATAAAGCATCAGTAAGAATTTTATAAGTGATAAAAAACATTTATAAAAGCACCAAAAGTGTGTACAAGTGGTATAAAGCATCAGTAAGAGTTTTATCAGCGATCAAGCATTTATAAAGCACCAAAGCGTGTACAAGTGGTATTAAGCATCAAGAGTTATATTGCTATACAAGCATTAAAGCCCCAAAAGCGTGTACAAGTGGTATAAAGCATCAGTAAGAGTATTATCAGCGATACAAAGCATTTATAAAAGCACCAAAAGCGTGTACAAGTGGTATAAAGCATCAGTAAAAGTGTTAAAGGTGATAAAAAGCATTTATAAAAGCCCCAAAAGCGTGTACAAGTGGTATAAAGCATAAGTAAGAGTTTTATAGATGATAAAAAGCATTTATAAAAGCCCCAAAGCGTGTAAAAGTGGTATAAAGCATCAGTAAGAGTTTTTATAGGTGATAAAAGCATTTATAAAAGCCCCAAAAGCGTGTACAAGTGGTATAAAGCATCAGTAAGAGTTTTAAAGGTGATAAAAAGCATTTATAAAAGCCCCAAAAGCGTGTACAAGTGGTATAAGCATCAGTAGAGTTTATAAGTAATACAAAGCATTTATAAAAGCACCAAAGCGTGTACAATTGGTATAAAGCATCAGTAAGAGTTTATCAGCGATACAAAGCATTTATAAAAGCACCAAAAGCGTGTAAAAGCGTATAAAGCATCAGTAAGAGCTTTATAAGTGATTAATAGCATTTATAAAAGCACCAAAAGTGTGTACAAGTGGTATAAAGCATCAGTAAGAGTATTATCAGCGATACAAAGCATTTATAAAAGCACCAAAAGCGTGTACAAGTGGTATAAAGCATCAGCAAGAGTTATATCAGCGATACAAAGCATTTATAAAAGCACCAAAAGCGTGTACAAGTAGTATAAAGCATCACTAATAGTTTATAGGTGATAAAAAGCATTTATAAAAGCCCCAAAACAGTGTATAAGTAGTATAAAGCATCAGTAAGAGTTTTATCAGCGATACAAAGCATTTATAAAAGCACCAAAAGCGTGTACAAGTGGTATAAAGCATCAGTAAGAGTTTTATATTTGATACAAAGTATTTATAAAAGCACCAAAAGTGTGTACAAGTGGTATAAAGCATCACTAAGAGTATTATCAGCGATACAAAGCATTTATAAAAGCACCAAAAGCGTGTACAAGTGGTATAAAGCATCAGCAAGAGTTATATTAGTGATACAAAGCATTTATAAAAGCACCAAAAGCGTGTACAAGTAGTATAAAGCATCAGTAATAGTTTATAGGTGATAAAAAGCATTTATAAAAGCCCCAAAGCAGTGTATAAGTAGTATAAAGCATCAGTAAGAGTTTTATCAGCGATACAAAGCATTTATAAAAGCACCAAAAGCGTGTACAAGTGGTTTAAAGCATCAGTAAGAGTTTTATATTTGATACAAAGTATTTATAAAAGCCCAAAAGCGTTTACAAGTGGTATAAAGGATTATTAAGAGTTTTATAGGTGATACAAAGCATTTATAAAAGCACCAAAAGCTTGTACAAGTGGTATAAAGCATCAGTAAGAGTTTTATAAGTGATACAAAGCATTTATAAAAGCACCAAAAGCGTGTACAAGCGGTATAAAGCATCAGTAAGAGTTTTATAAGTGATACACAGCATTTATAAAAGCACCAAAAGCTTGTACAAGTGGTATAAAGCATCATTAAGAGTTTTATAGGCGATAAAAAGAATTTATAAAAGCACCAAAAGCGTATACAAGTGGTATAAAGCATCAGTAAGAGTTTTAAAGGTGATAAAAAGCATTTATAAAAGCCCCAAAAGCGTGTACAAGTACTATAAAGCATCAGTAAGAGTTTTTTAGGTGATAAAAAACATTTATAAAAGCCCAGAAAGCGTGTACAAGTGGTATAAAGCATCAGTAGGGGTTTTTATAGGTAATAAAAAGCATTTATAAAAACCCCAAAAGCGTGTACAAGTGGTATAAAGCATCAGTAAGAGTTTTATAAGTGATAAAAAACATTTATAAAAGTATCAAAAGTGTGTAAAAGTGGTATAAAGCATCAGTAAGATGCTTTGTGTCCCCTATAAAACTCTTACTGATGCTTTATACCACTTGTACACGCTTTTGATGCTTTTATAAATGCTTTGTTTCACTCATAAAACTCTTACTGATGCTTTATACTACTTGTACACACTTTTGGGGCTTTTATAAATGCTTTTTATCATCTATAAAAAACCCGTACTGATGGTATATACCACTTGTACAAGCTTTTTGGACTTTTATAAATGTTTTTATCCCCTATAAAACTCTTACTGATGCTTTATACCACTTGTACCACTTGTACACGCTTTTGGTGCCTTGATAAATGCTACGTATCACCTATAAAACTCTTACTGATGCTTTATACCACTTCTACACGCTTTTGGGGCTTTTATAAATGCTTTGTATCACTTATAAAACTCTTACTGATGCTTTACCACTTGTACAAGCTTTTGGTGCTTTTTTAAATGCTTTTTATCACCTAAAAAACTCTTACTGAGGCTTTATACCACTTGTACACGCTTTTGGGGCTTTTATAAATGCTTAGTATTACTTATAAAACTGATACTGACGTTTATTACCCTTTTACACGCTTTTGGGGCTTTTACAAATGCTTTTTATCACCTACAAAACTTTACTGGTGCTTTATACCACTTGTACATGCTTTTGGTTCTTTTATAAATGCTTTGTATCACTTATAAGACTCTTACTGATGCTTTATACCACTTGTACACACTTTTGGGGCTTTTATAAATGCTTTTTATCACCTATAAAACTCTTACTGATGCTTTATACCACTTGTAAACGCTTTTGGTGCTTTTATAAATGCCTTGTATCACTATATAGAAAGCTCTTACTGATGCTTTACACCACTTGTACACACTTTTGGGGCTTTTATAAATGCTTTTTATCACCTATAAATCGTACTGATGCTTATACCACTTGTACACGCTTTCGGACTTTATAAATGTTTTTATCACCTATAAAACTCTTACTGATGCTTTATACCACTTGTACACGCTTTTGGGGCTTTTATAAATGTTTTATCACCTATAAAATTCGTACTGATGCTTTATACCACTTGTACACGCTTTCGGGACTTTTATAAATGTCTTTTATCACCTATAAAACTCTTACTGATGCTTTATACCACTTGTACACGCTTTTGGGCTTTTATAAAGGCTTTTATCACTAAAAAACTCGTACTGATGCTTATACCACTTGTACACGCTTTGGGACTTTTATAAATGTTTTATCACCTATAAACTCTTACTGATGCTTTATACCACTTGTACACGCTTTTGGTTGCTTTATATAATGCTTTGTATCACTTATTAAAAACTTAATATGCTTTACACTGTACGTTTTGGGCTTTATATGTTTTTACCTAAAACTACTGTCTTATACACTGTACACGCTTTTGGGGCTTTTATAAATGCTTTTATCACCTATAAAACTCTTACTGATGCTTTATACCACTTGTACACGCTTTTGGTGCTTTTATAAATGCTTTGTATCACTTATAAAACTCTTAACGATGCTTTATACCACTTGTACACGCTTTTGGGGCTTTATAAATGCTTTTGTATCCTGATAAAACTCTTACTGATGCTTTATACCACTTGTACACGCTTTTGGGCTTTTATAAATGCTTTTTATCACCTATAAAACTCTTACTGATGCTTTATACCACTTGTACACGCTTTTGGGGCTTTATAAATGCTTTGTATCACTATAAACTCTTACTGATGCTTCATACCACTTGTACACGCTTTTGTGGCTTTTATAAATGCTTTTTATCACCTATAAAACTCTTACTGATGCTTTATACCACTTGTACACGCTTTTGGGGCTTTTATAAATGCTTTTTATCACCTATAAAACTCTTACTGATGCTTTATACCACTTGTACACGCTTTTGGTGCTTTTATAAATGCTTTTATCACCTATAAAACTCTTACTGATGCTTTATACCACTCTACACGCTTTTGGGCTTTTATAAATGCTTTTATCACTATAAAACTCTTACTGATGCTTTATACCACTTGTACACGCTTTTGGTGCTTTTATAAATGCTTTTTATCACCTATAAAAACTCTTACTGAGCTTTATACCACTTGTACACGCTTTGGGGCTTTTATAAATGCTTGTATCACTTATAAAACTTACTGAGCTTTATACCACTTGTACACCTTTTGGGCTATTTAAATGCTTTTATACCTAAAAACTTACTGATCTTATACCACTTGTACAGCTTTTGGTCTTTTATAAATGCTTTGTATCCTATAAAACTCTTACTGATGCTTTATACTACTTGTACACGCTTTTGGTGCTTTTATAAATGCTTTTTATCACCTATAAACTCTTACTGATGCTTTATACCACTTGTAAACGCTTTTAGTGCTTTTATAAATGCTTTTGTATCACTTATAAAACTCTTACTGATGCTTTATACCACTTACACGCTTTTGGGGCTTTTATAAATGCTTTATATCACTTATAAAACTCTACTGATGTTTATACCACTTGTACACGCTTTTGGTACTTTTATAAATGCTTTGTATCACCTATAAAACTCTTACTGATGCTTTATACCACTTGTACACGCTTTTGGGGCTTTTATAAATGCTTTGTATAACTTATAAAATTCTTACTGATGCTTTACCACTTGTACAAGGTTTTGGTGCTTTTATGAATGCTTTGTATCACCTATAAAATTCTTACTGATACTTTATACCACTTGTACACGCTTTTGGTGCTTTTATAAATGCTTTTTATCACCTAAAAAACTCCTACTGATGCCTTATATCACTTGTACACGCTTTTGGGGCTTTTATAAATGCTTTTTATCACCTATAAAACCTTACTGATGTTTTATACCACTTGTACACGCTTTTGGTGCTTTTATAAATGCTTTGTATCACTTATAAAACGCTTAATGATGCTTCATACCACTTGTTCACGCTTTTGGGCATTTATAAATGTTTTGTATCGCTGATAAAACTCTTACTGATGCTTTATACTACTTGTACACGCTTTTGGGGCTTTTATAAATTCTTTTTATCACCTATAAAACTCTTACTGATGCTTTATACCACTTGTACACGCTTTTGGTGCTTTTATAAATGCTTTGTATCACTTATAAAACTCTTACTGATGCTTTATACTACTTGTACACGCTTTTGGGGCTTTTATAAATTCTTTTTATCACCTATAAAACTCTTACTGATGCTTTATACCACTTGTACACACTTTTGGTGCTTTTATAAATGCTTTGTATCACTTATAAAACTCTTACTGATGCTTTATACCACTTGTACACGCTTTCGGTGCTTTTGTAAATGCTTTGTATCACTTATAAAACTCTAAAAGATGCTTTATACCACTTGTACACGCTTTTGGTGCTTTTATAAATGATTTGTATCACCTATAAAACTCTTACTGATGCTTTATAACGCTTTTACACGCTTTTGGTGCTTTACTATTTAGTCTTTGTTGTCTATGGGTTACTTCAGAAACATTCTGCAAAATAAAATGTATATTTTGGGGTGAGAGTGTTTAGGTTTCCATTAAAGCTCCGTCTTTGCCTAAGTAAAAGTATATGAAAACATCAGTAGTTAATTTTTTTGAGATAGTTATAGATTCGTTGCTTGGGCTAAAGAGCAATAGAAAATTGGAGAATAATTATGATTACAAATGTTCCGGTAATTGATTCTCCTTCAAAACGAACCACAAATTTTATTGTTTAAAACATACGAATAACAAAAAGTCCTATGGGAAAAAACAAAATACCATAAAGAGGTTAGAGGTTTGTAACCATGACCCTTTTTATTTGCAGGACAATCCCTGTTCATTTATGTTTTGATGACCGTTGTTTATTTCATTCAAAAATCCACTTCGTTATATTGCATTCAGACTTTTACCTTATACTATATTTAGTTTCTTAAACTATTGAAGCGATTAATTAATTAATAACAATATTTTCAGGACATAGGGATTCAGAAAGATCCTAGAAGATTACTGGAAAGAATGAATGAAGAACGAAATAATGCATAATAATGGCTGAAGGTTTTGAAGGATTGCAGTGAAATTTTATTATCTGAAATTTTATAAGTTGCACATTTTTTTAATAATGTCCTTTGCTTAGCAAAGGACTTTAAAGAAGCTGTGGCGTTTTTTTGGCCTTTTTATTATGTGTAAATCTCTATTTTAGTTTTGACTTATTAGGTTAAAGATGAACTTTCAAAACGGACAATCAAATTAGGTAATTATAGGTTCAAAATAAATATATTTTTCATCTTAACAGAAGTAAATTCGTTCAATGAAATAGGTTGGTTTCATGCTTTGTAAAAGATGCCATCTATAAGGGTTATTTTTCAAATATAAATACTTTTTTGGAACACATTCAGATTAGGAATCATAGGTTGAAACAAAGCAATTTAGTCAATATTTTTGCGTTTTAATTCTTGTCACATTGTGGGAATTAAAAAGAAAATATATTTTTGTATACCCCCAGTATTTAATAAAATTTACATCTGACAAAAAATTTGTTGCATTCAATAGAAATAGCCTTTTTATAAAGTAATGACGTTGGATGCCAAATTAAATGTTCGAAAATTCGTGTTCCAAAAAAAAAACAAAATATTTTTTTTTGTCACGTGCTTAATTTCTCTTAATATTATTCCTTTAAATTAAAATACATAGTTGTGACTAATTAGGCAAAGCAGACACAAATTTTATCGTAATATTACTACTCCAATCGATATTTTCCGACTTACAAATATTCTCCGCACAATATTTGTATATTTTGTGTTAAATAAATAAATTATTTATGAAGAAAATGCAAAAGCAAGGACATGCTCTTTGGATGAAATTAACTTTAGAAACTAGTTGATAACAGCAACAATTAGCTATAAATCAGCTAAAACAGTATAACGATTCGAACCTACTGTTTTTATCTTATAAAATACCAAATTGCTAAAGCATTTATAAAAGCACCAAAAGCGTTTACAAGTGGTATAAAGCATCAGTAAGAGTTTTATAAGTAATATAAAGCATTTATAAAAGCCCCAAAAGCGTGTACAAGTGGTATAAAGCATAGGTAAGAGTTTTATCAGCGATACAAAGCATTTATAAAAGCACCAAAAGCGTGTACAAGTGTTATAAAGCATCAGTAAGAGATTTATAAGTAATACAAAGCATTTATAAAAGCACCAAAAGCATGCACAAGTGGTATAAAGCATCAGTAAGAGTTTTATAAGTGATACAAAGCATTTATAAAAGATCCAAAAGCGTGTACAAGTGGTATAAAACATCAGTAAGAGTTCTATAGGTAATAAAAAGCATTTATAAAAGCCCCAAAAGCGTTTACAAGTGGTTTAAAGCATCAGTAAGAGTTTTATAAGTGATAAATAGCATTTATAAAAGCACAAAAAGTGTGTACAAGCGGTATAAAGCCGCAGTAAGAGTATTATCAGCGATACAAAGCATTTATAAAAGCACCAAAAGCGTGTACAAGTGGTATAAAGCATCAGCAAGAGTTATATCAGCGATACAAAGCATTTATAAAATCCCCAAAAGCGTGTACAAGTATTATAAAGCATCAGTAAGAGTTTTATAGGTGATAAAAAGCATTTATAAAGGCCCCAAAAGCGCGTACAAGTGGTATAAAGCATCAGTAAAAGTCTTATCAGCGATACAAAGCATTTATAAAAGCACCAAAAGCTTGTACAAGTAGTATAAAGCATCAGTAAGAGTTTTATAGGTGATAAAAAGCATTTATAAAAGCCCCAAAACAGTGTACAAGTAGTATAAAGCATCAGTAAGAGTCTTATCAGCGATACAAAGCATTTATAAAAGCACCAAAAGCGTGTACAAGTGGTATAAAGTATCAGTAAGAGTTTTATAGGTGATACAAAATATTTATAAAAGCCCCAAAAGCGTTTACAAGTGGTATAAAGCATTATTAAGAGTTTTATAGGTGATACAAAGCATTTATAAAAGCACCAAAAGCTTGAACAAGTGGTATAAAGCATCAGTAAGAGTTTTATCAGCGATACAAAGCATTTATAAAAGCACCAAAAGTGTGTACAAGTGGTATAAAGCATCAGTAAGAGTTTTATAAGTGATGCACAGCATTTATAATAGCACCAAAAGCTTGTACAAGTGGTATAAAGCATCAGTAAGAGTTTTATCAGCGATACAAAGCATTTATAAAAGCACCAAAAGCGTGTACAAGTGGTATAAAGCATCAGTAAGAGTTTTATAAGTGATAAAAAAACATTTATAAAAGCACCAAAAGCGTGTACAAGTGGTATAAAGCATCAGTAAGAGTTTTATCAGTGATACAAAGCATTTATAAAAGCCCCAAAAGCGTGTACAAGTGGTATAAAGCATCAGTAAGAGTTTTATAAGTGATACAAAGCATTTATAAAAGCATCAAAAGTGTGTAAAAGTTGTATAAACCATCAGTAAGAGTTATCAGCGATACAAAGCATTTATAAAAGAACCAAAAGCGTGTACAAGTAGTAAAAAGCATCAGTAAGAGTTTTATAGGTGATAAAAAGTATTTATCAAAGCCCCAAAAGCGTGTCCAATTGGTATAAAGCATCAGTAAGAGTTTTAAAGGTGATAAAAAGCGTTTATAAAAGCCCCAAAAGTGAGTGCAAGTGCTATAAAGCATCAGTAAGAGTTTTTTAGGCGATAAAAAACATTTATAAAAGCCCAGAAAGCGTGTACAAGTGGTATAAAGCATCAGTACGGGTTTTTATAGCTAATAAAAAGCATTTATAAAAGGCCCAAAAGCGTGTACAAGTGGTATAAAGCATCAGTAAGAGTTTTATAAGTGATACAAAGCATTTATAAGAGCATCAAAAGTGTGTAAAAGTGGTATAAAGCATCAGTAAGAGTTTTATAGGGGATAAAAAACATTTATAAAAGCCCCAAAAGCGTGTACAAGTGGTATAAAGCATCACTAAGAGTTTTATAAGTGATACAAAGCATTTATAAAAGCTCCAAAAGCGTGTACAAGTGGTATAAAGCATAAGTAAGAGTTTTATCAGCGATACAAAGCATTTATAAAAGCACCAAAAGCGTGTACAAGTGGTATAAAGCATCAGTAAGAGTTTAATAAGTGATAAAAAACATTTATAAAAGCACCAGAAGCGTGTACAAGTGGTATAAAGCATCAGTAAGAGTTTTATCAGCGATACAAGGCATTTATAAAAGCAACAAAAGCGTGTACAAGTGGTATAAAGCATCAGTAAGAGTTATATCAGCGATACAAAGCATTTATAAAGGCCCCAAAAGCGTGTACAAGTGGTATAAAGCATCAGTAAGAGTTTTATAGGTGATAAAAGCATTTATAAAAGCCCCAAAAGCGTGTACAAGTGGTATAAAGCATCAGTAAGAGTATTAAAGGTGATAAAAAGCATTTATAAAAGCCTCAAAAGCGTGCAAGTGGTATAAAGCATCAGTAAGAGTTTTATAGATGATAAAAAGCATTTATAAAAGCCCCAAAAGCGTGTAAAAGTGGTATTTTTACACGCTTTTCAGTAAGAGTTTTATAAGTAATACAAAGCATTTATAAAAGCACCAAAAGCGTGTACAATTGGTATAAAGCATCAGTAAGAGTTTTATCAGCGATACAAAGCATTTATAAAAGCACCAAAAGCGTGTACAAGTGGTATAAAGCATCAGCAAGAGTTATATCAGCGATACAAAGCATTTATAAAAGCCCCAAAAGCGTGTACAAGTGGTATAAAGCATCAGTAAGAGTTTTATAGGTGATAAAAAGCATTTATAAAAGCCCCAAAAGCGTGTAAAAGTGGTATAAAGCATCAGTAAAAGTCTTATAAGCGATACAAAGCATTTATAAAAGCACCAAAAGCGTGTACAAGTAGTATAAAGCATCAGTAATAGTTTATAGGTGATAAAAAGCATTTATAAAAGCCCCAAAACAGTGTATAAGTAGTATAAAGCATCAGTAAGAGTTTTATCAGCGATACAAAGCATTAATAAAAGCACCAAAAGCGTGTTCAAGTGGTATAAAGCATTATTAAGAGTTTTATAGGTGATACAAAGCATTTATAAAAGCACCAAAAGCTTGTACAAGTGGTATAAAGCATTATTAAGAGTTTTATAGGTGATACAAAGCATTTATAAAAGCACCAAAAGCTTGTACAAGTGGTATAAAGCATCAGTAAGAGTTTTATAAGGGATACAAAGCATTTAAAAAAACAGCAAAAGCGTGTACAAGTGGTATAAAGCATCAGTAAGAGTTTTATAAGTGATACACAGCATTTATAAAAGCACCTAAAGCTTGTACAAGTGGTATAAAGCATCAGTAAGAGTTTTATAGGTGATAAAAAGAATTTATAAAAGCACCAAAAGCGTGTACATGTGGTATAAATAAGAGTTTTGTAGGTGATAAAAAGTGTTTATCAAAGCCCCAAAAGCGTGTCCAATGGGTATAAAGCATCAGTAAGAGTTTTAAAGGTGATAAAAAGCATTTATAAAAGCCCCAAAAGCGTTTACAAGTACTATAAAGCATCAGTAAGAGTTTTTTAGGTGATAAAAAACATTTATAAAAGCCCAGAAAGCGTGTACAAGTGGTATAAAGCATCAGTACGGGTTTTTATAGGTAATAAAAAGAATTTATAAAAACCCCAAAAGCGTGTACAAGTGGTATAAAGCATCAGTAAGAGTTTTATAAGTGATACAAAGCATTTATAAAAGCATCAAAAGTGTGTAAAAGTTGTATAAAGCATCAGTAAGAGTTATCAGTGGTACAAAGCATTTATAAAAGCACAAAAAGCGTGTACAAGTGGTATAAAGCATCAGTAAGATGCTTTTTATCCCCTATAAAACTCTTACTGATGCTTTATACCACTTGTACACGCTTTTGATGCTTTTATAAATGCTTTGTATCACTTATAAAACTCTTACTGATGCTTCATACCACTTGTACACGCTTTTGGGGCTTTTATAAATGCTTTTTATCATCTATAAAAACCCGTACTGACGGTATATACCACTTGTACACGCTTTTTGGACTTTTATAGATGTTTTTATCCCCTATAAAACCCTTACTGATGCTTTATACCACTTGTACACGCTTTTGCTGCTTTGATAAATGCTACGTATCACCTATAAAACTCTTACTGATGCTTTACCACTTGTACAAGCTTTTGGTGCTTTTATAAATGCTTTGTATCACCTATAAAATTCTTACTGATACTTTATACCACTTGTACACGCTTTTGGTGCTTTTATAAATGCTTTTTATCATCTAAAAAACTCTTACTGATACTTTATACCACTTGTATACGGTTTTGGGGCTTTTATAAATGCTTAGTATTACTTATAAAACTAATACTGACGCTTTATACCCCTTTTACACGCTTTTGGGGCTTTTACAAATGCTTTTTATCACCTATAAAACTCTTACTGGTGCTTTATACCACTTGTACATGCTTTTGGTGCTTTTATGAATGCTTTGTATTACTTATAAAACTCTGACTGATGCTTTATACCACTTGTACACACTTTTGGAGCTTTTATAAATGCTTTTTATCACCTATGAAACTCTTACTGATGCTTTATACCACTTGTACACGCTTTTGGTGCTTTTATAAATGCCTTGTATCACTTATGATAGTAAAGCTCTTACTGATGCTTTACACCACTTGTACACGCTTTTGGGGCTTTTATAAATGCTTTTTATCACCTATAAATCTCTTACTGATGCTTTCTACCACTTGTACACGCTTTTGGTGCTTTTATAAATGCTTTTTATCACCTATAAAACTCTCACTGATTCTTTATACCACTTGTACACGCTTTTAGTGCTTTTATGAATGCTTTTTATCACCTATTAAACTCTTACTGATGCTTTATACCACTTGTACACGCTTTTGGGGCTTTTATAAATGCTTTTTATCACCTATAAAACTCTTACTGATGCTTTATACCACTTGTACACGCTTTTAGTACTTTTATGAATGCTTTTTATCGCTGATAAAACTCTTACTGATGCTTTATACCACTTGTACACTCTTTTGGTGCTTTTATAAATGCTTTGTATAACTTATGAAACTCTTACTGATGCTTCAAAACACTTGTACACGCTTTTGGTGCTTTTATAAATGCTTTTTATCACCTATTAAACTCTTACTGATGCTTTATACCACTTGTACAAGCTTTTGGTCCTTTTATAAATGCTGTGTATCACTTATAAAACTATTGCTGATGCTTTATATCACTTGTACACGCTTTTGGTGCTTTCATAAATGCTTTGTATCACTTATTAAAACTCTTACTGATGTTATATACCACTTGTACACGCTTTTGGTGCTTTCATAAATGCTTTGTATCACCTATAAAACTCTTACTGATGCTTTATACCACTTGTACACGCTTTTGGGGCTTTTATAAATGCTTTGTATCACTTATAAAACTCTTACTGATGCTTTACCACTTGTACAAGGTTTTGGTGCTTTTATAAATGCTTTGTATCACCTATAAAATTCTTACTGATACTTTATACCACTTGTACTCGCTTTTGGTGCTTTTATAAATGCTTTTTATCACCTAAAAAACTCTTACTGATGCCTTATATCACTTGTACACGCTTTTGGGGCTTTAATAAATGCTTTTTATCACTTATAAAACTCTTACTGATGTTTTATACCACTTGTACACGCTTTTGGGGCTTTTATAAATGCTTTGCATCGCTGATAAGACTCTTACTGATGCTTTATACTACTTGTACACACTTTTGGGGCTTTTATAAATTCTTTTTATCACCTAAAAAACTCTTACTGATGCTTTATACCACTTGTACACGCTTTCGGTGCTTTTATAAATGCTTTGTATCACTTATAGTTCAGTTCAGTTCAGTTCATTTTATTTAACATCAAAATACATTTAACAAATATGCCAATACCCGCCCCAAGAAAGATACCAAAAAGCACTTGCGACTGGGCGGGTACATACACTAAAAAAACAACACACGCAAATTACATACAAACACTACAAAAAAAAAAAAGAAATCAATCAATCTCTCATCAATTCATTTAATAATAATAATAATAAAAAAAAAAAAAAAAAAAAAAACTATGAACCTTGACCTAACAAATATTTTTTCAATTTATTTTTAAATAACCCCAGGTGCTCAGCCGCCCGAATGCTCTCCGGAATAGAGTTCCACACATTAGTTCCTGAAAATTTAGTATGGAAGCCGGCCCTGGTTCCACTTCTATTCGGAACAATAAAATCACTAGCATGACGAGTTTCATAATGGTGCAAAGACCTATTGTCATTAAAATAATCACGAAAAACCTCTGGACTAACATCATTCCAGCATTGATAAGCAAAAATTCCTATTTGGTAGTCTCGTAGCTGTCCTACATTCAACACTTGCAACTTGTTGAAGCAAGCTGAAGTGTTATTTACACCTTCAACATACCCACCAATAAGACGCATCGCTCTATTTTGAAGAGTCTGAACACGTTTAAAATTCACATAGAAATTACTTGCCCATAACATACAGCCATACGAAGCATATGGGTGGATCAAAGCATGGTATAAAAGCAATAAAACTCTCTGAGGTAAGAAATTTTTAAAACGACGAATCGCTCCAAGGCCACGTGCAACTTTTGTGGCAACAACACCACTGTGGCGTTTCCAAGAAAAATTACAATCAATGTAAAAACCTAAGTACCGGATTTCTTGAACTTGAACTACAGGCTTATTATTAAACAGAATTCTACCAACAATATCACTGGGCTTGCCTACTCTAGAATATACAATAAAATTAGTCTTAGTAACATTAACTGATAACAAACTCAAACTAGTAAAAACATGGAAATATCTCAGAACACAATTCACTTTCAGCACAAGACTATCCAAACAACGACTAGAAAACGTAACTGCAGTGTCATCAGCGAATGACGTTAAGCAACAATCTGGAAGATAAAACCTCATGCTATCCACATAAACCAGATACAGAAGTGGACCAAGGACCGATCCCTGTGGCACACCACACGACACTTGATAAGGGGAAGAAAAAGCATCATCAATCATCACTTTAATAGACCTCCCACACAAATAACTTTCAAACCACTTCAAACTCACTCCTTTAACACCTAAGCATTCTAATCTTTGCAATAAAATTTTAAAATCTACCGTGTCAAATGCTTTCCTAAAATCAAAAAATACTGTTAGGGGGATTTCACCTTTTACTAAACAATTATTTACAAAATCAACAAGATGAATGGCAGCATGACTAGTGGAATGACCTTTTCGAAACCCGAATTGGGTATCACTGAGTAGGCTATGTTTCGTGAGATGGTCATATAGACGGTGATGAATCACTTTTTCCAAAATTTTTGACAATAAAGGCAGTATCGATATTGGTCTCCAGTTACCGGCATCTGACCTGGCACCCCCTTTGTAAAGCGGGATAGCTTTAGCTTGCTTCAACGCTTCTGGAAAGGTCCCCGTTTCCATAGATAAATTAATAATATGGAGAATGCATGGTAGTATATACATTAACACAGCTTTAAAAGTTCTCAGATTCACGCCATCTATCCCAGCAGAATTCGATTTTATATTTTTCACTATTTTAATCACTTCATCACTTGTACACTTTTCAAACTGGAACTTAACAGTATCTCCACGAGAGTCCATGAATTCCTCGCTAAGAAAATTTTCCCTGTCACACCTTACACTCTCTTGAACAGACGAGCCAACCTGAGAATAAAACTGGCCAAAATGATTCGCGACTACATTTTTATCACTCACATAACTTCCGTTTGTATCAATGCAAGGCGACTAACTACTTTTCTGATTTCCCATAAACTCATTAATAACCTGCCATGTGGCTTTGGTATCTCCCTTATTATCAGAAAACTTTTCTTCAAAATACTTCTTCTTTGCTTGCCTTCTCATACTGTTCACCTTATTTCTCACTCGCTTGAACTCTGCAAAATCTGCGTCATCCTGACTATTAAGATATTGCTCATATAACAAGTTCCTTTTTTTTATCATGTCTATTATTGCCTTCGTAATCCACGGCTTGCGGGGATCGTCCCTCTTTTGTTTGGTCAAGCGCAAGGGGCATGTTTTCTCATAAATCGGTTGGAAAATATTCATGAACTGATTGTACGCTAGAGAAGAATCACCAGAAATCCCCAGGACCGAGTCCCACTTGATACAGCTCAACTCCTCGGCAAAGCTATTCAGATTTTGCTTTTTCAGCTCACGTGTCAGTATTTTTTTAGCTGGGATACGTCGTTTTCTAAGACACGTCACATGAGCAATTACCGGAAGATGATCTGAGCCTGGATATACTATCACATCTGAATAGCTTTGACTCAAATAGCTAGGTCCCACGAAAACGTTATCAATTAAGGTCGCAGAATGAGTAGAGATTCGGGTAGGTACACAAGTTAAAGGGTAAAGGTCACTTGAAATCATATAATTAAAAAAATCCAAATTATCACCTGAAAGATCTAAAAGATTATAGTTAAAATCACCCATACAAAAAAAATCCATGCTTGTAGACAAAACCAACCTCGTCAACTCATCAAAACCTGCCACAAACTCATCCAGGCGTGCACTGGGCGGCCTATACACCACAATAATTAAAACTTTCCTTTTTTCAATTTCTAATTCCAAACAAAAACTTTCAATCTTACCTTCTATCCATACACCCAAATCCTCCCTCACCTTATACTTCATATTTTTCTTAATCAAAAATCCCAGGCCTTCTCGGTTCATAGTTGATCGGTTCCTTACCTCAAAATCATATCCTGGAAAAGAAAAAGCCGAGAGAGATTGGTCAGAACTCAAAAAAGTTTCACAAATACCCATTATATCAAATTTTGAAGAAGATATCTCAGTCATCTGCAGAACATCTAAATGTCCCGTAGTAAGGTGGCAATTCCACGTGCAAAGACACAGCGACATGTCTCCACTAACTTGCGACGGTAATATATAAGAACTCTCACGAAGAGGCTTTGAATTAATAATAGGCAAATCATCACTTCCAATTTGAGCCTCTAAATGATCTTCAATACGGAGCGGATTACGCATAAATCTATTCAATGAAGAAAAATCATTCAACATAAATAAGGAAATAAAATAATTTCTCTTAATCTAAAAAAAAAAAAAAAAAAAAAAAAAAAAAAAAAAAAAAAAAAAAAAGAGAAAAAAAAGAAAGAAAAAAAACAACAAAAACACAAATAATCAACATTTACTAAAACACTAAAGAGTGTCAACAGGTGAGCAGATTCGTGTTGGGTGGCTATCACCCTGCTCACGTTTGTAAACACGGCCACGATCAGACCACACGTTTTTTACACCATATCTGTTTCTCGCACCTTCAAAAATCGCTTTTTTTCATTTTCGTAAGATATTCAGTGACGAATACACCTGATTTCGCCAGCTTTGATTTCGCTCTGAAAATATTATACGCCGTATCTTTAGTTGCAAATTTAACGAGAACTGGCGCAACAGTCGTAGGTGTCTGGATATTCCGGGCAGCGTTCGGAAGTCTAAAACGGTTCACAGACAACAACTGTTCTTTCTGGACATTTACACCCATTCTCTTCACTATATCAAGAACAGTAGTACCCAGGTCGTTTCCGGGGTCCTGCTTCACTCCGAAAAAAACCAAAGAATCAAGCAAACGCTCCTGTTCGTAATCGTCCAGCTTTTCCTCAATAGTAGCCACTCGAAGCTCTAATGACTGAATCTGGCTATCCAGCGATGAAAACAGTTTTTCTATTTTCTCAAACTTTACGTTGTATTCTAGCGTGATCGAATCATATATTTCCGAAACAATCAGTTCAGGGTTCAGAGCGGCTTGTTGTGATGAGCCTGCTACTCCTGTCACGGAAACTACTTTTTCCTGAACTTTTTTCTCTATTTCTTTAACTAGGCCAAATTTAAGCTTTGTAACTTCATCTTGTGCTAAACTAAGCTGATTTCGGATTGCAGATGTTTCGCTCGAAGCAGTTAAATCAGCACCCGCGCCTTTCGCAGTTTTCTTTTTCAGAAACTGATAGTAAAGATCAGGAGAAGATTCACACTCACGGAAAGCATGATTTACGCCCTTAGCCGTTTTTTTCGAAGCTTCCGCATAATTTCCACTATATGAAAGAAGATTCGCTTCTACCACGGTCTGAAAGTCATGGGACCCGTAGCAAAAAACAATGAATTTAGGCGTAGACTCTTTTTGGTTAGTTATGCTAACAATCCGGACTGGCCAGAGGGGATATCCCTTGAACTGAGCTACCGCCAAATCTCCCTTCTGAAACTGTACCATGATGACAATAATAATCCAATAACTCGAAAGTTGACTTATCTTTAGTGGACAGGATCTTCCAAAACTAATTAAAAATTAAGCAGAAAACGAAAACTTACTCGCAAGGGGGGCAATTAAATCCCCCCGCTTTCCAACAATATCTTGCAAAAATCACGTCAGCCAATGCTATAATTATGAAGTGATATCCAATTAAAAAGTCACTTGTAACTTTAATCCTTTACAGTATTGTGACACTTCCGTAATCACTGAGTTAATGATATTTTCAAGCTCAAAGCAACCAGTTCAAATACGTGTTCACGCTTTGAAATCCAGATAGCAACTGAAATCCAGATAGCACTAATATAAAACTCTTAATGATGCTTCATACCACTTGTACACGCTTTTGTGGCTTTTATAAATGCTTTTTATCACCTATAAAACTCTTACTGATGCTTTATACCACTTGTAAACACTTTTGGTGCTTTTATAAATGCTTTGTATCACTTATAAAACTCTTACTGATGCTTTATACCACTTGTACACGCTTTCGGTGCTTTTATAAATGCTTTGTATCACTTACAAAACTCTAAAAGATGCTTTATACCACTTGTACACGCTTTTGGTGCTTTTATAAATACTTTGTATCACCTATAAAACTCTTACTGATGCTTTTTACAACTTGTACACGCTTTTTGGTGCTTTTATAAATGCTTTTTATCACCTATAAAACTCTTACTGATGCTTTTTACAACTTGTACACGCTTTTTGGTGCTTTTATAAATGCTTTTTATCACCTATAAAAATCTTACTGATGCCTTATACCACTTGTACACGCTTTTGGGGCTTTTATAAATGCTTTGTATCACTTATAAAATTCTTACTGATGCTTTATACCACTTGTATACGCTTTTGGGGCTTTTATAAATACTTTGTATCACCTATAAAACTCTTACTGATGCTTTTTAGAACTTGTACACGCTTTTTGGTGCTTTTATAAATGCTTTTTATCACCTATAAAACTCTTACTGATGCTTTTTACAACTTGTACACGCTTTTTGTTGCTTTTATAAATGCTTTTTATCACCTATAAAACTCTTACTGATGCCTTATACCACTTGTAAACGCTTTTGGGGCTTTTATAAATGCTTTGTATCGCTGATAAAACTCTTGCTGATGCTTTATACTACTGGTACACGCTTTTGGGGCTTTTATAAATGCTTTTTATTACCTATAAAACTCTTACTGATGCTTTATACCACTTGTACACACTTTTGGGGCTTTTATAAATGTTTTTTATCACCTATAAAACTCTTACTGATGCTTTATACCACTTGTACACAAATGCTTTGTATCACTTATAAGACTCTTACTGATGTTTTATACCACTTGTACACGCTTTTGGTGCTTTTATAAAAGCTTTGTATCACTTCTATAGTAAACTCTTACTGATGCTTTATACCACTTGTACACGCTTTTGGTGCTTTTATAAAATCTTTGTATCGCTCATAAAACTCTTACTGATACTTTATGCCACTTGCATACACTTTTGGTGCTTTTATAAATACTTTGTATCACTTATAAAACTCATACTGATGCTTTTTACCACTTGTACACGCTTTTGGTGCTTTTATAAATGCTATGTGTCACCTCTAAAACTCTCACTGATACTTTATACCAATTGTACACTCTTTTGGTGCTTTTATAAATGCCTTGTATCGCTGATAAAACTCTTACTGATACTTTATGCCACTTGCATACACTTTTGGTGCTTTTATAAATGCTTTGTATCACTTATAAAACTCATACTGATGCTTTATACCACTTGTACACGCTTTTGGTGCTTTTATAAATGCCTTGTATCACTTCTATAGTAAAGCTCTTACTGATGCTTTACACCACTTGTACACACTTTTGGGGCTTTTATAAATGCTTTTTATCACCTATAAAATTCTTACTGATGCTTTATACCACTTGTACACGCTTTTTGTTGCTTTCATAAATGCTTTTTATCACCTATAAAACTCTTACTGATGCTTTATACCACTTGTACACACTTTTGGGGCTTTTATAAATGTTTTTTATCACCTATAAAACTCTTACTGATGCTTTATACCACTTGTACACGCTTTTGGTGCTTTTATTAATGCTTTTATTCACCTATAAAACTCTTACTGATACTTTATACCACTTGTAGACACTTTGGGGGCTTTTATAAATGCTTTTTATCACCTATAAAACTCTTACTGATGCTTTTTACCACTTGTACACGCTTTTGGGGCTTTTATAAATGCTTTGTATCGCTGATAAAACTCTTACTGATGCTTTATACCACTTGTACACGCTTTTGGGGCTTTTATATATGCTTTGTATCGCTGATAAAACTCTTGCTGGTGCTTTATACCACTTGTACACGCTTTTGGGGCTTTTATAAATGCTTTGTATCGCTGATAAAACTCTTACTGATGCTTTATACCTCTTGTACACGCTTTTGGTGCTTTTATAAAGCTTTGTATCGCTGATAAAACTCTTACTGATGCATTATACCACTTGTACACGCTTTTGGTGCTTTTATAAAAGCTTTGTATCGCTGATAAAACTCTTACTGATGCTTTATACCTCTTGTACACGCTTTTGGTGCTTGTATAAATGCTTTGTATCACTTATAAGACTCTTACTGATGTTTTATACCACTTGTACACGCTTTTGGTGCTTTTATAAAAGCTTTGTATCGCTGATAAAACTCTTACTGATGCTTTATACCACTTGTACACGCTTTTGGTGCTTTTATAAAATCTTTGTATCGCTCATAAAACTCTTACTGATACTTTATGCCACTTGCATACACTATTGGTGCTTTTATAAATACTTTGTATCACTTATAAAACTCATACTGATGCTTTTTACCACTTGTACACGCTTTTGGTGCTTTTATAAATGCTATGTGTCACCTCTAAAACTCTCACTGATACTTTATACCAATTGTACACTCTTTTGGTGCTTTTATAAATGCTTTGTATCACTTGTAAAACTCTTACTGATGCTTTATACGATATTTACACACTTTTGAGGCTTTTAAAAATGCTTTGTATCGCTGATAAGACTCTTACTGATGCTTTATACCACTTGTACACGCTTTTGGTGCTTTTATAAATGCTTTTTATCACCTATAAAACTCTTACTGATGCTTTGTACCACTTGTACACGCTTTTGGGTTTTTTTAAATACTTTTTATCACCTGTAAAACTCTTACTGATGCTTTATACCACTTGTATATGCTTTTGGGGCTTTTATAAATGCTTTTTATCACCTATAAAACTCTTATTGATGATTTATACCACTTGTACACGCATTTGGGGCTTTTATAAATGCTTTGTGTCGCTGATAAGACTTTTACTGATGCTTTATACCACTTGTACACGATTTTGGTGCTTTTATAAATGCTTTTTATCACTTATTAAACTCTTACTGATGCTTTGTATTTATACCACTTGTATTTGCTTTTGGTGCTTTATAAATGCTTTGTATCGCTGATATAACTCTTACTGATACTTTATACCCCTTGTACACGCTTTTGGTGCTTTTATAAATGCTTTGTATCGCTGATAAAACTCTTACTGATGCTTTATACCACTTGTACACGCTTTTGGTGCTTTTATAAATGCTTTGTATCACTTATAAATCTCTTACTGATGCTTTATACCACTTGTACACGCTTTTGGGGCTTTTATAAATGCTTTTTGTCGCTGATAAGACTTTTACTGATGCTTTATACCACTTGTAAACGCTTTTGGTGCTTTTATAAATGCTTTTATATCACTGATAAAACTCTTACTGATGCTTTATACCACTTGTACATGTTTTTGGTGTTTTATTAATGGTTTTTTTTCACCTATAAAGCTCTTACTGATGCTTTATGCCACTTTTACACGCTTTTTGGGCTTTTATAAATGCTTTGTATCGCTGATAAGACTTTTACTGATGCTCTATTCCACTTGTACACGCTTTTGGTGCTTTTATAAATGCTTTTTATCACCTATAAAACTCTTACTGATGCTTTATGCCACTTTTACACGCTTTTTGGGCTTTTATAAATGCTTTGTATCGCTGATAAAACTCTTACTGATGCTTTATTCCACTTGTACACGCTTTTGGTGCTTTTATAAATGCTTTTTATCACTTATAAAACTCTTACTGATGCTTTGTATGATGCTTTGTATTTATACCACTTGTATTTGCTTTTGGTGCTTTTATAAATGCTTTGTATCGCTGAAAAAACTCTTACTGATCCTTTATACCACTTGTACACGCTTTTGGTGCTTTTATAAATGCTTTGTATCACTTATAAAACTCTTACTGATGCTTTATACCACTTGTACACGCTTTTGGGGCTTTAATAAAGGCTTTTTATCAGAGGCAACGCTGTAGCGTTGCCTATAGTAAAGGCCATACGGCCCCAATGTTTTCTTATTATTTATTATTTTTTTTTTCAGAGGCACTTCATATGGAAGGGGTCGTCATAGAAGCTTCAAAGGGGGCTCATTCAATTGGAAATCGAGAGTTCTAGTGCCCTTTTCAATAGTCGAAAATGATTGGAGGGCAACTAGCCCCACCCCACGCCCATCATTCAACCAAACACATCCAATCAAAATTCTGAGATAGCCATTTTGTTCAGCGTAGTTGATTTCCAGATAGAAGATATATTTTTGAGGAGGATACTCCCCCACAACCCTCAGGGCAAGGGTTTTAAGTTATGCCCTGGGGGCATAAAAGGTTTTTATAGAAGGCGTTGTCGTAGAAACTTTAAAACCGGCTCATTCGATTGGAAATTAAAGAGCCAGTGCCCTTTTTAATAGTCGAAAGTGATTGGTGTGTAACTAGCCCCCCTCCCCCCCCAGTCCATCATTTCCCCAAACACATCCAATAAAAATTTTCAGATAGCCATTTTATTCAGTGTAGTTGATTTCGGGATAGAAAATATATTTTTGAGGAGGATACTCCCCCACAGCCCTCAGGGCAAGGGTTTTGAGTTATGCCCTGGGGGCAAATAAGGTTTTTATAGAAGGCGTTGTCGTAGAAACTTCAAAACAGGCTCATTCAATTGGAAATTAAAGGGCTAGTACCCTTTTTAATAGTCGAAAATGATTGGAGGGCAACTAGCCCCCCCCTCCCTACGCCCATCATTACCCCAAACAGATCCAATTAAAATTTTGAGATAGCCATTTTGTTCAGCGTAGTTGATTTCCAGATAGAAAATATATTTTTGAGGAGGATACTCCCCCACAACCCTCAGGGCAAGGGTTTTAACTTATGCCCGGGGGCATATAAGGTTTTTATAGAAGGCGTTGTCGTAGAAACTTCAAAACAGGCTCATTCGATTGTAAATTAAAGAGCTAGTGCCCTTTTTAATACTCGGAAGTAATTGGAGTGTAACTAGCCCCCCCCCACGCCCATCATTTCTCCAAACGCATCCAATCAAAATTTTCAGATAGCCATTTTGTTCAGCGTATTTGATTTCCAGATAGTAAATATATTTTTGAGGAGGATACTCCTCCACAACCCCCAGGGCAAGGGTTTTATGTTTTGCCCTTGGGGTACATCAGGCTTTTATAGAAGGCGTTGTCGTAGAAACTTCAAAACAGGCTCATTCCATTGGAAATTAAAGGAATAGTGCCCTTTTTAATATTCGAAAATGATTGGAGGGCAACTAGCCCCCCCCCTCCTCACGCCCATCATTCCCCCAAACACATCCAATCAAAATTTGAGATAGCCATTTTGTTCAGCGTAGTTGATTTCCAGATAGAAAATATATTTTTGAGGAGGATACTCCCCCACAACCCTCAGGGCAAGGGTTTTAAGTTATGCCCTGGGGGCATATAAGGTTTTTATAGAAGGCGTTGTTGTAGAAGCTTCAAAACATGCTCATTCGATTGAAAATAAAGGGCTAGTGCCCTTTTTAATAGTGGAAAATGATTGGAGTGTAACTAGCCCCCTCCCCCCCCCCCACGCCCATCATTTCCTAAAACACATCCAATCAAAATTTTCAGATAGCCATTTTGTTCAGCATAGTTGATTTCCAGATAAAAAATATATTTTTGAGGAGGACACTCCCCCACAACCCTCAGGGCAAGGGTTTTAAGTTATGCCCTGGGGACATATACGGTTTTTATAGAAGGCGTTGTCGTAGAAACTTCAAAACAGGCTCATTCGATTGGAAATTAAAGGGCTAGTGCCCTTTTTAATAGTCGAAAGTGATTGGAGTGCAACTAGCCTCCCCCCCCCCCACACCCATCATTTCCCCAAACACATCCGATCAAAATTTTGAGATGGCCATTTTATTCTGCATATTTGTTTTCCAGATAGAAAATATGTTTTTGAGGAGGACACTCCCCCAGAACCTTTATCATCGAAGAGCGCAGGAGAATTAGATTATACGATATCTCCAAAAACCCAATTTTTTCCTCATAGAATTTCGACCCCTTGTCCCCCCAAAAGATTTCCAGACGATATGGTTTCCCCTGCAACACCAATAGAGAGGCCCCTGTCATTACAGGAGGAATTGAACAGAGCTGTAGAAACTCCGGGTATTATTGTAGAGAAAACTCCTCCCAAAGATGCAATTAAAACAAATCTGCGAGAAGCAATGGATTTAATCCCCACTTCGTTATATTGCGTTCAGACTTTTACCTTATACTATATTTAGTTTCTTATACTATTGAAGCAATTAATTAATTAATAACAATATTTTCAGGACATAGGGATTCAGAAAGATCCTAGAAGCTTACTGGAAAGAATGAATGAAGAACGAAATAATGCATAATAATGGCTGAAGGTTTTGAAGGATTGTAGTGAAATTTTATTATCTGAAATTTTATAAGTTGCACATTTTTTTAATAATGTCCTTTGCTTAGCAAAGGACTTTAAAGAAGCTGTGGCATTTTTTTGGCCTTTTTATTATGTGTAAATCTCTATTTTAGTTTTGACTTATTAGGTTAAAGATGAACTTTCAAAACGGACAATCAAATTAGGTAATTATAGGTTCAAAATAAATATATTTTTCATCTTAACAAAAGCAAAATTCGTTCAATGAAATAGGTTGGTTTCATGCTTTGTAAAAGATGCCATCTATAAGGGTTATTTTTCAAATATAAATACTTTTTTGGAACACATTCAGACTAGGAATCATAGGTTGAAACAAAGCAATTTAGTCCATATTTTTGCGTTTTAATTCTTGTCACATTGTGGGAATTAAAAAGAAAATATATTTTTGTATATCCCCAGTATTTAATAAAATTTACATCTGACAAAAAATTTGTTGCATTCAATAGAAATAGCCTTTTTATAAGGTAATGACGTTGGATGCCAAATTAAATGTTCGAAAATTCGTGTTCCAAAAAAAAACAGAATATTTTTTTTTTGTCACGTACTTAATTTCTCTTAATATTATTCCTTTAAATTAAAATACATAGTTGTGACTAATTAGGCAAAGCAGACACAAATTTTATCGTAATATTACTACTCCAATCGATATTTTCCGACTTACAAATATTCTCCGCACAATATTTCTATATTTTGTGTTAAATAAATAAATTATATATGAAGAAAATGAAAAAGCAAGGACATGCTCTTTGGATGAAATTAACTTTAGAAACTAGTTGATAACAGCAACAATTAGCTATAAATCAGCTAAAACAGTATAATGATTCGAACCTACTGTTTTTATCTTATAAAATACCAAATTGCTAAAGCATTTATAAAAGCACCAAAAGCGTTTACAAGTGGTATAAAGCATCAGTAAGAGTTTTATCAGCGATACAAAGCATTTATAAAAGCACCAAAAGCGTGTACAAGTGGTGTAAAGCATCAGTAAGAGTTTTATAAGTGATTAATAGCATTTATAAAAGCACAAGAAGTGTGTACAAGTTGTATAAAGCCGCAGTAAGAGTATTATCAGCGATAAAAAGCATTTATAAAAGCACCAAAAGCGTGTACAAGTGGTATAAAGCATCAGCAAGAGTTATATCAGCGATACAAAGCATTTATAAAATCCCCAAAAGCGTGTACAAGTAGTATAAAGCATCAGTAAGAGTTTTATAGATGATAAAACGCATTTATAAAAGCCCCAAAAGCGTGTACAAGTGGTATAAAGCATCAGTAAGAGTTTTATCAGCGATACAAAGCATTTATAAAAGCACCAAAAGCGTGTACAAGTGGTATAAAGCATCAGTAAGAGTTTTATAGGTGATAAAAATCATTTATAAAAGCCCCAAAACAGTTTACAATAGTATAAAGCATCAGTAAGAGTTTTATCAGCGATACAAAGCATTTATAAAAGAACCAAAAGCGTGTACAAGTGGTATAAAGTATCAGTAAGAGTTTTATAGGTGATACAAAATATTTATAAAAGCCCCAAAAGCGTTTACAAGTGGTATAAAGCTTTATTAAGAGTTTTATAGGTGATACAAAGCATTTATAAAAGCACCAAAAGCTTGAACAAGTGGTATAAAGCATCAGTAAGAGTTTTATAAGTGATACAAAGCATTTATAAAAGCACCAAAAGCGTGTACAAGTGGTATAAAGCATCAGTAAGAGTTTTATAAGTGATACACAGCATTTATAAAAGCACCAAAAGCTTGTACAAGTGGTATAAAGCATCAGTAAGAGTTTTATCAGCGATACAAAGCATTTATAAAAGCACCAAAAGCTTGAACAAGTGGTATAAAGCATCAGTAAGAGTTTTATAAGTGATACAAAGCATTTATAAAAGCACCAAAAGCGTGTACAAGTGGTATAAAGCATCAGTAAGAGTTTTATAAGTGATACACAGCATTTATAAAAGCACCAAAAGCTTGTACAAGTGGTATAAAGCATCAGTAAGAGTTTTATCAGCGATACAAAGCATTTATAAAAGCACCAAAAGCGTGTACAAGTGGTATAAAGCATCAGTAAGAGTTTTATAAGTGATAAAAAACATTTATAAAAGCACCAAAAGCGTGTACAAGTGGTATAAAGCATCAGTAAGAGTTTTATCAGCGATACAAAGCATTTATAAAAGCACCAAAAGCGTGTACAAGTGGTATAAAGCATCAGTAAGAGTTTTTTCAGCGATACAAAGCATTTATAAAAGCCCCAAAAGCGTGTACAAGTGGTATGAAGCATCAGTAAGAGTTTTATAAGTAATACAAAGCATTTATAAAAGCACCAAAAGCGTGTACAATTGGTATAAAGCATCAGTAAGAGTTTTATCAGCGATACAAAGCATTTATAAAAGCCCCAAAAGCGTGTACAAGTGGTATAAAGGATCAGTAAGAGTTTTATAAGTGATACAAAGCATTTATAAAAGCATCAAAAGTGTGTAAAAGTTGCATAAAGCATCAGTAAGAGTTATCAGCGATACAAAGCATTTATAAAAGAACCAAAAGCGTGTACAAGTAGTAAAAAGCATCAGTAAGAGTTTTATAGGTGATAAAAAGTATTTATCAAAGCCCCAAAAGCGTGTCCAATTGGTATAAAGCATCAGTAAGAGTTTTAAAGGTGATAAAAAGCATTTATAAAAGCCCCAAAAGTGAGTACAAGTGCTATAAAGCATCAGTAAGAGTTTTTTAGGCGATAAAAAACATTTATAAAAGCCCAGAAAGCGTGTACAAGTGGTATAAGGCATCGGTACGGGTTTTTATAGCTAATAAAAAGCATTTATAAAAGGTCCAAAAGCGTGTACAAGTGGTATAAAGCATCAGTAAGAGTTTTATAAGTGATACAAAGCATTTATAAAAGCAACAAAAGCGTGTACAAGTGGTATAAAGCATAAGTAAGAGTTTTATAGGGATAAAAAACATTTATAAAAGCCCCAAAAGCGTGTACAAGAGGTATAAAGCATCAGTAAGAGTTTTATAAGTGATACAAAGCATTTATAAAAGCTCCAAAGCGTGTACAAGTGGTATAAAGCATAAGTAAGTTTTATCAGCGATAAAAGCATTTATAAAAGCCCCAAAAGCGTGTACAAGTGGTATAAAGCATCAGTAAGAGTTTTATAAGTGATAAAAAACATTTTTAAAAGCACCAAAAGCGTGTACAAGTGGTATAAAGCATCAGTAAGAGTTTTTAGCGATACAAAGCATTTATAAAAGCACCAAAAGCGTGTACAAGTGGTATAAAGCATCAGTAAGAGTTTTATAGCGATAAAAGCATTTATAAAAGCCCAAAAGCGTGTACAAGTGGTATAAAGCATCAGTAGAGTTTTATAGTGATAAAAGCATTTATAAAAGCCCAAAAGGTGTACAAGTGTATAAAGCATCAGTAAGAGTTTATCAGCGATACAAAGCATTTATAAAAGCACCAAAAGCGTGTACAAGTGGTATAAAGCATCAGTAGATGCTTTTTATCCCCTATAAAACTCTTACTGATGCTTTATACCACTTGCACACGCCTTTTGATGCTTTTATAAATGCTTTGTATCACTGTATAAAACTCTTACTGATGCTTCATACTGCTTGTACACACTTTTGGGGCTTTTATAAATGCTTTTTATCATCTATAAAAACCCGTACTGATGGTATATACCACTTGTACAAGCTTTTTGGACTTTTATAAATGTTTTTATCCCCTATAAAACTCTTACTGATGCTTTATACCACATGTACCACTTGTACACGCTTTTGCTGCTTTGATAAATGCTACGTATCACCTATAAAACTCTTACTGATGCTTTATACGACTTGTACACGCTTTTGGGGCTTTTATAAATGCTTTGTATTACTTATAAAACTCTTACTGATGCTTTACCACTTGTACACGCTTTTGGTGCTTTTATAAATGCCTTGTATCACTAATATAGTAAAGCTCTTACTGATGCTTTACACCACTTGTACACACTTTTGGTGCTTTTATAAATGCTTTGTATCACTTATAAAACTCATACTGATGCTTTATACCACTTGTACACGCTTTTGGTGCTTTATAAATGCTTTTTATCACTAAAAAACTCTTACTGATGCTTTATACCACTTGTACACGCTTTTGGTGCTTTTATAAATGCTTGTATCACTTATAAAACTCTTACTGATGCTTTATACCACTTGTACACGCTTTTGGTGCTTTTATAAATGCTTTGTATCACTTATAAAACTCTTACTGATGCTTTATACCACTTGTACACGCTTTTGGTGCTTTTATAAATGCTTTGTATCACTTATAAAACTCTTACTGATGCTTTATACCACTTGTACACGCTTTTGGTGCTTTTATAAATGCTTTGTATCACTATAAAACTCTTACTGATGCTTTATACCACTTGTACACGCTTTTGGTGCTTTTATAAATGCTTGTATCACTTATAAAACTCTTACTGATGCTTTATACCACTTGTACACGCTTTTGGTGCTTTTATAAATGCTTTGTATCACCTATAAAACTCTTACTGATGCTTTATACCACTTGTACACGCTTTTGGTGCTTTTATAAATGCTTTGTATCACTTATAAAACTCTTACTGATGCTTTATACCACTTGTACACGCTTTTGGTGCTTTTATAAATGCTTTGTATCACTTATAAAACTCTTACTGATGCTTTATACCACTTGTACACGCTTTTGGTGCTTTTATAAATGCTTTGTATCACTATAAAACTCTTACTGATGCTTTATACCACTTGTACACGCTTTTGGTGCTTTTATAAATGCTTTGTATCACTATAAAACTCTTACTGATGCTTTATACACTTGTACACGCTTTTGGTGCTTTTATAAATGCTTTTTATCACCTATAAAACTCTTACTGATGCTTTATACCACTTGTACACGCTTTTGGGGCTTTTATAAATGCTTTTTATCACTATAAAACTCTTACTGATGCTTTATACCACTTGTACACGCTTTTGGTGCTTTTATAAATGCTTTGTATCACTGATAAAACTCTTACTGATGCTTTATACCACTTGTACACGCTTTTGGTGCTTTTATAAATGCTTTTATCACCTATTAAACTCTTACTGATGCTTTATACCACTTGTACAAGCGTTTGGGTCCTTTTATAAATGCTGTGTATCACTTATGAAACTATTACTGATGCTTTATATCACTTGTACACGCTTTTGGTACCAAAAGCGTGTACAATTGGTATAAAGCATCAGTAAGAGTTTTTTCAGCGATACAAAGCATTTATAAAAGCCCCAAAAGCGTGTACAAGTGGTATGAAGCATCAGTAAGAGTTTTATAAGTGATACAAAGCATTTATAAAAGCATCAACAGTGTGTAAAAGTTGCATAAAGCATCAGTAAGAGTTATCAGCGATACAAAGCATTTATAAAAGAACCAAAAGCGTGTACAAGTAGTAAAAAGCATCAGTAAGAGTTTTATAGGTGATAAAAAGTATTTATCAAAGCCCCAAAAGCGTGTCCAATTGGTATAAAGCATCAGTAAGAGTTTTAAAGGTGATAAAAAGCATTTATAAAAGCCCCAAAAGTGAGTACAAGTGCTATAAAGCATCAGTAAGAGTTTTTTAGGCGATAAAAAAACATCTATAAAAGCCCAGAAAGCGTGTACAAGTGGTATAAGGCATCGGTACGGGTTTTTATAGCTAATAAAAAGCATTTATAAAAGGCCCAAAAGCGTGTACAAGTGGTATAAAGCATCAGTAAGAGTTTTATAAGTGATACAAAGCATTTATAAAAGCATCAAAAGTGTGTAAAAGTGGTATAAAGCATCAGTAAGAGTTTTATAGGGGATAAAAAACATTTATAAAAGCCCCAAAAGCGTGTACAAGAGGTATAAAGCATCAGTAAGAGTTTTATAAGTGATACAAAGCATTTATAAAAGCCCCAAAAGCGTGTACAAGTGGTATAAAGCATCAGTAAGAGTTTTATCAGCGATACAAAGCATTTATAAAAGCACCAAAAGCGTGTACAAGTGGTATAAAGCATCAGTAAGAGTTTTATAAGTGATAAAAAACATTTTTAAAAGCACCAAAAGCGTGTACAAGTGGTATAAAGCATCAGTAAGAGTTTTATCAGCGATACAAAGCATTTATAAAAGCACCAAAAGCGTGTACAAGGGGCATAAAGCATCAGTAAGAGTTATATCAGCGATACAAAGCATTTATAAAGGCCCCAAAAGCGTGTACAAGTGGTATAAAGCATCAGTAAGAGTTTTATAGGTGATAAAAGCATTTATAAAAGCCCCAAAAGCGTGTACAAGTGGTATAAAGCATCAGTAAGAGTTTTATAAGTGATTAATAGCATTTATAAAAGCACCAAAAGTGTGTACAAGTGGTATAAAGCATCAGTAAGAGTATTATCAGCGATACAAAGCATTTATAAAAGCACCAAAAGCGTGTACAAGTGGTATAAAGCATCAGCAAGAGTTATATCAGCGATACAAAGCATTTATAAAAGCCCCAAAAGCGTGTACAAGTAGTATAAAGCATCAGTAATAGTTTTTAGGTGATAAAAAGCATTTATAAAAGCCCCAAAACCGTGTATAAGTAGTATAAAGCATCAGTAAGAGTTTTATCAGCGATACAAAGCATTTATAAAAGCACAAAAAGCGTGTTCAAGTGGTATAAATCATCAGTAAGAGTTTTATAGGTGATACAAAGTATTTATAAAAGCACCAAAAGCGTGTACAAGTGGTATAAAGCATCAGTAAGAGTTTTACAAGTGATACAAAGCATTTATAAAAGCACCAAAAGCGTGTACAAGTGGTATAAAGCATCAGTAAGAGTTGTATAAGTGATACACAGCATTATATAAAAGATCCAAAAGCTTGTACAAGTGGTATAAAGCATCAGTAAGAGTTTTATAGATGATAAAAAGAATTTATAAAAGCACCAAAAGCGTGTACAAGTGGTATAAATAAGAGTTTTATAGGTGATAAAAAGTGTTTATCAAAGCCCCAAAAGCGTGTCCAATGGGTATAAAGCATCAGTAAGAGTTTTAAAGGTGATAAAAAGCATTTATAAAAGCCCCAAAAGCGTTTACAAGCACTAAAAAGTATCAGTAAGAGTTTTTTAGGTGATAAAAACATTTATAAAAGCCCAGAAAGCGTGTACAAGTGGTATAAAGCATCAGTACGGGCTTTTATAGGTAATAAAAAGCATTTATAAAAACCCCAAAAGCGTGTACAAGTGGTATAAAGCATCAGTAAGAGTTTTATAAGTGATACAAAGCATTTATAAAAGCATCAAAAGTGTGTAAAAGTCGTATAAAGCATCAGTAAGAGTTATCAGCGGTACAAAGCATTTATAAAAGCACCAAAAGTGTGTACAAGTGGTATAAAGCATCAGTAAGATGCTTTTTATCCCCTATAAAACTCTTACTGATGCTTTATACCACTTGCACACGCTTTTGATGCTTTTATAAATGCTTTGTATCACTTATAAAACTCTTACTGATGCTTCATACTGCTTGTACACACTTTTGGGGCTTTTATAAATGCTTTTTATCATCTATAAAAACCCGTACTGATGGTATATACCACTTGTACACGCTTTTTGGACTTTTATAAATGTTTTTATCCCCTATAAAACTCTTACTGATGCTTTATACCACATGTACCACTTGTACACGCTTTTGCTGCTTTGATAAATGCTACGTATCACCTATAAAACTCTTACTGATGCTTTATACGACTTGTACACGCTTTTGGGGCTTTTATAAATGCTTTGTATTACCTATTAAACTCTTACTGATGCTTTACCACTTGTACAAGCTTTTGGTGCTTTTATAAATGCTTTGTATCACCTATAAAATTCTTACTGATACTTTATACCACTTGTACACGGTTTTGGGGCTTTTATAAATGCTTAGTATTACTTATAAGACTAATACTGACGCTTTATACCCCTTTTACACGCTTTTGGGGCTTTTACAAATGCTTTTTATCACCTATAAAACTCTTACTGGTGCTTTATACCACTTGTACATGCTTTTGGTGCTTTTATAAATGCTTTGTATTACTTATAAAACTCTGACTGATGCTTTATACCACTTTTACACGCTTTTGGTGCTTTTATAAATGCTTTTTATCACCTAAAAAACTCTTACTGATACTTTATACCACTTGTACACGGTTTTGGGGCTTTTATAAATGCTTAGTATTACTTATAAAACTAATACTGACGCTTTATACCCCTTTTACACGCTTTTGGGGCTTTTACAAATGCTTTTTATCACCTATAAAACTCTTACTGGTGCTTTATACCACTTGTACATGCTTTTGGTGCTTTTATAAATGCTTTGCATTACTTATAAAACTCTGACTGATGCTTTATACCACTTGTACACGCTTTTGGTGCTTTTATAAATGCCTTGTATCACTTATATAGTAAAACTCTTACTGATGCTTTACATCACTTGTACACGCTTTTGGGCCTTTTATAAATGCTTTTTATCACCTATAAATCTCTTACTGATGCTTTCTACCACTTGTACACGCTTTTGGTGCTTTTATAAATGCTTTTTATCACCTATAAAACTCTCACTGATTCTTTATACCACTTGTACACGCTTTCGGGGTTTTTATAAATGCTTTTTATCACCTATTAAACTCTTACTGATGCTTTATACCACTTGTACACGCTTTCGGAGTTTTTATAAATGCTTTTTATCACCTATAAAACTCTCACTGATGCTTTGTACCACTTGTACACTCTTTTGGTTCTTTTATAAATGCTTTGTATAACTTATGAAACTCTTACTGATGCTTTTCCACTTGTACATGGTTTTGGTGCTTTTATAAATGCTTTGTATCACCTATAAAATTCTTACTGATACTTTATACCACTTGTACTCGCTTTTGGTGCTTTTATAAATGCTTTTTATCACCTAAAAAACTCTTACTGATGCCTTATATCACTTGTACACGCTTTTGGGGCTTTTATAAATGCTTTGCATCGCTGATAAGACTCTTACTGATGCTTTATGCTACTTGTACACACTTTTGGGGCTTTTATAAATTCTTTTTATCACCTATAAAACTCTTACTGATGCTTTATACCACTTGTACACGCTTTTGGTGCTTTTATAAATGCTTTGTATCACTTATAAAATTCTTAATGATGCTTCATACCACTTGTACACGCTTTTGTGGCTTTTATAAATGCTGTTTATCACCTATAAAACTCTTACTGATGCTTTATACCACCTGTAAACACTTTTGGTGCTTTTATAAATGCTTTGTATCACTTATAAAACTCTAAAAGATGCTTTATACCACTTGTACACGCTTTTGGTGCTTTTATAAATACTTTGTATCACCTATAAAACTCTTACTGATGCTTTTTACAACTTGTACACGCTTTTTGGTGCTTTTATAAATGCTTTTTATCACCTATAAAACTCTTACTGATGCTTTTTACAACTTGTACACGCTTTTTGGTGCTTTTATAAATGCTTTTTATCACCTATAAAACTCTTACTGATGCCTTATACCACTTGTACACGCTTTTGGGGCTTTTATAAATGCTTTGTATCACTTATAAAACTTTTACTGATGCTTTATACCACTTGTACACGCTTTTGGGGCTTTTATAAATACTTTGTATCACCTATAAAACTCTTACTGATGCTTTTTACAACTTGTACACGCTTTTTGGTGCTTTTATAAATGCTTTTTATCACCTACAAAACTCTTACTGATGCCTTATACCACTTGTACACGCTTTTGGGACTTTTATAAATGCTTTGTATCGCTGATAAAACTCTTACTGATGCTTTATACTACTGGTACATACTTTTGGGGCTTTTATAAATGCTTTTTATTACCTATAAAACTCTTACTGATGCTTTATACCACTTGTACACACTTTTGGGGCTTTTATAAATGCTTTTTATCACCTATAAAACTCTTACTGATGCTTTATACAACTTGTACACGCTTTTTGGTGCTTTTATAAATGCTTTTTATCACCTATTAAACTCTTACTGATGCTTTATACCACTTGTACAAGCTTTTGGTCCTTTTATAAATGCTGTGTATCACGTATAAAACTCTTATTGATGCTTTAAGCCACTTGTACACGCTTTTGGTGCTTTTATAAATGCTTTGTATCACTTACTGATGCTATATACCACTTGTACATGCTATTGGTGCTTTGATAAATGCTTTGTATCACCTATAAAACTCTTACTCATGCTTTATACCACTTGTACACGCTTTTGGGGCTTGTATAAATGCTTTGTATCACTTATAAAACTCTTACTGATGCTTTATACCACTTGTACACACTTTTGGGGCTTTTATAAATGTTTTTTATCACCTATAAAACTCTTACTGATGCTTTATACCACTTATACACACTTTTGGTGCTTTTATAAATGCCTTGTATCACTTCTATAGTAAAGCTCTTACTGATGCTTTACACCACTTGTACACACTTTTGGGGCTTTTATAAATGCTTTTTATCACCTATAAAATTCTTACTGATGCTTTATACCACTTGTACACGCTTTTGGGGCTTTTATAAATGCTTTTTATCACCTATAAAACTCTTACTGATGCTTTATACAACTTGTACACGCTTTTGGGGCTTTTATAAATGCTTTGTTTTGCTGATAAGACTCTTACTGATGCTTTATACCACTTGTACACACTTTTGGTGCTTTTATTAATGCTTTTATTCACCTATAAAACTCTTACTGATACTTTATACCACTTGTAGACACTTTGGGGCTTTTATAAATGCTTTTTATCACCTATAAAACTCTTACTGATGCTTTATACCACTTGTACACGCTTTTGGGGCTTTTATAAATGCTTTGTATCACTTATAAAACTCTTACTGATGCTTCATACTGCTTGTACACACTTTTGGGGCTTTTATAAATGCTTTTTATCATCTATAAAAACCCGTACTGATGGTATTATACCACTTGTACACGCTTTTTGGACTTTTATAAATGTTTTTATCCCCTATAAAATTCTTACTGATGCTTTATACCACTTGTACCACTTGTACACGCTTTTGCTGCTTTGATAAATGCTACGTATCACCTATAAAACTCTTACTGATGCTTTATACGACTTGTACACGCTTTTGGTGCTTTTATAAATGCTTTTTATCACCTAAAAAACTCTTACTGATACTTTATACCACTTGTACACGGTTTTGGAGCTTTTATAAATGCTTAGTATTACTTATAAAACTAATACTGACGCTTTATACCCCTTTTATACGCTTTTGGGGCTTTTACAAATGCTTTTTATCACCTATAAAACTCTTACTGGTGCTTTATACCACTTGTACATGCTTTTGGTGCTTTTATAAATGCTTTGTATTACTTATAAAACTCTGACTGATGCTTTATACCACTTGTACACGCTTTTGGTGCTTTTATAAATGCTTTGTATCACTTATAAAACTCTTACTGATGCTTTACCACTTGTACGAGGTTTTGGTGCTTTTATAAATGCTTTGTATCACCTATAAAATTCTTACTGATACTTTATACCACTTGTACACGCTTTTGGTGCTTTTATAAATGCTTTTTATCACCTAAAAAACTCTTACTGATGCCTTATATCACTTGTACACGCTTTTGGGCTTTTATAAATGCTTTTTATCACATATAAAACTCTTACTGATGCTTTATACCACTTGTACACGCTTTTGGGGCTTTTATAAATGCTTTGCATCGCTGATAAGACTCTTACTGATGCTTTATGCTACTTGTACACACTTCTGGGGCTTTTATAAATTCTTTTTATCACCTATAAAACTCTTACTGATGCTTTATACCACTTGTACACGCTTTTGGTGCTTTTATAAATGCTTTGTATCACTTATAAAAGTCTTAATGATGCTTCATACCACTTGTACACGCTTTTGTGGCTTTTATAAATGCTTTTTATCACCTATAAAACTCTTACTGATGCTTTATACCACCTGTACACACTTTTGGTGCTTTTATAAATGCTTTGTATCACTTATAAAACTCTTACTGATGCTTTATACCACTTGTACACGCTTTTGGTGCTTTTATAAATGCTTTGTATCACTTATAAAACTCTAAAAGATGCTTTATACCACTTGTACACGCTTTTGGTGCTTTTATAAATACTTTGTATCACATATAAAACTCTTACTGATGCTTTTTACAACTTGTACACGCTTTTTGGTGCTTTTATAAATGCTTTTTATCACCTATAAAACTCTTACTGATGCTTTTTACAACTTGTACACGCTTTTTGGTGCTTTTATAAATGCTTTTTATCACCTATAAAACTCTTACTGATGCCTTATACCACTTGTAGACGCTTTTGGGGCTTTTATAAATGCTTTGTATCACTTATAAAATTCTTACTGATGCTTTATACCACTTGTACACGCTTTTGGGGCTTTTATAAATACTTTGTATCACCTATAAAACTCTTACTGATGCTTTTTACAGCTTGTACACGCTTTTTGGTGCTTTTATAAATGCTTTTTATCACCTATAAAACTCTTACTGATGCCTTATACCACTTGTACACGCTTTTGGGACTTTTATAAATGCTTTGTATCGCTGATAAAACTCTTACTGATGCTTTATACTACTGGTACACGCTTTTGGGGCTTTTATAAATGCTTTTTATTACCTATAAAACTCTTACTGATGCTTTATACCACTTGTACACACTTTTGGGGCTTTTATAAATGTTTTTTATCACCTATAAAACTCTTACTGATGCTTTATACCACTTGTACACGCTTTTAGTGCTTTTATAAATGCTTTTTATCACCTATTAAACTCTTACTGATGCTTTATACCACTTGCACAAGCTTTTGGTCCTTTTATAAATGCTGTGTATCACTTATAAAACTCCTACTGATGCTATATACCACTTGTACATGCTATTGGTGCTTTGATAAATGCTTTGTATCACCTATAAAACTCTTACTGATGCTTTATACCACTTGTACACACTTTTGGGGCTTTTATAAATGCTTTTTAACACCTATGAAACTCTTACTGATGCTTTATACCACTTGTACACGCTTTTGGTGCTTTTATAAATGCCTTGTATCACTTCTATAGTAAAGCTCTTACTGATACTTTACACCACTTGTACACACTTTTGGGGCTTTTATAAATGCTTTTTATCACCTATAAAATTCTTACTGATGCTTTATACCACTTGTACACGCTTTTGGGGCTTTTATAAATGCTTTTTATCACCTATAAAACTCTTACTGATGCTTTATACGACTTGTACACGCTTTTGGGGCTTTTATAAATGCTTTGTTTTGCTGATAAGACTCTTACTGATGCTTTATACCACTTGTACACGCTTTTGGTGCTTTTATTAATGCTTTTATCACCTATAAAACTCTTACTGATGCTTTATACCACTTGTAGACACTTTGGGGGCTTTTATAAATGCTTTTTATCACCTATAAAACTCTTACTGATGCTTTTTACCACTTGTACACGCTTTTGGGGCTTTTATAAATGCTTTGTATCGCTGATAAAACTCTTACTGATGCTTTATACCACTTGTACACGCTTTTGGGCTTTTATAAATGCTTTTTATCACCTATAAAATTCTTACTGATGCTTTATACCACTTGCACACGCTTTTGGTGCTTTTATAAAAGCTTTGTATCGCTGATAAAACTCTTACTGATGCATTATACCACTTGTACACGCTTTTGGTGCTTTTATAAATGCTTTGTATCGCTGACAAAACTCTTACTGATGCTTTATACCTCTTGTACACGCTTTTGGTGCTTTTATAAATGTTTGTATCGCTGATAAAACTTTTTCTGATGCTTTATACCACTTGTGCTCGCTTTTGGGACTTTTCTAAATGCTTTCTATCACCTATAAAACTCTTACTGATGCTTTGTACCACTTGAACACGCTTTTGGGGCTTTTATAAATGCTTTGTATCACTTATAAAACTATTACTGATGCTTTATACCACTTGTACACGCTTTTGGTGCTTTTATAAATGCTTTGTATCACTTATAAGACTCTTACTGATGCTTTATACGACATTTACACACTTTCGGGGCTTTTATAAATGCTTTGTATCGCTGATAAGACTCTTACTGATGCCTTATACCACTTGTACACGCTTTTGGGGCTTTTGTAAATACTTTTTATCACCTATAAAACTCTTACTGATGCTTTATACCGCTTGTACACGCTTTTGGTGCTTTTATAAATGCTTTGTATCGCTGATAAAACTCTTACTGATGCTTTATACCACTTGTACACGCTTTTGGTGCTTTTATAAATGCTTTTTATCACCTATAAAACTCTTACTGATGCTTTATACCACTTGTACACGCTTTTTGTGCTTTTATAAATGCTTTGTATCGCTGATAAAACTCTTACTGATGCTTTATACCACTTGTACACGCTTTTGGTGCTTTTATAAATACTTTGTATCACTTATAAAACTCTTACTGATGCTTTATACCTCTTGTACACGCTTTTGGTGCTTTTATAAATGTTTGTATCGCTGATAAAACTTTTTCTGATGCTTTATACCACTTGTGCTCGCTTTTGGGACTTTTCTAAATGCTTTTTATCACCTATAAAACTGTTACTGACGCTTTGTTCCACTTTTACACGCTTTTGGTGCTTTTATAAATGCTTTGTATCACCTCTAAAATTCTTACTGATACTTTATACCATTTGTACAGTCTTTTGGTGCTTTTATAAATGCTTTGTATCACTTATAAGACTCTTACTGATGCTTTATACACATTGTACACGCTTTCGGGGCTTTTATAAATGCTTTGTATCGCTGATAAGACTCTTACTGATGCCTTATACCACTTGTACACGCTTTTGGGGCTTTTGTAAATACTTTTTATCACCTATAAAACTCTTACTGATGCTTTATACCGCTTGTACACGCTTTTGGAGCTTTTATAAAAGCTTTGTATCGCTGATAAAACTCTTACTGATGCTTTATACCGCTTGTACACGCTTTTGGAGCTTTTATAAAAGCTTTGTATCGCTGATAAAACTCTTACTGATGCTTTATACCACTTGTACACGCTTTTGGTGCTTTTATAAATGCTTTGTATCGCTGATAAAACTCTTACTGATGCTTTATACCACTTGTACACGCTTTTGGTGCTTTTATAAATGCTTTGTATCGCTGAAAAAACTTTTACTGATGCTTTATACCACTTGTGTACGCTTTTGGGAATTTTATAAATGCTTTTTATCACCTATAAAACTCTTACTGATGCTTTGCACCACTTGTACACGCTTTTGGGAATTTTATAAATGCTTTTTATCACCTATAAAACTCTTACTGATGCTTTATACCACTTGTACACGCTTTTGGTGCTTTTATAAATGCTTTGTATCGCTGATAAAACTCTTACTGATGCTTTATACCACTTGTACATACTTTTGGTGCTTTTATAAATGCTTTGTATCACTTATAAAACTCTTACTGATGCTTTATACCACTTGTATACGCTTTTGGTGTTTTATAAATGCTTTGTATCACTTACAAAACTCTTACTGATGCTTTATACCACTTTTACACGCTTTTGGTGCTTTTATAAATGCTTTGTATCACCTCTAAAACTCTTACTGATGCTTTATACCACTTGTACACTCTTTTGGTGCTTTTATAAATTCTTTGTATCACTTATAAAACTCTTACTGATGCTTTATACGACATTTACAAACTTTTGGGGCTTTTATAAATGCTTTGTATCGCTGATAAGACTCTTACTGATGCTTTATACCACTTGTACATACTTTTGGTGCTTTTATAAATGCTTTTTATCACTTATAAAACTCTTACTGATGCTTTATACCACTTGTACACGCTTTTGGGGCTTTTGTAAATGCTTTTTATCACCTATAAAACTCTTACTGAAGCTTTATACCACTTGTACATGCTTTTGGGGCTTTTATAAATGCTTTTTATCACCTATAAAACTCTTATTGATGCTTTATACCACTTGTACACGCTTCTTGGGCTTTTATAAATGCTTTGTATTGCTGATAAGACTTATACTGATGCTTTATACCACTTGTGCACACTTTTGATGCTTTTATAAATGCTTTTTATCACCTATAAACTCTTACTGATGCTTTCTACCACTTGTACACGCTTTTGGGTTTTTATAAATGCTTTGTATCGCTGATAAGACTGTTACTGATGCTTTATACCACTTCTACACGCTTTTCGGGCTTTTGTAAATACTTTTTATCACCTATAAAACTCTTACAGATGCTTCATACCACTTGTACACGCTTTTGGTGCATTTATAAATGCTTTGTATCACTTATAAATCTCTTACTGATTCTTTATACCACTTGTACACGCTTTTGGGGCTTTTATAAATGCTTTGTATCGCTTATAAAACTCTTACTGATGCTTTATACCACTTGTAAACGATTTTGGTGCTTTTATAAATGCTTTGTATCGCTGATAAAAATCTTACTGATGCTATATACCACTTGTACACGCTTTTGGTGCTTTTATAAATGCTTTTTATCACCTATAAACTCTTACTGATGCTTTATACCACTTGTACACGCTTTTGGTGCTTTTATAAATGCTTTGTATCGCTGATAAAACTCTTACTAATGCTTTATACCACTTGTAAACGTTTTTGGTGCTTTTATAAATGCTTTTTATCACCTATAAACTCTTACTGATGCTTTATACCACTTGTACACGCTTTTGGTGCTTTTATAAATGCTTTCTATCACTTATAAAACTCTTACTGATGCTTTATACCACTTGTACAAGCTTTTGGGGCTTTTATAAATGCTTTTTATCACCTATAAAACTCTTAATGATGCTTTATACGACATTTACACGCTTTTCGGGCTTTTATAAATGCTTTGTATCGCTGATAAGACTCTTACTGATGCTTTATACCCCTTGTACACGCTTTTGGTGCTTTTATAAATGCTTTCTATCACTTATAAAACTCTTACTGATGCTTTATACCACTTGTACACGCTTTTGGTGCTTTTATAAATGCTTTTTATCACCTATAAACTCTTACTGATGCTTTATACCACTTGTACACGCTTTTGGTGCTTTTATAAATGCTATGTATCGCTGATAAAACTCTTACTAATGCTTTATACCACTTGTAAACGTTTTTGGTGCTTTTATAAATGCTTTTTATCACCTATAAACTCTTACTGATGCTTTATACCACTTGTACACGCTTTTGGTGCTTTTATAAATGCTTTCTATCACTTATAAAACTCTTACTGATGCTTTATACCACTTGTACAAGCTTTTGGGGCTTTTATAAATGCTTTTTATCACCTATAAAACTCTTAATGATGCTTTATACGACATTTACACGCTTTTCGGGCTTTTATAAATGCTTTGTATCGCTGATAAGACTCTTACTGATGCTTTATACCACTTGTACAAGCTTTTGGGGCTTTTATAAATGCTTTTTATCACCTATAAAACTCTTAATGATGCTTTATACGACATTTACACGCTTTTCGGGCTTTTATAAATGCTTTGTATCGCTGATAAGACTCTTACTGATGCTTTATACCACTTGTACAAGCTTTTGGGGCTTTTATAAATGCTTTTTATCACCTATAAAACTCTTAATGATGCTTTATACGACATTTACACGCTTTTCGGGCTTTTATAAATGCTTTGTATCGCTGATAAGACTCTTACTGATGCTTTATACCACTTGTACAAGCTTTTGGGGCTTTTATAAATGCTTTTTATCACCTATAAAACTCTTAATGATGCTTTATACGACATTTACACGCTTTTCGGGCTTTTATAAATGCTTTGTATCGCTGATAAGACTCTTACTGATGCTTTATACCACTTGTACACGCTTTTGGTGCTTTTATAAATGCTTTGTATCGCTGATAAAACTCTTACTAATGCTTTATACCACTTGTACACGCTTTTGGTGCTTTTATAAATGCTTTTTATCACCTATAAACTCTTACTGATGCTTTATACCACTTGTACACGCTTTTGGTGCTTTTATAAATGCTTTCTATCACTTATAAAACTCTTACTGATGCTTTATACCACTTGTACAAGCTTTTGGGGCTTTTATAAATGCTTTTTATCACCTATAAAACTCTTAATGATGCTTTATACGACATTTACACGCTTTTCGGGCTTTTATAAATGCTTTGTATCGCTGATAAGACTCTTACTGATGCTTTATACCACTTGTACAAGCTTTTGGGGCTTTTATAAATGCTTTTTATCACCTATAAAACTCTTAATGATGCTTTATACGACATTTACACGCTTTTCGGGCTTTTATAAATGCTTTGTATCGCTGATAAGACTCTTACTGATGCTTTATACCACTTGTACAAGCTTTTGGGGCTTTTATAAATGCTTTTTATCACCTATAAAACTCTTACTGATGCTTTATACCACATTTACACGCTTTTCGGGCTTTTATAAATGCTTTTTATCACCTATAAAAATCTTACTGATGCTATATACCACTTGTACACGCTTTTGGTGCTTTTATAAATGCTTTTTATCACCTATAAACTCTTACTGATGCTTTATACCACTTGTACAAGCTTTTGGGGCTTTTATAAATGCTTTTTATCACCTATAAAACTCTTAATGATGCTTTATACGACATTTACACGCTTTTCGGGCTTTTATAAATGCTTTTTATCACCTATAAAAATCTTACTGATGCTATATACCACTTGTACACGCTTTTGGTGCTTTTATAAATGCTTTCTATCACTTATAAAACTCTTACTGATGCTTTATACCACTTGTACAAGCTTTTGGGGCTTTTATAAATGCTTTTTATCACCTATAAGACTCTTAATGATGCTTTATACGACATTTACACGCTTTTCGGGCTTTTATAAATGCTTTGTATCGCTGATAAGACTCTTACTGATGCTTTATACCACTTGTAAACGCTTTTGATGCTTTTATAAATGCTTTTTATCACCTATAAAACTCTTACTGATGCTTTATACCACTTGTACACGCTTTTGGTGCTTTTATAAATGCTTTGTATCGCTGATAAAACTCTTACTGATGCTTTATTCCACTTGTACACGCTTTTGGTGCTTTTATAAATGCTTTTTATCACTTATAAAACTCTTACTGATGCTTTGTATGATGCTTTGTATTTATAACACTTGTATTTGCTTTTGGTGCTTTTATAAATGCTTTGTATCGCTGAAAAAACTCTTACTGATCCTTTATACCACTTGTACACGCTTTTGGTGCTTATATAAATGCTTTGCATCACTTATAAAACTCTTACTGATGCTTTATACCACTTGTACACGCTTTTGGGGCTTTAATAAAGGCTTTTTATCAGAGCAGCGTTGCCTATAGTAAAGGCCATACGGCCCCAATGTTTTCTTATTATTTTTTTTTTTTCAGAGGCACTTCATATGGAAGGGGTCGTCGTACAAGCTTCAAAGGGGGCTCATTCAATTGGAAATCGAGAGTTCTAGTGCCCTTTTCAATAGTCGAAAATGATTGGAGGGCAACTAGCCCCACCCCACGCCCATTATTCAACCAAACACATCCAATCAAAATTTTGAGATAGCCATTTTGTTCAGCGTAGTTGATTTCCATATAGAAAATATATTTGTGAGGAGTATACTCCCCCACAACCCTCAGGGCAAGGGTTTTAAGTTATGCCCTGGGGGCATAAAAGGTTTTTGTAGAAGGCGTTGTCGTAGAAACTTTAAAACTGGCTCATTCGATTGGAAACTAAAGAGCCAGTGCCCTTTTTAATAGTCGAAAGTGATTGGTGTGTAACTAGCCCCCCTCCCCCCCCCCAGTCCATCATTTCCCCAAACACATCCAATAAAAATTTTCAGATAGCCATTTTATTCAGTGTAGTTGATTTCGAGATAGAAAATATATTTTTGAGGAGGATACTCCCCCACAGCCCTCAGGGCAAGGGTTTTGAGTTATGCCCTGGGTGCAAATAAGGTTTTTATAGAAGGCGTTGTCGTAGAAACTTCAAAACAGGCTCATTCAATTGGAAATTAAAGGGCTAGTACCCTTTTTAACAGTCGAAAATGATTGGAGGGCAACTAGCCCCCCCCCCTTTCCCCACACCCATCATTACCCCAAACAGATCCAATCAAAATTTTGAGATAGCCATTTTGTTCAGCGTAGTTGATTTCCAGATAGAAAATATATTTTTGAGGATGATACTCCCCCACAACCCTCAGGGCAAGGGTTTTAAGTTATGCCCGGGGGCATATAAGGTTTTTATAGAAGGCGTTGTCGTAGAAACTTCACAACAGGCTCATTCGATTGGAAATTAAAGAGCTAGTGCCCTTTTTAATATTCGAAAGTGATTGGAGTGTAACTAGCCCCCCTCCCCCCCCCACACCCATCATTTCCCCAAACACATCCAATAAAAATTTTCAGATAGCCATTTTGTTCAGCGTATTTGATTTCCAGATAGTTAATATATTTTTGAGGAGGATACTCCCCCACAACCCCCAGGGCAAGGGTTTTAAGTTATGCCCTTGGGGTACATCAGGCTTTTATAGAAGGCGTTGTCGTAGAAACTTCAAAACAGGCTCATTCCATTGGAAATTAAAGGGCTAGTGCCCTTTTTAATAGTCGAAAATAATTGGAGGGCAACTAGCCCCCCCCCCCCTCACGCCCATCATTCCCCCAAACACATCCAATCAAAATTTGAGATAGCCATTTTGTTCAGCATAGTTGATTTCCAGATAGAAAATATATTTTTGAGGAGGACACTCCCCCACAACCCTCAAGGCAAGGGTTTTAAGTTATGCCCTTGGGGTACATCAGGCTTTTATAGAAGGCGTTGTCGTAGAAACTTCAAAACAGGCTCATTCCATTGGAAATTAAAGGGCTAGTGCCCTTTTTAATAGTCGAAAGTGATTGGGGTGCAACTAGCCTCCCCCCCCCACACCCATCATTTCTCCAAACACATCCAATCAAAATTTTGAGATGGCCATTTTATTCTGCATATTTGTTTTCCAGATAGAAAATATGTTTTTGAGGAGGACACTCCCCCAGAACCTTTATCATCGAAGAGCGCAGGAGAATTAGATTATACGATATCTCCAAAAACCCAATTTTTTCCTGATAGAATTTCGACCCCTTGTCCCCCCAAAAGATTTCCAGACGATATGGTTTCCCCTGCAACACCAATAGAGAGGCCCCTGTCATTACAGGAGGAATTGAACAGAGCTGTAGAAACTCCGGGTATTATTGCAGAGAAAACTCCTCCCAAAGATGCAATTAAAACAAATCTGCGAGAAGCAATGGATTTAATAAATTTCCCAATAAAAAAGAGTCAAAGTACATTGTCTAAGAATGAAACCCCCAAGGATGACCAGCAAGGACAATATCATGATATAACTGTGTGCAAGGTCAAGCCTAAACAGTGGACTTCATGGAGGGAAACACTAGTGCAAAGAATGCCCCATCCCTCTGAAGACATAGCATTTAAACAGTGGAGGAACCCCGCAAAAACTTTTGATTCCTCTCAAAGCTCTCTAGAATCCTTCAAATCTCCCGAGTTGAAAACTCAAAGCGAGGACTTAGAGAATAAACCTTCTACTTCCAGAGGAGTAGAAATTTACGAAGGAAGGGGAGATGATACCTCAAAAATGCGAGGTGCAACTTCTAAAAGTTCTAATGCGGAATCATCAGAAACCAGTTCCGAAGAGTTTGACGGCGAATCAGACCATATAGTAGTTAAAGAAATAGGGAAATCAAAACCGACTTCAGCAGCCGCGCACGCGAAAGAAACAAAGTTAAAAGGGCAAGAATTTTTGAAAAAACAATACAAAAAGTTTGATCTTATATCGTTAGCAAAATCTAAAAAGAAAAAACCGCAAGAAACAGAAGAAAAGGTAACGACACAGTCAGGTAGAACGGTTAAGAAACCGGACAGATTAAAATACCCTTAAAAATACAAAAAAAAAGATTTTTATGGATAGGCATCATAAAGGAATAATAATTTAAAAACTTTTAGCTCACAAGTAAAAATCATACAACTATAAAAATGCTGTAGAAAAATTTTGTTCGACATATATCAAGGCTTCGCATGAATCAAAACCGTCTGAGACCGTGTGTTTAACATATATCAGTTCCCGAAAACAAATTCTAATTAAAAAGTCACATTGCATATAATTAATTCGAATAATTTCCTTAAATATAAAAAGTCTACCCGTACCATTCCAGTACGATGTATCCAGTCCAACTGAAAGAAGTCTTGATAGGAAGTACTAAACGAGAAATATTCATACACCTTAGAAATGATCTTTGGTTATTTTCTGTTCCAAGAGAAACTGTGGGAACTTTGTCTTGCTATGATAATACAGAAAGAATAAATCCAAGTTACAAGACAGAATTACTGTTACAAGATGTGGGTACGATAACCATAAAACAAAGATGTCGACTTGTAACTAAAGAGTCTACTGTTCGAACGCCGTTAATTATCACGAGCACAAATGTAATAAGTCCCAAAATAATCAATTTTAAGCAAATTAACCTGTCGTACACTATTCCCAATATAGAGAGGGAGGAAATGGAAACCTCGATATGGTCCAAAATAGAAAATAATAAAGGGACATTAAGGCTTACAAAAATAAGAGAAGCATTAGACTCCCAGATTCCCCTATTTACAAACGTGGACCAGAGATTAACGTATGTAGATAAGAGATACGGACTATTCTCATCCAATTTTTGGTGGAACATACTACTAACCGTATGTTTCGTGTTCGCGATTTCCCTGACCATGAAAATATTACTGACTTTTAATTATGGAAAAATCCTGAGACTAAGAAGGCAAAACCCAAAGGAAGAACATGGGGAAACGGCTGAAATGCAGAAGTTAAACCCGGAACCCCATGAGAACGTCTAAGCCAAGAAAAGGGAAGACATTAGAAAACGAGTGGGTATAGAGGTCTCCACTCGTCCTTGCTATGTCTTGTTCCCTCATTGTAAGTGTCGTTAACGTAAAACCGTGTGGTTATGACGCTGCAACATGCGTTTCTTAAACAACACGGACGTGCGTGAACAATGAAGGCATGAAATATGTTGTAAACTGAGACCTCAAATTTAACAATGTAGAGTAACTTATGTTTAAAGGATTGTTTTAAATCTAAGGGAGAACTATATAAGTGTTGAAGAATTAAATAAGTCTTGTATCGTTGTTTTTTTTTAAACAAATTAGAAAAAATCTCTGTTTTAGATTTCCCAACGAAAACAGTATATATATTTGAAACCGACACGATAATGACATTGTTTTGTCAAAATCAAATTAATTGTATCAATGTTTTTGCTTAATATTGTCTTGTAGTGTAAAATTCACCGTAACAGTAACTAATTATATCGCTTATTATGTATTAAGGCTACTGGATTTTAAAGAATGTGTGATTCTGCCTCGTTATTTTTATTACAGGAAGTGGATTGACATATTGGACATCGATCATTACAATGCGTAGTCCAGTGCAGATACAACCTAGTAGCATCTATTTTCATCATACCTCAACCAATGAAGAGTATTCACCATAGACTCCAGGCAATTTTCGTCCTAGCTTCGTTTACGAAAATTATAGTTACCTTAGATCGTTGTTTCCTCGACCACGAACCATATTACGTATCAGGTAACACTATATTTGAATCTCAGTATCCAGTGCATTATCGAACTATATAATCACATAAATCCTGAGAACCCCATCGACCAGTACAAGATATAAGTACATACATATCACCCTTGATAATCATTATGGACCCATGTACCATACGACTGTATAGTTATGATATTTGACGATCCCAAAAATTATTTATGTGTCGCAGATTCACGCGTCGAATCCCTTTCGACTATTTCTCGGAATCCCTCCTATCACCTCTATCGAATGCGAAAAGTTCATATCTCTGTTATCCCATAAATATTACGAGATAATTTCCGAAAAACGGACCGGGAAACCAACCATTGAATTACAGAAACCGAAATTAACCCCAGTGACTAACCCCTCAGTGACAATATACCCCTCCCACAGGTTAAAGAAAATATGTTGAAGGAGTCACTAAAGTTTGATGTCGACCCATTCCAAATCCAAACATCAATTCCCCTGTGATTAACCAAGGAATCACCGCAAAAGTTAATAGACGCAAGCCAGGCACGAACAATTTTATAAGAGAACTGTAATCTCTAAGTGCACAAACGAACAATTTTATACGAGAATTACATTCTCTATGTGCTTTAAAATATACCAAAAATGATATGCTGAGAAGAAAATGAACGCAGTCCCAGTGTTCAACCCCTTAATGATCAGGCACCTTATGAATTATCCAAAAACAGCAGGTGAAAATGAACTCTGATATCAAAATTCCACACACCAGTACCTGGGAATATCATTTTCCGTTTGATAATTGGAGAAGCAAGATGAACATAACCATGCTCGAACTATTTGGTGAAGAAACTATATTGTAAGTGTTTTTGAATTTTTGCCAAGACGAAAGGAGTGAAGGACCATAATTTACAACAGAAGGATTGAGTACGCTAAAAGACATGAATGGTGATGAAATAGGTGTGAAGTTACATATGTTACATTTTAATAACTTCGATAACTTAAAAATTCCAATATCCTATCAGTAATATTACATAGCAAACGTTCCCAGTGAAAGTCTTCTAATGTTTACCAGTGAACGTGGTGAACGTAACATTGTGTGTTTTAAATCATTCTTTTATGTAGTGTTAGATGTTCAGATAGAGTTATGTGTAGTGTTGTCGCACTATTCATTTAATTTAGCGTAGATAGGAAGCATAGTTATCCTATAGTTAGCAAAAGATAAAAATTTGTAAAAGGTGAATTTTCAAAAAAAAAACTCATAATAAAAGTAGAATAGCCTCAACCTTGTTGGAAATGTAAAAGTCATCAGTGTTAGATGTAGAAAAAAAATCTTTAGTATAGTAGCTAGGCTAGAACCAAAGATAATCTCAGTCCGGTAGATGAACTTTAGATGAGGATGTATAATAAAATAAGAAAAGTAATAGAGAAAATTTTAAGCACCCCCGATTAAGCTTATATAAAAGTATAAAATAATACAATGTCAATTAAAATTACGTAGGACCAATAGTAAATAAATCGCGAATGTTTCAAAAACCCAAGGGCAAGCAAGTCCTAATGACGGGACGTCATTAAATAATGGGAAGGGTAATATGTACCGTGAGTAGTATGTGATATAAATAAAATACAAAAAAAATAAAATTTCTTCTTTCTAAAGATAACTCCGACATAAATTAAACTTCCTCTAATTAAGTTTAAATCTCGTTTCAAAAAGAAAAGTTCTTAATCAGCAAAAAGAGAAACATTTTAGCCTCAACGGCGCTATTCGGTTTTTAATTTCGCCGAGACAATTGGTAATAAAAAAATCACTAGATACAGAGAGTTCACAAGAAGCTTAAGTTATAACGTTTAATCATCAGAAATATTTAAAACAAATTATTGGACGAACAGTGAGTATAATGAAGTTTGTTTTAATTACAAGGTAGTGGCCCCCTCCACAGGACTTGGGCCAATCATGAAAAAGCTAGTAGAGCGCAGAAGCTATATCTGTGTGATATAGTGAAAAAAAGTGTTTTTAAAGGCATTCGTAGATCAGAATTACTATTATTGGCATTCAGGCATTGCAATTCAAATTATCATTATGACGCAGTCATTGTAGAGATTTGGTCATTATTGTTATCTCAGCCACTATTTTCGTCAGTTGAAGTGAGTCACTGTTGTACACATAAATGTAAGTCTCAATAAAACTATTGCTTTTCTATTTGTGTTCCTTTTATCTATATGTCTGTATCTAATCGCACAACAGGTAACTAGTTCGTATGCCCCCATCGACAACGCTCCCAGGAATCTGGTTTCTACATTACATTAGAGGTAATTAATAAGAGATAACTCGAGGAAGCGAGGTTACGCTCCTGGATCGATAGTTGAAGAATTTATAACCTACTATAGCTACGCTTTTTATTTTCTCGCTTTCACCGAGTGGCGCGATCGGTACACCACTTAAATCATATTATTACATTTGTGGCCCCAGACTTCATTACCACGTTTGGCGCATCTTAATCGCCACAGCTTTAAAGCATAATATTACACTTGAAGCGGTCAATCTTTATTACCACAATTGCCTCAGCCCCTTTTGTTATCGCTACATATTTATAAAACCACCAAAAGCGTGTACAAGTGGTACAAAGCATCAGTAAGAGTTTTATCAGCGATACAAAGCATTTATAAAAGCACCAAAAGCGTGTACAAGTGTTATAAAGCATCAGTAAGAGTTTTATCAGCGATATAAAGCATTTATAAAAGCACCAAAAGCGTGTACAAGTGTTATAAAGCATCAGTAAGAGATTTATAAGTGATACAAAGCATTTATAAAAGCACCAAAAGCATGTACAAGTGGTATAAAGCATCAGTAAGAGTTTTATAAGTGATACAAAGCATTTATAAAAGATCCGAAAGCGTGTACAAGTGGTATAAAACATCAGTAAGAGTTTTATAGGTAATAAAAAAAAATTATAAAAGCCCCAAAAGCGTTTACAAGTGGTTAAAAGCATCAGTAAGAGTTTTATAAGTGATAAAAAGCATTTATAAAAGCCCCAAAAGCGTGTAAAAGTGGTATAAAGCATCAGTAAGATTTTTGTAGGTGGTAAACAGCCTTTATAAAAGCCACAAAAGCGTGTACAAGGGGTATAAAGCATCAGTAAGAGTTTTATAAGTGATACAAAGCAATTATAAAAGCACCAAAAGCCGGTACAAGTGGTTAAAGCATCAGTAAGACTTTATCAGCGATACAAAGCATTTATAAAAGCACCAAAAGCGTGTACAAGTGGTATAAAGCATCAGTAAGAGTTTTATAAGTGATACAAAGCATTTATGGTATAAAGCATCAGTAAGAGCTTTATAGGTGATACAAAGCATTTATAAAAGCACCAAAAGCGTCTATAAGTGGTATAAAGCAACAGTAAGAGTTTTATAGGTGATACAAAGCATTTATAAAAGCACCAAAAGCTTGTACAAGTGGTATAAAGCATCAGTAAGAGTTTTATAGATGATACAATGCATTTATAAGAGCACCAACAGCCTGTACAAGTGGTATAAAGCATCAGTAAGAGTCTTATAAGTGATACAAAGCATTTATAAAAGCACCAAAAGCGTGTACAAGTGGTATAAAATGATTAAAAGCATTTATAAAAGCCCGAAAAGCGTGTACAAGTGGCATAAAGCATCAGTAAGAGTTTTATAGGTGATACAAAGCATTTATAAAAGCACCAACAGCCTGTACAAGTGGTATTAAGCATCAGTAAGAGTCTTATAAGTGATACAAAGCATTTATAAAAGCACCAAAAGCGTGTACAAGTGGTATAAAATGATTAAAAGCATTTATAAAAGCCCGAAAAGCGTGTACAAGTGGTATAAAGCATCAGTAAGAGTCTTATAGGTGATAAAAAGGATTTATAAAAGCCCCGACAGCAGGTAAAAGTGGTATAAAGCATCAGTAAGAGTGTTATAGGTGATAAAAAGCATTAATAAAAGCACCAAAAGCGTGTACAAGTGGTATAAAGCAGCAGTAAGAGTTTTATAGGTGATACAAAGCATTTATAAAAGCACCAAAAGCGTGTACAAGTGGTATAAAGCATCAGTAAGAGTTTTATAAGTGATACAAAGCATTTATAAAAGCAACAAAAGCGTGTGCAAGTGGTATAAAGCCTCAGTAAGAGTTTTATAGGTGATACAAAGCATTTATAAAAGCACCAAAAGCGTGTATAAGTGGTATAAAGCATCAGTAAGAGTTTTATAGTTGATACAAAGCATTTATAAAAGCACCAACAGCCTGTACAAGTGGTATAAAGCATCAGTAAGAGTTTTATAGGTGATACAAAGCATTTATAAAAGCACCAAAAGCGTGTACAAGTGGTATAAAATGATTAAAAGCATTTATAAAAGCCCGAAAAGCGTGTACAAGTGGTATAAAGCATCAGTAAGAGTCTTATAGGTGATAAAAAGGATTTATAAAAGCCCCGACAGCAGGTAAAAGTGGTATAAAGCATCAGTAAGAGTGTTATAGGTGATAAAAAGCATTAATAAAAGCACCAAAAGCGTGTACAAGTGGTATAAAGCCTCAGTAAGAGTTTTATAGGTGATACAAAGCATTTATAAAAGCACCAAAAGCGTGTACAAGTGGTATAAAGCATCAGTAAGAGTTTTATAAGTGATACAAAGCATTTATAAAAGCAACAAAAGCATGTACAAGTGGTATAAAGCCTCAGTAAGAGTTTTATAGGTGATACAAAGCATTTATAAAAGCACCAAAAGCGTGCACAAGTGGTATAAAGCATCAGTAAGAGTTGTATAGGTAATAAAAAGCATTTATAAAAACCCCAAAAACGTTTACACGTGGTATAAAGCATCAGTAAGAGTTTTACAGGTGACAAAAATCATTTATAAAAACACCAAAAGCGTGTATAAGTGGTATAAAGCATCAGTAGGAGTTTGACAGGTGATAAAAAGCATTTATAAAAGCACCAAAAGCGTGTACAAGTGGTATAAAGCATCAGTAAGAGTTTTACAGGTGATAAAAAGCATTTATAAAAGCACCAAAAGCGTTTACAAGTGGTATAAAGCATCAGTAAGAGTTTTATAGGTGATACAAACCATTTATAAAAGCACCAAAAGCGTGTACAAGTGGTATAAAGCTATTAAAAGCATTTATAAAAGCCCGAAAAGCGTGTACAAGTGGTATAAAGCATCACTAAGAGTTTTATAGGTGATAAAAAGAATTTATAAAAGCCCCAAAAGCGTGTACAAGTGGTATAAAGCATCAGTAAGAGTTTTATAGGTGATAAAAAGCATTTATAAAAGCACCAAAAGCGTGTACAAGTGGTATAAAGCATCAGTAAGAGTCTTATAGGTGATACAAAGCATTTATAAAAGCACCAAAAGCGTGTACAAGTGGTATAAAGCATCAGTAAGAGTTTTATAAGGGATACAAAGCATTTATAAAAGCAACAAAAGCGCGTACAAGTGGTATAAAGCATCAGTAAGAGTTACATAGGTGATACAAAGCATTTATAAAAGCACCAAAAGCGTGTACAAGTGGTATAAAGCATCAGTAGGAGTTTGACAGGTGATAAAAGGTATTTATAAAAGCACCAAAAGCGTGTAAAAGTGGTACAAAGCATCAGTAAGAGTTTTATAGGTGATACAAAGCATTTATAAAAGCACCAAAAGCCTGTACAAGTGGTATAAAGCATCAGTAAGAGTTTTATAAGTGGTACAAAGCATTTATAAAAGCACCAAAAGCGTTTACAAGTGGTATAAAGTATCAGTAAGAGTTTTATAGGTGATAAAAAACCTTTATAAAAGCACCAAAGGCGCGTACAAGTGGTATAAAGCATCAGTAAGAGTTTTATAGGTGATACAAAGTATTTATAAAAGCACCAAAAGCGTTTACAAGTGGTATAAAGCATCCTTAGGAGTTTGACAGGTGATAAAAAGTATTTTTAAAAGCACCAAAAGCGTGTATAAGTGGTACAAAGCATCAGTAAGAGTTTTATAGGTGATACAAAGCATATATAAAAGCACCAAAAGCCTGTACAAGTGGTATAAAGCATCAGTAAGAGTTTTATAAGTGGTACAAAGCATTTATAAAAGCACCAAAAGCGTTTACAAGTGGTATAAAGTATCAGTAAGAGTTTTATAGGTGATACAAAGCATTTATAAAAGCACCAAAAGCGTGTCTAAGTGGTATAAAGTATCAGTAAGAGTTTTATAGGTGATACAAAGCATTTATAAAAGCACCAAAAGCGTGTATAAGTGGTATAAAGCATCAGTAAGAGTTTTATAGGTGATACAAAGCATTTATAAAAGCACCAAAAGCGTCTACAAGTGGTATAAAGTGATTAAAAGCATTTATAAAAGCCCGAAAAGCGTGTACAAGTGGTATAAAGCATCAGTAAGAGTTTTACAGGTGATGCAAAGCATTTATAAAAGCACCAAAAGCGTGTACAAGTGGTATAAAGTCTTCTTTGAAAAACTTATTTTGTGGAAAAAGCTTTTTAAATTGTTTTTTGTTCGTTTACGATTGGCATTGTCATTTTCATGGAAAAAGAAAATGATTATACTTTTTGATTTTTTTTTTTTTTTTTTTGTATTAGAATCCATAGTTTGACTTAGTTTTCCTACGTTTGAGAAGATTTTTTTCACACTTTTCACTCTTTTGAAAATCTTGAGGTATTTAGCAGTTTTTAATTTAGTTCTTTACTTTTTCGAGTTGATGGGAAAAAGAAAACTTAATACCATTCCAAAAAATTATAAGAGTTCTATAGGTGATTAATTAAAAAAGACTTTCCGAAAATAAGTTTTTCAAAGAAAAGTAAAGGCCATTTTAAACTTAAGCTCAGGAGATACAAATACCTTTTAAAATTCAAACTCAAAACGACCAGAAATTACTATTAAAGAATAAATGAAACCCAAAACCAACAGAAATTAAATAAACAATCATAGCAAAAAACATACAACAAGTAATAATATAAATGAATAAATAGATCTTAAAGCGAGTAATGCTTAGATTAAATATGAAAATCAAGCTTAAAACGAAAACAAATATTTTGCTATTAAAGTATAAATGAAACTTAAAACGAACAGAAATTAAATAAACAATCAATGCAAACAAACATACAATATATATTAATATAAATGAATAAATAAATCATGCCCTTTGACCACCGGGATAAACTTACAATATTTTGATTTAGGTAAGATATAAGAGCAGAAGCAGTAATAGTAGTAGCCTGAAAGTTACAAGTTAATGCCCTCAGTCGTTCCTGTGTTATTTCTGAGATGTCTTATTGGCAACCAGCATATACACAGTGTCTTTTGATTTAGTTATAAGGCAGCATCTAGTTCTAAAGGATAATGGGTAAATTGCATATCTCTGGAGAGTTTACATGCCCAATAGACCTAAGAACATAGTCACTGGATCTTGCAACTATGCTAAAGAAAACGGTTAAATAAAATTTTGAGTGGATGTGATCACAAAATTAACGGGCTTCGGGAGAGGGCTTGTCCTCCAATCAGCCTTGGCTCTTAAGAAAGGTACTAGAACTTTTAATTTCAAATTGGATAAGTTCTTAAAAGTTTCGGAGAAATTTCTATCTATGGTAGAGAGCAATATGGCTAAGTGAACTTGTGCTGGGTTGAAAATTCTTTGTCCAAGGGGTACGGGTTCATTCCCTGGCGTGGCCAGTTATTTGGTTTGGGATGAGGGTCAGTGGTGTATCTCTTTAAGCTCAGCCAGAGCTAACCCAGCTCTAAATGGGTACCTGGAGAAATCTGGGGAAGGTAAGAAGGAAAAGTGTGTTAAAGCACAGGACGGCTGCCCCCCTCCCATTGCACTTCCCGGCTGAAGGGCCACAAAACGGAGATCAGCTCCACCGGTTTGGACCCTAAGGATCTAGTGCCGTCATATTTACTTACAATCTATGGTAGTGCTGCGCTGTCCATGCTTTTGCTTTATATGTCCTTTTAAAAACCTTCGTCCATATAGTTTTATCGTTTAATTGAAAATCCCCCTTTAATCTTTCCCTAAGAGTTTCACCTTAATACCCTTGCCACCATTAATTGCAGCAATCGCAGCAATAGCGTTAATAGTATATACATAGTGCGTTCTGAAAAGTTAAAAATCTGTCACAACTTACACTGAAAGATCCAACTTAGATGTTCTTGAAAAATTGTTGAACACCCTTTTAACAGTTCTTGTCACCCTTTCTCCTATATACCAATAGCTTTAGAAGCAGTAGTAGAAGTAGCAGAATTACTAGTCTTAGCCTTAGTTTTAATAGCAGTAGTAATAGTACTACCAGTAAGAGTAGCAGCAGTGCGAGTAGAAGCATTAGCATTACGATGTAAATAGTTTCTTTTGGTAGATCAACATCACCCTCAACATGCCCTGTAAGTTTCAATTTCACGCACCAAACTTTTCCTAAAATGTTGCTGATATGCCCCCTTGACAACAGGCATACAGAAGGCCGGTTGCGATTGATTTCGTCTTTCCACTTCAATATATCTGGAAATTTTACCTTCATATCATCAGGCTTAGTTGCAATAATAGTCACAGTAGTAGTATTGGCACTAGTGGTAGAATTAACCGCAATAATACTAGTACTAGTAGCACCAGTAGTATTAACATATTGCTTTTGGTCAGTTGAAAATCCCTTTTGTAAAGTCCTGAAAGTTTTAACTTCATGACATTACCGACATGCCTTTTGGTAACCTTTATATTGATTTACTTTCTGAAGTTTAATCTCCATTTCCAATCAAATGAGCCTCCTCTAAGGCTTGTACGATCACCCCTTCTAAAAAAAACTTTTAACGCCCCTCATGCCATAACTTAAAACCCTTGACCCTAGGCTTTGGTGTTTGTGTCAACCCTGGGACATTGTTATATGCTCTTTGGACAATCTTAAACAAAATTGCTATATCAAAATTTCGATCAGATACATTTGGGTAAAAAGCGTGTGTGGGGGAGGGGGGGGGGGGCTTGTTACGCTCCGATCATTTTTGAATATAAAAAAGGGAACTAGAACTTTCATTTCTAATCAAATGAGCCACTTCCAGATTTCATAAAGCCACCCCTTTAATAAAAACTTTATATGCCTCGGGCGGCTTAACTTACTGCCCTTGCCCCTGGCCCTGAGGGTTTGTGTCACTCAGAAGGCATTGTTAAATGCTGTCTGCATTATTTTGAACAAAATGGCTTTCTCAAATTTTGATCAGATGGATTTGGGAGAAAAGAGGGTGCGGGGGGGGGGGTCCCTCTTGACTCTAATAAAGGTAACTAGAGCTTCCGATTTCACATCGAATGAGAAGTCTGCAAAGCTTATAAGACTATCCCTTCTAAAACAAACTTAAATGTTAAGACTAGTCAACTAATAAAACTTCTAGCGCTTGGTGGCAGGGCTCTGGGGGGTATCCGTAAAGACGCAATTACTGGGCATTTATTACTCGAACAAAATGGCTATCTCAAAAAGTTGATAGAATATTTTTGTATAAATGATGGACGTGGAGAACTGGTAGCAGTCCAATCATGTTTGATTCTGAAAAAGGACACTAGAACTTTATGTTTCTAACTGAATGAGCTCTTTTCAAAGTCTCAACGACAACTCTTTGTCCGCAGTGCCATGGTAATAAAAAAACAACAACAACACATTGTGCCCACATCACCTATTACGTAGGCAGTGCTGTTGCATAAGTAATATTTTTCTTTAATTCGAAAATTCGGTACAATTTTGCCGAACTGTTACAAATTCATTACATTTGCATCAGAATTCAGCGATTTTTTTGATAGCTGGAATTAGAACTCTCGCAGTTCATTGTTATAAAAATACTGATGTCTCGCAACTTGTATTTCTCTTTGTGACTTTTTCTGTGTGAGCGTACTTTTAAATTGTTCTTTTCAAACAATTGGCCTCAAATTTAAAACTTTAAGAACGAGGCCCATTAAGTTCCATCCTAAAGGTAGGCCTGTTTGATTATACTAGGATTTGACACATTAGTAATACGTAAAGGTACAGATTACCTACCCCTGACCAGACAATTTATTTTCTAGTCTATATCATTCTGTCAATTGGGCTGTAAAGTTGCACATATAGGCCTACAGTACAGTAGAAACAGGATGTAACAAAATCACTTTACTTTATATCCTAGTTCTATTGACTAGACCTTTGCACCTACGTTTACCCTTAAATGATTAGTGGTTTTCTCAGCTAATTATTTATATATTGTTGATCAGGTCAGGAATAAGCAGTCAATAGCACTAGGCTAACTTTGGAAGGCTTCTCATTTAGAGGAGGCTGTGCTGTTATCAATAATAAAAAAAACTTGAGGTACCTTGTCTGATTGCAATGCCTAGGGATGCATACTGCTGCTCTGCCTCCTTTAGAGCTGACACCCCTGAGTTTTTGCCACTGCTAACAGCACTGCCTCCTCTAAATGAGATGCTTTCTAAAGTTAGTGCCACAGACACCTCTCAAAATTTCCAGAATCTTGGTTTCCAGATTCTGTGTTAATGTTTTCTTTGAATATGATCTGGAACATGAAGCCAGACCAAAGCACCCCAGACACATCTAGAAAAAAGGGGCATTTGAGATTCCAGGTTTCTGGATTCTGGGAGATTTTGTGCTAAAAAAAAATATTTTAAGGGTGGAAGAAATAGAATAAGAAATTAAAAATTGACTTTAATAAACATGAATACAAAATGATTGTAAAAGCTCTGAATTGCTAGAAAGTGGGAGTAAAAAAAACCATCTGTGGGCTCTTTTTTTGGACTGACTTCACTATCCAGAAAGCCCAGAATCTGTAAATTCTGAGAGGTGAAGACCCAGCTTTAGATTATGTGTTCTTGTTTGTAGAGACAATCTGACCATTTGTATTAGCCTATGGACAAAAATTATTAGGGTATTATGTATTACATTCACAACATCTTTTAGCTGCTCTTCCATTTTGAAGGAAATAAATTAATAATAACAATGATAAAAAAAGAGAAAAGAAGGGCAATGGAAGAGGTTGTTTATTTTGTAGCAAGTACTGTTTGAAGGAAGATGTGTGTGTTGCACTTTGTGCAACATGCACTAAAATTTTTGGTGTCTTGTACATTTTTCCAAAAGAGTACATTTTTAGAGCTTTGTCAGGTACAAATTAAAATTTTGACATAACAATACTGATGTGGATGCTAGACTGCTAATATCAAAGAATAAAGGATTTATTAAACATATTGATTATGTTGGTAATTTCTAGAATTTAATTTTATGCTCAACCATCTTATGTTTTGATTTGAATAACCAAGTATGTATTTTTTGTACTGTGTTCTATTTTTAGATTTAAACAGCCAAGAATTTATTTGTTGTGCTGTGCCTCCAACTAGAAGTTTTGATGTTTCTTTCTATTGTTGTGCACTTTTTTTAATCATTTTAAACAGTCTCTGAAAAACTAGTGGCCTTTTTTGGTGAGCTGAAAAAGAAAATTTAGTTATTATACTTAATTTCCATTGTTTGAACTAGCAGAAAGCTGTTAGACCAATATTTGTAAGAAGACAAGAATTGATTAGACTTTGAAAGCAAAACCAGAATGCTTGAGGGAAGTGATTCTGGTTGCTGGTTTTTGCTTTTAGATTCAAATTAATTGTCTCACAGGCATAGTATAACTTTCAATTTTGACTCTTTTTCCCATTGTGTTTTTATCAGCTTGTTGAAGAAATTAACAGCATTTTTGAAATTCTAGTGTTGCTACTTTTTGCTATCTTGGAAAGTGGTTAGGTTACAAAAATGGAATTTTCAGTAATAAATCCAGGGCCAAAAACACACTCTGGGAAGGTATTGCCAAGCTTCCATGTTGACCCTCTTCTGATTTATAAGTCTTAGAAATTTGCCTACTTGGCAGGTCTATACCTATTGAAATTTTGACAAAGAACATTTTACCTTAATTTTTAGTTATCAGTTTCTTTTTCTCTGGTTTTAGTTCTGAAAATGCAATTCCTGTTATTTGAGTAGAATTTTAATCCATATGAATTTATTTTTTTCAAAATTTAGGAAATGTATTTGTGAAGCTGAAAACAGTTTTGTTGTACTTCATTTAAGCAGAAGATATATTTTGCAAAGCTTTATTTTTATAACACAAAGAATTTTAAAGTTCATCAAAGGTCAAGGCCCTCTAAAAGGAGAAAGAAAGGTAGTTACTTCAAAATACCTTCCTTGGACATACTCTAGTCTGTAGGTATATCCCTGAAAGTTTCATTTTCCTAACCTATCCCCTTTCTAAGATAGCAAAAATTAGCTAAACTTGAATTTTACCCTATGACAATCTCCCCAATGATCCCATATATTTGGCCTGATGATATTTTTAATTATTGTTGAATACTGTTATATGTGAGAGTCTCTTTGTTGAAATGTGTTTTGTGTAGTGTATTGACTTGATACAATCTAATGTCTTTTTTGGTAAAATTCTAGTTTAGCTACTTTTTGCTATCTTATAAAGGGGCTAGGTTAGGAAAAATGAAACTTTCAGTAATGAATTCACAGCCAAAAAGATTCTCTTTGAAGGTATTTCCAAGGTTCTATGTTTACCCTCTTCTGATTTCTATATCTTAAAAATATGTCTAGGCTACATGATATGTCCATACCTATTGAAATTTTGATGAAACAACATTTACCTTAATTTTCAGTTATTAGTTTCTTTTTCTGTAGTTCTGAAAATGCAATTCCTGTTATTTGAGTAGAATTTTAAGCCTTATGAATGTTTTTTTCCTAAATTTAGGAAATGTATTTTTAGATCTTTGAAACCTTGTAAATTGGGATTGAGCAAAGTTGTGAAGCTGAAAATAGTTTTCTTGTTCTTTATCTAAGCAGAAGATCTATTTTACAAGGTTTCACTTTTATAACTCACAGATTTTTAAAGATCAGTGCCCTCTAGAGGGAGAAGGAGTGATGGTAGGTACTTCAAAATACCTTTCCAGGACTCATTTTCCTCTAAGGAGTAGGCTAGGCCTAGGCTTTTACAAAATTCTGAAAACTGCTTTGAAAAAGGTATTTTTTTCTGAGGAATATTTAGATAGATACAAGGTACATTTAGAATAAAATAAATTTATCAGATGAATTTCCTCCCTCCCCCCTGAACTCATAAAAATTTAATACATATATCTCTGACAATTCAAGCTTTAGTTAACCATTAGAGGAAGCAGTTGAGTAAAGTATATGTGTGTTTTCTAGTATTTTAAAGTGGTTTTCAGAATTTTTATTGTCTTTCTAGAGAGTAGAAATTATGTACTTGTATCATCTCTGAAAACTTATTTAAAATACTTGGTAGCACTCTGGACTTATGAAAAACAATATAAATTTGATATTTTTGTTGATGATATTTTTAGAAAATAGATACAAATTTGTAGTTACCACTGGGGGCTTTTGGCCACATATTGGCTGTTTTACCTTTTGATGTTGTCCTTTTCTTTTTTTTTCTTATTTTTGACTTCTTTTTAAGTTATTCATACAAATTTGTTTTTCCTATAAAATAAAGATGTTCTTCTTCATTTGTGAGGGGCAACACTTTTCTTTCTCTGCTAAATTGTCATTTTGCTTCACAGGAAACACAGAAAATAATAAGCTGTATGACTATTTAGTGATGAGATGTTAGGAAATGCAATTAGAAATAATATCTATTGAAAATACATATTTAAGCAGTTTTTGAGTTGAATAATACAATCAAAAGTCTGCATTTGGCCTATTTAGTAATACAACCTGCAGCTTTGAAAATACAAAAACACAAAACAACAACAAGAAAATACATATTTAAAGAGTTTTCAGTAATATGCTACAAATCAAGAGTCTGCATATGACCTATTTAATAATACAACCCATAACTTTGAAAAAGCAAAAACATAAAACAGCAACAAACCAGGAAAAGATTATTTACTTTCAGATTTGAAGCCACATCATCACAAAATGTAAGAATCCATAGGCTAGGTTGTTAACTGATGGGGCTACAATAAGCTTGTAGAGAAAGAATTTGAATTTTTATACCTTAAATTTAACATTGAAAATTAGAATATTAAGAAGATAGGATTTTAAGATGCTAGGTCTTTTGATGATACCCAGTGACAGATTGTGGGTTTTGAGAAGAGGGGGGGGGGGGTTGAGAGTAACTGAAACTAGCAAAACAAAGCAGAGAGCAGAATCATTATAGGATTGGTTTGTTATCAATGGGAAATCAGGGATGAAAGTTTTAGTGACAAATGTGCTATTGCATAGCAGTATTCTCTCAAAACTAAAAAGTTAAATGTGTATCTTTTCAACAATGGTGACTCAGGATTTTCACTTGAACACATATTAGATTTATTGGACAAAAATTGTAGTTTTACAGCTTAAATGTCATATTGCTTTTCCAGCAATGCAACCCTTAACGTCCCAAAAAATTCCTAATTTACCAAAATGGACATAGCTTTAGAATTGTGTTTTATCTTGAATACAAACATAAATTTTATTTCTGCTGCAAATTTGCTTTATCCACCTCCTCCCTCCACTGGTCAAATATATACTCTGAACTGTGTATATACACATAACTTTTCCATATATCACTCTTTCCCTTGATGTTGATCTAACACTATCAAAACTATTGAAAATTCATTACAAGTATACACATTAAGAGTGTATATTTGACTATTAGTGGATGTAGGGGAGTAAAATAAAGTTGTAATGGAAAGCAATGTAAAGTTAAAGTTGAAAATTTATCAGTGGTCACAGATATTGGCCCAGGACTTAGGAACCAAGAGACAACACATTTTTTTACTTAATGGAAATATGTTAATAAAACCGTTATTACTTCATGATATGCAGAAAAGTGACATTTTACTAGCCTTTTTACACAGTTCAGCAAAAACTGTGGCAAATTTAATGATAATTATTTTGCTGGCATTGATATAAGGGGAATATAAAAGTGAAAACATGATAATTATTTTGTCTTCAAAAGTAATTTTATTGCCTTCTGTGAACGATAAAGTGATGTCTAGTTTCAACAACTCCAATGTAGGTACTTAGCCAAGATTATTTTCCCAAGTGTCATGAGATCAGTGCAGAAAATTGTTTTAACACTGAATATATAATGTATTACAGGATTTGATCAGCAGAGGGGAGAGGGTATGCATTGTTAAAATAAGACTTGTAATAGAAAGGAGAATAAGATACAGGATGCTGTGGCATTACTTGTATTTTTAAAACTTTTGTTAAGTAGCATCAGAAGCTGAGTGTTTTTCTTACAATGATTTAAGCAACTTAAATTCGACTCATTTGTGACGGGAATATATGCTATTTATCCAGAAAAAGTATCAAACAGTTTTTTCACTGTGTCCCCAGCTAAGTTTGGGAATCATCTCAAAATTTATCAAAACCTCTAGCTAACGATTTTCCCATCAAGCATGTTTATGCTGTTTAGAATAGGAGAGTAACTAACATTGTTAGAGAAACAAGAGAGAGAATTTCCCTAACAAATTTAATCACTGTTGGAGTGTTTAGGGTGATATATTCATAAACTAGATAATGCAGTAAAGCAGAATTTATAGTTTCTACTATTATTGGAATTGAACTTGTGAATACAAGTTGAACTTGTGATTGCAATTGTGTCTCTGTCTTCATCCCTTAACCTGTCTATAGTACTTTGCTATATCTTTAAGCTAATTTAGGCCTGGTTATGAATGGTTTTAAAATATAATTTCAATCATTTTCAAATTAGATAAAAAAGAGTTTTCAACTTAAAGTAAGAAGCAACATTAAAACTTGAACAAACAGAAATAATCTTCATATGTTGAGGGCTGCCCCATTCTCAATATATTCATCCTAAAGTTTTTAAATACTTTCAAAAGGTTTCTTATTCCTATAAAACAGATTTTGTGTTTCAGAAGTTGCTCTTAAAGAATTGGGATAAAATTTGTGCTTCTTGTATAAAAACAATGTATTGAGGAGGGGGCAGCCGCCCTCATACTTTTAGTTGAAAAAAAAAAATTTATTTAGTTGTAGGTCGTGTTTTCAACTAGTGATTTGAGTTTAGTACTCTGTTTGAGTTCATCCTCTCCCTATCTTTTGGACCATTGGTATAACACAATCCTCAATGAAAAAAAAAAAAAATTGAAAGCAAATAAAAGCCCATCTGTGATATTTTCTCTGAAAAAAATTCCAACTTTTGTAGATAGAATCTTGAATCCCTTAGAGTTTGATTTTCTTATAGTATAATTTTATTAAGAATACTTGTATTTTTCCATGTGTCTCCCTCCTTTTTTGAAATTCAAGCAAATTTTCTCAGACTTGTGGCTTTTGATGGGTAACATGAAACTTCATCACTTTTATATATTTGGAGTCAGCAGTAAAATAATTTTTTTATCATTTATTGTTGCCAAAGTTCTTTTGTTTAGAGTTACAGTTACTATTATGATGAGTCACTTCTTACTTAAACAAATTAAACATTGGATTCAGATATAAGAAGCAGGCTATTTTAGGGAAACTATTTTAGCAGATATTAGAGGATAAGAGACTTATTAGTCCAACAATTTTTTCTCTAATTCCTTTAATTTTGTTTTCTATATGAATGTGTTGCCCAAAAATGGCAATTCACCCTGAAGTATTTTAAAATTAGATGTCAATTATTTTCCTGTCAGGGCTGTTTTTTTTATATATATATTTTATAAGCTAAATAATTGATTTTTGTTTATGTCTAGTTTTGGATTCATTATAGCTGCGTTTTGTATACCTTGCCAGTAGGAATAGCTATAAATGGACTCTTGGAAATATGTGACTAGTGTAGCCCAAATTTCAACTACTTTTGATGAAGACTAAAGTTAGTTTTGTTCAGGCAGTAGTAAACTAAGTAACAGCATAGTAGCTAAGAAGACTAATAAAGTTCTCTAAACTCATATGTGATCAACCTTATGTTAAATATTTAAATTAAGCCTTGGCACTGTTTCTGTTTTTCAGAATGGATTAAAACAGATGATACAAAAACAGAACGGAAATACAAACAGGTCTATCAAAAGCAGGTGACTTGTTTCTGCTTTCTGTTCTGTTTTACTTTTTGGAAAAAAAGAAAACAGCTGTTTTTATAAGAATAACAGCTGTTTTGCTGTTAAACCTAAATGTAGTTGAATTACATTTTGATTCAGAAGAATCAACCATTCCTGCTCAGACAGTTCCAGTTCTGTGATCGGAATAACTCGAAAATTAAGGTCATAATATTTCTGAAGGGCAGACTTTCTCTGGAGGGAGGAACTAATTATGGTTTGTGTTTTGTTCCAGCAAACTTTCACGTAACGTGGTATGGGTATATCACCACTCAGGCCTACAACTTTGCAAAGCCCTTCAAATTTGTCATGTTAGATATTCGATTTTTTCCGTAATTCAAAGATATTCAATACCAAAATTGTCATTTTACGAGTCTCAGCGTCGGCTGACAGTCTCAAAGACAAAGGGTTCATTAGCAAAAATTTGTTACTACAGGAAGCTTTTCAAGCAATTTTGGAAAAATTAAAAAGGATCTAAGATGTGTCAACAGTTTGAAAAGTAAACGAGAGGCTAATTTAAAACAAAGGAAACCCATAATCTCTTGGCAATTGTTTCAATCAATGCATTGAGCACAATAGGAAACTTTAAAAGCTGGCAAATTATTCAATGAGACTTCTTTTGAGATGATTTTTAATGTTTTCCTAGCAGATATACTAGAATATTTTTAGGGACTGCCCTATCCAGAAAATTTTCACAGATTCCTTTAATTTTACTTTCTATATGAACATTTTGTCCAGAAATAGCAAATTACCCTGCAATATTTTAAAAGAAGACTTTATTGTCTCGTTGTCTAGGTTGACTTTTTTATATATATTTTATAAGCTAAATAATTAATTTCTGTTTGGATCTGCTTTTAGATACAATATTATAGCATTTTGTAAGCCATGCTTGTAGGAATAACTATATGTGGACTCTTGAAAATATATAATTAGTGTAGCAAAAATTGTTACTACTTTTGGTAAAGACTAAAGTTAGTTTTTTCCTGCAATAGTTAACTAAGCGACAACATTTTAGCCAAGAGGACAAATAAGGCTCTCTAAAATCATTAGTGATCAACCATATGCTACATATTAAAATTATTTACTGAATAGTCGCTTTCATCAGCTTGACTCTCAAGTTGATTTGAAGTCAGCAGTAAATTATATTTTAAGTTTTATTAACAATAGGGTTTTAAGCATTGAAACCATCATTAACCTATCATTGCATCAATTCTGCAGGTTTTTCAAGTATGAGTAGGGTTTTTCGTGGGTCCTAGTTTAGATTTTGAATTTGATGGAGAAAGTGTGCCATTTTAAAGTTTAAGATAACCTAGAATCGCCAGTTTTCCTATGGAAATTGGTTCAGAATCAAATTTCAAATACACAATTTTCCATCTTTTGTTACCTCATCTAGAAAAAGAAAGAGGAAAAAGCCTCCCATTTTGAACTGTGTTCATTGGCAAAGCAGCTTAACCAGCTACCAAACTTGCTCCTCTGCCTTTGTTTTAACTTTAGTTCAGATTGCGAAAATATCAATTATCTAGCACATAAGTTTTTCCATGCTAGAACAGTTTAAAAAAAAAAACTGTTTTTAAGTTCAACATCTCAGTTTCAAAAAATAGAAATGAAGTTTAATCATATACCTAATGTTTTTGATTGCTGAGGGAGGTGAACCTAAGCTTGAAAGTGTATTAAGAAAAATTGTTTTTACACTGCTTCATATGTGTCTTAATAGCTTGTCTGTTTCTAGGAGCTTTTTGCTTCTATTGTCCTGCGTAAAACTGGCGTACAACATCCAAATGTTATTGATTGTATTATACGTTTCATAATTGGCATTATCTCTGTATTGAGATTCCATTATGGACCTGCCTCAAATTCCAAATGTAGTGGAAGTCATCACCCCATTTGTATCTTCTGTAATTAAAAATGGTCTGTTATCCAACTAAATTTTTGAAATAAACCAAAAACTGCTTTGATAAATTTTTATATTTTTCAACTCTGATTGCTAATCTTGTTCTTTTCAGTAAAACGAAAAAACAATTTATGCAAGGCCATACACAATTAGAACTAACCCTTAAGAGCTAAGGGGGAATAGAATTGAGATGAGTAATTGAAGTTAATTCTGGACAAAAGTAGGTTTTAAATAAGTTATCATTCTTTGTTAAATTAACCAATTAATAATTTGATGGAATTACTTTAGGCAAATATTGTTCCATTAGATATTAGAAGCTAAAGAAATCATTAAACTGAAATATTTTTTCAGATTCTGCCCATTAGCAGATGAATGGCCTCTCTCTTTTTCTAGTGTGCAGGTATTAAATAAATAAATAATAAAAAAAATATTACCAGCTAAGTTAGTCATAGGGCAGGCAGAATTTTTATCTTGGAAACAAACTGCTATCACTTGTCTTCAATGTATGATACGTTTCTTCAAAATGGTTTGCTTGGATAGCTTCTCATTGGCTCAACAAAATTTGCAAAAAAAAAACAACAAAAAACAATGCCATATAGTAGCTTCAAAAAAATTCAAGGAAGATTAATAAGATATGGTAAAGGAATCTTAATTTGGTCAAGACAAGGAACTTTTAGTTAAATTTTCATCAAAATGTCTTAATCTAAATGGAAACATTTATTGCTTCTACATATTTCTTTGCCCGTGTTTTCTATGATGTTTGTCACCGTAAAATCTAAGGTATTCTTAAGCATTAAATGAATGCAGATTATGTGTGGCTTGTATTTTTTAAAAAAAAAATTTTTTTTTTTTTTCCTTTTTTTTTTTTTTTTTTTTTTCTTTTTTTTTTTTTTTACTGTGACATCGATCATAATAATAATCTAATTTTATGAAACAGATGTTCTCTTGATGGGTTTGAAGATTATGGGAAAAAAATTTCTTTAAAAAAATAAGTCAGCCCCTTTAAAACAAAACAAAAAAAACATGCTGTCATAAATGTTTAGCCACAATAATCCCTCCCTTCACCAAAGATAAACTCTAACATACATTAGTATCTATTCAACTTTTATATCCAAAGTGTTTATAGTGAAAAAATCTGAGGACACTGTACCAATCACTACCAGGCTCTGCTGGTACATAATCTGTTTTAGGCCTAAGCCTGATATTGTTGTACCGTTCCTGAACAGTTTTGGACAGGAATTTGCCTCCTGTCTGTTCCTATTCCCAAAATATTGAATAAAGTGGAGCATTACTTTTAAAAAAATATCCAGAACCTAACTAAAACAAAGGGTTTTCTTTTAAATATAGTGTTTATTACCCAATTATAGATTGTTAGGAGCAATGGAAAAGTTATAGCCCGTTAAGTTCAATCAAGGTAAAACGTAACCAGAAACTTAGACACAAAATATTTACACTGCACAAAACTCAATCGTTGCAAAATAACATACGAAACTCAATATTTAAAGGGTTGATCTGCAAAGAACTCGCTCTATGAAAACATATTGATGTTCAACCAGCAGAAGCAGAGAGTCTTAACATGGAGGAAAAAATGGAACTAGCTATTTAGTGAAAAAATTGAACTTGCATGAGGTTGAAGAAATTGCTCCTTGTTGTGGACATATCATCAGAATGAATCCAAAATTATGGATTCAAGGGTCAATAGGAAGACTCCATGAAGCTATAAAGAATAAAGGTTTTACTTAAATAGGCCATGTCCAGGGTCTGCTAGAAATTGCCTGAAGAAAAACGTTGAAGGCATCAATGGGTCAATATACAGAAATGTAAAGGAAATTTAGCAACCCAAGCAGTTTTTGTATAGTTATGGCAAAGCTTAACATAAAAGGCAATGAGAAAACACGAAATGAAATAGGACGGGACAATTTTCCTTGACTTAGATTATTTTGATGACTTTAGCATCCTCTATGAAAGTGTGAACAAAATAAATAAACTTTTAGAGCCAATTGGAAGTATCTGTGAAAATGGAATTCTTCTTGGAGATTGGCGACCTTTTAATCTGGTAGTAAGACACTACGTTGAACAAGGATATCCAGAGGACAATGTAAGGGTGATATCTCTCCTCTTCAACGGAGGTGATAACATGGATTCAAAAGCTGGAGGCCCATCTCAGTTTCAAATGGTGATTACGGAATAACGTTTTAACTCTTAATTTAGGGAATGAAAAAAGTCGTACACAGATACCTAGAAGGATATGAGTTTAGATGTAGCCGAAGAAAGAGTATATAATACAGAAACATATATACAGAATACATATATACAGCATATATACAGTAAATATACAGAAACCTTGTAATGGAAATTTAGCAACCCAAGCAAAGTTTTTGTATAGTTATAGCAAAGCTTAACATAAAAGGCAATGAGAAAACACGAAATCAAAATTTTCCTGGACTTAGATTATGTTGATGACTTTAGCATCCTCTATGAAAGTGTGAGCAAAATAAATAAACTTAGAGGTTTAGAGAGTCAAAGTCACTAAGGCTAGAAATAAGTGAAGATGAAAAGGTGAATCTGGGTAATGAAAAGATAAATCAAGTGGACAGCTTCACTTACCTTGGTAGTTTTATTAGTAAAGACGGTGGGTGCCTTGAAGATGTTAAAAGTAGAATAGCCAAGGCTCAGGGCGTTATTTCACAGTTGAAGAAGGTTTGTAAGAATTGGAAAATAAGTCTTCTAACTAAGATTGGAATATTGGAAACCACAGTGATGATTTTGGCCAAATATGAGTTTGAAGTAAGGGCGCTCTAAAAAATGGTTGAAGATCTGCTAGATATTTTCTAGAGAAATTTCCTACTGATTGTTTTGGTTACCCGACTGACTGACCATATTTCAAGCAGTAGGCTCTACGAAAAGTGTGGTTCAATCTTGCTTTTTAGGTCTATAATGAGAGAAAGGCTTAGATGGCTAGGGCACATTAAGCGGATGCAAGATGACGGATTGCCAAAGACTGTCGTTTTCAGCCAATCGTCAGGGGCTATATGGAAAGTAGGTTTTCTGTGGTTGGTGTAGGAAGATGCCGTAAAGAAAAACTTCAGTGAAATGGCAACTTCCTTGGAGGGTGTAAAGAGGCGCTTTGAATAGATTGGGATGGATTACGAGCTTGAGTAGCTCTGTTTGCCTCAGGTGCTTTGGTACTGCAATGAGTTATTGTTAGTAATAGTAGTTTAGTACTTGTAGTATCTTGTCAGGAAACAGAAGGTATACGGTAGAAATTTATTGGCTACTTCTCAGTTATTTTGTAATCTTGGGTCTTTTGGGAATACCTCAACGGGAGGGGCAGGGGCATTTGTATTATAATTAAGGCTTCTTCTGTTTAAACATTTGGATGAAATATAACATGGACCTTTCCATATATTCAACTATACTAGATTAAAAGCCATTGTACAACCAATATCCTTTTTTTTTGTTCGCCAGTTCTAAGTTGTAATTCAGGTATTTTTAAGTTATGTAGTTTTTCGATTTGATGACATTTTTGAGGGATTTTGGGATATTTTTTGTAATTTGTACAAATTTATTTTTGAAATTACATTTTAAGGCAAGGGGGATTAAAAATGAAAACGACTGATTTAGAGTACTTGCTAAAAAGATTACTGAGGCTACTGATTGAATTGAGAAATATTTTAGTCTATTTTCCTTTCTTTCCTCAATCATAATAGGAATGAAGCTCAAAGAGTTTATCTCCATTCTAATCCACAGTGCTAGCCATGAGTGGGAGGATATCATAAGGATAAAGGGAAAAAATAAGCATAATCACTTGATCACTTAAAGAGATAATGGTTAGTGTTCCTGCATCAGCTACAAATGGTCAATTTTTTTTTTGAAACGTGATTATCTTATTTTTGTTGGTTCCTGTGGGCCTTGGCTAGTTCTTTACAGGGCCGTAGTTATTTCTGTTCCCATAATCATCCTGAAGAAAAAAAATTATTCAATTTTTACTACTACGGTCATAAGCAACGCTAGGCCTATAGCATTGCTTATAGTGAAGAGACATGTTTTATCGTTTTTTTTCAAGAGGCATTTGTTTATTTAGTTTTTTTTTTCCAGAGGCAACTTATATAAAAGCGGTGGTCATATGAAATTTGAAAGGGGCTTATTGGATTGGAATTGGAAGATCTAGTGCCCTTTTTAAGTTTCAAAAGTGATATGAAGGCAACTAGTCTCCCCCCCCCCAACCGCTTTTCCCCAAATACATCCGGTTGATTATTTTTGGATAGCCATTTGGTTCAAAAAGACAAAAGGTCAAACAACTATGCCGCTGGGTTGACAAAACTCTAAGCCCTGGGGGCAAGGGTTGTAAGTTAAGCAAGTTGCCCACTGTTTACACATAAGATTGTTATAGTAGGTGTTGTCGTATAAACTTTGAAGGTGGTTCATTTGATTTGAAATCAAAAGTTTTAGTTCTCTTTTTGAGAGTGAAAATTGATTGGAGGACAACCAGCCCCCCCTCCCTAATGGTTTCGAGTAAAAATTCGAAATTACTATTTTGTTTAAAATAGTCAATAAGCAGTATAACTATGCCTTTAAGGTTGACAATTCCTCCCCTCCCCCTCAGTTTCTGGGCAAGGGCTGTAATTTATGCTAGTTACCAATTATTAGCATGTAAGTTTTTAGAAGGGATGGTCTTATAAACCTTGGAGGGGGCTCATTTGATTAAAATAAAAAATTTTAGCTCTACTTTTAAACGTCAATTTGTTGGGGGGGACTAGACCCACCTATCCCCCCCCCACGCTTCGTCTCATGCCCTTTTCTCACCAAACACATCCAATCAAAATTTTGAAATATATGTTTTGTTCAAAATAGCTCATCTTTGTTTTTAATTGCCACCCTGGAATTTTGTTTACCTGAAAAAACAGATAGGTCACGAATTTGAGAAAATATCTGAAAGATTTTCGTTTAGATTTTTTCTATTCAATTTTCCTCTATTTTGCTGTAATTCAAATAAAGACTTAGGTATTCAGTGGAATCTTTTATATTTTTATTAATTTTGAAAGGCTTCTGAAGTCTCAAAGTTTATCTACCATTGTGCTGAAGTTTAAATATATAAGAATCAAACTTATATCGGCTATAAGCTGAACCCATCCTTAAATATGATCCAAACGTAAACCCAAAATAATAAAAAATTGAGCATCCAATTATGCAATAACTGGATTTTGCTATTACACAACTGTTAGTAATTTTATACCTTGTCCAACATATTTTTGTCCCTTTCAATTGTATTTTGTTTTAAAAGTTGAAGTTGCTCTACCTAGTGACTGTGAGAATCTATTTGACATTCAAAACTCTAATTTGTCTCCAAAACCTGAAGATGGTCTTTTGGGTCCTTTCCCCAGTATTTCAGTACCATGTGAACTTGAGCCTCGCTCCCAGGAATTGAGGTTCACATCTATGGACACGGAAGGAACATATACAAATTTTGTATTCTAGGATAATAACAGTTATATCAGCATGTATCTTTTAGTATATCTGTTTTTATAATTGGCTAATAATGACTGAAAAATTAGTACCTTATACGTTTGAATTTGTATGTAATTTAAGATCAAAGATTACCACATTTAACTGTTTTTCTATATTTATATTATTCCTAATATTTTTTTTGTGTGATTCTTAAAAATATTTATTATGATTTTAAATTTGTTTTTGTATTTGATTTCTGAAGTTTGTTTAGTTATTTAATTTATTTTATTTGTTTTTTAAACAAAATTAATTTAAACTAAGAAAACTGAGTTTAGACTTGGTTTAAACCAAGAAAAATGATGGCCTCTTCATCCCATTGCTAGCAAGTGTGATTTAAGGTAATTTTGATGTAATGACGTGTGGGTAATAAACTTTATTCGGTTGGAGCTGAAGCAACACCTGATTCACTTATGTAAATACATGTACTTTTTAAGTTCTTTTTCAATTTCTACTGTAATTTGTTTTTATCTTGCTGGTCATTTCTTTGTTTTTTAGTAATTTCTGAATTTTAATCTGCAGTCATTTCATTTTTATTGTGTATTTTTTTTTATTAATAGGAAACGATGATTATTTAAAATGCTTAGTAATTTGTAATATGGCTGTATGTTTCGCATTTACTGTATCCAAATTTAAAACAATATATAATATCCAACCCCTTTGGTGGTTTTATGAAATTAGCTTCTCTTTTTAGAGAAGGAACCAATCTGTCACGTGAAGTGAAATTAATCAAAGGTGGAGCAAGATTTGAGAATAAAGATTGTGAATGAAATATAAGATTCATTCTAACTCCTCCTGCCGTTCTTGTTATTTGGGCTTTAGATCCATTCGGGAAAGTTTCATTCACAGAGTAAAGGAGCCTTCTGATGTTACTAAAAGCCTATCTTTTTCTTTTTCACCTAAATATTTACACCTATGAAGTGCTCTTTAAAAGTATATTTCCCGAAAATAGGGCAATTCGCCCGAAATAGGGCATAGAGCATTTTTTAGACCAGGGCACTTCGTATCGAAAGAGTTGTTGAAGGAACTTCGAAAAGGGCTCATTCGATTGAAAATAGAAAGGGCTAATGCCATTTTTAATAGTCGAAACGAGGGCAACTAGGCCTCCTCCCACGCTCACCCTCCCATTTGCCCATTATGTTTAAAAACTAAATGTTGCCTTAAGATTAAATCAAAATGCACTGTGTTAATGCTAATTCCCAATAAGGCGTGTCAGCAGTATCCAAGAACTTTCGGGGCTGCTTCTGCTCTTAAAATTTAACCAAATCAAAATAGCGTAAGCGTATCCAAGCTATCTAAGAAAGTAAACAGATTTTTTTGCGAATGGTATCAAGTTTTCTATTTCAGGTCAACTAGAGGAGGTATGAAATTAAATTTAAACACTACTATTTGTGTCTAGATTTTTAAAAGGGTGTATGTTGTTAAAAATCAATGAAAATATTTCTCCAGTATACTAATAGCAGGCCAAACTATAAAGTCTTAAAAAAACGAAAAGATTTAAAGTATTATTTTCTTTTTCCCTGAAAAGACTGTGTCAATATAAAACGAACAGAAATTAATTAAAAAAAACTTTCCACAAAATAAGTTTTTCAAAGAAAAGTAAAGAACTCTATTAAACCAAAAATGAGCAAAAATAAAATCAAATAATCAACCAACCGTGAAAGTACTACAAATCAGCATCGATAAATAAATGAAACCCAAGCCCAACATAAATTACAATAAATAACCGAGTCAAACTCAAAACGACCAGAAATTAACATGAGTAGGGCTCAAAACCCCTATTCCTTCCTAAGGTCAGAACATGATTTGCACTTTACTGAAAAAAATACAAATGAATGTGCATTGTCAGTTTAATATACATATACATTTATATATTTGTATTTTTTTGAATATTTATAATTTTCAGTAAAGTGCAAAACCCAAAACGAACAAAAATTAAATAAACAATAAATGCAGACAACCATACAATAGATACTAATATAAATGAATAAATAAATCTACATGAGGTTGAAGAGAATGCTCCTGGTTAACAACAAATTATCAGAATAAATCCAAAGTTCTAGTGTCAGGAGTTTAATAGAAGACTCCAAAAAGCAATCAAAAATAAAGGTTTTACTTAAATAGGCCAATTCCAGGGTCTACAAGAAGCTGCCTGAGGAAAAATGTTGAAGGCATCAATGGGTCAAGAAACAGAAACTTTGCAAAGGAAAGTTTGCAACCGAAGCAAAGTTTTTGTATAGGCCTAGTTATGACAAAGCATCCCTCTGAGGTTAAGTTTCTAACGCATAGAATTATTACTTCTCAAGTATTGAATTCAATCTTTGCTATGATCGATACCCATTTACACGGAACATTTTGATGGACTTTCCCTAATGAGCACAAGAAAGGCAATGAGAGAACACGGAGTCAAATAGGACCGAAAATTATCATGCACTTAGATTGTGCTGATGGCTTAAGCATCCTATATGAAAGTGTGACCAAAATGAATGAAGTTTTAGATGCTTATAGAGACTACGTCGCTAAGGCTAGAAATAAGTGAAGATGGAAAGGTGAAGTTTTGTAATGAAAAGATCAATCAAGTGGACAGCTTCACTTACCTTGGTAGTATTATTAGTAAAGACGGTGGATACCATGAAGATGTTAAAAGTAGAATAGCCAAGGCTTAGGACGTTTTTTCACAGTTGGAAAAAGTTTAAAAAAATAAGAAAATAAGTCCTCTAACTGCGATTAGAATATTGGAAGCTACTGTAATGACAGTGATCAAATATGGTTTTATAGTAGGGGCGCTCCAAAAAAACAGTTGAAGATCTGCTGGATATTTTCTAGAGAAATTGCCTAAGGATAGTTTTGGATAACCGACTGACTTACCGTATTTCAAACAGTAGGCTCAACAAAAAGTGTGGTTCAGTCTTGCTTGTTAGGGCTCTAATGAGAAAAATGTTTAGATGGCTAGGGCAAGTTTTGCAAATGTAAAATGACACATTTTCAAAGATTTTTTTTTCGGCCAACCGTCAAGAGATGAGTTATTGTTATTCGTATTCGTTTAATCAAATAGCTTTCGTAGCAAACAAAACTGAACGCTAAATTATGCTATTTTTTCAGTCATTTAAGAAAAAAAATATATCACTTATTTAATACACTAAAAAAATATGGTACGAAGGAATTTGCAAATCTGTTCGTTCGGCACTTGACGGGTTGTAGTCTGTTCTGATGCCTGGTGAGTTTGGGGGATGGTGCGGTTGGAGGAAGATTGAGCGATGTTTCTCGTTTGACATGAGTGATTTTCCGAATCTCATTATCAAATCGTGTCTTCGGGCGAACAAAGTGGGCAAGCTCATAACCACAAGGGCATGCTCGTAACTCTCATACCTGGGTCCAAGAATTATTTTAGTAGCACGTTTTTGAACGTCTTCCTTTGACATGTAGTTCCTTTGACATGTAGGCAGTGTTTTTTGCTTGGGGACCCCAGACAGGACAACAATATTCAAGGATTGGCCTGATGTATGTCGTGTAAGCCAGTAAGAGCTGATGATCTGAGAAACCCAGCCTTCGCATACTCGTTAGACTTTGGATTGAGTAGTGTCCTTTGCACACGATATTGTTTACGTGCAGTTTAAACAAGCAATCACTTGTAAAAGTCACGCCTAGTATTGTCGCGGACGAAACAGTTGGAAAGGGAACATCTGGTATTGTAATATCTCGTTTGAGCGGGTTGAAGCGTAGAACTTTCGATTTCTGCTTGTTCAGTTGCAGGCTATTAGATTTACACTGGTTAACGAAGTCCGAAAAAAGTGTTGGTTCGAACTGCTGTTTTTCTACTGCGTTTTCTACTATGTATTTGAGAAGCAAAGACAAGTCGTCAACGAACTTGAAACGCTCCTCAAATTCTGCTAGGATTTTATTGATGACTGCAAGGAATAAAAGGGCAGCTAGTTTCGTTCCTTGGGGACAGCCACAAGTAAGTTCGGTCCACTCAGAGCGGATATCATCGGCAAATAACGGATATACCGATTGCCGTCGCCCTCGCAGAAAATCTCTCACTAATAGCAGCAAGTTTTCTCAGCTACCATCTCTTTTAGATTTGTTAGTGCAATGAGGTGCTCTATAAGGTCGAATGCTTTCCTGGTGTCTGCCAAAAGTAAATCGATAACACTGTTTTGGCTGTCCAGCCACTCAACTATTAAATGGTACATCCGCACTAGGTATATTGCCGTGCTACTGCCTCGTATACAGCCATATTGGTAAGTGTCTATTGAGGGTGCAATCTGCTGTAATAGGACACGGTGGATAAAAACTTTGGCTACTTTAGCCATGTTGAGAGTTATGGATGTAGGTCTCAGCTGGTCGCAGGACTGGGGTGCCTTTACTTTCGGAATGACCCGCACATAGGCAGCTTTCTACAATTTTGGGAACGATCGTTCTGAGAAACACTAATTTGTGATTGATGCCATGGGTTTGTCTAGAAAAGGTGAGTACTCTTTCAGTAGCTTCACAGGGAGTTCACCAGGGTATGTGGCACAGTTGTTACGTAGTCGTTCGATTTTACGGAAGACTGATATTTCGGCCACTTCTAAAATATCATCGGCACTACAACTGTTGATGATATTGCTCATCTGTTATCGTCGCTTATGGTGGGGTATGAAGTGCAAATTTGTGTCAAAAACTCGTTAACATCCGAGGCTCTGATTAAACTCCCGTCTATGTTGCTGATTCGTACTTCAGTCCCTTTCTGTTTTCCAGTTAGCCTTTTTACTGCGTCGTGCCACTTGTGGGAATCTGACTTGAGGAGTGGAGCTACTTTTTCCCGTATGTACATTTTCCTAGATACACGGAGGGCTGAAACGACTTTGTTTCTCAACTTGTTCCCCTCCGATACTTCTCCTACGGCATGGAGATTGCATCGTATTTTGATCATTATTTTGAGCTCTGAGCTTAGCCACGGCTTATTTGTTTCACAGACCAAGCGCATTTTGACAGGAAAGAATTCGCTGTATTTTTGTTGCAGAGTCGAATATAGTGCCTCGACCTTTTCATCGATGTCAGTTATAGCACAGATTGCAGCTAAATCGAAGTTCGCAACCCCTCTGCCAAAGGCTTGTATGGAGCTTTAACTCAGTGGTCTTTACAGTATTCTAGTCTTTTTTGGTTTAGGTATACGGTTTCTGTTCGTCGACTTCCAGCATAAAATGTTGTGATCAGATTTTGCAAGTAGTCCAAAGAATAATGGCAGTTCATAGTACGCTTCGAGATTTGTCAGTATGGGGTCCAGTATGCTTCCACTATCATGAGTGGGAACATCGACAACTTGTTTAAGGTCCAACACACCTGAAATCCATTTTTTGTCAGTTAATTTGTAGTCTCCTGCTATTATAAATGCTGGATTGCTGTACTGTTTCCGAAAACTGTCAACTTGATATTGCAATTACGTCACTAATTCTCGCCTATTACGCGCACCTTCTGGATAGTATATCGCTGCTATTATGATGCATGAGTAAGTCCTTGGTAGCCCCCTCGGCTTGCACCAGAGCCAGATTGTCTCGTGGCACGAATCTGAGGGGATACCAAGTTGTTTGCATGGTAAGTCTTCGCGGCAATAGATTCCTACGCCACCTCCACGTCGGTTGTCCTCTCTTTCGCGCCTGGTATTAAAAAAGTTCTGATATCCTTCGATTGCACCCGTTTCGGTTGTCATATCCCATTATTCATATTTACTGCTAATGGTGCTAAGTTTATGCGCAAGACAAGTTCTCATTCATCATCCTTGTTGGTTCGGGACCGGACGTTGCAAAGAATCAGGTTTGGAAGATATGTCTGGGCATTAAGCGTTACAGGTTTTAGTACGGGAGGGGAACTATTTGAGGGGAGTGGGAGGTGGTCCACAGGATTATTGGGAGAGTAAGGTCTCAGGGTTGGCATAGGTGCTGAATATTCTGTAGTTACTACACGTGTCAAGTATCAGTTATCTCTTGGCCTTTTGATTCTGTTGTTGTTCCGAACTATGGATAAAACCGGTATACAGTGGTCACCACCTTGAAGTGCACAGCGCTCTCTACATGCTTGGACTCTCCTGCCTGCGCGTTTCCCACGCCGTCTCCGCTTTGCTTTAGACTTGCGCTGAACGGGTGCGACATCTTTGCTAGGTTTGTATAGTTTGTATGCGATTTAATTTTCGACGATAGATGGCGCCATCTGGTATGCGATTAAATTTTTGACGATAGATGGCGCCAGCGGTCCAGAACTGAAACGCTTGCTTTTCAGAAAGCTTTTTGGGCTAGCGTCGGCTTCTTTTGCTGTCATTTTTATAAATAAATGTAGCAGTATAGTCACTGCATAAATGGTTGAAACGATCTTCGCTCAGGATGAGCTACATCTCCAACTCAAACAAGCTAAACTAAAGTAGTATGGCATGCATAGCCTCAACGGCGCAACGCCATCTACCTTTATTAGTTAGTAGTAGTTATTTTTTAGTTTATTTATTAGTTAGTTTACCTAACTTTATTATTAGTAGTAGTTATTGCACTTGTAGGATCTAGTCAGGGAAACAGAACACGACAATATAAATTTATAGTACACTAATCAGTTATTTTGTAATCTTGGGTCCTTTGGGATTAGTTCAACAAGAGGGAGAGACGTCGTGTTTTATAATTAATGCCTCTTCTGCCTTAAAACTTGGATAAAATATTACCAGGACCATTTGGGTGATTCAACTGTACTAAAAGAAAAGACATTGTAGAACCAATATTCTCTTTCTTGTGTTTGCCAGTTTAAGTTGTAATTCAAGTTCTTCTAAGTTATGTACTTGTTTGATCTGATGGCATTTTTCAGAGGCTTTAGGATAGTTTCTGTAATTTCCACAAATTTGTTTTGAAATGAAAATTTACTATTAAGAATAATTGAGATAATACAAGGCATGTTTTTTAAGTAAGTACCGTTTTGGAATTAAAAAAAGACGTGCAAAGATATCGCAATAATTTTATTTTTACACGAAAGCTTGTACCTTAATCTACTTTTCTACATAATTTCCGTGAATATTGAGGCACTTGTCATAACGTGGCACCGGTTTTTGAATACCCTCCTCATAAAATTCTGCCGCCTGACTTGTTAACCACTGTATCACAACTGTTTTGACTTCGTTATCGTCTTGAAGACGCTGACCACCCAGGTGTTTCTTCAAGTGCAGGAACACATGGTAGTTGCTTGGCGCCAGATCAGGGCTGTATGGAGGATGATCTAGTTTTCCATTTAAAAGATTTGATGAGATCTTTGGTCCGATTAGCCACATGTGGACGGGCATTGTCATGCAGCAAAACGATACTCTTACTCAACTTGCCACGTCTTTTGTTCTGGATTGCACGACGCAGATTGTTCAATGTCTCACAATAAGACGCTGCATTGATTGTCTCATTACGAGGCAAAAACTCCACTAGCAATACTCCTTTTTTTGTCCCAAAAACTGTGCACATGATTTTCCGGGCAGAAATTGTTTGCTTAAACTTCACTTTTTTGGGTGATGATGAATGTCGCCATTCCATGGATTGTTGTTTTGATTCTGGCGTGACAGCCAACCATGTTTCGTCACCAGTAACAATTTGGTCTAGAAAATCTTCACCTTCATTGTGGTACCGCTCAAGGAAAGTCAATGCACTGCCTAAACGTTGGGTTTTGTGCAAATCCGTCAACATTTTTGGAACCCAACGTGAACACAATTTCTGGTAATCCAAGTTCTCAGTCACAATGCAATACAAGACACTACGAGAATATTGAGGAAACCAGTCGCATATTGATGAAATTGTAAAGTGTCTGATTTCTCTCACCTTTTCTTCCACTTTCTGCACCAAATCTTTATTAAAGAGACTCTTCATTAAAGACCGAAGTACGTCCACTCCGCTCTTCATCATGCACATTTGTGCGGCCATCTTTAAATGCTCTCGCCCATTTCCTTACCATTCCATCACTCATAATGTTTTGTCCGTAAACTTGACAGATCTCACGACGAATATCGATCGGTTTTACGCCTTTAGCACTAAGAAATCGAATAACAGCCCGTACTTCAGATTCGGCGGGACTCACGATTGTCGGAGTCATCTTAAACACTCAGTAAACGACGTATACAATGAAGAATCAGACAGTAATGGCGTCAGTGCGTAGACAAGAGATGTAGATAACCAGCGCGCATGCACAGAACGCCAACCGTAGCGCTGCGGCGGTGGAATCGCAAAACGGTACTTAAAAAACATGCCTCGTAGTTAGCCTTCCTGCATCAGCTACAAATGGCCAATTTTTGTTGAAACGTGTTTTTCTTCTTTTTTTTAAATATGGGCTGTGGTTCATTCTTCACAGGGCTGCAGTTATATCTGCAGCCATGATCATCCTGAAAATATAGAAAAACTGAATTTTATTTAATTTTTGCTACTACAGCTAGAGGCAACATTTTATCATTGATTATAGGAAACAGACTTAAGGCTTTAATGTTTTTTTGTTTGTTTGCTTTATATTTTTCTCCCCAGACTGAGTTTTCTCCAGGTACTTATTTATTAAGTTTTTTTCCAGAGACACCCTCTACAAAAGGGATGGTTATAAAAACTGTGAAAGGGGCCAATTCGGTTGGAAATCGGAAGTTCTAGTTCCCTTTTATGTTCCAAAAGTGACCTGAGGGCAACTAGTGCCCTCTTTTCCCCAAATGCACCCGATGAATTTATTTTTATATAGTCATTTTGTTTAAAATAGTCGAAAGGTCAAATAACTTTCTCTCTGGGTTGACAAAGCCCGGGGCAAGAGTTGAACCAAATTTATTCAGCTTTAATCTGAACCCAGCCTTACATAGGATTCGAATATAAACCCAAAATAAAATAAAAAAATAGATCATACAATTATGAGTGACTGGATCTTGCTATTATACTTCTGTCAGTCACTTTATTCCTCGTGCAATATATTTTTTGTCCCTTTCAATTGTATTTTATTTTAGAAGTTGAAGTTTCTTTACCAAGTGACTGTGAGATCCTGTTTGACATTCAAAACTCTAATTTGTCTCCAAAACCTGAAGATAGTCTTTTGGGTCCTTTCCGCAGTATTTCAGTACCATTTAGACTTGAGTCTCACTCCGACGAATTTGTTCTGACTTCTATGGACACGGAAGGTACATATAAAAAATTTAAATTCTAGGATAAGTATGGCTATCTCAGCATATATCTTTTAGTATATCTGTTTTTATAATTTCTTGATAATGACTAAAAAAACTATTTTCTTTTCTCTGTATGCAGATTTTTGTAATTATGGGATTCCCCAAAATAAAATGTTTTGAAACATGCAATTAATGAAAATAATATTAATCTTAATAAATTGTCACTTATTAAAAGGAAATTAAAGGACAAACGACAACACGTTAATAACAAGCACAAAACAGAACTGTTACTTTTCCTCAGCCCTATATATTTACTTTAAATGGTAGCAGCTTAATTATTATTTAAATTCACTTGATTCTTATTTGTAATGTAAGTTAGAGACAGACGAAATTAGTCAAGTTTAGTCACTCTACATCTGGAGACTTTGTCTCGAACTAACTTGATAAACTCCATTTGTATAGTCGTTTGAAGCATCTTTAACAGTGGTAATCATGTTAAAAAATATTTTAGTTTTTGTTCTCATCAAAATGTCGTATATTCTCTTCTTTAGAGCTTTGAAAGGCTTCTAAAGATTTAACTATCTGTACTGAAGTATCAATGTGCCAAAACGAAACATTTTTTTATTTTTTAGCCAAGCCAAATCTTGCTGGGGATTCAAACCGAAACTTAAAACGCATAAGACCGAAAACGGTGGATCGTCCAATCACTCAGCAATTGGGTCTTTCTGTTTTATTCCTATTAGCAATTATATAACTTTTGGTTGAACTTGTATGTCCCATTTAATTGCGTTTTATTTGGAAGTTGATATTTTTGTGCAAAATGACAATAAGGAGCTGTTGACAGTGGAAGTAGCTGGTTAAGTACGAAAATATAAATTAAGTTCTGTTCATTTTACAGTCAGATCACGAGCCCCTCTTCAGAGCACCTTGCTGAAAGGAACGGACTCACTTCAGTCAGATGACGCTTTAGATATGTCATCAACTAAAGACAACTTGTTGCATGAAAATCAATATAATTCGCCCTACAAACGGCCTATTGCCGCCCTAATAGATCATGACTATACAACCTTAAATCCATCCAGAAGGAAGACGCCCATATATTAAAGGTATGAATTAAGAAATTTCTTCTTTCCTCTCTTTTCGTTGTCTCCTTTTCCTTAAGAGCTATATAATGGAAATCAATAACCTTTCCTAGTTTTCAAAAATTTTTATTATTGCTTGAGATTTGAAGCTCCCGTCTCTAGAGTAGGTTGAAGGACATGGGTACTCAAGTAAAAATTCTGTAGCCCCTGTGCTAGAATGCCTAGAAGAATATTTACTTCATCTGACTGTTAGTTTCCACTACTAGGCAATGGTTTCGGCAGATCCCTGGATTCCTACTTGAGGAATCCCTAATGGATCACTACTTGATGTAATTGTAGTTCGTGGTCTGTAATCTATTATCAACATTGCATCCCGGCCACTATTTGACTCAAGGAATCAAATAGTTACTGAAGGTCAATTCAAGCTGTTTTCTAAAGAAATCAATACTTAGATACGACTGTACTGATTACTGCCGGGTTAGACGAGATCTAAGTGCTTTAGAGTGGTCACATAACCAAAGATACAATGCTCAAGATACATAAAAGTTCATGGGTTTTACAAGGTTCCACAAGCTCTTCAACACTGATATTAAAACCAGTGGAAATATGAAAAGTCTTTTACCTATGGGGGAGGGGGTAAGGGGCAGGCTATTTTGCCTAAGGTCTCACGACCTGTGTCACCACTAATACTTCTATAAATACCTCTTTGGGGGGGGGGGGAGGTGAACGTTTCTGTCGATATTGGAGTGATGATAAATCTCCAAACCGTTTTCCTAATCCTGCCAGGGTTTGGGGAAAATAATCTACTGCAGTCCTAGCAAAATAACTCAATTTTAGTTACCAAAGTTGATAGCAGCACTAGAACTTCTCAACATGATCTTTGAATTCGAAAAACGAACTAACTACAAAATATATAAAAACATGAAAAGAGAGGGTCGCCACGGGTGTGTCCTTCTGTGACGCAGACCAATCTAATGTATGAAACTCCAAAATTGAATTCACACACCCCATAACATAAAAATCGATGGGCCTGGATCTTGCAAGCCCGCCTGATGACTAATGCAGAATCTTAATACGAAGCCAAGTTATTTTCTCTTATGAAATTTTTGCCTTGGCGACGAGCGCTTTGCTTGAAAGTTACAATTAAAGTGTAGGTAAATTTGAGCCAAAAAGGAAAGTGACATTTATCTGTTAAAAAAAAACCGTTTTGGCCTTTTAAGCTACGAGCTTAAAGCACAAGAGAGAAGCTGTTCCTCTTTTTAACCATCTAAATCTATTTTGTTGCCCTATAAAAAATATTGGGGGCTAAATTATTATTTCAGTTTATCTTATTGGCTTTTATTTGAATTCATTTTAAATGTCGATTTTATTTACTTTACCTCTGGAGGCTTTCTCGTAAATTAACTCGCTAAGTTTCTGTTTTTATTAAAATTTACCATTGATATTCTTCTTTTGAATTTTATAAGGGTTTCAAGTATGTAACTATCTGTACTAAAATATTAATATATATAAACTAAATTAATGTAACTTGACCTAAGCCAAATCTTACATAAGATTCAAACTTAAACCCAAAATGTGCAAGAAAATGCGTTGACAGCAGGGAGCCTGTGACAGTAAGAAAATGACTATTAATTGCCAATAGTTTTGCAGTTCGATCACGATCCCTCTTTAGTAGCCCCTTGCTGAAAGAGAGTGGCTCGCCTGCATCAAATGATGATCTAGAGGTGCTAACAAGTGAAGACAATTCATCATATGAACATCAACGTCTTTTGCCATATAAAGTTCATGTTCCAGCTTTATTAGATCATGAGTATATTGTCTTATATCCATCATCCAGAAAGATGCGCTCACGTATTGAAGGTATGCCATTTATTCTGTTGAATAATGGGAGTCGCTTAGCAGGGTGACCTGATCTTCAACTTTTTTGGGACAAGTCCCACTTTTCATGGATTGTCTTGGTACTTAGCTATTAATTCACTAGTGGATTCAGGGGTGCCTGCTGTTGGGAGAGACATTAGCTCCTGCAATTTTTATTAAATTAAGCTAGTCAAAACTTTATCAGAATCTCAGCCAAATAATGTCACAAAGAAATATATTCGATTGTAGAAGGATTATTTTTTACTCTGACTCTTTGAAGTTCTTCAAAGATCCCGATATATGCAGTTTAACTAGACTAGAAAATCTGCTGATGTAAAGATCAGGTTTTGTCCAAATTCCCGTTCAAGCTGGGCCCCATATCTCAGCCACAGAATTCTCTAAACAAAATAACTTCCAACAAGAGTATGGATACTCTCTCCTTCCCTAATTTAAATTTTAAATTGTTAAAAGTTAACTGTAAAACTGTAAAAGTAAACAAAAATAAAAAAGAACTAGTACTTCCAATTTCCAATTGAAAGAACCCCCTTCAAAATTAATACGATCCCTACCACAAAAACTCTATATGATAACAATGAGCAACTGGCATAACTTCCAGCCCTTGCCCCTAAGGCGGGAGGTATCAAACCCAGAATCATAGTTATTTGACATTTGGACTTGTGCCCAGGGACTCAGGTGGGTTATGTTAAAAAAATTACCAGGTGCAAATGTTCCTGATCAAATTTGTCTCATAGAAATGTTGTTCAAAATAGTCTAAATGTCAAATAACTATGCCCCCTGGGCTGACAACCCCCCCCCCCCTCCCCCGCTCAAATCCCTGTTGAAAAGGCTGCGAGCTCTGTAATTTTGCCCATTGTTAACATATAAGGTCATTTATCAAGAAAAAAGGGCATGTTGGATTTCGGATCTTCAAAGATCTTAGAGTATTATGGTGAAGTTTTTCGGAAATGTGAAGAGTGATGCCAAATACAATCAAAACTTGTGAAAAGAAAACATTAGTAATATCTAAGGAACGGCTGAGGGTATTAGGTCAAAACTTTGCAGGTATGTTAAGGGGATGTTGAAGAAAGATTGGATGGCAACCAACCCTCGTCTCCCTCCTCTCTTCTTTCATGAGCTTTTTTCCTCAAAATTGGTTAAAATTTTGTAGCTTACATTTTGTTCAAACTACACAAAATATGCTAGGCCTACAGGGATGCCATACCTTCACTCCCCCAGGGCAAGGATTGTAATTATGCAATTAATAAATTGTTTACATACAGGATTTGTCATTAATAAAAAGGGTAAGTTTTGATTGTGACTGTATCTGATAAGGCCAAAGGTACTAAGTTGAAAATTTGGAGAATGTTCAGGGCTATCTTAAGCTAAATCAAAAGTTACTATGTACATCCAGTTCGTTGAAAAACGAACGTGATGTATCTGAAGAATCGCTGAGGGTATTAAGTTGAAAGTTTCAGCACATGTTGAGGGAGATATTTGAAAGTGGTTATAGGGCTGCCAGTCCCCCTCCCATGCCGTGTTTAGTTATCCTCTCCAAAACATCCAATCAGAGTTTGAAAGACCCTTCTCATTCAAAAGATTCTATTTTGAAAAGTTCAAATAATTATGCCTGTGGGAATGACATGACCTTCTAGAGCTTTGAAGAGGAATGCCGAATAAAATCAAAACATGCTATAGGCTTGCTGGTTGTCAAAAGAGTGTATCAGAAATATTTAAGGAACTGCTATTGGTATTAAGTTGAGACTTACAAGGGATGTTGAAGAATGATTAGAGGATTACAAAACCCCCCACCCGGCTTTGTTTAGATCCCCTCCCCGCAAAACAGATAAAAAATTTGAAAAGTGATTTTGTTCAAAATATGTAAAATGTCTTGTAACTTACTCTGGGGATGCATTGCACATAGAGCCCCCCAGTTCAAAGATTGTAAATTATACAGTTTGTTCTTTTATAATTGTAGAGCTTGCCGTTAGGAAAAGGGGAATGTCTGAATATGATTATGTAAGACATTTCGTCTAGACAAGACCGTCATACAAAGTTTTGTGGTACTAAAATGCGATTTGAGTGTCATTTCTGGAGTATAAAGACTGGAAACCATAAAAGGTCTAGCACCGAAATCTTCATGATCGAAAACCCTTAAACTGGTGTTTAAAATCCCCTTCTTGAATCCACTTCCCTTCTCAGTCACCTTTAAAAGTGGATCACTAAACCAAAAGATTTTTGAAAAAAAACAAAGCGAAAAAAAAATTTGTTCAAACAAAAAGCTCATTTGTTAATGATAGATGCTATTTATATTCATTTCAACCTTAAAATTAGTTACGAAACAAATTCTTAGGAATTTTGAAAAAGTGCTTGATACCCAGAAATTTTTTCTTTTTTCAGCACTTTTAGGGGTCACTGGAACATCGTAGGGACGCTGAAATGGGCAACCACCCGAGGTTCTGAGAATTCGTGTTTTATTTCCCCCATCACCTAAATAAGGGTGTTATTTTCTTGTTTATCTTGTGACCCAAACAAAGTGTTTTTATGTAACTGCAAAACATAATCTGAAACAGCTAAGGAAAAGGGGTATAGAATAAGCTTTTACTTGCCCCTTGACCAATCGTTACCTGTTCGCTAATTGAAAAGATTAGTCGCAATAAAAGCGAAAAACACAATCAGGCCATAGTTTTCGCAATAAACTCATTTATGGCAGTTCCTTTCAATTTGGAAAAGTTCTCGGGTTACCAAAAGGGTCATAGAAGCTAGAAATTGCGAACAAGGCGAGAAACGAATCTTTGAGCTTCTAATCAGTGATAATTTAAACTTATTCTTAGGCCTTCGGTTTAGTTGAGTCAAACGGGACTCGATGTAAATGGAGGGTGAGTTAAATATGGGCTTTGTTAAACAGGGGTTGATCTTAGAGAGGTTTCAGTTAAATGGGGTTGAATTCATAAGGAGTTCAGTTGCATGGAGATTAAGGTAAACGGAGTTATTGAACGAAGGTTCAGTTTCATAGGGGTTCAGATGCAAGAAGGTCTAATTAAATGGTTTCAGTTGCACTAGGCTCAGTTACACATATCCACTTTGCTATTCTAGTCCATAAGGGCATTCCTTAGCGAGTATAAATTTGTTATCTCCGAATATTTTGGTCTTAAAAATTAATTAACAATTATTTTGATATGAAAACCTGTTAATAAATTTTAATTTATGAAATTAGTGTCGGAATAATAAAATTATTACGAATAAATTTGTTGATACCTCTAATTATGTCTAGTTTTATAGCTTGTTGCTTGCTTTCATGTTGATATAATTTTCTTTGTTCTTGGATTGTAGTTTATTATTTTTTATCTCTTATTTATTTTTATAGAAGTTAAAGATGCTTCGTCAAGTGATACCGAAATACTTATTGAAACATCTGATTCCATCTTATCACTAAAACACCAAAATCTACCTGGGTATATTTCTTCCAGAATTTTCACTTTACCATCCGAGTTGGACTCCCAGGACGTGGTTAGGACTGACAAAGGTATAATTCAACCATCAGTGTTGTCGAATTGGTTTTAATAGGAAATTAGTTTGTTCAAAGAAACTTTTTCTTGGCTAAGATAAAGCATAAAAATGCTAAAGATATAAAAAGGACATAAAATTTCAAACGAGTTTCATCAATATAAAAAAGGGCATAGAAAATGATTTTAAATTCTAAATGAATTTCATAGACAAAGAAAAGGACCTAAAATTCTAAAAGAATTTCATCAATATAAAAAGGACATTTGGAAAATGACTTTAAATTCTAAATGAATTTCATCAACAAAGGAAAGGACCTAAAATTTTAAATGAATTTCATCAAAATAATAAAGGACCTAAAATTTTAAACGAATTTTAGCAAAATAGGAAAGGACCTAAAAAAAAAAAAGAACCTAAAATTTTAAACGAATTTCATCAATATAAAAAAGGACATATAGAAAATGACTTTAAATTCTAAATGAATTTCATCAAAAATGGAAAGGACCTAAAATTCTAAATGATCTTCATCAAAATAATAAAGGACCTACAATTTTAAACGAATTTTAGCATAATAGAAAAGGACCTAAAAAATAAAAAAGAACCTAAAATTTTAAACGAATTTCATCAATATAAAAAAGAACATATAGAAAATGACTTTAAATTCTAAATGAATTTCATCAACGAAGGAAAGGACTTAAATTCTAAATGATCTTCATCAAAATAATAAAGGACCTAAAATTTTAAACGAATTTTAGCATAATAGAAAAGGACCTAAAAAATAAAAAAGAACCTAAAATTTTAAACGAATTTCATCAATATAAAAAGGACATTTGGAAAATGTCTTTAAATTCTAAATGAATTTCATCAACGAAGGAAAGGACTTAAAATTCTATATGAATTTCATTTAGATAATGAAGGACCTAAAATTTTAAACGAATCTTAGCAAAATAGAAAAGGACCTAAAAAATAAAAAAGAACCTAAAATTTTAAACGAATTTCATCAATATAAAAAAGGACATTTAGGAAAGGACTAAATTATTTAAGAACGTCTTAGGAAAAAAAACAATACAAAAAGATTAACATAGAATGAAATTTAAGACGCAAATTGAATCATCACTTTAAGCATAATGATGGGCCCTTCCTAAAAAGCATAATTTTTAGAAAAGGTCCTTCCTTTTTTTAGAACGAGGTAAAGTGAGAGAATTAATTACCGTCTAGTTAATTGTGTAACTGGTAAAATTGGTCACGGTAAAATTGGGTATTTTACTGTAATTTTAAGGATCACCGTAAAATTGGCATTTGACCTATTTTACATAATTTACGTATTTTACCGGTAATTTACGTATTTTACCGGTATCTCACATATTTTAATGACATTTATAACGACACCTTGTAATTTCCACAGCTTTAAAACATGCTATATTGTGCATAATCTCTCTTTAACAGGTAGACAAAAACAGCAGTATTACCTCAGCAGTATTAAAAAGGTCGTCTATGTAACTTCAATATCTTGTTATCAGAACAATAGAGTGTATTATAATACAGGTAATTAGAATTTCGAAATGGTGAAATACTAGCTAAAATAAAATTATAGTAGTTCTGTGAGCTGTTAAAGACAGAAAGGGCTACAAGCAGGGTCGACATATCAATTACAAAAAAGAAAAAACAAATTATAATTTAAATAGCCATGAAAAAAGAGGGTAACGTCAGCCAATGGACAGAAAAGAAGCGAAAATGACAAAAGCAGATATTTTATCTGGGACTTCGACCCAGCCGTCCTCAGTGCTAAAAAAAAGAAAGAAAAAAATTTTTTGAAGTAACTAAAAGAGCAGAAAAGAGACAAAATCAAACAAAACAAAAAACCAAGCTAGATTAAATGAAAGACTCTTCCCCTGCAAGATTGGGCAAAAATTTTCGGTAATTGTTTGTTAGCCAGAACACACTCAAGTTTTTGATCTGAATGTAAGATCCGAGGAAACAGGTTTCATAGCCACAAAGGCAAGTGATGGATGACAAAATGCATTAGTAAGCCATTAAGTAAGTATGATGGCACTGGCCTCTCAAGGTCGGAACCGGTGGTGCTGATCTCTGTTTCGTGGCCTTTCAGCCAGGAAGTGAAATGGGGAGTTGGGGGCCAGCTTGTGCTTTCCCACACCCTTCCTGCTTACCTAACTCAAATTTCTCCAGGTACCCATTTAGAGCTCAGTTGACTTTGACTGAGCTTACGGAGTCACGCAACTGACCCCCGTCCCAAACCAAATAACCGGCCACCTCAGGGATCGAATCCCCCCTCCCTGTTTTCCCCTTGGATAAGTCCAGGTCCTCCCTAGAAGAGAAATTAAAATTTCTACTCTCCTGTTTAAGTCAGAGGCAATCGTACTGCATTATCTATAGTAAAGACCCCTAAGGGTTCAATGTATTAATATTTGTCATTTATTTTTTTCCCAAAGACACTTCATGTGTAAGGGGTGGTCGAATAAATTTTGGAGAGGGCTCAGTAATTAGAAATCGAAAATTCCAGTGCCCTTTTCTAAGATTTAGCCTGCTTTTCAACCAACTGCTACCGAATGAGTGGTTACCGACTGCAGGGTCTTTAAAGAAATTCGTATTCTAGCTTAACGACTCTTGTGTTTTGGCAGTTGTTTTGAAAGAATCTTCACATAAATACCTAATTAGTTCTAAGGGAGAGACGAGGTAGGGGTGGAGGCAGAAATTGATATATTTTCCTCGGGGCCATGTCCAGGACTTTTGTTTTGGAGGAGGGGTGGGGGACACAAAAACTTATAGAAACGTATCAAAAATGTTTTGTTGTGTATTTTTATAACATTTTTAAGAGCCGGGCAAACATTTCCACCCCTCATCGAGCCCTCAGGTAATTACAGAATTAGTTTCAAGGAAGGGGTGAGGGGGAATGGAAGGTGGAAATTGATATTCAATCCTTTGTGATTTCCGGGAAAATTTCTGCTCTACGCAGTTATTGTGAAAGTAAAGAGTAACATTAAACCCCAAAATAAGCTGAATTTATTCCGTATAGGAATGCCCCTTGTCATTCCCACTACCGTTTCATGGTCGTAGAAACTTCGGAGGTTGCTCATCCGATCAGAAATTGACAGTTTGATTCCTTTTTTTATAAGTAGAAAGGGGTTGGAGACTAACTAGCCTCGGTCCTAAAACTGTTATGGATATCTGATCCTTTTGTTACCCCTTAGGACATCTGATCGACGTTTTGAGGTACCTTTTTTATACTTTTGCTTTGGCTGCTCAATTTTGTGTGCGGGGAAACTTTTCGCGGGGTGGTGGTCTTTAAAAGAGTAGAAACAAAGGGTTGCTTGTAGTTACTGGGAATTTATGATAACAGTTGTGTTTATATCTATTTTTGTTGGAGATGTGGGGTTAAGGGAGGGTTAGAACTCTCCAATTGCAAATAAGAAGAAAATGACATGAGATGGATGACATCTCCAGAGTTTTTATGAAACCAGCTAAGGCAAAAACGTCAAGTTAATGCATATACCTTTCAGTTCTTTCTTTTTTTTAGGAAAACAATGATCGGTTAGAAAACAGAATGGCAAAACAAAACTCTGCTGTAGAAAATTCTTTGAGTTCACTCGCTTTGAAGGAAAGTCCCTTGGAAAGTGTAGATTGTGCAAAAAGCAATATGTGGAAAACATAATGAGAATAAAAAAATATTTATTAGAGGAATGTTGCAAATGCCCAGATTCAGTTAAGGAGTCAGTTCAAGTTGGAGAAAACTACGATGCTGAGTCACATGATGAAAGTTGCGAAATTTATGTTCGCAAAGATTATGATTTGTCCGGAAACCCCTGCCCAAGCCCAGATATAACTATAGCCAGTGCTTCCACATGCTCATACTCAGAGAAAAGGGGCAAATTTGAGATCAAATGGTCTTGCAGCAGTAGCGGCATTTTGACCACTGCAATGCAGACTCAGTCTTTCTTCAATAGTCTCTCTCATGAAAACAATAAGAAGTTGTAAGTTTCGTTAAGTCAGGCAATCTACAGCTCAAGAGCACCAATTCGCATTGTTGAGAATCCTGCCTGAAAGAGATTCTTTAGAATATTCAGGCCTGCCTTTAAGCTTCCAACACAATATGACGTATCAAATCCAGTTTTGGATTAGGAACATAAAAGTGTTGAAGGTTTTGTTGAAGGAAAAATCGCAGGTTCTAAGTTTTGATGAGTTCAGTTCGATGGATGGAGCAACATTCGAAAGGAATCGATTGTAAACGTGATTGTCACTACACCGGAGCCTGTTTTCTTGAAATTTTTCGCTACTGGGACTGTTAGGCACACAGGTGAAAACATGGCCAATGTAAATGATGATCAGGTGCTGGCTTTACTTGACCCCAGAAAATTGATCATCCTTGTTACCGACACGAGTGTTGGCTCAGACACGATGGGGAACAGTTATTGATTGCGAAGAGTTTGGTAAAAATTTAATTTTTCCTCCAAACTTTAGCCAGTTCTGAAGATATTGACATTGAACGAGGAATCAAAACCAGATTGCTTGACAGTGCTCTTTTCTGGACCAAGGTTGAGGGCACATTGGATCTTGTAAAGCCAATTACGACCTGGATTACAAGAATTGAAAGAGACGCCAAATCAGCCAAACATAATCATCAAACATATCAAACATAAATCAGCCAAACATTATCGCCAAATCTATCAGCCACCCCAGAAATTTTTTTTACGATTTGGAGAGCAAATAGGCATCAGTTTCAGTTCTGAGGTCATAGTCCAATTTGTTATGCTGCCAATATTCTTTATCCAAATTATATGGGAAAAAATTAAACCAGCGACAAAATTATAGAACTAATGGAGTTTATTGACAAGGTTTCGGTACATATTTGTGATGCTGGGGAGACACCCACTCTGCTGGCGGAGCTGGTGTCACATCGGTCAAAACGAGGATTTTTCGTAAAGCCTTACCTCTGGAAAGCCAAGAAAAGATGACTGCTATTGGTTGGGAATCAGGTGTGTGTACCACTCTAAAACTTGAAGTCAGCGAAGTTGCTATGGCAATCCTAACGCTTCCAAGTACCGTAGCAGCAACCTAGTGGAGTTTTAGCTCTTAAACCAAAATTCACAGACAAAACAAAATAGACTTAAAACCAAGAGGGCTGGAAAGCTAGTATATATTTTGCACAACCTCGAACTTCTGAAACCCAAAATCAGAAAACGATCCGTTCAAAAACCGGTGGTTTGGAACAGGCACAGTCATCAGAATCTAGCTCTCCGGAAAAAGAGGGCTAGATTTGCCAGCAGATCCGGTTGAAGACTGAAAGTGGCTAAATATTCTGATATTATGATCCAAGTGTTACAAACCACTTTTTTTACTTGTATTCGGTGCTTTTATAGATAAATGAAAAATAACATTTATATGATATGAGAAATGTGGCTGAATACAGCTATTTTACTAGGCAAGGCTGAAAGGGTAAAATTTCTTAGGTTTAAAAAATGTTGCCAGCTAAGGGCAAATGATGCTCTGGCCTTTTGGAGGCTTTTGAGATGTATGTATTTCCTATTTGCTTCTTTCGTTGATTGTTATTTCAGGTTGTTTTAAAGTTGAAATATTATATGACTTTAATTGTGCTGGTCATAGGCTTAATACGGTTCCTTAACTTTAAGAAAGTTACGCTTATTCGGTTTCGTATTCTTATTATTATTGTCAAACTAAAATTACTGTTCATTGCTATAAGGTACAGCATAACTAATCAAGTAACAGTTGAGCTTGGTCGAGCCCATAATGAAGACTTTAAGCAACCATAACTAAATAAAATTAGAAATTTTTACCCAAAACTTTCTGGAGAATCTCACCTTTTAAGTGACAAAGTTCGATTTTTTACACCCTTTTCATTAATCATACATTTACTTTCATCCCAATGTGAGGTTCTTAAACTTTCTTTGAAAACTTACCTTAAAAAAAAATTTATAGGGAAATCGCAAAATTTGATTAATAACATGGAAAAGACAAGATTATGAAGTTTAAATGCCTAGAATAGGAAACAACATATTAGCAAAAACAGACCAGATTCAAAACTATCTTTTACCTTGAAAAATAGAAAGAGATCACTCAGGAAAATCTATGGCCACAATACAGTTCAAATAGTCTAAACGAAAGGCAATACTACTTTTATTTTGATTATAAAATATCCAATAAAGGATGTAAAGCAAGAATTATAACTAAATAAGCAAATAATATTTTTTTTTAAAGTATACAAAAGCCATACATACAGCCAATACATACAAAAAGCATATTTTGTTCCTATTTGAAATATAGTGCATCCCTTTAAAGTCCTTACTGAGCAATATAACAAGAAGAATAGAATAATTGCTGGAGCCTAGTAAAGAGTAAATCAGAGCGAACTATGGTGCATAGTAGCCTAAAGTATGAAAACGCTTTTTGAAAAGTAAGTGTTTAGGGAAAAAGATTTTGTGTGAATTTCAAAAGGGACTTGAAAACCCTTGAAAATGGTTAAAATTAGAACAAATCCTGATTTTGATAGCTTGGCGTTGTTTTGGTTCCTGTGCTTACCAAATCATCATCCTTTCCCCCTAAAATAAGTTGTTGCAAGCGTGTTTTTTACCCCACTCTGGTATCCGAGTAGACCCATGCTATTAAAACAGAAAAAGGATCACAAAGAGACAAGTGGCAAAGGATCTTGTTTAAATAGAAAAAGAACGTCGTAACCTCATAGCTGCTTTTATGATATAAATGTGTGAGATCTTAGTGCAACGGTACCTTCGCCACTGTGAATATGGGCATTTTTAATATTTCTGGAACACCTCAGTAAAGTTCTTCAAGACCACTTCAGAAACTATAGACTAGCATTGACTAAATTTTAAACTCAAAAGATGCTTGTGAAACTATAGAGTTTGACTGCCTTTTTTTAAATAAGCCAAACGTAAAAGCAATGATAATTTGCAATTATGCGTTTCCAGTCCCCAAAGGCTAGTTCTCTGTATGTATAAATAGGTTAGCTCTAGTTATTTATATTTTCAAAAATTAATTAGATATCATTTGGATATGAAAATTTGTGAATAAAGTGCCAAATTATGAAATTGGTTTTCTATTAATCAAATTACCTTTTATTAATTATCATACTATTGTCACGGTTGCATTAAATTATAACGCTTTTGTTCAGGAATTTGTTCAGGTCTGATATTTAGTATTATTTTTCACGCTTATAGTCTTTTTTTTTTATCTTTTGAGGATTTCATTATTTATTGGTAAATAGTTGAGAATATTTAATCCTACTTTTATTATTTTCTGTCTCTTTGTTTATTTTTTATTTTTGTTGTTGAAGCTGGAGACCTTTCATCAATTGGAGCTGAAACGATCAGAGACACTTCTATTTCTATCCTATCATCTGAGCATCAACAGCTACCTGTGGGTGCTGCATCCAGAATAACCAGTTTAACATCTGAATCGGACTCCCAAAGTCTGGACAACAATGACGAAGGTATATTTGAAACTATTAGTTTTGTGAACTTAGTTTGAAAAGGAAATATGTTGTCGAACATGACAGTTTTTGTAAATTTTACAAGCTTAACATAAACAATATGTCAAGCAATATATACAACATAATTCAAATTCAAGAATTTTATTAAGCTCCAAAATTGGAAAGTATCAATAAAAATAAAAGTGAACAAACTGACCACATGAATACAAAACGAAAAAAAAAATACAGGCCAATATACACAAACCTACATTATACTATTAATACTTAATTACATTTCATTGATAACATCGTAAGTTTTAACGTAAACAAGCAGGAAATCTAAAAATAAAATGGAATTATTGGAAATAATAAAAATAATACCAACCAGCTAAAGAAAATGAATATTCTAATTTCAATAATTCTCAAATTCCATAGTTGGTCTATGGGAAATCGATGGCCCTAGCGAATTATTTTTTTGTTTTGCTTCTTATTCGTTATCACAATTTGACGTTCATACAATATTGTTTTATCACTGATGACGTAGAATTAAATTTTGAAAGTCGACATAAAAATTTTCCACCATAAAAAAAAGTTTTTTTTCTGAAAAATTACAAGAAATAAAATATAGTAACCATTCTAAATATAGAAGAACTTGATTTAGAGCTACAAAATGAAAAACATGAGTTAATTACTTTCTAGTCAAAATATTCCTGGAGAGAAATTACCCTACCCAAACTTGAAGAGATGCAAGAAAGGACGAATTTTACTATATTTGTTTGACTAAGGGATAGCAAAGGACCATAAGGAATATCTAAATAAAGAAAAAAGCATTACATAAAAAAAAAATTTAATGTCACGTCCCATTTTCATGTTTTTAAAGCGTTTAGATAGTATTACCAAAAGTCATTGGCAAGCTAAGTTTGCATTTTGAATAATACAGCAGCACGTCAAAATAACTCAAATGTTAAGCACAAAAAAATTGCGAGACATTTTTCCCCGCGAGGCTCTTATACTTAAAAGTAACTAAACTTCCTTTTTAAGTAACTAAAAAGTTAAACCAGCACAGAGTTTGGATTTAGGTACCAAAGCGGACATTTATCTAATATTTAAGCCAAGATGGAAACTGATTCAGAGCAATAGTTTTTATTTACATTCAGCAGAACATTAATATTTTATTGTTTTAACATCTTTTTTTTTCTCTGCAAGTTTTGTGTGTTAATGTCGACTGTTATGATGTCACTTGATAGTTGAGTCAGTTTTAGGCATTCATCCAAGCACATTTTTGAAATTTACATTGAATTTTTCATTGTGAAAAACGCGTTGAAAACATGAAATATAGGTAAAAATTTCTAATTTTTAAGAAAGTTTAAATAATTCTCTGTTGAAAATTCTGAGTAATTTCGTGTTTCTGACTTGTTGAATCCACAGATTCGAAAAGAGTGAATCCCGCTATACAAGTGTCTTGTTCACTTAATACCAATAAGATCTATAGACTTGTCACAGCATTATATCTTTGAAGGGGAACATAAACCCTTGGCTCAATGGAGTCAAATCCAATGCTTAGTCTATTTCTCTGTCTTTTTTTTTATAAACCTGTCTATGGTAGCCTCAAAATAAAGTGCAATGTAGCACCAGAAAATGGTGTCAGTTATTATGCTTTCTACTCTCAGCCTCCTCTCGTGTTTCCTCAGAATTTTACAAAAGATCAGATGCAAGTAAAATTGCTGATTATTCTTTTCCAGTGTTAAATACTACCATTATCACTACTAACGACTCACCGAAGCACCAAAACGCGTGAGGCCAACACAGCTACGCGCGCACTTCTTCCATCCTAATTTATTCTAAGCCTACCTCTTTGCGCCCTCTCACGATGTTCCCATTTCCCTAAATTCTTCTTTATGAGGTCCTCCCACCCCAACCTTGGACGACCCGCTTTCCGTTTAACCGTAGATGGTTGACCGAATAGGACAATCTTTGGCCATCTGTCATCCTTCATCCGCAGATTATGCCCTAACCATCTCAACCTTAATTTCAATTATAGCTCTAGAAAGCGGGATTGAAATGTACTGCTCTTACAGCCTATCGTTTGAAATACAATCAGTTAGTCAGGTACCCAAAACAATCCATAGGCAATTTCTCTGGAAAACATCTAGCAAATATTCCTCTGTTTTTCGGAGCGCCCTTACTGCAGAACCATTCGATCTGTTCGTTACCTAAAGACACTTTTTTGTCACTTATTCTTAGTTTTAGCGACTTCGTCTTCTTAACATAATTTTTAAACCTATTCTAGCACCATGAACTCTTAAATCTCAAGTTCATTAAGTTCAATCTCTTAATTTTATTCAATATGCTCACACTTTTATCTAGGATGTTTAAATCATCAGCGTAATCTATGTCGTGGAAAGTTATACTTCCCCATTTTATTCCGTGTTCTCCATAGCCTTTCCTGTGTTTCTTAGCTTGCACCAAAGGCATAGGAGGTAAGAGTGATCTGGGGTCATTTTGATCTCACTCTACCATTACGAACCAAAAAAGGAAAATGAAGTATTTGAATCCAATGCTTAGTCTATTTCTCTGTCTTTTTTTTTTTTATAAACTTGTCTATAGTAGTGTCAAAATAAAGTGCAATGTAGCTACTGAAAATTGTGTCAATTATTATGCATTCTACTGTCAGCCTCCTCTCGTGCTTACTCTGAATTTTGCAAAAGATCAGATGCAATAAAATTGCTGATTATTTTTTCCAGAGTTAAATACTCCCATTAGTACTACTAACGACTCACCGAAGCACCAAAACGCGTGAGGCCAACACAGCTACGCGCGCTCCTCTTCCATCCTAATTTATTCTAGGCCTCCCTCTTTGCGCCCTCCCAGGACGTTCCCATTTCCCTTAAATCTTTCCTTATGAGGTCCTCCCACCCAAACCGCGACGACTCGCTTCTGTTTAACCCTAGACGTTTGACCGAAAAGGACAATCGTTGGCGATCTGTCATCTTTCATCCGCAGATCATGCCCTAACTATCTCAACCTTTCTCTCAATTATAACCCTAGAAAGCGGGATTGAACTGTACTTTTCTTACAGCCTATCGTTTGATATACAATCAGTCAGTCAGGTACCCAAAACAATCCAAAGACAATTTCTCTGGAAAACATCTAGCAAATCTTCCTCCGTTTTTCGGAGTGCTAATACTTCAGAACCATATTTGACCACTGTCATCATTATAGCTTCCAATATTCTAATCTTGGTTTGAAGACATTTCTTCCGATTGTTCCAAACTTTTTTCAGCTGTGAAAAAACACCCTGAGCCTTGGTTATTCGACTTTTAACATAATCAAAGCACCCACCGTCTTCACTAATAATCCTACCATGGTAAGTAAAGCTTTTCACTTGATCGACCTTTTCGATATCCAAAGTCACTTTTTTTCACTAATTCTAAGACTTAGTGTTCTTAACATTAATTTTTATACCTATCCTAGCACCATGAACTCGCAAAATCTCTAAAAGTTCATTCAATTTGCTCACACTTTCATCTAGGATGTTTAAATCATCAGCGTAATCTATGTCCTTGAAATTTATACTTCCCATTTAATTCCGTGTTCTTCCATTGCCTTTCCTGTGCTCCTTAAGACAAATTTCATCAAAATGATCAATATAACTGGTGATAGAACACTGCTTAACTCGAGATTTAATACGAAACAAGCTACTTTATAGCTTTAATATGAAAATATAACTTTTTAGTCCGAAAACACCCATCAAAACAGACGAAGCCCATAACAATTATCCATTAGTCAGAATCTCGTGCGAATTCTTTGTTGTTTACTAGGATATATTTTCCTCGAATGGTGCCACTCCTCAAGTGGGAATAGAGTTGATCCCCAGTCTTGCGGGTAATCCGACAGGGTCAAGCCTCTGCAGAAACCTTTGTCCATAGATCTGGATCTTACGCCCTGTCGCAGTTGTTCGAGTTATCGAGCGACTCCCACGAGGGTTTTCTGCGTCATCATGGAATTTAACCCATTGCTGGGAGAAGCTATGTAACTCACGGGGCGTGTCCCTACGCCGGTGGGCCCTGCTTATTTTACATTAGAGGGACTTTCTTCCTCCTTCGTCTGTATTTACGGCCCCCGGAGAGGGTGTCCCAGTTTCTATTATGGACCCCCAGGGTGCATTTCTCTTTGTTTGTTCCTAAGAAAAGGATTGAAATTATTTAAAAAATTGGAGTTTCAAAGAAACTGGTAATCTGGGCTTAGTGCCAAAAGCCTGTAAATATTTTTACAATTTTGATATTTTAGTTTATTTTATCTTTTAAGGTGGATGTCAATTCTCATGTCCTGGGAAAAAAGAAATTAGTTATAGAGCAATTTTAATAAATAATTACACCTTTCGAGCAAATGACAGTTAAAAAGCAAAGAATAGGTTAAACAATAAATAAAGATAAAAGTGTACGAGATTTCAGTTTTAATTACTAAAATTTTGTCCATAGTCAAATTTAATCTAGTAATTTTGCTTATTTATTTCCACAGGTGAAGTTGACAATACTGGTGAAAATGTGGTACTCACCGAAAAACTTCATAATTTTAAACCGATCAAAATAAAAATATTAAAAAATGAGGTTTCTGTTATGAATTCACCTAAAATGGGACTAAGGGCTTAATTTTTGCTTTATTTTGCACTCACGTTTTTCTAAATATCTTCAATAAAAGATTTGAGATAATAGAATTGAGCCTGCCAAAATTGTATTTACCAATGAAAAATCCAGATGATGGTTTTTGTAAATATCCCTTCTGGCAAAATAAAAGTAAACCCTCCAAGAGGCACCCATTCAAACTGATACGTTTGTCAATCGAATTTTAATAATCCAGAGATGAGTAAATTGTTAACAAAGTAAATGAATTTTTCTAGAGTGGGAAGTATCGGAAGTTCAAGACAGCTTACATTCAATCAAAATAGAAGCTATGGTGGATATTTCAAAAAGTCTCTGATAAAACTAAGCCAGCAATTCTAAAGACTAAGTTTAAGGGCCACAATCGCATTCGATCGTGTAAAAAACAATCAAATCGTCTAAAACCGATTGTTAACTAGGAGTTATCTTTATCCCAAGTATTATCTTAATACATTTTTCTGTATTTAAAACTACCTACAATCTTTCAGCAGTTTATGGTTCTTTCGTGGTAGTTTTTTTATTATTATTATTTAGTCGTTTCGCTTTTTTTTCTTCTCAAGTATTTTACCCGTTTATCTTGCTGTTCTTGCCGAAAAATTCACTTGACTGCAAGTGCTCTTAAATCATGTGCTACACTTTGCGTCCTCTCATTTTGCTTTTTAGGTCAAATTCGTCTTTATGGCTCTAAAATTTTCAAAGGTTTACGATGCAAAAGTTTAATAAATCGTTTAGGAGTAAGTTTAGACGTGACCTCTTAGACTAGCATCTGAATAGACAGCACAAAAGAAAACTACTGCAAAATCCCTAGAAATAACTATTAGAAAAAAGTATGTGAAATGAAAATTGCATCTCTGAAAATATTTTTCAATTCAGGTGGCACTTGAATCGCGCTTGGTTTTCACACGATCGTGTGAAAACTAAGTAAAACCATGTTAGGTACCTGGTGTAACTGTGATTTTAAATAAGTTGAGTGTCAAAAATTTGCAGTTCTAGAAAGATATTTTAGCAAACTGACCAAAGGACTTAACAATAGCTAAAGAGAATATGCATATTTTCTAAGGCCACTTTTTTGTGTTATTAGACTGTGCTTAGAACTTGCTTGTGAGCAACTGTGTCTCTTTTATGGTCTTCTATACATCAATCATGCTGATAGCACTGCTAAAAAAACTGTTCTTTTAAAGGAATTTCTAAAGAAGGGTAAATAATTAACGTGAAAAATAAAACATTTCTGTCTACAAAAAATGTTTATAGGCTAAAAACGAAAGTTGAACATCAATTTAGATTAAACCTAAGTTTTTTTTCAAAAATCAGGGTGAAAGGGGGAAAAGGGGGAACTTTTCCCTGTAGATCCCCATTTTTAGAACTTCTTTTATTATTTTCTACTGTCTATGATACGATTTCCGGAGTCTATACGATACGCTGTATATGATATGATACGATTTCCTATGATACGCCTTCCTAATTTACGGAGCGTTGCCGTTGAATTAGTTTTCAAAGTGAAATCATGATAAAAGTTTAATATAAGTTCAACTAGGGGAGATGGGTAGAAAAGAAAATTTTTTGATAAAACCTATGAAATTTTTTTAAATCCCGTAGGACTTTCAAGTTTTAAAGCTGATAAAGATTTATATATTATTTCAATTCTGATTCTTCTATTAAATGAAACTAATTTCAAGTTTCGTTCTTTCATTTTTGTTTCCTTCGAAAGTGGTAGGTATTGTAGATCCAAAACAGGTACCAGTTATACAATGTTCAGCTTTCACTTATAATGCTATGATGTCAAATTATTGAATTACTTACATCTTATTTAAGTTTAATAAAATAATTTTTTACTATAGAGATAATTCATTCTACTGTGTGCAGTTCTGATGGTGTGGATCAACCAAAACTCTTTGGCCCAAAACCAATCGTGAAGGTGAAGAAGCTGACAAAGAAGGATATTGAAGAATTGACAGCTGGTATTTGGCGTTGCGCCTCCTGTGCAAAAGCAGAAAAATCGTTTTTTATGCTAGATCTTCACATAGACACTGGCTGTGAAGAACCTTCACCAATAGAGTGTGACATCTGCCCTGCAATATTTAGGGATTACAGAAATTTTGTAGTTCATATTATAGAACACCAAATGGGAGAGACAAGAAGATGTCCTATTTGTTTGTGTGAATGTATTGGTGATGTGAGGCAACATTTAGTTATATATGGTCATTTTTCACCAAGCGCGTCTGAGTTAAAACGACAGGGAAGCTCATCACTAGATGTTACATAGAATCCTTCTACAATTGTTTGCTTAAATTCGTTTGAACTGGATTCTGAAGCAAAAAACTTGGACAACCATAAGATATATTTGAATAGTTCCTTGCGTAGTAAAAAACCCAGACTATTGAAAAGAAGTAAAGAAACATATACGGGGATAAAGCAATATATTTTTGATGAATGTGACAAGAGCTTTTCTAAGTCAAGCAATTTGATTCAGCACCAAAGAGTGCACACTGGGGAGAAACCGTTTAAGTGTGAGGTCTGTGAAAAAACTTTTTCTTGGTCAAGCCATTTGACTAGGCACCAAAGAGTACACACTGGTGAGAAACCTTTTAAGTGTGATATATGTGACCAAACTTTTACTGAGTCAAGCAGTTTGATTAGGCACCAAAGAGTGCACACTGGGGAGAAACCGTTTAAGTGTTATGTCTGTGTGAAAGCTTTTTCTCGGTCAAGCCATTTAATTACGCACCGAAGAGTACATACTGGTGAGAAACCGTTTAAGTGTGACTTCTGCAAAAGAGAATATTCTTCTAAGTTAAATTTTAACAATCATATAACAACCCATTATCAGAAAAATCCCGCTAGTTCATAGTCTACAATAACAACCTCTGTGGTCTTGCTGAACCCTATTGTAAACTGTTCCTTCGTTTTGTTGCTACTCATTTATATTTAGGATTTACTAGAGAAGTAAATCCTTAAAACTATGATTGTCACCAGGATTTTTAATCAAGAGATAAGGGGGAGATTTCTGCTCATTAGGATTGTTCCATTGAGGCGAGGTCCTTATGAGTGATTAATTTATCCTTGGGGAACCAAATGCGGAAGTAAAGAAAAGATAAATATTGGTTTGTTCTAGTGTAAAATTGGTAAAATTGGGTGTTTTTCCGTAATTTTACGAACTCCCTTAAAATTGGTACTTTACCTATTTTACATATTTTAAATATTATACTATCATATTTTACGGTGTTTTATAGCTAACATAGTGCAAAACTGCCCAAAAGACTGGAAGAAACAGGTTTGGATATGATATTGTTATTGTGATTTCAACTGGATACACAGCAGGGTGAAACAAAAGAATATAATTGCACTCATTAATTTCGTTGTGAAGTGTTTATAATTGAATGATAAATTGGTTTTTTAGTAGCCTTTGGTATCTGAGATTGGTATCTGACTATCCTTTATCTAACAGCATTTCACTTTATTTGCATATGCTTATTCTCTTTTAATGAACAATTTACATAATCTATCCACTAAAAAAGTTTCAGAAACCAATATCATTTGATTTGTGGGTCTGTAGCAATGTTACCCAGTCTAATCTGGCCTTTTCCCCCTCTTTCCTTCTGACTGAAGATTGGACGGACCCAAAATTTTCTCTTCTTTCTAAAAAACAGCAGGGTATTAATGGAGGTGAGCATTATCCTGCTTCCAACCAGAGGTTGGACATGACATTGACAATGACATGACATTAGAAATGACACCGAAATGATATTAGAACATCCGAAAAATTTGTACATTCTTCAGACAGTTTGTGTCACATCCTAGCTTTGCTCTCTCCTCAAATCATTGGTTAACGCTACGTTAACCAAGAAAATGCAGAGGAAAATCTGACTGTTCTTAGGCAATCAGCCCTCGCAATCAAAGCGTACTTCTGTTTAGCTTTATTTCCGGTATTAGGTGAATAAGGATTACGATCATGATTGCAGCGGTAGCTGCAACCTAGTAAAGAGCGAACCACAGCCCATAGTAACCAAAAGTTAAAAAACTCGTTTTGAAAAAAACTGCCTAGTGAAAAAAATTGCCATCTGACACGGAACCAGGAATGGTGACTATTATTTCGTTTCGTCGGTCGCGTGGGGGGTTCATCGCGCGTTCGTTTTCGGGGGGAGCGGCGTCGTCGTCGGGTTGGTGGGGTGCGGGAGGAGATCTTAAATACAAGTAAAGTTTATTACCACCCTTAGTAAGCCCCCTTAGTAAGTTTCACAAATCGTCTGCTCATCAGTAAGTTACTGAAACATTAGCAGGCTACCACACCATCTTAGATAGATGTTTAATGGCTCAATTAAAATCTATTGCTTATATTAACTAGGTTTTTTAAAATTCTATCATCTTTTAGATTTCAAGGGTAACTAGTTTCTGGGGAGAATTGGCAATGAACTCTTTGTCATGGTTGAAGCATTAGCTGCAACCTAGTAAAGAGAGAACCACAGCTTATAGTAACTAAAAGATAAAAAATGTTAAAATGGTCTGTTTTTTCTTCTTATTTTTTCCAGGCCTAGCGGTTTACTAGAACATCATAGAGAGATGCTTAAGAGCTCATTCAAAGCTATTTCTCATATGTACGTGGTTTATATAAATTCCGCCGTCTGCAAGTGCCATATGGCACGAAAAAAGGCACTTTTTTGCCGTTTCTCGAAGGTTGGGGCTAGCGTGGGACCAGTACATCTTAGATAGATTTTTCTATCTAAGATAGATTTTTAACTCTGGAAATCGAATTATTTCTCTCTATACAACAGTGAATTTCAAGCTATGATACAAATTCTGAAGGTAGTATATAGCCCTAATACTATCAAGATGGCTTTACTTCGAACTTGTGTACAAACTAATCATGACATGTCCTTGTCAGAACCAAAACGACAGCCAGTCATTGAACTAAGCCATTGTGCAGAAGTGATACCAAATTAAACGTAAAAAAAAGCAACAATCATAAAATGGATTATTGCTTTATCTTAAAAGTTATTGATCCTAAAAGGGATTGATAATACTTTTATTCTGGAAAAAGTTCCCTTAATTGGTTTGCTTTTACTGTACCAAAACTCCTATATTATTTTGTGTTTTCAGTAAAGTGCTAGTTTTTTATAATCCTAAAATCACAGGGAAACATAATTAGTTGGTTTATTTGTACTAGTTTTATTGATATATATATATATATATATATATATATATATATATATATATATCTATATATATATATATATATATATATATAGATATATATTAGAGAGGCTGTGAAGTAATAATTTTTGTCCGTTTTAAGTTTCAACTTCGCTCTTTACTTCCCACAGAAAAACTTTTTTTTTAATTAATCACACGTTAGAGTCAACATAGCAATATGTTTAGCTTCAATTGGTAATAAACTATGACATTGGGGATAACATGCCCCCCCCCAGTCCCTGGGGAAAAGTCTGTAAGTTATGAATTTTGCCCATTGTTTACGTATAGAATTTGTTATTGGGAAGTATTCAGACACTTTCTGGGGGAGGGGGGAATTTTCTGCCATGAAGACTCCACGGGGAGAGTTTTCCGTGGAGAGGTAAATCTCTGGGGGGGGTGAACTTCCCTGTGGAAATTTTAGACGAGGGCAATTTGCAAGAATTCCTATTCAAAATTGTTTTTATTTGTCTTGCTTTATCGTTGCCGACTCAATTTTACACGTGGAGATGTTAAGGAGAATCGTCCGGGCGAAATTTTTACCGGGTTGGAAATGTCTAGAGTACCTCTCCGTAGGGGGGGGGGGCTTTCTACGGGAGAAATTCTCCATAGGAGTTTTCCACGGGATAAATTTTCCATTGGGAACTTTCTTCGGTAGTAACTTTCTACTAGGGTTAGGGGTGGGGCTATTTGCTGGAAAACTTTTTCGAGGATGAGAGGATTTCCGGTGTAATTTTAAAGACATCAGAAATTAATGTCTTTTTCAAATGAAAGTGCGCTAAGAAACAAAAATTCCCTGGAATTGTCCGCAAGGAATTTTCATCTCGAATGGAATTGCCTGGCAGAAATTTTCAGGGGAGGGGGGGGGGGGTGGGGTAGTTAAAGTAGAAAGAACTTTCCATAGAGGAATTTTCCATGGAGGAAGAAATTTTCAAGGAGGAGTGGCCTTTTTTCTGGTATGATTTAAAAACCTTCTGAAATTAAATATAAAAAATAGTTTTTTTCAACTGAAAAAAATGAGCAACATCAAATCTTAAAACGAGCAGAAATGATTACGTATATGAAAGGGGTTGACCCCTCCTCAAAACCTTGTTCTTTGCGCTAAAGTTTGACTTTTTGTCCCAATTCTTTAAGAACGGCTCCTGAAACACAAAGGCCGCTTAATTAAAATAATAAGATCTTTTTAATTCTATAAAAAAAACTTTTGCGTTAAGAGTCATGTCTTGAGGAAGGGGAAACCCTTTAATATACGTGAAATTTTCTGTTCGTTTTAGGTTTTGATGTTGCTCCTTACTTTAAGTTGAAAAAACTTTTTTTTTCATATTTTATTTAGTGTTTTTTTTCCTTGAATTCTTCCTTCTTTCAAATTCTTATTTGAGTGATTAAGACAAACTGTATATAGTATTGGTTATTGGTAATACATATAGTAATGTATACTGGTAATATATATAATATATAGTGGTAATAAATATAATATATAGTGGTAATATATATAATATATAGTATTGGTTATTTGTTGGTAACAAACTGTAATTAAGGAGCGATGGGGCTCAATAATAACCAAAACTCTAAGAAACACAATTTTGATAACAATAGATACATTGAAAGAATCTAATTTTGATTCTGATTCAAAATATGTAAAATTCATCAAATTTAACTGTACCCATTAAAAGTTACGAGCCTGGGAAAATTTGCCCAATTTTTTTTTAAAGGGGAAAAACACCTCCAAAACTTCAAGCGATCTTAATGAAAATTATTTTATCAGATTCAGCATACAAGAGAACTCTTCTGTAGAGGTTTCAACTTCCTATGTACAAAAATGGGGACTCTTGCATTTTTTGCCATTTTTGTATTTTTTTTTTTTTTTTCTCAGGGGTGATCGTATTGACCCAGTGGTCCTAGAATATTTTGAGAGGGCTCATTCGAATGGAAGTTAAAAGTCTTAGGGCCCTATCTAATTGACTAAAAAATTTTGATCAATTTCATTTCAAAATTTTGAGATAGCCATTTTATTCAGCATAGTCAAAAAATCTAATAACGATGTCTTTGAAGATGACTTAACCCTCTACAGTTTCCGAGGAAAGGGCTTTGAGTTATGAACTTTCTCCATTGCTTACATATAGTATTGGTTATTTGGAAGTGAAAAGACGTTTTTAGGGAGGATTTTTCTGGTGGAGGTGGGGAGTTCACGTGGGAAGATCTTTTCACGGGAAGATTATTCCTTACATCAAAATGTAAGGAATAGTGCACTTTAAGTGACATGTACTTCTAAGTTTCCGCCACCATGCACCAGAAAATACTATTTTAAACCCTCTACTCGCCTGAAATAGATATTTCTGTTGCTTCACGCCTTTTTTTAAGTTTATTTTTGTCGAAAGCAATTTTCACGTAAAAATACTCCACCGTCCTCCAGGGAAATTCCTCCAGGACAATTCTATTCTAGCTGAAAATTCCGCCCAGAAACTGTCTTAAGGGCGATATCAGGGGGAAAATGTTTCTTGCGCATTTTCATTTGAAAAGCCTTTAATTTCTGATTGTTTTTAAAATCATGCCAGTAATCCCCTCTGTGAAAAAGTTTTCCAACAAAAAGCCAGCAAAGGGATTTTTACCAGAAAAGGGTGTTTTTGAGGGGAGGGGTACAAAAGAAACTTTTAACAACGCATCAAACTCCTCTATGATTTCTGGGTATATTTCCGGTCTATGCTGTTATTCTGTAAGTAAAGAATAACTTTAAACCCCAAAATGAGCAGAATTTATTCCGTACAGGAGGGGGATTGCCCCTTCCTTATCCACACCTCAAGGTCAAAGAAACTACGAACTGTGCTCAAAGGATCAGAAAGTGGGTGTTCTAATCCGTTTTTTAAATCCAAAGGGATTGGAGACCAACCAGCTGCGTGGGGGTGATATTTTTCGGGAGGGGGGTATTTTTTCTGTTTTTTTCTAGGGGGCATTTTCTGTGGGTTTTTATTTTCCACGGGTTGTATTTTCCGGGGGGGGGGTAAATGCCAGCCACCGAAAAAGGACAAGGCAAGATAAAAAGCGCTAATATCTTTAGATGCGTCAAACGAGGCATGCTCAATGTCGATTAAAACCAGAAAAGAACAGAAACGTCTAACAATAAGAAAAAAGGAATTGCAACTAATCAAGTGAAGAAGAGAAGGGAAAAATCAGAATTACTCGTCAATATAACTAAAAGCAATTAAAATCTAACCTGCATTAGGCTGGACTCTTATTACCTGGATGGGGTTGGAGTAGCTTAAATACATTTGGCTTGATTTTTTTGTGCGGGAGGGAGGGGGTCATTTTTTGGTTTTCTTTTTAAAAATATATATCTTCTAGTTTTCTTATAAATCTTAAAACGAGTTCAGCTAAAATTGAATATGCAAATCAAGCTTATAATGAACAAAAATATTAAATATTTATTACAACATTGAATTTACAATAAAATTAAATTTTGAAATGATGGGCTTTTCAGCAGCTGATATCATATATCAAATATTTAGTTTAATCTTATTTCTTCCAAAAACCGTTCAAACAAATTTAGTTTCACTACAAACAAGAATTTAGCTAATGCCTCCTTTTCTAACTGTATAAATCTAAACCTACTGCTTCATTGAAAGCGAATTATATTACGAATATTCCCTTTTCCACTTATTAGAGCATTGAAATGAAAATAAAAATTACACCGCCCAAATTTTACATATTCAATTTTATTTATTAAATGCGTTCATAACTTGTGGCAATTAAATGTTCCTCTTTCTCCTTGTACTATAAAACATTGCATTCAGATAATCAGATGCGTACTTGTACAGAAATTTTAGCCCATTTTGCAACTGCAGATGTGGGTGGTTCTGACAGATGAGAAGGTGAACATTTTTGATGAAATCAGATTTCAGATCAGGTGTCTAACCTGTTGAAAAAAAAGGTTTTGACTATAACTGGAATAGAAATTTGCTTAAAATTTTTATAATTTATAAAATTGCAAGGCCACTTTATTTTTATTATTGCTTTAACAGCAACTGCTAATCACCCAGTAAGAAGAAGTAAAGTTGATCTGTTGATAATGAAACACTATAGGGTGGTAGGGTAGACTAGAGGTAAAATTCCGAAAATATTGTATATCTAGAATTTTGTAATTGAATAAATTTTAATTATGCGTTAAAATGTTGCTTACACATATGCACAAAGAAAAAAGGATTTATATATGCTCAACATGGATAGATACATATGTATAGTACTGGGAGCCCGATGGTATCGCCGCCAGGCCCCGGCACGTGGCAGAATTATATGTATGGATTCTTCTTGTTGCTTGTCTTCTAACCGCAGACGATTGAGACAATTTGCTGTCTTTTTATACTGCAGTCTTGTCAAAGATATTTGATTATTTAAGCAAGTCTTATTACAACGATATCTACTAAGCTTCAAACTTGGTTTTCTTTTTTAAGGTTTTTGAATTGTTGTAATCCCTTGTTCAGATATATACAAATATTTTTGCAATTATCTGCCGCCAGGCCACGGCACGCGGCAGGCATCTATATGAGGATTCTCTTTTTCGCTTGTCTTCTAAGCGCAGACAATTTGCTGTATTTTCATACTAAAGTCTTTTCAAATATATTTGATTATCAAAGCAAGTCTGATTTCTAACAACGATATCTACTAAGCTTCAAACTTGGTTTCCTTTGTTAAGGTTTTTGAATTATTGGAATTCCTTGTTAAATATATGCAAATATTTTTCCAATTACCAGTTTTTTGCTCTTTACGATATGTAATGTCTTTTCATACTGTTTCTTTTCAAAGATATTTGATTATTTAAGGAAGTTCAATTTCTAAAAACAATTTCTACTAAGCTTCGAACTTTTGGTATAATTTTTAAGGTTTTTGAATTGTTTTAATCCTTTTTTGAAATATATGCAAATATTTTGAAATTACCAGTTTTTTTCTCTTTCCGCAATTTAATGTCTTCATACTGCGGTCTGTTCGAACATATTTGACTATTGAAGCTAGTCCGATTTGTAACAACGATATGTACTTAGCTTGAAACTTTTGTTCTTATTTTTTCAGGTTTTTGAATTGTTGTAATCCCTTGTCAGAGAATCATCATTTGAAATAATTGAAAATTTTTGTTTTCTTGGCCTTCCTACTGACATAAAGAAGTTGCGTTCAAAAAGTTATTAGTTGACTAATAGCTGGTTGGGTTCAAAAAGGTTTTCGTTTTTTAAGATTTTCGAATTGTTTGAATCCCTTCTTAAAATATATACAACTACTTTGCTCTTTACGCAATTTAATGTCTGTTCAAAGACATTTGATTATTGAAGCTAGTCCGATTTTTAACAACGATATGTACTAAGCTTGAAACTTTTGGTTTTCTTTTTTAAGGCTTTTTGTTAAGATCTTTTTTAAGAGAATCATCATTTGTAATAATAACAAATTTTCGTTTTTTGGGCCTTCCTAGTAACACTATAAGCCGTGATTTCAGGCTCAGCGGGTTCAAACACGGGTTGTTTTCGTCTAGTTTCTAGTTTTTCGTCTAGTTTCAGCGGGTTCGAAGTTTTAACCCCGTGTTTAATGCACTAGATGCATTGATGCACAACGCTTGATGCACTAAACGAGAACAACCCATGTTCGAACCCACTGAGCCGTGAAAAACCCGTCTTTGAACATGGGTTGTTGACGTCTAGTGTATCAAGCGTTGTGCATCAAACATGGGGTTGAAACTTCGAACCCGCTGAAACTAGGCCAAAAACTAGAAACTTGAAAGTGGACGAGAACAACCCGTGTTCAAACCCACTGAGCCTGAAAACGCGGCTTATATAACTGGATGCGTTCAAACCTGAAAGCTTAATCACGAAGCGAGTTGATTTTATCAAACAAAAAAACAAACTAATTTTTAAATTTTTAGGTATTTTTTTTTGTTTAAATTAAAGCTTAAAATTATTGCTCAGGCAACGTAAATATTTATGCAGTTACTTAATAATTTTAGCGATACTGAACTGAGCTTAAACAGTTTTTCAACTTTTTTAATGTCAAACAGTTCGTGGTAACAAACTGTAAATAAGAAGTGACCCGGCTCAACAGTAACCGAAACTCTAAAAACCGGAATTTTGATACCCATGGATACATCAATAGAATCTGATTTTTATGTTGATTTCAAATATATAAGTTTCAATAAGTGTAGTTTTACCCATCAAAAGTTACGTGCCTGAAAAAATTTGCCTGATTTTCGAAAAAAGGGGAAAACACACCCGAAAATTCATAGAACTTTAATGAAAATCACACCATCAGATTCAGCGTATCAGAAAAGCCTATTGCGGAATTTTCAAGCTCCTATCTGCAAAAAATGCGGAATTTGGTATTTTTTGTCAGAACAAAATTCATGATGAGTGTTTATTTGTTTGTTGTTTTTTTTTTTTTTGATTTTCCTAGGGGTGATCGTATCGATCCAGTAGTCCTAGAATATAGTAAGAGGGCTCATTTGAACGGAAATTAAAAGTTCTAGCACTATTTTTCAGTGACCCAAAAAATTGGAGGGCAACTTGACCCCCTCCCACGCTCATTTTTTCCCGAAGTCACCCAATCAAAATTTTGAGATATCCTTTTGTTTCAACATAGTCTAAAATCTAATAAATATGTCTTCGAGGATGACTTAATCCCCCACAGTTTCCCAGGGGAAGGGCTGGAAGTTATGAACTTGGCCCATTCTTTACATTTAGTATTGGTTAATGGGAAGTATAAAGACGTTTCAGGAGGGATTTTTTTCTAATGGGGAGGGGGGGGGGTCTCGAGGAGGCGGTTAGAGGGGAGGATCCTTTCATGGAGGATGTTTCCTTTGTGGAAGGGAAATTTCTATGAAGGGGCGCCGGATTTCCCAGAATTCTTTAAAAACGATCTGAAATTAAATAAAAAAAACTAGTATTTTCAACTGAAAGTAAGGAGCAACATTAAAACTTAAAACAAACAGAATTATTACGTATATGAAGGGATTCGCCCCCTAGTCAATACCTCGCCCTTTTCGCTAAAGTTTTTTTTAGTAGTTTCAAAAGAGCTATCTATTCTAATTAACCGGCCTTTGTGGTTCAGGGTTTGTGATTCGAACAAAATTCGAACTTGAGCGTAAAGAGCAAGGTATCGACTAGAGGACAAACTCCCTAATATAAGTAATAAAGCATACGAATATAGAAGCTCGTTACGTAAGTTAATTCGTAAGTTACGTCAGAATAAAATTTCAAGAAAGCCATTTAGCCAAAAAAGTAAAATTAATGTTCAAATTTCGTTTTAATTATTCATGTATGGTGAGCCAAAATCAAATCTGCATTAATTCAAAACGTTCAGAAATTAAACAATAAAACAAGTTTTTTTTAACTGAAAGTAAAGAGCGACATTAAAACTTAAAACGAACAGAAATTATTCTGTACATGAAAGGGGCTGTCCCCTACTCAATACCTCGCTCTTTACGCTAATGTTTGAATCTGTCACACAACTTTATTTTTTAAAACAATAAAAACTTTAGCGTAAAGAGCGAGTTATTGAGGAGGGGACAGCCCCTTTCATATACGGAATAATTTTTGTTTCTTTTTGAGCTTTAATGTCGCTCTTTACTTACAGTTAAAAAAACTTATTTTTTTTATTTAATCTTAAAAGACTTTGCTTATATTTATAAGAAAAAAGTTCGGTAATGATGTTTTTCATATTTGGCACATTTTTGAATTTTGATTACTTCAGACAATTTAGCAATGACCTTTGGTTTAGCTGCCAGTATTGGTGTTGTCATAATTGGAGGTGGGTAGACTGTTTGCCCTCCAATCCCTTTAGATTCTTAAAAAGGAAACTAGAACTGTTTATTTTTAATCAAGTGAGCTCTTTTCAGTTTTAATAGCAACTTCTTCTGTATAAAGTGCCTTGGTCATAAGAAAAAACAATACATTGTGCCTAAATCACTTATTACTTAGGCAGTGCATTGCGCTGCCTATGATTGGGTCAACTGTAGTGTGTGTTCCATCAGAATATTAAGTCATCTAGGGCAACTGTGGCAAAATTTGAGAACGAAGATTTCTTTTCCACATTTTTTATTTAGGGATTTTGAAGAATTTCGATGCAAATATCAAAGAAGAAATGATCTATTAAAAATATCAGGTTTGTTGAATTCTAGCATTTATTAGTAATTTCTTGCAATTCATTTTATGCTCAAACATTTTATGTTTTGATTAACCAAGTTTGTATTTTTCGTACTGTGTTATATTTTTAAACAGCCAATCATTTATTTGTTGCATTGTGCCTCCAGGCAGAAGTTTGATGTTTCTATCTATTGTTGCGCACTTTTTGGGTAAAATTCTACTTCAGCTACTTTTGGCTATCTTGGAAAGGGGTTACGTTTGGAAAATTAAACTTCCAGGTATGGGTCTACAGGCTAAATTATGTCCCGCAAAGATATTTTGAAGTACATAGGTATCTCCATGCCTTCTCCCTTTAGAGGGTCCTGAAATTTGCCTACATGACAGGTCTCTACCTATTAAAAACTTGATAAAACAATATATTATCTTAATTTTCAGTTATTGTTTCTTCTTCTCTGGCTTTAGTTCTGAAAATGCAATTCCTGTTGTTTGAGTAGAATTTTAAGCCATAGCCTATCAATATTTTTTTTTCAAATTTAGGAAATGTATTTGCATATCTTTAAAACCTTATATATTGGGATTAGGCAAAGGGTATAATTCTACTTTAGCTACTTTTTGCTATATTGGAAAGGGGTTAGGTTAGGAAAATGAAAATTTCAGGATGGGTCTACAGGCTTAAGTATTTCCCAGGAAGGTATTTTAAAGTACATTCCTCCACTCCTTCTCCCTCTAGAGGGTCCTGAAATTGGTAAATTTCTACCAAATCATATTATTGAGTTAGGAATAAAGTGAATACACCATTCAATGCCTTTTTTATGCTGATTACAAATATAATAATCATTTCTATGGAAATGAATTTCAGCCCCCCCCCCTATATATGCCAATTCAGGGTTAGGTTAGGTTGTAGAAATATATACCCTGAATTGGCATATATAAAGGGGGGGGGCTGAAATTCATTTCCAATAGAAATGATTACTATATTCTTAATCAGCATAAAAAAGGCATTGAGTGGTATATTCACTTTATGCGTAAGTCAATAATATGATTTGGTAGAAATTTACCCTGAAATTAGCCTACATGACAGGTCTACCTATTGGAATTTTGACAAACAACATTTTACCTTAATTTTCAGTTATCAGTTTCTTTTTTTTCTGGCTTTAGTTCTGAAAATGCAATTCCTGTTATTTGAGTAGGATTTTAAGCCATATCAATGTTTTTTTTCCAAAATTTAGGAAATGTATTTGCATGTCTTTAAAACCTTATTAATTAGGATTGAGTGAAGCTGAAAACGATTTTGTTGTACAGTACTTCATTTAAGCAGAAGATCTATTTTGCAAAGTTTCAATTTTATAACACACAGATTTTAGAGGTCATCAAAGGTCAGGACCCTCTAGAGGGAGAAGGAGTGGAGATAGGTACTTCAAAATATCTTCCCAGGATATACTTTAGCCTGCAGACCCATACCTCAAATTGAACAAGTAGAACATGCTTATTGAATAAAAATCAAATTTTTAAACCAAATTCTCAGTAGTTTGAACCTTGTTTATTAGGGCTCACTTACTGGATGATCTTTACCAAATAGTTGAAATTAAGAAAGGAACAATTGCTCTATTCATAATAAACTAATTCAATCCTCTTAATTTTCAAAATCTAAGCCATAAGGTCAACTTCAATTTTTTTTAGGTTCATTTTTTAGAATGTGTCCAAACCTAATAATTGGTACTTATGCAATTTGTGGGTACTGCTATATACTGTGTGTTGATTAATGCTAATGAAATAAAATAGGATAAAAATATAATAGTTTAGAAACAAATTTGGGCTATATATTTGCACATTAGGGGGGTTGGGGGTAAAGCATAGCATATATTAAATATTCTAACCTAACCTAGGTACCCCCGCCCCCTAAACCCCAGAAAATAATTGTTTAAATATTGCAAACTCCATGAGAAACAATGCTTTGCAATCAATTTAGGTCTTGCAAATAGCAGTTTGACAGGTTTTGTTGGTTGGCTGTAGCATTTCCCATTTGACATTCCACATACAGTATTTAGCTGTGGCCACATAATGCATAAGTACCTAATAATCTTTAGGGAATATACTGGAACATCATTAAAGTAATCTACTAGAATTTAGTTATAGAAGGACAAATATTGCTTTGTCAAACTCTCAGTTTGTCATTATGCTACAAAAATGATTTTTATTCAAAGCTGGACAAATTGAGATAGTATTTATGATATGCTACAAAAATGATTTGTATTCTCAGCTGGACAAATTGAGATAGTATTTATGTTCAGTTTTGAAATAATTTCTGAGACCAAACTGACTAAGATTAGAAAAAGTTTTGTAAAGAAGAAAAAACAAGGATATTTCTAGCCTGTGTGAAATGGAAATATTCAATGGTTGGAAATATAATAATAATAATATTTTATTACCTGCTAAAATCAAACAGAAGAGACAGAGTACATATGAAATACAAGAAAAAGATAAACAAGACAAATCTATACAACAAAACAAAATACAAAAAATACAAGTTGTAGACACAATGTAATACTCACTAGCAAGAAAAGACTGGTCAAACCATGGAGAAAACAAAAACACACTGAGTTCTACTGGCAGAGGACTTCAAACCATGGATGGCTTTTAACATTATTATTGAACTTTGAGATCTGATTAAGGATGGCTGAAGTTGGGTCTGCTATATTATAATTCCTAATAAGAAAAGAATTTTGGGAATAAAGTGGGAGACAAAGTAGAAACTTAGCAATCTTAAAGAAAACATCAAAGTTTGTGTTTATCACACTTGGGAAAAATTCTCCAAAAAGGATCTAAATACAAAAAATGGGGGAGTGCAATTGCATTATAATATAAAGGCAAACTAAAACATTTCTGTTGAACCTCAACTTATTTGAAACAATTTTACTATATGCAAAACCAATTCTCTTCTGTAGATGGTTGATAAGCAATTGATGGATTGTTTTTAGAGTTGAACTGATAGGAAGGCCAAGGTAAGTAATGAACTGTACAGGCTTAATATTTGTATTTCCAAGAGCAATTGTAAAACCATCAGGGACTGATTTCCAATTAAAAAGCAGGATTTCCAACTTTTTTGCATTAAACTCTAATCTAAGCTGCTTATAATCATTCTGGAGGATGTTAAAATTTTCCTCTATACCCAAAACAGTGCAACTTGAATTAAATATATCATCCCTGTATGATATTAACAAAACATTGGTACATTACAGGACACAAGTTGTTTTACATTTCTCTTGCCCTCCAATTACTGTATTATTAAAAGCAGTAGATGAAGCTATTGCCCCTTGTCAAGCCCCTTTTTTAAACTGGGACAGCAGGATTATTTTTTATTTTATGATCCAGATGCTGATGCAAGAGCTCAAGTTTGGCTTTCAGATTTGCATACATATCTTTTAAAGGAAGAAGGGTTCCTTTTTTACCCAGCACTTTCCAATATCTAATATCAACTCATCATGAATCAAAGAGTCAAAGTCATATTGAACATTGTGTGCTGCAAGAGTCAAACTTTCTCCAGTTTTCTTGGCATCAACAAGAATAGATGCTTGGGCAGACAATTGTTATGTAAAGTTTTACTAGTAATTAAGGATTATTGAACTATAAATTTTGACGTCTCAAAGCTTTGTTTCCACGACACAATTAGATCTGACTTCGAGAGATACGAATTCTTATAGGCTAGCAGGGGTTAGAAACTCTTTCTAAGCTGTGGCGATGACAACTTTTGGTGCTTGTAGGAATGAAAAAGCGTGGCCTCTTCTTCTCGGACTATCTGGAGATCAGATTCCTTTGGGAGCATTTACCATGGAGACTGGCGAACTAGTTACCTATTATCGGACTAGACTCAGACATATAAGAGAAACAAACACATATAAAAAGATAATAGATTTATTGAACTTACATGCTTAGTTGTACAGCAACGGGTCACTTCAATGACAATAAAAATGGTGTCCGAGATTATTTGCGGTACTAATCGCTTCAAATCTGGATAGAGATTAAAATTAAAAAGGCACATTTGCCCCACTCCCAAACGCAGTTCTTTCGTCCTGCGCTCTAGGGACTGTCTGCCATTGGCTTACGTGGCCCAAGGACGCGCACCCTCGTCCAATAATACGTCTTAAATATTTTTGATGATTTAGGCGTTCACACGGTTCTTTGCCTTTTAAACTTCCTTGGAAATTTTATGCATTGCATTTTCTTGCTACAATTATCTTAGCGAAATTCGAACGACTAGCGCCGTTGTCTGACTGAAGCTAGAAATGCAATTTCTCTTTTCGCTGATTAAGGACTTTTCATTTTTGCAACTAGATTTAGCTTAATTATAAGAAATCGGAATTATCTTTTAGAAAGGAACTTTATTTTGGTATTTTAAATACATCGTGTTTTACTCCCGGTACATATCACCCTTCCCGTCAATTAATGACGTCCCGTCATTAGTTACTGCCCATCAGGAGTTTTAAAATTTTTCAATTATTTTTCTTATTTTATTCTACATCCTTATCTAAAATTCATCTACCAGACTAAGATTATTTTTGGTTCTAGGTTAGCTACTATACTAAAGATTTTTTTTTTCTATATCTAACACTGATTACTTTTACTTTTCCAATAAGGTTGGGACTATTCTACTTTTACATTAGTTCTCTTTTTTTTTTGATTTTGCTGTCTATATGACGTACTACATACTATCTACACAACGTTAAATGAATAACATAATAATATTACACCCAATTCTACTTGTGGTACATACATGAATGATTTATAACATACAATATTTGGTTCATCATATTCACTGATGACATTAAAACACTTTCACTATTGGGATTTTTGAATTGTCAACGTTATTAGGAAGTAACACATGTAGCTTCACATCTATTCATCACCTTTCGTGTCCTTAGTGTACTACACCCTTCTGTTGTAAATTACTGTCCTTCACTCCTTTTGTCCTGGCAAAAATTTCGAAGCACTTACGTTATGGTTTCTTCATGGAACAGTTTGAGTCTAGTTGTCTTCACACGGTAAGTTTTTCCCCAATAGTCAACTGGGAAATGACCGTTAAATATCATTCTAATAGTCAACTGAGAAAGGATTCTTCCCACTGCAGGTGTTGGTGTTTTTCTTCTCAGCATATCATTTTTAGGATTTTAGAGGCACATAAAGAATGTATTCTCGCGTAAAATTGTTCATTTGTGCCTTTTGAAACGGGTTGTCGTCCTACTATAGTGACTCTCTTAATATATTGTCTTTAAATTCAACTTCGAACCTCTTCAACTATCATTTAACTTCAAATATCGTTAAATATCGTTTATCTTGTACTGCTCGATGGTGTTCTCAGAGTTAAAGTTCAAATTGTCTTTAATTTCTGCTTCGAATATCTTCAAATGTCTTTAAGTGTCATTTAACTTCAAATATCGTTTATCGTGTGCTGATCGATGGAGTTCTCAGAATTAAACTTCAAATTGTCTTTATTTTCGTCTTCAAATATCTTCAAATGTCTTTAAGTATTTTTCAGCTTCAATATCGTTAAATATCGTCTATCTTGTTCTGATCGATGGGGTTCTCAGAATTAAACTTCAAATTGTCTCTAACTTCAGTTTTCAAATATCTTCAAATGTCTTTAAGTATCTTTTAACTTCGAATATCGTTTATCATGTGCTGATTGATGGAGTTCTCAGAATTAAACTTCAAATTGTCTTTAATTTTATCTTCAAATATCTTCAAATGTCTTTAAGTATCTTTTAACTTCGAATATCGTTTATCATGTGCTGATTGATGGAGTTCTCAGAATTAAACTTCAAATTGTCTTTAATTTCATCTTCAAATATCTTCAAATGTCTTTAAGTATCATTTAACTTTAAATATTGTTTAATATCGTTTAGCTTCAAGTATCATCACTATACTGTCAAATTATTATGGGGTCCATAGTGAGCACCAACAGCGATACCTACGTATTTATATCCCGTCCTAGCCGATGGGTTTCCCAGCGTCCATGCGATTATATAGTTCGCTAAAGCACCTGATACTGAGGTTCAAATATAGTGTTACCTGATACATAATATGGTTCATAGTCGAAGAAACGACGATCGAAGGTAACTGTTGTTTTCGTAGACGAAGCTGGGATGAAGTTGCCTGGAGTCATGGTGAGTACTCTTCGTTGGTTGAGATATGATGAAAATAGATGTTACTGGGTCGTATCTGTACTGGGCAGCTTATTGTAATACTCGATGACCAAAGTGTCCATTTACTTTCCTGTAATAAAAACAACGCGGCAGAATCACATGTTCTTTTAAGTAAATACACATACAATAATTCACGCATTAATTGGGTTATAATTTCTTAGCTATGAGACAGAATTAAATAAATACACTAATATTGGTACTCACATTGAAAATCTAAAACAGAAATTTCTTCAAATTTGTTTTGATAACGAAAATATCGATATTAAATAAACATAATTTACCCTACATTGTTAAGTTTGAGGTCTGTTTTTACAATATTTTTTCATGCCTGCATTGTTCACGCAAGTCCGCGCTGTATAAGAAACGCATGTTGCAGCGTCATAACCACACGGTTTTACGCAAACGATACTACAATGAGGGAACAAGACATAACAAGGACTAGTGGAGACCTCTATACCCACTAGTTTTCTGATGTCTTCCCTATTTCTTGGCTTAGACGTTCTCATGTGGCTCCGGGTTTATTCTCAGCATTTCAGCTGTTTCCCCGTGTTCCTCTTTTGGTTTTCTTCTTCTTATTCTTAAGACTTTTCCGTAATTAAAAGTCAATAGGGTTCTTAGGGTCAGGGAGGTTGCGAATACGAAACATACGGGCAATAATATGTTCCACCAGAAATTGGTCGAGAACAATCCGTATTTATTATCTACATACGCTAATCTTTGGTCTTCGTTTGTAAATAGGGGAATCTGCGAATCTAATGCCTCTCTTATTTTTGTAAGCCTTATCGTTCCTTTATTTTTCTCTATTTTTGACCATACCGAGGTTTTTATTTCCTCGTTTTCTAGTTTGGGAATAGTGTACGACAGGTTGATCGCCTTGAAGTTGGTTATTTCGGGACTTATTACCTTTGTGCTTGTGGTAATTAATGGCGTTCGGACGGTTGACTCTTTAGTTACGAGTCGACACCCTTGTTTTATGGTTATCGTACCCACGTTTTGTAACAGTACTTCTGTCTTGTAACTGGGTTCTATTCTTTCCGTATTATTGTAACAAGACAGAGTTCCGACGGTTTCTCTTGGAACTGAGAATAACCAAAGGTCATTTTTAAGGTGAATGAATATTTCTCGCTTAGTACTTCCTACCACGGCTTCGCATGAATTCGGTGTTTCTTCTTGTTGTGTGTCTTTCAAAAATATATCTAACATACAGGATCCAGGTTTGACATTATAAATAGGTAACGCGAGTTGGCATACTAAGTTTTTGAATGGTACGCACTCTTTTAAGTCTTGTGGATTGGCTAGGGCGTATTTTCGTCTATCTTGATCAATAAGCAAGTACTCTGCTTCGGGCGTGATAGTCATAAATGAATTCGTCTTCTTTATGTTAGCCGGGAAGGTCGAAATTTTGTACAGGTCGTAAACGGATTGTTGATTTATCAATGGAATTGTTACCACTACAAATAGCTGTTCATTTATTTCCGTGACGTGGACTTTTAATTTAGTATAGTAATGGTATAAATTTGATACTTCTGGTTCTAGGGGCAGATGTAAGCCAAACGTTAGGTGCGTTTTTATTTGTCTAGCATACTTTTTAGGCTAGAAGGATCTACTAGGTCGTAGGACAAAGTTCCTCCCGTGAGGGCAAATAGTGCAAACTCGAACTTGCCGACGTCTGTCGCCAAATTTAGTAATGACATGGTAATTGTGTCGAGTGAAATCATGGTCAAGCTCGCGTCTACTACCACGCGGTCCACTTCATTCCTTAAGTAATTCATTACGTTTATGGTTTTTGAGATTCTCTTAGATATCATATCGATTGTATTTCTCTGGTAATTTGCTACACTGGCTTGCATCTCTTGAACGTGTAATGTTACGTTCATGGCATTGTTCAACTTTCTTACACTTTCCCTTAGGCTGTTTAGGTCTTCCTCTGTCGTTAAACCGAAAAGTCGGGAGGCGAGTTCTCCGATGATGGGAATTAGGCCTGTAGATCTACGGTATTTATTTCTTTGAAAGAATACTTCGAAAATCTTCGTGGTACTTTGTTTTAATTTTTGTATTTCCGTGTTGAATAATTCAAATAGGGCTTGTAATCTTTGTCTATATAGTATTAAGTAGGCTTGATGAGTTGAAATTTTTTGTGCACTTTTCTCATTTAGATTGGGTAACGGTTGTTCGTCGTTTGTTGCGTGATTTCCATCGTAAGGTTTTCCTTTCTCTGTAATCAGTAGTTTAGGGTTTTGTATTAATTTTGTTTTAGCAACGTCTTTTGCTAAGTCTTCCATATTATCCGCCAGTCTTTTCTCTCTGTCTTCCTCAGTGCTCGTTCCAAGTGCCATGTCGATTCCTGTCCTTTTCTCATCAGGCTCATCTATTACGAATTTTGATTTTGGTTTGGGTATGACTGAAGTCGGAAATTCTTCATTATCTTTTTTATGTATTATTTTACTGGCCTCTAGTCCTTTGTTCGATCTAAGGTATTGAAATATCGACTCCTTGAGTTCATTCGTGTTTTTTTCTAGCCTTGTTACTTGCTGGAACAAGGTTTCAAAAGGTTTGGGATCCAATTTCGTAAAGATTTTCCATGCGTCATGGCTAACTAGGAGTGAATTTTCATGTTTGAATATTACTCCGTGTTTTACAATATCTTGGGCCACTACGTGAACAACGAGGATAAGGATGATAATCTTAGTCCTCATCTTCTTGTTTTTGTTTCTAGAATTAAATTATCATTTATTGTACCTCTTTTTTTTTTGTAAACTTATTTTGTATACTCCCTTTTTTTTGTAATCATTTTGAGGCATTGACCAAGGAAAACTGACTTGTGAGCGTAAAACAGAATGATTATTTAAAGATTAGATAGGTTAGGAAAGTAAGGTTAGGATTTTAGAACTTAATTCTGGCCGTGATATGTCTCTAAGACTGGTTGAGATATAACCTTAAAGTTTAGCTAGTAATCTTTTTTTTTGCATTATATTTCTCGAGTAAGGAAAATATAGGTAAGCAGGCGTGCAGTACATAATTACACTGGTATCCTATTTTGTGCGTAGGCCTAAAACAATTATAATCTGCACTATTACAAAATAGCTTATGCATAGGAGGTTAATTTCTTCAGAAGTCACCTACTAATGGGTAGTTTTGAGTTTAGAATCTTTTCTTTATTTTCTTGTTACTATTTTTATGGGCGTCTCTTTTCCTTTGGTAAGTTTTCACACGTTTCAGGAATAATTTGCTACCGAGGGATTTGTATTCTTCAGATTCAGGGTCAAATAAAAATTGTTTGTAATATTGAATTTCCGCTAAAGGATGATGTATGCCTTCATACTTGACACATTGGGGATTTTTTTCGAGGTTATAGCAAATTTTGGGGGCTCTGCATTTATCAAGGAGTAATAAATCTGTTTGAGTGGGTCCCTTGCAATAGAAATACTTGATATTGAGGTTCTTTTGTAGGCGTCTTATCAATAATTGTAGACAGCCGAGTTGCTTTGCGCTTCTTTTCCTATATTTTGTTTTGACCTCCCCTCTAGCCGGACGATACTTGGGGGAATTCGCAAGTGCTAAACCATACTTATAAGTGTGGGGAGCATACCCTTTAAGGTTGTAGGTTACATCCCATTCTTTCTCGTATATTTTATTTCCTTGTTCGTCCACGACTAACATAGCTGCCGAATATATAATGTTTTCCTTCGCATTCATTATGCTAATGAACTCCGTATCAATTATCGCCCTTCTAGTAGATTTTGATTCCATTGTCATGATCTGAAAATGTTCATAATTAGAACCATGAACATGATCACCCCACAGTTCACAACTATGAACACGATCAGCCCATAATTAGACCTTTCTGTCCTGGTAATTTTTTTTTGATGACATCAGTCTTTTTGATGACATCATGACTAAACACTAAAAACTTAAAAATAGAGCAAAACACGATTTAGATCATGTTCTAGCTAAATAAGTTGAATTCCATATGATTCCCTACGTGTTGTCCCTATACCTGGTGTCCAATGACCAAGTACAACAACAACACGCTTAGGGTCTATGATTTTGTCGTTGATAACACGGTCGGTAGGGGAGACAGAACCTTCTTATGTTTGGACCTGGGTCGATTTTTCATAGAAAATCCGAGGGGACCGCCAAAACCCAACCATTAAAAACTACATGGGCTTTGAGTTTCTCCCCAGGCTTCCCACAAAACTTGGTCCTTCGCGAGTTGTCGTTTTCAGTAGACCACTAGCTTCCTACCTTTGGTTATTTTCTGTGATCGTCAACGTTTTGACATTACTCGTATTATTTTATTTTTTTTTTTTCATTAATATTGACTTGGTTAACTTTACTTGCACACTTTTGAATTTATTATGGTGTTAAATTCATATCTTTGAAATTTGTCTTTACATTAATTAGGGATATTTCCATCTGTCAGGTTTTTTAACAGTTCTACCTGACTGTGTCGTTATTTTCTCCTCTGTTTCTTGCGGTTTTTTCTTTTTCGGTTTGTCTAGCGAAATAAGGTCAAACTTTTTGTATTGTTTTTTCAAAAATTCTTGCCCTTTTAATTTCGTTTGTTTCCCGTGTGCGGCTGCTGAGGTCGGCCTTGATTTCCCTATTTCTTTAGCTACTATTTGGCCTGATTCACCATCAGACTCTTCGGAACTAGTTTCTGACGAATCCGGATTGGAACTTTTAGAGGTGGCACTTTTTGTGGTATCACCTGCCATTCCTTCGTAAATTTCTACTCCCCTGGAAGTAGAAGGTTTATTCTCTAAGTCCTCGCCTTGAGTTCTCAACTCGGGGATTTGAAAGATTCTTGAGAGCTTTGGGAGGAATCAAAAATTTTTGCGGGGTTCCTCCATTGTTTGAAGGCCATGTCTTCAGGGGGATGGGGCATTCTTTGCACAAAGGTTTTCCTCCATGAAGTCCACTTTTTAGGTTTGACCTTGGACACAGTTATATCATGATGTTGACCTTGCTGGTCATCCTCGGGAGTTTTATTCTCGGGCAATGTACTTTGACTCTTTTTTATGGGGAAATTAATTAAATCCATAGCTTCTCGCAGGTTTGTTTTAATTAAATCTTTGAGAGGAGTTTTCTTTACAGCAATGCCGGGGGTTTCTACAGCTCTGTTTAATTCTTCCTGTAAGGACAGGGGCCTTTCTATTGGTGTTGCAGGGGAAACCATATCGTCTGGAAATCTTTTGGGGGGACATGGGGTCGAGATTCTATCGGGGAAAAATTGGGTTTTTGGAGATATTGTATAATCTAAATCTCCTGCGTTTGCCGATGAATAACTTTTTGGGTTTTTTGGCGTTCTTGTTCTTACTGGTGTTAGGGATTTTTTCTCTGGAATAACTAGATTTTCCATAGCTAAAAATTCTTCAAAGTTTTGTTCATCACTCTCATTTTCAAAATAATCTTGTTTGAAATTAAAGGGTTTTAGCTCTGCCAGTCTTGACCTAGGGGGCTCATTTTCCGAATCTGACGAATCAGTAGAAGAGGGATGTGACATCCATCTCTCTGGAAATTTTGCTCTTTTTATTCGGCTAACATGCGCCTTGTAAGTTTTTCCACTATCGGGGTTCTCCATTTTAAAGGTATATTCATTATCGTACTTTTTGACTATTCTGTACGGTCCAGAATATTTGTTTGAAAGTTTTTTTCCTTCCGTTTTTGCCTCGTTCTTTAGGTAAACGAAGTCTCCTACTTTGAAATCTATATTCCCCTTAACTTTGGGTTGGTTTCTTAGCTCTTGGTTTATTTTACATTTTTCCAACTCTTGCCTAACTATTTTATAAGTTTTCCTCATCCTATTTATGAATTCTTGTTTATAATCTTCTGAGTCGTTATAATACTGCCGAGACTCAATAATCTCATCATATGGGATTCTAAAATCTCGACCAAAAAGTAAATAAAATGGATTGTCTCTGGTTGTTTCGGAATAAGCAGTGTTGATTACGTTGGTTAAATAAGGTAAGAATTTATCCCAGTCGCTCCTATTGTCTTTCGTATAAATACTTAGAACGTTCGAAAATATTTTATGTCTGTTTTCTATTTTGCCATTAGCTTGTGGATGGTACGGCGCTGTCACCATTTTCTCTATATTAAGGAAACTCATTAAATCTTTTGTTACTTTTGCAACAAAATTGCTCCCGTTGTCGCTCAAAATTTTATTAGGAATGCCAAATTGTAAAAATAATTTTGCTAATGCCTTACTTGTGGCATAAGCACCTTGATTTTTTAATGCTTTTGCAAAAGTAAATCCGGAAAAATGATCTACAACCGAAAGAATACAAGTATGGCCTCTGCTAGAAACAGGTAAGCCTCCACTTGTCCCGAATAGGTCAAATGAGATAATATCGAAGGGGTACTTTGCTACTGGGACCCTTCCCATTGGGGGATTTGGATAAGCTGGGGGGATTTTTCTCAAATTACATGCTTCGCATGTGCTTACAAATTCTTTAAGTTTTGTTAGTGCCGATTGTACGTAAAAGTATTGTTTTAACTTATGGAACGTTTTCATAACTCCTAAATGTCCACCTGTGTCCGAATGAAAATATTCAAATGCAGGCCCTATCAAGTTTTGTGGTAATACAGGTATTATCGAGGTTTGGTTTCTATTTGTCTCAGCAGTCACAATCCTACACAGTATTTCTTCATCAAGGTCGTAGTAAAAATTATCTATCTCTTTTCTAAGAGTTTTGAATTTATCCGGTAACGCCTCATCATTCACAAAATAATCAATTAGTGCTACACACATTTCGTCCTTTTTTTGCTTTCTTTTTATATTTTCCAAAGACAAGGGACAATAGTTAATCTTATTTTCTTTTACTGCGTCTTTGACTTTGTTTTTCTTACATCCATGTTTGCTTTTAGCATTGATAGCATTAACTTCATTTTCTTCAGTTTCCGACGGATCATTTTCTGGATATCTACTCAAAAAGTCGCAAGCTGCGTTTTGTTTTCCCTTTAAATGTTCAAATTCATAATCTAGGTCTTGGATTTTCATAATCCATCTAGCTAGAATGCCCGTGGGGTTTTTAAATGTGTGCAGGTACTGCAAGCTTTTATGGTCTGATCGTAATATAAATTTTCTACCAATTAAATAATGTCTAAATTTGTCCAAGTGGTAGATAATAGATAGTAATTCTAAGTTTGTGGCGGAATAACTACTTTCGCCTTTTGATAAAGTTTTACTTGAATAGCATATAACTTTTTCTATTTGTTTAGGTGTTCCCTGTAGAGGGTTAGGGTTTTCTACTGGGATTGTTTGCGAAAGGATAGCGCCTATGCCCTTTGAGCTAGCATCAGTGGTAACGATGAATTTTCCGTTTTCGAAATCAGGGAGTGACAGAATTGGTTCAGAAGTGAGTGCCTTTTTGAGACGGTCTAGGGAAGTTTGAGCTTCCTGGGACCAGGTAACATTATGGGAGTTCCCTTTAGTTAATTCCGTGAGGGGTTTCGCAATTTGGGCATAATTGCGTACGAATTTTCTAAAGTAGCCAGTAAGTCCTAAAATTCCCCTTAATTCTTTCATAGTTCTGGGGGGCTTGAGGTTTTCAACACATTTAATTTTATCAGGGTCTGGGGATATCTCTCCCTGGGTCACTACTACTCCTAAAAATTTAATTTTGGATTGAAATAAATTTACTTTCTCAGGCCGGCATTTTAAATTGCCTTGCCTGAACTTCTCGAACACCTTAGCTAAAGTTGCTAAGTGTTGCTCAGTGTTTTCCCCCACGCATATAATATCATCAACAAAATGAATTATATTCCTTAACCCTCTCAACAGGTGCAATAGGGGTCTACATAATGCGCTTGAACTTGTTTTAAGCCCAAATGGTACCCTTAAGTATTCATAAGATCCATATTCGGATGCTGAAAATGCAGTTTTTATGGACATCCTTTTCGGCTATTTTCACTTGGTGGTAGCCTTGGGTAAGGTCCAAAGAAGTAAAAATTTTGTTTTTGCTTGAAATTGAGTCAAGAATTTCATCTATTCTTGGTAGAGGAAATTTATCGCTAACTACTTGTTTGTTGAGAGCCCTATAATCTACAACGAGCCTAAAATCTCCATTCTTTTTTGGTACTAGGATCACTGGTGCGCTATACGGGCTTATACTTGGGCGTATAATTTCGTTTCTTTCTAATTCATGGATTTTATTTTTTAACCACTCTTTGTGCTTATATGGCACACGATATGGCTGTTTTGCTACGGGATTACCAGTCGTTAAAATTGAATGCTGGTAAAATGGAATCAGACCGATATCATTTTCAGATGCAGAAAATACATCCTTAAATTTCCATAATAATTCGCATAATTTTTTCTTAAGTTCCATATCCGTAATATGATCCATTTTAAATTTGTTTAAAAATTGCGATTTAGTCAAAGGATATTCGTTATTTGAAGTTTTAATACCGTAACTAGGTTTCTTTTTGAATTTTCCCATGTATTTAAATCATTTTCCGTTAAAAACCTCGATTTGGACTAAACACGTCCCCTTTTTAATTGTAATTGTATCATTTTCATGGTTATTGGTTAGCCAAATAAAACCTTCCCCTTTGTCATAAGATATAATCTGTTCCTCGCATAACAGATTTTCAGGTATTTCAGACGGTTGTCGCAAACCATATTTCTGATTTGCTAATTACTGGCTCAATCATTTGTGATATTTGGATTTTTTGCATCGTTTTGGGAGGGACTTTTGTTTTCCTTATCGCAAATCCGTAATATTTCTCTTCATTTTCATTGTTTATTAGATTCATACTGGCGCTATGCTGCGCCATTGCGGCATCTTGCGGCGTCACGTTGGGTTTTATTATGTTTTTCCACAATTCCACTATTTTCTTAATTTCATTTGATCTGTACTGTCGCATATCTCCTATTTTTACTTTCGCAGATTCAATGCTGTTATTATTTAAATTTACTTCATTTCTGCGATATCTTTCAGGATAATTGAATAAATTTCCAATTATGCCCTGTCTTTGCGAGACATGAGGTTCAAAATACTTCGACATTATACCATTAGAAATTTTGTTTACTGTTATGTTATCTTCGTAACCTCTGTTACGATTTCTTAAGGTAGAAACTTTTTCCTCCACCTTAGCTGGGTAGACCAACCTCTCGTTGGCTACGTCTAATAGTATTCTATTAGACCTTAGAAAATTTGCCCCTATAATAGCATCATATGGGAGATTATCGCATATAATAAAATTTGTCATGAAGGTTCTGTTGTCTCTTTTTACGTTTAGGCAAATTGACCCTTTTGCATTTAATTTATGGCCTGTAACACTTGTTAAATTGGGATTATTAGGGTTCTTTTGTCGCCTAATGTGCAGAGGCAACGTATTAAATACGCAAGAGTTTATGATATTTACAGTAGCACCACTGTCAACTAAGGCCGTAAAGTAAACGTTTTCTACACAAAAATCATTAAATATAGGTAACTTGTTAATAATATCACTACAAGAAGGCACTAGTATTGTTTTGGACCTATTAAATATCCCTGGCACCCTCGGGGTCCAACTTATGTTTCTGAGGGGCCTGAAGCGTTTCCCTGAGAATTTGTTTCATTTGTCGGTGCCTGTAATAGATATTCAGACGTATTAGGTTCCGTAGGCATATTTAAATGATTTACGTCTGCCTGTCTTTGCCATGTATTATTATGGTAGCGTGGATGTCTCGTGTCAGTGCCATTTGCTGGCGTTGACTGCCAGTGCCGTTGGCTTGTAAAATTTTCATTTCTCATCGGCAAATCTTCATGATTTCTATATTGCATTCTCGCATTATATTGACCTTGGCGAGTATTTGGGTTTTCAAACCGGTAATTAATTTGCCTGTTGGGGAAAGGGCTATACAAATTTGGTTGGTACGCATTATAAGGTACTGATTGGCGCAATCCCCCCTGGCTATAGCCTATTGCACGACCGGTGCTAAAATTTGTTCTTCTGAACAAATGGTTACCGTAATTTTGCGTATTACCGACAGCATTTCTTGGTATGGGATTGGTGACGTAGTGGCACTCTCTTGCTATGTGGCCAACACGATTGTAGTTATAGCACCTTATTATTGTAGGGTTAATGGGCTGAAACGTACTGTTTTCTGCCTAGCGGGTTCTGGCGTTTTGTTTCTTTGTGCTACTGGGGAGTTATCCCTTGAAAAGAAATTGGGGGATGCTTGATCGCCCTTGAAGATTGGGTTCGCGTTTGAGTCGCCTAAGCTATTTATTTTTGCATTACTATGATTAGCAACCATTTTATCAACTTCGATTAATCGTTCTACCTCTTGGACTGCAAGATCCAACGTCTGAATATTCTTGGATATTACTACTCTATATAGTTTTGGGGGTAGCCCTTGCAAAAAGGTATTTAGTATGACTTTTTCATACAGTTGCCCCGAACCACTTCCGTATTTTGCTTCTACAGAAATGCGTATATTATCCAGATATTCCCTTATATTTTGTGAAAAATCAAAGTTCACTACTCCATGTTTTAATTTATTTATTGAACTGGTTTCTATAAATCTCTCTTTGAATGCTTTTAACAAGTCATCAACCGTATTTATTGGCAAGTTGGCGTTATTTCCTATGGTATGTTCGACCTGTTTTAGAAGGTTAAGGCCTGGCCTCTTAATCGTAGAAGCAGCATGTCTTTTAATGCTCCAACGTCTGTTTTTGTTAATTGGACAAACTGGGTCAATTGGATATTAAATTCGTCAATATCTGATTGACCATTGTATTCCGGGATAGATTTTGCAATCTCTATATTTTTGGCGACTAACTTTTGCACTATTAATAACTCACTGATTTCTTCCATCTTTTTTTTTTGCGTTTATATCAACTTAAAATTTTACTTAACCTATTTTGGGGGACTCTATTATCTCCTATGAGATATTCTAAAGGGTTTCCCTGTAATAGCTTAGCGGTTATAGGCCTAATCAATTTTCTTATATGTCTGTATCTCTCCGAAAATCAAATTTGAATTACAAAGTTTAAATGGCGTAACTAGTTCGCAGTTTTCCTCCAATTTCCGACACGCGCCAGAAATGCAATTTCTCTTTTCGCTGATTAAGGACTTTTCATTTTTGCAACTAGATTTAGCTTAATTATAAGAAATCGGAATTATCTTTAGAAAGGAACTTTATTTTGGTATTTTAAATACATCGTGTTTTACTCCCGGTACACAATGAATGGCAACAACCCAGACACAGCTGGAACACAAACTGTGAGTCCAAGCTATAACACTTATTTTGGACTTCATTAATTATCAAAAGCTGCAATATTATACAAAAAATTGTCAAAACCATGATTGGCCTAAAAGACAAACATTTCTAATGAGGTTTAGCTTTCTTAGGGATCAGAGTTAAAGCCCCAATACAAAAAAGATGATTGAACTATTCTGGTGACAAAAATCATTTGAAATAACAGTGTAATATGATGAAGGAATAATTGACTACATATTTTGACATGGAACGTGGAAATATTATCTGAACCCCTGGATTTCTTTTTCTTAAGGCAATTAATAACATTCATTACACACTAGAGAAACCACAACATCAGAATAAGCAAACTAGCTAAGAAAGAATCTAACTCACACTTATAATAATCTGCAAGGCACTTTTCAGGGGCAGAGAACACGTTCTCATAATATTCAACCCAAGTTGATTCAGGGATGTCTTAATCCAATATATTATTAAGGCAATTACTCTGTGGTTTTAGCACACATTTTTCAAAGGTTATTTGGATCACTAAGAACTTTATCAGAATAAACTGACAGAATTGAGCTCCTATGCTTGGCAAGCTCATTTGCAAACCGTTTTTTAGTCTGCAATCTTGTCTGATTTACAATACCAGACCTAGGAGAGCCACAGTCTCTCCATGTTTTCAACCAAAATTTAGCCTTACCACATGCTTCACAAAGTGCTGGGTTCTTTGACCACCTGACAATTTCCGTCCCACTTTTAATATGCTTAGTAGGAACAGCCAGAAGTTTGGCAACACACAAAGAATGAATCAATTTGGAACAGTATACATTTAGCTTCACTTGCGTATCAACTGAGTCTGCATGAGAAGACTTACAAAGTGGATCATAGGGCACACGGATTTTGTCCAAGATTACACCACACAACTCATTAAGTTTTTGAACATTAACCCTAGACCAATTTGACAACTTAATCCACTTTTTACTCAACTTGGTGCCATCCAAATTTTGTGGTAACAGAGCTTGTGGGAAATATGCTCTAAACTTGAGCAGGAGATGGTCAGACGTAAAGTAATTATCCATAACAAGCACAGAGGGAATATTAACAGTTTGGCTTGCTACAACATGGTCTAAGTTGGACCTACTTCCAGAGTTATGAATGTATGTGGATTTTTCACTTTTGGCTCTGATGCAAACATCATCACTCATAATGCCAAGTAAAATACTTCTGCAACTTGACACCACGTGGTTATTGAATTCTAGTTTGCAGTTGAAGTCACCAACTATAATACAATGAAGCTTTCCTTGATGAGCTTTTTCCAGGCATTTAGAAAGTTTAGACACACGAATTGCTAAGCTACATTCCAATTTGTCATCTCGGTAGTCAGTGGGAAGATAGACATTAATTATAGACACATTATTTACTCTATAACAACATGGTAGTAATCCTCTGAATCCAAAAGGTCAGAGCTTAGGTTTGATTGAATATACATTACTAAACCACCTGAAGGATGACCACAATCTTTTGTTTGCTTTGCAGGCACAGAATATACATTATGACAAGGTGAAAGATTCAACAAGTTTATGCCCTGCTCTATAGTAAAATGCTCTTGCAGGCATATTATTTCACTCTCACAAAGAAAATCAAGGACGTAAGTGGATCGGTTTACAAAGTTCCCATTGATATTCCAAGATATCAGACTATGTGATGTTGGGGGTTGCTCAGTCATGGCCTAGCAGAGGTCGGCTTCTGTTTAGCAACAGGACAATTTTATGCTGTAGCATGTGTGACCGTTTTCTTATATACTACACAAAACATATCACCAGTGCATGGATTGGATTTGCTGGACACATGGTCAGCTGCTCCACAGTGACCACAAATGGCCGTATTATTACAATTGGCTGCAAGATGGCCTTCAGCGTGACAAGAGAAGTATCTTCTTGGCAAAAACTTATATTCATCAACAGGAAGTACTTTGTAATCAATTTTGGCTCTGTGTTTAAGGAAGGAGTCCAAGTCAGCATGAGTATTGAAGTAAACTTTGTAAGAACGTCAGCTTCCAATCCTGACTGCTTTTCAAGCTCTGGGGATAAGGTGCAACACATCTTGTTCCTCCATTTTGACAGGAATTCTTTTCACTACCCCAATAAAGTTTGGAGCCCTTAGCGACGCATTTATCGTGGGTTGTTTGCGTTTTATGTGGTCTACAATAGTTTCAGCAGTATCTCTAGACTTAACTATAAGTTTCCAGTTGGCTTTACTCTTACATAGTTCCCTGATTTGAGAAGGATTTGAACACCCTGAATCAACAAAGGACTTACAAGTACTGGAGTGTTGGAGTGATCCAGGTAAGTTCTTGAGTACAACTGCATAAGATGGAGCCTCAGATTCCAATGCATTGAATTTTGAGGGCCAAGAAATAGATTTGTTATTGTTTGATTCCACTAAACAATCAATTTTCCGACCTAGTTTATTTACTTTCACAGCCAGAGTAGCCACTACTGCATCGCCTAAAGTGAGAACAGAGCAAGGATTCTCAATTACAAATTTTGGCATTGGCTTCTTTCTTTATCCCAAGTGTGTAATCATTTACAAATTTCTCTAATATTGTCTTTGCATTTCACATTTCCAACGAACCTGCTTGTAAACTGGAACTTATCATGCAACATTTCTTTTTCTGTAATTATGTTGTCTTTACTAAAGAAGCTTGTTGTTTTACCAACAATTAACTCAATCTTTGCACCCTCTGTCATTGATTGATAAGTAAAGTTCAGAACAGGGCCTAATATTAATCCCGTCATGGTAACAGAAAACTTGTCAAACTGGATTTATCACCTGGCAATCAAACTCCAAATCACTGTCAAAATATCCAGGAGAAAAGTCCGTTCATTTCACTAGGTAAAATAAGTTCATAAAAAAACTTGCCAAACAGCTTCTTAATATCCAGAAGATTTTTTCTCATCTTGGCCAGGAACTAAGAAATTTCAAATTGGGTCAAAAAACAGGTAACTTTTATATTCTGTTGAATTTGTACGTGAAATTGCTCCAGTTTTAGAAAATTGGAGTTTTGTACCTGAAGTTTCTGATAAAACTTCAAACTTCTAATCAAACAGTTAGATTTCTCAATGTTTTTCCTACATACTGAAACCCTTTTCAAATTATGCCTTCTGGAGTAGAAAGTGTTTTTATTTTTTACAAAAACTGTCAAATCATCAGTACCTTTACCCTGCCTACCTCCACTCCTCTCCCCTCTAGAGGACAGTGATGTTTGATAACCTTTAAAAAATTTTGTTTTATGAAAGTGAAATCTTACAAATTTGATCTACTGCTTAAATGAAGTCCAATAACTCTGTTTTCAACTTCACAGCTTTGTGCAATACCAATTTATGAGGTTTAAAAAATCTACAAATATATTTACTAAATTTAGAAAATACCAATTGATATGGCTCAAAATTCTACTCAAATAATTGAAATTGTCTTTTCAGAACTAAAACCAGAGACAGCAAAACTGATAACTGAAAATGAAGGTAAAATGTTGCTTTGTCAAAACTTCAATAGGTATAGACCTGTCAAGTGGGCAAATTTCTAAGATTTACAATTCAGAAGAGGCTTAACATAGAAGCTTGGTAATACCTTCACTGAGGATTTTTTTTGGCCCTGGATTCATTACTGAAAGTTTCATTTTTCTAACCTAGCCCTAAAAGAAATTATTCCGTATATGAAAGGGGCTGTCCCCTCGTCAACGCCTCGCTCTTTACGTTAAAGTTTGACTCTGTCTCACAACTTTATTTTTTAAAACAATAAAAAACTTTAGCGTAAAGAGTGAGGGGTTGCAGAGGGGACAGCACCTTTCATATAATTTTCTGTTCGTTTTAAGTTTTAATGTCGCTCCTTACTTTCAGCTAAAAATACTTGTTTTTTTAGTTAATTTATTAACGTTTTTGAATTAAAGCAGCTTTGATTTTGGCTCACTGTGCATGAATAATTAAAACAAAATTCACATATTAATTTTCCCTTTTTTGGCTAATTGGCTTTCTCGAAATTTTGTTCTGACATAACTTACGAATTAACTTACGTAATGAATTTCTATATTTGTATGTTTTTAATATGTATATTAGGGAGTTCGCTCCCTAGTAAATACCTTGCTCTTTAAGCTAAAGTTCGAATTTTGTTTGAATCACAAACCTCTGAATCACAAAGGCTGGTTAATTAGAATAGATAGCTCTTTTGAAAGTACTAAAAAAAACTTTAGCGGTAAGAGCGGGGTGATCCCCCTCATATACATAATAATTTCTGTTCGTTTTAAGTTTTAATGTTGCTTCTTACTTTCAGTTGAAAAAAAACTTGTTTTTCTATATAATTCCTGATCGTTTTTTAAATTATGCTAAGAAATCTGGTGCCCCCTTCTTAGAAATGTCCCTTTCCCCAAGGAAATATCCTCCATGGAAAGATCCTCCCCCGTAACCCCTACTCTGACCCCGACCCCACACTAGAAAAAATTTCCTCCTGAAAACGCCTGTATACTTCCAATAACCAATACTATATTTAAACAATAGGCACAGTTTATAACTTGCAGTTCTTCCCCCAGGAACAGTGGGGGATTAGGTCATCCTCAAAGACGTATTAATTAGATTTTCGACTATGCTAAACAAAATGGCTGTCTCAAAATTTTGATTGGGTGACTTTGGGAAAAAATGAGCGTGGGAGGGGCCCAAGTTGCCCTCCAATTTTTTTGGTCACTTAAAAAGGGCACTAGAACTTTTAATTTCCGTTCGAATGAGCCCTCTCACGATATTCTAGGACTACTGGATCGATATGATCACCCCTGGGAAAAAAATAAACAAACAAAAAAACAAATAAACACACATTTGTGATCTTTCTTCTGGCAAAAAAATACAAAATTCCACTGTTTTGCATATAGGGGCTTGGTACCTCTATAGTAGGTTCTCTAATACGCTGAATCTGATGGTGTGATTTTCATTAAAGTTCTATGACTTTTAGGGGTTGTTTCCCCCTTTTTTCAAAAATAAGGCAAATTTTCTCAGGCGCGTAACTTTTGATGGTTAGAACAAATTTTGATGAAACTTATATATTTGAAATCAGCATAAAAATCTGATTCTTCTGATGTATCTATTGGTATCCACAAACTGTTTAAAAGTAGCTAAACTAGAATTTTACTGCAGAAAGCTTTTAGACAAATATTTGTAGGAAGACATGAATTGAATAGACTCTGAAAGAAAAACCAGAATGCGGGTGGGAAGTAATTTTGACTGCTGCTTTTTGCTTTTAGATTCAAATTCATGGTCTCATGAGTATAGCAAAACTTGCAATTTTGACTCTTCTTTCATTTAGTTTTATCAGCTTGTTGAAGAAATTAACAGCATTTTGAAAGTCTTTCAATATATTAACTTTTACCAATCATTACATTTTTTTTTATATGTAATCAATTAAATCAACAAATGGTTTACATTCTTAAAAATGAAAGGCACTTGAAACAAATTTGGGTCATATATTGGCACATTAGGGGGTGGGTGGGTATAGTACAGTGGGTCGGCATGCAAAATATCTTAGCTACAATTATTCTGCATATTATGAAGTAAGAACTGTTTTAGACTTCATACTGTCCAAATACTTTACCCCCAACCCCCTAATGTGCAAATATATAGCCCAAACCATATATATCCCCTGTCTATTCTGTCACATCTCTTTGTTTTTTCTCATGATAAAGCAAAAGAAACTGGTTTACAGTCTGTCAATGCATGAAGAACGAGCTGCAGTGGGCATATCATACAGGTACCAAATGAAATTCACATACAATAATTTATTGGCTAGACTGTATAAATAAATTACAACAAAAGAAAAATGGTCAGCTTAGAAAAAAAATTGCTTTTTGGTGTTGTTTGAAACTAGCTTATACAATTTTTACTAGCCTGTATTTTAAGCCAAATTTACCTTGTTATTTTTTGCATATATTACTTTGCCATTTAGACATGTCTTGTTAAAAAAACAAAAAACATTATATTGGATCCAGTAGCATATCCAGGGGGCCAGAGTGGCCCCCCCCCCGAAATTTCTTTTCTTCTTTTCTTTAAGTGCCAATATAGAAAGTTCCGAAATATTAACGCTTTTAAGTTATTTGCAACACCCGTTCTTTTTTTCATTTCTTGTTAAATTGCTATCCATTTCTCCAGCAAGCTTATATCATTATTTTATCATCAAACGTGCAATCGCCTCATGTAATCAAACAAGATGTCAAGAAATTTTTCTCACTATTTAACTCCCGCAGCTATAAGCACTAGCTTATCTGCATTGAAGGAATTGCGATAAGGAATCGGACTAAGAGGCAATAGTTCATTCAAAGTTTCAAACGCTGCTATAATTCCAGTGTAAGCTAACCATTGAAACGGATAGGTCACGTGAGGGATAAAAGAAAATTACCTTAAATTACCTTAAATCGCATGTCCATCGAGATAAGGTGGTGTTGAGCTTCCTCTAGAAATCTCGCTGGTGGTGTTTCAAGGTTATGATTGGACATCCCAGTTCAGCCTCCATTCGGCGTTGGCCGAGTCTTGATCAACTCCTTTTTTGTAGGCATCTAGAGTTTTAGATTGGATGGTGGCTTCGGATAGGCTGTTCCAGAGTGGGACGGAACGGACTGAGAAGAACTGTTGGCGCTCTCGCTTGATGCAACGGTGGGCCTGCAGCTTCTTGGTGTGTCCTCTTGTGGTAGTTGAGAAGGACGGGGAAAAGACATGACTTAATAGGTCATTTTCTTGCAACTTACGAGTTGCTATTACGTCTCCTCTTTTCTTACGGTATACTAAGGTAGGGAGTTTGAGTAAAGTGAGACGTTCCTTGTAAGATTTGTCTTGGAATGCAGAGATAAGCTTAGTTGCTCTTATTTGGACACTCTCAAGTACTTTCACATCCGTCTTATAGTATGGAGAGGCTAGGATCATGCCAAATTCCAGGTGAGGACCGACCATGGCTTTGTGCAGTTTCGTAATCATTCCCGACTACCTGGTGGTAAATGTTCGCTTTATGAGGGCAAGGGCTTGGTTTGCTTTTGCAACTTGAGCTCGTGTGTGGCAGTGAAACTTCAGCTCATTGTCAACAATAACCCCCAGGTCTGTCTCCTCACTGACTGCCTCAAGCTGGGCGTCTCCTATGTGATATGCAAGTTTTGGATTATTGCGTCCAAGATGTAGAACTTTACATTTTAAGGCATTGAACTGTGGACACCAATCCAATGACCATCTAGATAGTCTGTCCAGATCTTATTGCATAGTTGATAGATTTAGGTTGTTCTGGGCCAGTCCTAGGAGCTTGCAGTCATCAGCATATAGCATCAAAGGATTCTTCAGGTTCGTTGTACAGTTATTAATACACATGTTGACAAGCCTAATTAGTTCTAGTTAGTTCTTGTAGTCAGATACTAATATGAAACTTGTGCTTTACTTGAAGAGCGGTTTCTGGGTTTTCTGTTTCTGGAAATCTCACCGGCTCTGCAGTAGTGAAACAAATCATCAGCCAATGCATTGCGTTTGGCTTAAAAATGGAGAAATTTGTGGGGGTTGGTTTTGATGGGGCCAGCAACATGTCAGGCTGCTATTCTGGTGCACAGGCAGAAATTAGGAAAAATATTCACATGTGATCTACACCCACTGTGTATCGCACAGCTTAAATTTGGCTTTATGTAAAACTAGTAGTGTAGGACTTGTTAGGTCAACCTTTGCTACTATACAGCAGATTATATCATTTTTATTATCCTCACCAAAAAGAACGAATATGTTTGTAGAAGCGGTTGCTGTCGTTTGTCCCGATAGTCCTGTGAGGAAGCTTGTGAAGTTGTGCGAAACGAGATGGGTGGAGTGTCACGATTGCATTTTAGTTTTTATGTCTTTGTATTGTAAGATTATTTCCGTACTTGAGGAAATAGTTGGTAGCCTATGATGCGATATGGAAGTGATTTCAAAAGCGAATGCGTTGGTTTCAGCAGCAAGCGAATTTAGTTTTATGTTCACAATGGCTATGCTAGAGTTTGTAAGTGCCATAATGCTCTCTGTCTCTAAGGCGCTGTAAGCCGAAGATTTAGACTTACTTGAGTGTTGTCAGCATGTTAAGCTATGTTCTGATACTTTACTGCAGTCAAAAAAAAACAAAAAAAATTGAAACAATTTTTCAGAAAGCCTATGAGCTTGCACAAGAGTTAAATGTGGCTCCGACTGTTACATGGTCTATCCACCGAAAGTCCATCAACGATAATGAGTCCATCAAGGTTTTTTATCACGAGTCATTGTTCGAACCTTACTTTGCTTCACTTATTGAAGAATTTGATCAAAGATTTTTGCGCCATCAGGAGGCATCTTTCAAAAAATAGGAAGGCTTTTTCAGCTAACAGCAAGTCATCAAAAATTAATGAATTTGTGAACGCTGTTGCTGTTTACGAGGGATTTCACGGGGGTAGACGTGCGCTCGAATGTGAGTTAGTCCTTTGGAAACAGAAGTGGCTCGGAATGTCTGAGGAACCATCAACTGTTGCCTCGACTCATGCGTCATGCATGCAAAATTTTTCCCATGCATTCAAAGGCTTTTGACGATTTTTCAGACATTACCAGTGACTACCGCTTCTGCTGAGAGGAGCTTTAGCTATCTTAAGCGATTAAAAACCTATCTGCGGAGCTCAACGGGCGAGGAGCGTCTGAACGGACTAGCTCACATGACCCTGAACCACGATATCCAGGTCGATGCTGACCAAGTTTTGATCGATTTGCAGCCAAAAAGACCGGCGGCTGTTACTGTGAAAGGTTAGGTCGTCTTTCGTTGCTCGTTTCTCTAAGTGCAGTTGATTCTGTTTCTAAACTTTGTGCTTCATCCTCTGTAAACAATGTTAATATCAATACATTTCTTGCTTTCATGGCTGCTATATTAGGAAGACTGAGGCCCCCACCCCTCCGAAACCAAATTCTGCGCAATTGTCTTTAATATAATATTATTTTTTATTTATTTGATTCTCTAAAACAAGGGTCCTTTAGGCAAATATAAGGAATATTGCACTTCTTTTTTTTTATATTTTCTAAATTCTGCCGCTTCGTGGCAGTTCCAAAACATCTACTCGCCCAAAATAGAAACTCTCACTGCTTCTATCTTTTTTTTTTAAATTCTGACTTTGTTGGCAAAATTTTGTCATCCATTCTCAAGCAAAAAAAGTCTACAACTAGAAATACTCATGACAAGCGTGTACTTTTCGTTTCTTTACCTAGCTACCCCCCCCCCCCATACCCTCCGCCTGAAATCTTGCACTATGATAGATAATTTTCTTGCTTACATGACTGCTATAAAAAGGTAGACTGACGCCCCCCCCCCGAAACAAAATCCTGGATACGCCACTGATTGGATCAAGTCAATACACTACTCAAGACTCATTTCAACAAAGAGGCTCTATCTTTCATTTTTGTTTTATTTGAATGTGGTAGGCAGTGTAGATCCCAAACAGGTAACAGTTATGGAAGGTTCGCCTTTCATTTGTAATTGCTATGATGTCTAATTATTGAATAGTTTTCACCTTATTTACTTTTAATAAAATAATTGTTTACTATATAGATTTCATTCTACTGTGTGCAGTACTGGTGGTGTGGATCAACCAAAAGCCTTTGGCCCAAAACCAATTGTGAAGGTGAAGATGCTAACAGAGAAGGCTAATGAAGAATTAACAGCTGGTATCAGGCATTGCAGTTCCTTTTCAAAAGCAGAAAAATCTGTTTTTATGCTAGATCTTCTCATAGACACTGGCTATGAAGAATTTTCACCAATATAGTGTGACGTCTGCCCTGCAATATTTTGGCATTGCAGAAATGTTGTTGCTCACATTATGGCACACCAGATGGGAGAGACAAGAAGATGTCCTATTTGTTTATGTGAATGTATTGACGATGTGAGTCAACATCTAGTTATTCATAGTCATTTTTTACCAAGCATAGCTGAGTTAGAACTACAGGGAAGTACATCACTAGCTGTTACACAGAATCCTTCCACAATTGTTTTCTTAAATTCATTTGAATTGGATTCTGAAGCAAAAAAAAAACTTGGACAACCATAAGATATATTTGAATAGTTCTTTGCATAGTAAAAAACCCAGAATATTGAAAAGATGTAAAGAAACATATACAGTTATAAAGCGAAATATTTGTGATGTGTGTGACAAGAGCTTTTCTCATGTGAGCCATTTTAAAAGGCATCAAAGAATGCACACAGGGGAGAAACCTTTCACATGTGAAGTCTGTGAGAAAACTTTTTCTCAGTCAAGTAGTTTGATTAAGCACCAAAGAGTACACAAGGGTGAAAAATCCTTTATATGTGATATAGGTGAGAAAACTTTCTCTGTGTTAAGAAATTTGATTAAACACCAAAGAGTAAACATGGATGAAACAGTTTAAGTGTGATATATGCAAGAGAGGATATTCTTCTAAATCAAATCTTAATAATCAATTGGTAAACATTTTTATCAATATGAACATGGCTACAATAAAAAACTTCATTATTGGACACTTTAGACTTTTTCAAGAATTAAAAAAAAAAATTTGCATACTCAAAAAATATAAAAATAAAGCATCTCCAATTTATCCCACATGGGATAATTTTAGATGTATGGCCCTGAACTCCATAGTGAGTCATATTATATGTGCAGTAAATTGAACCCTACGGTGGTTTGGTGACTTAAATTGCATGCCGGCAGAAGCACCCGCCAGCACACTTCAATTTTGATGAACATGGCTGGTAGCGCCCCCGTGGAAGACCCAAATTCAGATGAAAGCATTACCCAGTACCTCTCCATGATCGGTACTGATTTCTAAGAAGCAGTCATGCTTGTGCAAGACCATTGGGAATGGAGGCAAAGAGTCCCATCTCTCTCTATGCTTGACCACCAGCAGGAGCTTTAAGTCAAATAAGTAAGTCAAATTGTTGTTGAAATATCAACTAAAACACTCCTAGAAAACATATTTTCATTGAACAAAAAAAATTCCTTTGAAGACTTTGTAAAAAATTAAAATAACTGATTTTGTCCAATTGTATACACTGTGGCCCCACACATTAATGACAAAAACTAGATTATTTAAAATTGGTAAAAACTTGTTAACTATTAGACAGGAATAATGAATAGAACACCCGTTTTACTAATCTATATTTATAAACTTTTGAAGTTCCCCAAAAATTGGTGTTTTTTGGTCTGAAAATTCAGGTTGAACATCAAACAAAAATTGTTATCAAATTGTCACTCTCAAAAGAATTTCAAAAAGAATTAAGGCAAATGGTTAAAGGAATCATATTGAACAAGTTGTTTTCAAAAATGAATCTTGCAAAAAAAAATGAGCTTAAAAAATCCGGCAATTTTCTCACAATTAGGTAATTTAGAAGTAAATTTTAAACTTCTTAGTGCTTCCTACCCTTGTATAAAAAACAAAATGAATACAGATAAATGTAGCTCAGAATATCTTTTTGTTCTAGGTATGGCCAATTTATTCAAACTATGTGAGATATACAAAATGTTTAATGCAGAAAGACAAATATAATTTTAAGTTAAAAATACTAACAAAAGAAATCATAACTTGAATATATATACATATATATGTATATATATTATATATATATATATATATATATATATATATATATATATATATATATATATAATATATATATATATATATATATATATATATATATATATATATATATATATATATATATATATATATATATATATATACATATATATATATATATACATATATATATATATATACATATATATATATATTTAATATCAACAAGCTGACAGATTACATAATTAGCAAATTTGATTTGTAAAATAATCTCTGAATAATTCTATTGAAGCTGTCATATTTACTAACCTATCAGTGAATCCAATTTAATATAATCTGTACAATTAATAATATATTTATATATATATATATTAGTACCAGGCCCCAGAACTTGGCACGCGGAAGGCTTCTATATATAGATTCTCACTGCTGCTTGTCTTCTAAACGCAGACAATTTGAACCTTTTCTTGATGTCAGGACGTCCAAATGGACCTTAAATTAGAAGGGTTGCTTTTGTAAAATTGCATTTTTTTTTTTGGACCTTTAACTTTTGCCTCGGCTTGTCTTTTGTCATTATGAAAGACATAACGCCAAACCTTTGTTTCTTTTAATTGTTTAGGTGGTGGGACAAAAACTTCTTTTTCTGCCAACAATTTATCTAGTCCAGGTTTTTGATTTTACAAGGTATAGAAGGCACTGACAACCATGTTGTTTCTTTTAATTGTTCAGTTGGTGGGGGCAAAAATTTCTTTACACCATGGCTTATCTTTTGTCATTATGAAATACATATTGCCGAACCTTTGTTTTTTTTAACGAAGGTAAGGTAGGCATTGATGACCTTATCCATGTCAAAATCCCAAACCCAATCATCAAAGGGGGTCTCATAGACTTGATATGTTATATGTACTCAGTTTATGGCATATATACTATATATTGATACGTTCAACTACGATTATATAATGTATTGTACTATGATACTCTATCGCGTTATATTGATAGTTATATATATCAATTGATAAACTATAATTAGAAATGCTTTTCATAGCTGCCGTATTTGAGTCATAAAACTTATATATAATGCTATTATACATGATATATATGAGTCATTATATTAACATAGATCATACTATCATGCATAATATCATATACTCATTTATCATAAATAATATAGCCGTTTTCAAGAATATCTATATATATATATATAATATATATATATATATATATATATATATAGATATATATATATATATATATATATATATATATATATATATATATATCTATATATATATATATATATATATATATATATATATATATATATATATATATATATATATATATATACATATATATATATATATATATATATATATATATATATATATATATATATATATATACATATATATATATATATATATATATATATATATATATATATATATATATATATATATATTATATATATATATATATATATATATATATATATATATATATATATTTATATAGTATATATATATATATATATATATATATATATATATATATATATATATATATATATATATAATATATATATATATATATATATATATATATTATATATATATATATATATATATGTATATATATAAATAAGAAAACAATACTAAGGTAGAACAGAGGACTTTGATCTTACTTCTTAGTAAGATCAGTTTCTTAGTAAGTAAGTTTTTTTTTTCTTTTTTGCAAACTTCTTTTTGTTATTCTACTCTTATCAATAACTCTGAAATTATTAATCCAATTACTATTTTTTTAATTACTAACTCATTTAGGTAACAATCTCAAATTGAATAAAAATACAAATTGGGTTCCGTGTGTGTTTACTAGTCATTTCTAGATGACAGCAATAGTGACCAGGTAAAAGAATGACCTGGATCCTTGGGGTGGCTTCCGATGACACGGACGTCGTTGGGATAAAAACTGGCTGAAGATTGCAGAAGAGGCTGCTGCTGACAGATCGTGTTGGACTACGTCAGTCATCCCATCGTCCATTGGTGCCGGGCAGGATGGATCATCGTCAGGTTCCCGCTGAAAGTAAAGTAAGTAAGACAGCAATAATTACATTCTTAAGGCACTTTGACCACCTGCTATATTATAATGACTTTAGATTCATTGAGATTCATTTTTGATTTGAAATTTCAAGAAAAATTCTATTACCATATTTTTTCTTGTCAGGCTATTTTTTCAAAGGAGCAATAGCTTTGTTTTTGCTATTTTGAGGGATCAGAAGCTTTGTGAAGATGCGAAAGGCTCAAACACGGCGGTATTTAGTAGTATTACATTTGAGTAGGATCTTTCATACCTGGCAAATCAGATGTTGAGCAATAGTCTGGATAGAGTACTTCCTCTTATCTGAACCAATTTAGACGTCGGGTTGGCAGTAGGAATAATGCTGACCTCCATTAATACCCTGCTTTTTTTCAGAAAGAGGAGAAAAATGTGGGTCCATCCAATCCTCAGTCAGAAGGAAAGAGAGGAAAAGGGCCATATTAGACCGGGTAACATAAACAAAGTCAACTACAAACAAAGGAACGGTTTACAATAGATTTCAGCAAGACCACAAAAGTTGTTTTTGTAGATTATGAACTAGCAGGCTTTGTCTGAGAATGGATTGTTATATGATTATTAAGATTTGATTTAGAAGAATATCCTCTCTTGTATATATTACACTTAAACGGCTTCACCAGTGTTTACTCTTTGGTGTTTAATCAAATTGCTTGACACAGAAAAGGTTTTATCACATACATCACGATTTAAAGGGTTTTTCACCTGTGTGTACTCTTTGGTGCTTAATCAAACTGCTTGACTGAGAAACGTTTTTTCACATACATCACATTTGAAAGGTTTCTCCCCTGTTTGCATTCTTTGATGCCTTTTCAAATGGCTCGAATGATAAAAGCTCTTGTCACATACCTCACAAATATATCGCTTTATCCCTGTACAATTTTTTTTAATATTCTAAGTTTTTTAATACGCAAGGAACTATTCAAACATGTCTTATGGTTGTCCAAGTTTTTTGCTTCAGAATCCAATTCAAATGAATTTAAGCAAACACTTGTAGAAGGATTCTGTGTAACAGCTAGTGATGTACTCCCTTGTAGTTCTAACTCAGAAACGCTTGGTAAAAAATGACCATGTATAACTCGATGTTGAGTCACATCGTCAATACATTCACACAAACAAAAAGGACCTCTTCTTGTCTCTCCCATCTGGTTTCCCATAATGTGAGCAACAAAATTTCTGTAATGCCTAAATATTGCAGGGCAGATGTCACACTCTATTGGTGAAAGTTCTTCACAGCCAGTGTCTATGTGAAGATCTAGCATAAAAACACATTTTTCTTATTTTGAACAGAAGCCGCAACGCCATATACCAGCTGTTAATTCTTCAATAGCCTTCTCTGATAGCTTCTTCACCTTCACGATTGGTTTTGGGCCAAAGAGTTTTGGTTGATCTACACCACCAGAACTGTACATAGTAGAATGAATTATCTATATAGCAAAAAATTATTCTATTAATATCAAATACGGTGAAAACTATTCTATAATTAGAGGAACGGTCAGCATATTAAATTGAAATTTCTGGGGAACTACTACTACTTCAGCTGATATTACTACTCTGAAACTAAATAAATAGTGTTTAAGAGCATCGAAGTTATCTAAATAGAAGTAATGCGATATCTCAGGACTGGAATATTGTAACAAGTAAAAATTTCAAGGAAAATTTATTTTGATATAAAATTAAGGTACTTTGGGCTACTATGGCAATATTGAAAGGCACTGAGTGTATATAGGTTGTCAAGGGGTATATGATTAATGTCTTAGGGATGGCTTAGAATATTAAGTTGGAAACTCTCAGAGCTTGTATTAATACTATTGCTGCTATTACTATTAAACTAAATCAAAGAGTGAACTTAAAGTCAGGTTTTTAAAAATGGCACAGATTCAACGTTCCAGGAACAAAACAGGGTAGTCTTATTTTAAGGAACCTTGAGGGGGTATAAAACTAAGCCAAAAGGTGCTATGTGTATCCGGATTTTAAAAAAGATGTATGTGCAATATCCAACGAAAATCTAGAGAAGTTATATTGGAAATTTCAGACCTTGTTACTAGGGATGTTGAACAAAATCAAAAGACCTTGTGTGCATTCAAGTTCCTCAGAAGGTCGGGTTTGTTAAATTTCAAGAATGGCTAAATGTATTAAGTTGAAACTTCCAGGGCATGTTGTACATTCAAGTGTATCAGATGGTCGTGTTTGTGAAATTTCAAGAATTGGTAAATGCATTAAGTTGAAACCTCCAGGGCATGTTGAAGGGAATGTTTAAGTAAACACTGTTGTTAGAAAGGTGTATCTGCACTATCTGGAATTGCTAAGTGTATTAATGTGAAGCTTCCAAGGTATGTTAGATGCATCTTTAAATAAATTAAAATGCACTGCATGTATATGTATTAAACCACGCCTACTTACGATAGCGAATGCTTGTGACTGTCTTACTTGTTACTGCTTCCTTCTATAACTACTTGAGACTGTGAATTCTGGCAATTGCAAGAAATTGTGTTTGTAACTACTTCTAACCGTAACTCCAACTAATTGAGACTGCGACCACTTACGAATGTGACTATAACTACTTGTGACCATGACTGTGACTACTTGATGCTGTGACTAATACTACTTACGGCTGCGGCAACTTATGATCACTACTGCGAATACTTGGGACTGCGACTGCAACTGCAAACTACTGTAACTGCAACTACTACTGTTTCCAATGCTACTGTTAACTAAATAAAAAAATTTTAAAGTGAATCCAGGTTGTTAAAATGGCAGTTATGCAATATCTCAGGAATAGATTAAGTTATTAAGTTGAAACTTTTATAGTATGTTTTTAGGAATGTTTAACTAAATAAAAACACAATGTGAACATCCAACTATGTCCAAAGGGCATACCTGTGATATAACCGGAGTTGCTAAAAGAGTTAAGGTAGGTGGAGTAAGGAAGTATTTGGGGAGGTTTTGGTCGCGGATAGGTTCGTATGTTTGCCCAATATGCAGAGAAATTGAAGATTTAAAGTACTTTTTGTGCAATTGTAAGGAGATGAAGGATTTGACGGCAGACATTTTTGGGATTGGGGTAAAAGGGAGGGGTTGGATGATGGGAATTAAAAAAAGAATAATTGCAAAGTGGATATTAAGAATGTGGGAAGGTACGCCCGTGTAGCCATGCAGCACAGAGAGAGATTTTTGCAGGTCGGGCGATAGCCGGGACAGCAAATATGTTGAAATTTGTTTTATAAGGCATGCTTGAACTATTTTATTTTTTTAGCCATGTCCTATGTAGCTTTAAATTATTTACGATATATCGATCATATCTGCAACATTTTGTATAATTATGTTAGTTTTATGGTATTATGTGCCTTATTATGTTTGTTTTTGTTTTGCAGTCGTCATGCTTTTTCATTGCTATTATTATATACCATGTTTTGTTGTGTGTTACTATCATGTGGTATTATTTTGTTTTATTTGTTTTTTGCAATGGCCCAAAGTGGCTTTTGTTGTAATAAATATCTATCTATCTATCTATGCATGCTTATACTAATAGTCCTATTATTGATAGTCTTGCAATTTCCACAATTTCTCAGGCTGGGGAAATTTAGGTGAAACTTCCAAGAAAAGTTGAGGAGGCTGTTGAACTGAATCAAAACTCATCCTATGCATACATATTAGCAATATCTTCAGGAATGGCTTAGGGTATTAAGCAGGAACTTTCAGTGTATGTTAAGCGGTATGCCGAAGTAGCAAAAACGCACTATATGGGTTGTACTACTACCGCTTCTGCAAATTTTAATACTCCTGCGCTACTTCTACTGAGGCTGTGGGTACTAAGATGAAACATTCAGGGAGTGTTGAGGGGGATGTTGAACAAAAAAAAAAAAAAAATAGATGGACGCAGGTTATCAATCGAACTTTTCAGCTATATCCTAGAAACAGCTCAGAGTATTAAGTAGAAACTATGCGTACATATTAAGGGGAAAAGGTGTTGAAATAAGGAAAGGTACTATACGCATTCTTATGCTAAGGCTAAGGGTATTAAGGTGAAACTTTCTGGATATGTGAAGGAGATTTTGAATTGAATTAAAAAACACAGTAGGCTGGGATGATGTCTAAAGATCACACGGGAAAATATACATCACCTCTTATAGCATAAAGTTGAACCTTTCAGGGTATATTAAGAGGAATGTTGAACTAATGAAGATGTATGGTATGCTACCACTTGTAGTTGTAGTAGCACTGCTACTGACTGCTCGTTTAACTAGTCTTACTATTATCAAACATACTTTTCAGCTATATTCCAGAAACAGCTTAAGTATAAAGTTGAACTTTCAGTGCATATAAGGGGGAAAGGTGTTGAAAGATTGAAAAGCAATATATGCATGTTTATACTAAGGCTAAGGGTATAAGGTAAGACTTTTCTGGATGTGTTGAAGGAGATTTTGAACTGAATTATAAAACACAGTGTGTTTGGAAGATGTCAGAAGATCATATGAGCAATATATCGTCACTTCTTAGAGCATTAAGTTGAACCTTTCAGGGTATTTTTAGAGGAATGTTTAACTAATGAAAAGGCAATATGGCTATGCTGCTACCAGCAGTAGTAATACCGCTACTACTACTAGTTTTACTATTGCTAGACTAAGGGTATAAAGGTGAACCTTTAAAAGATTGTAGAGGAGGATGTCAAACTGAATAAAAAAATACTGTGTATATAGAGGACTTCAAAAGCCTATCGTGAATATCCCAGGAACGGCTTAGGCTATTAAGTTGAAAAATTTGGGTATTGAGAGGGATTTTAAACTAGCTAAAGGCACTTAACACAATATGTTGGCATGATGTCAAAGGATCATATGAGTAATGTGTCATCACCTCTTAGAGCAATAAGTTGAACCTTTTGGGATATATTAAGAGGAATGTTGAACTAATAAAAGACAGTTTGGGTATACTACTACTAGTAGTAGCAATAGTAGTACTACTAGTTCTACTATTACGAAGATTAAGGGTATAGAAGTGATACTTTCAGAGATATTTGAGGAGGATGTCAAACTGAGTGAAAAAACACTACGTACATGTCTGATGTCAAAAGCATATCGTGAATATCGCAGGAACGGCTTAGGCTATTATGTAGAAATTTTAAGGTATCAAGAGGGATTTTGTGCTATCCAAAAGGCACTATATGCATATTACTAGTGCTACTACTGCTATTCAGGAATGTTGAAACTAAATGTATAAGGTGGAATGTATAATGTATACAAGTTTTGATATAAGCATTTTCTTCAGCATAGTTGCGCATGCTATAAAACTAATTGCTGCTTTATGACTAATTCAAAAGACATTAGCTGTGTTTTTGATCACTATTCAGTGAAACAGTTGAACTGAAAACTTTGGACGTTTAGTTGCTTAATTTTTGTTTTTACTGTAAGGTTGACGTTTATGAGGCCGTTCGGCGTTCTTTACTAAAAACAGAAATCAAGTATGGAAGGCTAAAGTAGCTCGGGTTGTTTAAATTACTGTCAACAGGGGCTGTCTTTTTTCAAGAAAAATACCAAAAAAGGCTTTATTGATAAACAGGATATCCCCCAATTTTTTTTCAAAGTTCAAGGAGAAGGTGGTTTCCTTTTTTAAAACTTAGACAGTGCAGCACTACCATAAATAGAAATAATCTCGAAGCCTTTAAGAGCTTATCTGATGGGGAATTAAAATTTCTATTGCCTTTTCTAAGAGCCAAAACTGATTTGAGAGCGAGAAGCCATCTGCCGATGCGCATTAATTTTCTGAATACATCCAATCAAAGTTTTGATATCAGCATTTTCTTCAGTATAGTTGCATATGGTTTAAAACTAAATCAAAAGACACTAGCGGAGTTTTCGATAACTATTCAGTGAAACAGTTGAATTGGTAACTTTGGACGTTTAGTTGCTTAATTTTCGTTTTTACTTTTGTTGTACGGTGGACGTTTATGAGGCCGTTCGGCGTCCTTTATTAAAAACAGGAATCAAGCATGGACGGCGAAGTAGCTCGGGTTGTTTAAGTTACAGTCAAGAGGGGCTGTTTTTTCAAGAGAAATACCAAAAAAAGGCATTATTGATAAACAGGATATCCCATAAAACGTTTTTTTGCAAAGTTCAAGGAGAAGGTGGTTTCTATTTTAAATTGATGCCAATATTGGACTCTAGATCTAAACCTAAAATTTTTTCAGCCAGCTCAACTACTGTCCAATATAATAAAAAGGTCATCATCTAGCATTCAAACCAGTCTAGTCTTAATTCTTACCTTAATAATTTAGGTGAAGGCAAAGGACATTATTCCAACATGTGATAAAATCAAGTTTGATCTATGTTAGCTCAGAAACTAAAGCCTTAAAACTGATGAGGATATTTATGATAAGGCATGTTTAAACTAATGCATACAAGTTTAATCGACTGCAAAGTTATTACATTTGTATATTAAATCTTTTATTAGGCTAATTATGGAATGTCTTACTTTTCTTTTTGAGCAGGAAGTTAAGTCATTTTATTCAACAGGTTAATTTACAATTAGCATATAAACTAATAAACCAGTTACCCCTAACTGGGGAACTGGTAGCTCATGCTTGTCCATTTTATTGTCTAAATTTAATCCAGGCTGATTCCAAAATGAACTTCCAACGTCCTTCTAATCAAAGTTCAACGTTCTATTGCTTTTTGCCGTAGATGTTTGACATCACCGGTTACCGTTCACAGTTTTACTCGAGCAAAACGGAAATAAGCACAATGATGAACTTGCCAGCCATCAATAACAGATTTTAAGCAGGACGATGGTTTAACGGCGATCAAAAACGCAGCTACTGTGTGTATGCTGGTTGCCAATAAGACATCTCAGCAAAATCCCAAGAACGACTGAGGGCATTAAGTCGAAACTTTCGGGGCTACTACTATTAATACATCTGCTTTTATAATTTAATTAAATCAAAATATTGTAAGTTTATTCAGGTTGTCAAAGGGCATGGGTATAATTTTTTGGGAATGGTATTAAAGGTGTTGCTTTTTCACATGAACTCGAGAAAATATAGAACTAAATTAAAAACTAATAATTGATTCAAGATTTACAAAAGGGTGAAGATAAATCTTTTCAAACATAGAAATAGCAAACCAAACAATTGATTTTAATACAAAAAAAATGAAAAAGTATTATTATTTTCTTTTTCCATGAAAAAGATAACGTCAATAATAAACGAATAGAAAACAATTTAAAAGCTTTTTCCACAAAATAAGTTTTTCAAAGAAGAGTAAAGAGCGATATTAAAGCAAAAATGATAAAAAAAAGTCAAATAATTGTCGAAGCGTAAAAGAACCACAAGTTACTATCATTGAATAAATGAAACCCAAAAAAAAAACAGAAATGAAAATGGGGCTGACACCACCCATTCCTTTTAAGAGAGAACATAATTTGTACTATTCTAAAATTCAACTAAAGAATGTAGATTGACAGTTAAATGTCCATATGCTGATTTTTATTCCTCATAGTTTAAATAATTTTTGATTTATTAAAGTTAAAAATAGAAACATTCAACATATGTTTTGTTTCCAGTAAAGTGCAATTATGTTCTGGTCTTCAGAAGTCATGGGGGCGTCAACCAAGGGCATAGCTCCAGCATTTTGTCGGTGGGGCAAAAGGGGTCCACATCCGAAGATTTAAGGATATATGCTATATAATAATTTTCATATCTAAATTATTGGGAGGACAACTGACCCCCATTGCCCCTCCCAAACAACGCCACTGGTGTCAACTCTACTCTTTGTTTTCAGCCCTACTCATATCAATTTCTGCTCGTTTGAGTTTGGTTCGGTTAGTTTTTGTAGTTAATTTAAAAAACTTTTTCCACAAGATAAGTTTTTCAAAGAAAAGTAAGGAGTTCCATTAAGCCAAAATGAGCAAAAATAAAGTCAAAAAATCTTCCAAGCTCAGAACTACCATAAATACTAACAATAAATAAATGAAACTCAAAACGAACAGAAATTAAAACAAATAGCCTAGTCCAACTCAAGACAAGCAAAAAGTAACACTAGTAGGCCTAATAACCCCTATGCCTTCTCAAGATCAGAACAAAATTTGCGCTCTACTGAAAAAAAAAACAAAGAAATGACTGTCGATTGTCAGTTTCATTCACATATACTGACATTTCCTCCTTAATGTTTTGATAATTTTTCTTTTATGAAAGTAAGTAGGGTGAAAACATTTCAAACACATTTTGTTTTCAGTAAAGTGCATTGTGTTCTGGTCTGGAGAAGGCATAGGGATTATCAGCCCTGCTCATCTTAATTTTGGCTTGTTTTGAGTTTGATTCAGCCATTTATTGTAATTGCTGTTCGTTTTGAGTTTCATTTTTTTTATTAATAGTGATTTGTGGTAGTTTTACGCTTGGAAGATTGTTCGACTTTATTTTTGCTCATTCTTGGCTTAATGGAGCTGCTTACTTTTCTTTGAAAAACTTATCTTGTGGAAAATATTTTTAAAATTAATTTCCGTTCGTTTTTTATTGACATAGTCTTATTCATGGGAAAAATAATATTGTATATCTTTTCAGCTTTCTTCTACTCTTTTCAGCTTTTTTGTACTCTACTTACACTATACTTCTACTCTACTTTCTTCTACACTTTTTAGCTTTCTTCTACTCTACTTACACTCTTTTTCTTTTTTTAAATTGCAAGAGCAGAAGTAGTAGTAGTAGTATTCCCAAAAGTTTCAGCTTAATACCCCTGGTCGTTCTCGATATATCTCGATATAGTGTCTTTTTGGCAACCATAAATAAAATGCCTTTTGTTTTATTTTAAAGCAACGTTTAGTCTTAAAGCATAATGGGCCAATTGTATAATTGTGGGAGGTTGACATTCATAATATTCCTAAAAACATAGTTCCTCGACAGTTCTAATATGCTGAACAAAATGGCTGTCTCAAAATTTTGACTGGATGTGTTTGGAAAATTAATGGGCTTGATAGAAGGGCTGTTTGCCCTCCAGCCTCTTGTTACTCTTAAAAAGGGCACCAAACACTTGCACTGTAATTGGAATACAAGGGGGAGGATTTCCTCCTTCATATATCTTTAAAAATATTTTAAAAAAGCATAAACAAAGTGAAAACATTTAAAATTTATTTTTTTGTCAGTAAAAAGTAAATTATGTTCTGATCTTGAGAAGGTATGGGGGTTGTCAGCCCTACAAATGTTAATTTTTGCTCATTTTGAGTTTGACTCGGTTATTTATTGTCTGATTTAAATAAACAAAAAACGTTTAAAATGTTTTAACTTTTTAACTTTAATAAATTAAAAATTATTAAAACTTTCAGGAAAACATATCTTTACATGTATACTTAACTGACAATCCACAGCCATTTTTTTTTCAGACAAGTGCAAATTGTCGTCTGGTCTTGCAAAAGTATAGGGGCTGTCAAAGACATAATTTCCAGACCTTTCAACTACACTGAATAAAATTGCTATCTAAAAATTTTGATTAGATGTGTTTGGGGAAATGGTGAGCATGCAAGGGGGGTTAGTTGCCCTCCAATCACTTTTGACCATTAAAAAGGGCACGGGCTCTTTCAATTTCCAATCAAATGAGCTGTTTGAAAGTTTCTGAAACAAAAATGGCCATCCAAAAATGTCTCTAAGATACATTTTGGGAAAATACGATGTGTGTGTGTGTGTGTGTGTGGGGGGGGGGGTTATATCCACCCTCCAATCACTTTGAATCTTAAAAAGGTCACTAGGACTTCTGATCACCAATCCAATGTAACCCCTCCAAAGCTTATATGATCACCCTTTATATATATATATATATATATATATATATATATATATATATATATATATATATATATATATATATATATATATATATATATATATATATATATATATATATATATATATATATATATATGTATATATATATATATATATATATATATATATATATATATATATATATATATATATATATATATATATATATATATATATATATATATATATATATATATATATATATATATTTATATATATATATATATATATATATATATATATATATATATATCATATATATATATATATATATATATATATATATATATATATATATACCTTATATACCTCAAGGGCATAACTTATAACCCTTGCCCAAAGGGTTGTGATCCTCAAAGGCATAATTTCCCGACCTTTCAATAACGTTGAACAAAATGGCTATCTCAAAATGTTTACTGGATATATTTGTGGAAATATTGGGCGTGGGAGGGGGGTTAGTTGCCGTCCAATCACTTTTGACTATTAAAAAGGGTACTGGCTCTTTCAATTTCCAATCAAACGAGCTGTTTTCGAAGTTTCTTCGACAAAAAATGACCATCCAAAAATTTCCATCTGATGAATTTTGGGAAAATACGAGGTGTGGGGGGGGGTATCAACCTTCCGATCACTTTGAATCTTATAAAATGCATTGGAACTTCTTATTACCAATCTAATGAATCCTCCCCCGAAAAGTTTATATGATTACCGCAGCTCCATAAGATACAGTTAGAATTAGACCCCGGCGCCGCGCCGGCAGATCGACCGAACGCCGCCAACGAGAGGCCCATTTGACTGCCGCCGAAGTGTCCCTACGCCGCCGGCGTGCCACCGCCAGCAGAGGCGGTGGCGTTCGGCTGACTTTGAATTAATTTTACTGCAATTCCTTATTGCGTCAACCGCAAAGTCGGGGCTTTTCTTTCTCGAGTGGTTTAGTATTCCGATTTTCCTGATTAGAAATCAAGGAGGGCTTGCACTATCCCCGAATTTTTGGGTATTTCCCACAAAAATCTCTGCGTCACCCGAACAAAAATTTAGTTTCCCGAATCTCCGAAAATCACCCAATCACGGTGCCACCCCTAGCGATTTATCACCAGTGACTTTCCCTGCCAAATATTACTTTGCATACCATAATTCTTCACTATTCTCTGGTTCGTTAATTTTCGTCTCTTTTGTTACTTTGCATAAAAACTAGACAGATGCAGTTGCAATATACACAGTTCTTCATGTGTTGACAAAAGAAGTATCGTCTTTATGTAATGAGATTACATCATTTCAAATGCAGTTTCCCAATTGCTATTTATTACATCATTTGTAGTCAAAAGTTTTATTTTTAAGTTGAATGGAACGCATTCACTACTATACAGCTTCAATTGGATTTAGAAATTGATAGTCGACAGATTGTTTCTACAGCTGAATCGTAAGTTTGCAGAATTTTGTTTTCTTTTGCTGTTTTAGATAAGTTTTTCTTAATGTTTAATACATAATTGTTGAACGCCTGATAGATTAAAGAAATTACAATCTTCTTTCTGAAAATATTTTACCCCTCCCTCCCCCCATAAAAAAAATTTCTATTGAGACAAAATTTAGCGATAGACTAAGCTATGTACAAGGTTGGGGAATTAAATATTGAAACAGCAGCTACCCCAAAAATATGATTCATAGCAAAATTGTAAATTATTGCCTATAGGGGGGGGGGATAGTGGCTATCATTTTTAAATGATAATACATCATTTTTTTATTGAAAACAGGGATGCCAAAAAGATAATTATTTTTTCATTTAAAGTGGAGACGGAAGAAAATGATATCAAATTCCCTGGGAAACCTTTGAAACATTATGATAGACTCAGGGTCCCCCATTAGGACTTGTTCATTGTCTTGGGTATTTTGCAATTTCTCATAGGCAACTGGCCTCATTTGGCTTTTGTGTGTGCTCCCTTTTAATTAGATTCTTCGGATCTTATTGAATGCCTCGGTGAATCTATGACTCAGTTTTCCAATGATTTTTGGTATATCTGAATAATTTCGAAATTTTTGTTGTTGTCATTGTACCCCTTTACTCATACCCTCAATTTTTTGTTCAAGGAACACTAAGCTGTTTAACGCTATTTTGCGTATTTATTTGAACCGTATAGTGACCTAGTTAATTATTAAGTAATATTTTTTTAAATGTAAAGTTGAGACGGTATCCTATCATGGTGGTATCCAGAGGGGGTGGGGTAGGGAGCTGCATATTTAAATGATAATACCTCGTTTTTTTTTAAAGCAGGGATTCCAATAAGTTAATTTTTTTTTTAAATTAAAGCAGAGACGGTATCCTGTCAAGATGGTATCCATAGGGGGGGGCATAGGGAATTATTATATTTAAGTGATAGTACCTTGAATTTTTTTTTATTGAAAGCAGGGATGCCAAAAAGTTATTTCTTATTTAAAGTAGAGACGATATTCTATCAAGGTGGTATTCAGAGGGGAAGGGGTAGGGAGGTATTGTATTTAAAAGGAATATCTCAAATTTATTTATTGAAAGCAGGGATACCAAAAAGTTAATTTTTTTCTTAATTTAAAGCAGAGACGGATCTTCTAGAATATTATATGACTGCTTTAAAAAATACCAAAGGGAGTGTGAAGGGACGTGAGATTTTAACAAGAATATGACAGTTTGGTTGCTACCAATAGCTACTAGGTAGAGTATCCTATGAAAGTGTACTGTCAGTGAGTACAGAAAGCAAATTTGTAAACTTAAGCTGTGATTTGAGAAAGACTGATGAAAACATTAATGTTTGAGGTCAACATTGATCGCGCCGGTGGTGCACCGCTAAAAATACCACAGAGAAGGAGAATAAACATCTTAAAGAAGAACTTAGTCAAAGTGCTAGAAGAAAATTTGCTGAGTTGCTTCTGGTGCCATGTGAACATTTGAATTTGATGAAAATACCTATTGTTGAAGTTTCAGCCCAAGATGAAAACCAGTTTCTAGTGGAAAGTGTAAGCTTCAACCAGTTGTTGCCAGTTGAAGATTGTTCTAATAGTGAAATTCTTAATGGCCTTGCTGGCGGTTTATTGTCAGGAATGGAAACAAGTGAAGCCAGCTTGAGAGAAGCTGCATTCCATGACAATTCTGCGTATTTCGAGAGAAGTGTGACTGAAATTCCTGAAAGTGTTTCTGATTCAGAAGGTGGTACTGAGCGGTCACTAAATGAAAGCCTAGGATCTCGCAAGAGCAAAGGAAAAGGAAGGTCAAAGCCTGGGGTAAAGTGTTTGGACAAATACTACGCTCTATGTTACTGAAAAGCATACATTGGAAGAAAAGTACAAAGCAAAAAGAGTGACAAATGGAGTACCACTGAAGTAACAAGGCCTGCTCGTACCCTTGGTCCTTGTTGCGTTAATTATGGGATGGACCCTGGCAAGATAAAACACTTTGAATGTTCTGTTGTTTCGTAAATGGACAGAGAGTTTATCTTTACAGAGTATTGGACGAAAAGGTCGTGGTAGCAGAAGAAAATATATATTGAAACTCTTGTTGACTGTGATGACACACAAAAAAGAAAATGAATGGCAGCTCCTCAAGACGTACTTCAACCATCAAGTACCGTCTGAAAACGTCGCAGAAACTGTTGGTGGTTGTGAAACCATGTTTTTGAACACGCTTTGCGTTGGTAAGTGGCAGGTTATGAATTGGGCATCAGCTGCTGCAGCAGCGGGCACTCACCAGTTAAGTGATCCTTATAACCCATCAAATTTGCCACGTATCGATACAAGAAAATCCGCTGGTTTTGCAGAACGTAGAGAGTTTGCCCTGAAATTCTTGGAAGATCTACCAAAGCTTCCCTCACACTATTGTAGGTTCTGGGACTCTAAGAAATATTTTGAGCATCTCTTTGGACCTTTGACTGAAATCTTCTCTGCTTACCAGACAGAAGCAGAGAAGCTTGGAAAAGACACTGTTGGCATCAGTGCGTTCAGAGATATTTTAAAAGACAAAGGTTTGGCCATTTTCAAACCAAAGAAAGACCAGTCTGTTGTCTGCATTGCATACAAGCTTGGGATATTCTATTGAGGAAGCATGTCAGGGACACATGACATGTAAAGAACATGCTAGGTCTGCCAAGAAGAAAGACGAAGATGATGCAAGTAAGATTGCAGGTAGAACTGTTGTCGAGACACACGATTTGCAGTCGAACCTTCTATGTCCCCGAATTAAGGCTTCATCCCTTTACTACAGAAGAAAAGTTGTCATTCGCAACTGGACTTCATACGACCTAGTCTCGTTTGATGCACTGAATATAATGTGGGACGAGGTGGAAGAACAGTTGAATGCCACAGAATTCGCTACTTACGTTGTAAAAAGAGTGGACGACTTGCGTGGAATTTAACCGAATGCAGATACGATTATCTTGTGGAGTGAGAGTTGTAGTTACCAAAACCGGAATAGTGTTCAATCGAATGCTTTGGTAAACTATGCATGTGAGTTTAACATTACAATAGTTCAGAAATATCTTGAAATGGGAAGGGACATACGCAAATGGATTGCGACAGCTTGCATCAAAAATTGAAGTTGGCTGCCAAGATCGCGATATTTATCTTCCATCTGGGTATGTGTCCGAGATAAAGTTAGCTCGTAAAAATCCATTCCCGTATCGTGTGATACAAGCTGATCACGACTTGTTCAGCGATTTTTCTGATTTGAAGTATTTTGACGACTATCGCCCAGGCTCAAGAATAGTGGTGATATCACAGTGCATGAAGTGGTTGCTTACAAGTATAGTCCAAGAATACTTGTCGAGTACAAACAGTGGCATGGTGATGAGTGGGAGGTTTTTCCAAAAAAAAAAAAATGAAGAAACCAAAGACTGAAATATCTCCACTCCATGACACGAATTGGCTGTTGACCCAGCCAAGCTACGTAATCTCGTGGATCTGCTACTGGTGTTACCGAAAGATTGTCATGGTTTCTATGTTGGGATTCAAGCTAAAGGCTGTTAAATGTTGACTTAAGGAATGCTAGTTTTTTCTTACCTACTTTTGAGAACAACAATGTGTTTTTTTTCTGCATTTAATTTCAAAAATAGCCCAGGGGCCATGCGTTGTTTTTCTTACCCACGTTGAAAAAACATGTGCTTTTTCTATGATTTGTAATATTCATTTCAAACAAGAGCTCAGTGACAATGTGATTTTGAGTTGTTTTTTTCTAATCAAATTTGAAAAATAAAAAAATATTTGAATATTTGCCGTTTTTGTTAATGAAAGGTACCATGCCTTGCCGTACTTAGTTGGCGTACTAACATGCGTTAAGGTGCAGTAATAAAAACTTGTAAATCTGTGTAGACCCAATTTCCGAATAATAACGCTAAGTTGAATACGGCTCTATTTTTTGTGAGCCACGCTATTGCACCGTAGCATCGGTGACTAATCGCGTTAATACCCCTTAAGAAGCAACAGTACACCTATTAAGCCAACACCTGGATTCACACTCATACAAAGGGACAAAAACTGTTCAGCAGCTTTTTGGTCAATGATCTTACTCGTCTCCGATAAGTTTCATATAAAGTCTTGCTCGATTTAGTTTAGTCGTGCTAATAAATCTAACAACGGTTTGAGTGGGTTTACTTCGCATATTCTGTAGTCTGCCAAAAATTAAAACTCTATTCTCAGGCATTCTAAAAAAGAAGTACCAGCAACCCTCCGTCCATTCGCTGCTGAACAAGCTACTGGCGATCCTTCTTCTGTAGGTTCAGGCGGTCTAGCCATGTAGTTGTGTTTAGCCGAAGTTATGTATAGCGTCTGCTTGTTGCCGTCGTCTGTTAAAACTTTGTCGTGCTGTTAGATAAACCCTCACGATTGCGTAATTACTAAAAAAATAGTTTTTTGAGTCGTTACAAACCTCGTATGAGCGAAAGCAGCTTGTTTCCCACCTTGTATAAATGGAACGCTACTGAAGCAAACCATGTATGTACTGTCTGATGAACAAACTCACCCAGATTCTGATAAAAACTATATCAGCACCTTCCAATGAATTTTATGTTTTTTTTTGTAACTCCCAACCTCCTAGGTTTTATGAAGATACGAGGTTTGCATGCGGTGACTGCGATATCAGCAATGTTTTAGGAACAATTTGGTGCGTGAAATTAAAACTCACAGATCATGATGTGGGTGATGTTGAACTAACCAAAAGACAACATTTACATCCTAATACTAATGCTTCTACTCGTGCTACTGCTACTCTTACTGGTAGTACTATTACTACTGCTATTATAGCTAAGGCTATAACTACTAATTCTGCTACTTCAACTACTGCTCCTCGAGCTATTGGTAAAAAGAAGAAAGAGTGACAAGTATTGTCAAAAGAGTGACAAGGTAATATCTCAAGAACAGTTAAGTTGGATCTTTCAGGGTAAGTTGTGACATATTTTTAACTAGTCAGAAGGCACTATGTGTATACTATTAATGCTACTGCTGTGATTGCTGCATCTAATGGTGGCAAGGGTATTAAGGTGAAACTTTTAGGGAACGATTAAAGGAGGATTTTCAATTAAACCATAAAAATATTTGGACAAAGGTTTTCAAAAGGACATATAAAGCAAAAGCATAAGCAGCGCATCACTACCATAGATAGTGAGTAAATCTGACGACACTAGACCCTTAAAGTCCAAACCGGAGGTGCTGATCTCTGTTTCGTGGCCCTTCAGCCAGGTAGTGCAATGGAGGGTTGGGGGCCAGCCATCCTGTGCTTTCGCACACCCTTCCTGCATACCTTCCCCAGATTTCTTCAGGTACCCGTCTAGAGCTGGGTTAGCTCTGGCTGAGCCTACAGAGTCACACATCTGACCCTCGTCCCAGACCAAATAACTGATCACGCCAAGGATCGAACCCGTACCACTTGGACAAAGAATTCTCAACCCAGCGCACGTCCACTTAGCCATATTGCTATCTACCTTAGATAGCAATATCATCGAAATTTTTAAGAACTTATCCGATTTAAAATTAAAAGTTCTAGTGCCTTTCTTAAGAGCCAAAACTGATTGGTTGACAACAAGCCCTCTCCCGTAGCCCGTTAAATTTTGTGAACACATCCAATCAAAATTTTTATATAACCATTTTTTTTCAGCATAGTTGCAAGATCCAGTAAATGTGTGTCTAGTGATATTGGGCAAATCAACTCTCCAGAGTTTTGCAATTTGCCCATTATCCTTTAAAACTAGATGTTGCTTTATAACTAAATCAAAAGACACTGTGTATATGCTGGTTGCCAATAACACATCTCAGCAATAACACAGGAAACAGGAACGACTGAGGGCATTAAGTTGAAACTTTCAGGCTACTACTTATACTACTTCTGCTCTTATAATTTAGCTAAATCAAAATATTGTAAATTTATCCAGGTGGTCAAAGAGCATGGGTAAAATTTTGTGGGAATGGTATTAAATTTTATTTTTCACATCAACTCGAAAATAGTATAAAACTAAATTAAAAACTGCTAAATGTTTCAAGATTTTCAAAAGAGTGAAAAGGGCGAAGAAAAATCTTCTCAAACGTAGAAATACTAAGTCAAACTACGGATTCTAATACAAAAAAAAACTAAAAAATATAATAAATATTTTTCCCATGAAAATGTCAATGCCAATAATAAACGAATAGAAAACAATTTAAAAAGCTTTTTCCAGAAAATAAGTTTTCCAAAGAAGAGTAAAGAGCTTTATTAAACCAAAAATGATCAAAAATAAGGTCAAATAATGGTCAAAGGGTAGACCTGCCACAAATTACTATCCTTGAATAATTGAAACCCAAAACAAACAGAAATGAAAGTAGGACTGACACCAGTCATGCCTTCTAAAGACCAGAACATTATTTGCACTTTACTGAAATGAAATAAATGAATGTGGATTGACAGTTAAATGTTACAAATACTGAAGTCCAAAGCCAACATTTGCGTTTTGCTGGAAACGAACTATTTTACAAATATTTTCTTTTGTATTTACAACACTGAAAACAAAAATGAAATAAAATCTTGGAACTGCTGAGCTTTCAGCAATTAACTTAATTATATATTAAATATTTAGTTTCATATATTAGTTGTTGTCCAGGACTGTTTAAGACACCACCTTGGAAGCACACAGTTAGGTTTTGCCCTCCTTGGAAGCACTATTATGTGATCTTTGAACTATTTTGAACAAAATAGCTATATCAAACTTTTGATCCTATGAAATTGGTGAAAGAAGGGCGTAGGGGGCTGCTTGGCCTATGATCACTTATGACTCTTACAAAGGCAATTAAAACTTTCCATTTCCAATAAAATGAACCTCTTCCAAAGTTTATACGACAACTCCTTCAATAAAACCCTTTATACCCCCAGGTTATACCTTACCACGATTGTCTCCGGGCTCTGGGGTGTTGTCCACCCGGCAGGCATTTTCGTATGATCTGTGGACAATTTTGAACAAAATAGAAATCTCAAAATTTTGAATAGATGTATTTGGGGAAAAGAGAGCTGGGGAGGGTACTATTTGCCCTCCAATCACGTTTGACTTTAAAAAAGGGAACTATAAACTTTCAGTTTCTAATCAAATGAGCCCCCTCTAAAGTTTCTGATTGCAGCATTTCCATAAGAGTGTTTCCTTCTCAACAGCCCCAACTGTACTTCTTATTCTTACTGGGTGATTGTTAGTTGCTGTTAAAGCAATAATAAAGAATAAAGTCGCCTAGCAATTTTATAAATTATAACATTTTTAGGCAAATTTCTATTTTAGGGGCTTTTTGCTATGTTGGAAAGCAGTTGAATTAAGTGAAATAATGTTAAGGGGAACAGCCTTGTTTATTTATTAATTATCTTTTGCTAATCAGTGTGTTCAAATCTTATCTCTTTTGAAAGAAAACCATATTAAGGTACATCCGAGGTCTCTGATATTACTTCTTAGGCTGTTTTTTTTCTTTGCAAACCTCTTCTTTTAGTCCTTTCTGATCAATAACTCTGAAATTATTCATCCAATTAATAAACTTTTTTATTACTAGCTCATTTTGGTAACAATCAGTAATCTTAAATTGAAAAAAAACTGGGTTTCTCTTGTGTTCACTAGTCATTGCTAGATGACAGCAATAATCACATTCTTTAGGAATTTTGACCACCAGGTATATTATATTGACTTTAGATTCAAGGAAGTCCATTTCTGGTTCTAAATTTCAAGACAAATTCTGCTACCATATTTTTTCTAGTCAGACTATTTTTTTCAAAGGAGCAATAGCTTTGTTTTTGCTATTTTGAGGGATCTGAAGCTTTGTTAAGGTGCAGCATTAAGGCTCAAACATTGTGGTATTTAGTAATGTTACATTTGAGTAGAGTCTTTCATACCAGGCAAATCAGGTGTTGAGCAATAGTCTGCATAAAGTACTTCCTCCTATCCAAATGAATTTAGACCTCTGGTTGGAAGCAGAATAATGCTGACCTCCATTAATACCCTGCTTTTTTTAGAAAGAAGAGAAAATTGTGGGTCCGTCCCATTTTCAGTCAAAAGGTAAGAGAGAAGAAGGGCAAGATTAGACCGGGTAACATTGCTACAGACGCGCAGACCAAATGATATTGCTTTCTGAAACTTTTTTTAGGGGAAAGATTAAGTAAACTGTTCATTTAAAGAGAATAATCATATGCAAATAAAGTGACATGCTGTTAAATAAGGGATAGTCAAATACCAATCTATCACTCAATTATAAACACTTCACAACGAAATTAATGAGTGCAATTATATTCCTTTCTTTCACACTGCTGTGTATCCAGTAGAAATCACAATAACAATATCATATCCAAACCTTTTTCTCCTAGCCTTTTGGATAGTTTTGCACTATGTTAACTATAAAGCACTGTAAAATATGTTAGTATAATATTTGAAATATGTAAAATAGGTAAAGAACCAATTTTAAGGGAGTCCATTCAAGTACGGCAAAATACCCAGTTTTACCCATTACAACACTAGAACAAACCAATATTTCTCTTTCTTTACTTCTGCATTGGTTTCCTCAAGGATATATAATCACTCAAAAGGACATCCTCCCCTTATCTCTTGATTAGAAATCCTGGTGACAATCAGTTCTAAGGATTTATGAGGACAGATCAAAAACTACATACATCTTTGTTCACTATGTTTCAATCCAAATGATAAGCAAAGAGATTTTAAAGAAAGGTGAGAAAACATTATCAGAAGAATAAAATTGATTTTACTGGGTTATTTGCTCAAACATGGATACATGTAGTGACTAATTTTTTTTTGGGAGGGGGTGGGAAGTCATAGACAAAAGAAGGAACAATTTGAAAGAAAAAGCTAAAGAAAATCCCTGAACAAATAAACAAAAATATTCCACAAATCAATTAATGAACTGAAAAAAAATAATATATAAATGAGAAGTAACAAAACTTAGGAACGGTTTATAATAGGGTTCGGCAAGACCACAGAGGTTGTTATTGTAAACTATAAACTAGCAGGCTTTTTCTGAGAATGGGTTGTTATACGATTGTTAAGATATAATTTAGAAAAATATTCTCTTTTGCCACATTTAAATGGTTTCTCACCAGTATGTACTCTTTGGTGCCTAATCAAACTGCCTGACTCAGAAAAAGTTTTTTCACAAATATCACACTTAAACGGTTTCTCCCCAGTATCTACTCTTTGGTGCTGAATCAAACTGCCTGACTGAGAAAAAGTTTTATCACATATATCATACTTAAACGGTTTCTTACCAGTATGTACTCTTTGGTGTGTAATCAAACTGCTTGACTCAGAAAAGCTCTTGACATATTCATCACAAATATATTGCTTTGTCCCTGTATATGTTTCTTCCAAAAGAGAGGAGAAAGATCAGAGTAGACTGGGTAACATTGCTACAGACCCACAGATCAAATGATATTGGTTTCTGAAACTTTTTTTGTGGAAAGATTACGTAAATTGTTTATTGAAAGAGAAAAAGCATATGCAAACAAAGTGACATGGTGTCAGATAAGGGCTAGTCAAATACCAATTTATTACTCAATCATAAACACTTCACAACGAAATTAATGAGTGCAATTACATTCATTCTTTCACCCTGCTGTGTATCCAGTAGACATCACAATAACAATATCATATCCAAACCTGTTTCTCCCAGCGTTTTAGGTAGTTCTGCACTATCTTAAACTATAAAGCACCGTAAAAGATGTTAGTATAATATTTTAAATATGTAAAATAGGTAAAGTACCAATTTTAAGGGGGTCCGTAAAAGTACGGCAAAATACCCAATTTTACCAATTATAAAACCCGAACACACCATATTTATCTTTTCTTTACTTCTGCATTGGTTTTCCCAAGGATATATTAATCACTCATAAGGACCTCGCCACATTGGAAACAATCCTAATGAGCAGACATCCCCCTCTTATCTCTTGATTAGAAATCCTGGTGACAATCATAGTTTTAAGAATTTACATCTCTGAGGACAGACCAAAAACTACATACATATTTGTTCACAATTTTTCAATCCAAATGATAAGCAAAGAGATTTTAAAAAGGCGTGAAAACATTATAAGAAGAATAAAATGGATTTTACTGGGAGATTACTCAAACATGGATACATATCGTGACTAATTTGAAAGCACGGATTCCAATAAGTTATTTTTTTTTTTAATTTAAAGCAGAGACAGTATCCTATCAAGATGGTATCCATAGGGGGGGGGCATAGGGAATTATTATATTTAAGTGATAGTACCTTGAATTTTTTTTTTATTGAAAGCAGGGATGCCAAAAACTTATTTTTTATTTAAAGTAGAGACGATATTCTATTAAGGTAGTATCCAGAGGGGAAGGGATAGGGAGGTATTGTATTTAAAAGGAATATCTCAAATTTATTTATTGAAAGCAGGGATGCCAAAAAGTTAATTTTTTTCTTAATTTAAAGCAGAGACGGATCTTCTAGAATATTATATTACTGCTTTAAAAATACCAAAGGGAGAGTGAAGGGACGTGAGATTTTTACAAGAATATGACAGTTTGGTTGCTACCAATAGCTACTAGGTAGAGTATCCTATGAAAGTGCACTGTCAGTGAGTAAAGAAAGCAAATTTGTTAACTTAAGCTGTGATTTGAGAAAGACTGATGAAAACATTAATGTTTGCGGTCAACATTGATTGCGCCGGTGGCACATCGCTAAAAATACCACAGAGAAGGAGAATAAACATCTTGAAGAAGAACTTAGTCAAAGTGCTAGAAGAAAATTTGCTGAGTTGCTTCTGGTGCCATGTGAACATTTGAATTTGATGAAAATACCTATTGTTGAAGTTTCAGCCCAAGATGAAAACCAGTTTCCAGTGGAAAGTGTAAGCTTCAAACAGTTGTTGCCAGTTGAAGATTGTTCTAATAGTGAAATTCTTAATGGCCTTGCTGGCGGTTTATTGTCAGGAATGGAAACAAGTGAAGCCAGCTTGAGAGAAGCTGCATTCCATGACAATTCTGCGTATTTCGAGAGAAGTGTGACTGAAATTCCTGAAAGTGTTTCTGATTCAGAAAGTGGTGCTGAGCGGTCACTAAATGAAAGCCTAGGATCTCGCAAGAGCAAAGGAAAAGGAAGGTCAAAGCCTGGGGTAAAGTGTTTGGACAAATACTACCCTCTATGTTAGGGAAAAGCATACATTGGAAGAAAAGTACAAAGCAAAAAGGGTGACAAATGGAGTACGACTGAAGTAACAAGGCCAGCTCGTACCCTTGGTCCTTGTTGCGTCAATTATGGGATGGACCCTGGCAAGATAAAACACTTTGAATGTTCTGTTGTTTCGTAAATGGACAGAGAGATTATCTTTACAGAGTATTGGACGAAAAGGTCGTGGGAGCAGAAGAAAATATATATTGAAACTCTTGTTGACTGTGATGACACAAAAAAATAAAATGAATGGCAGCTCCTCAAGACGTACTTCAACCATCAAGTACCTTCTGAAAACCTCGCAGAAACTGTTGGTGGTTTGTGAAACCATGTTTTTGAACACGCTTTGCGTTGGTAAGTGGCAGGTTATGAATTGGGCATCAGCTGCTGCAGCAGTGGGCACTCACCAGTTGTGATCCTTATCACCCATTAAATTTGCCACGTATGGATACAAGAAAATCCGCTGGTTTTGCAGAACGTAGAGAGTTTGCCCTGAAATTCTTGGAAGATCTACCAAAGCTTCCCTCACACTATTGTAGGTTCTGGGACTCTAAGAAATATTTTAAGCATCTCTTTGGATCTTTGACTGAAATCTTCTCTGCTTACCAGACAGAAGCAGAGAAGCTTGGAAAAGACACTGTTGGCATCATGCGTTCAGAGATCTTTTAAAAGACAAAGGTTTGGCCATTTTCAAACCAAAAAAAGACCAGTGTGTTGTCTGCATTGCATACAAGCTTGGGATATTCTAATGAGGAAGCATATCAGTGACACATGACATGTAAAGAACATGCTAGGTCTGCCAAGAAGAAAGACGAAGATGATGCAAGTAAGATTGCAGGCAGAACTGTTGTCGAGACACACGATTTGCAGTTGACCCTTCTATGTCCCCGAATTAAGGCTTCATCTCTTTACTACAGAAGAAAAGTTGTCATTCGCAACTAGACTTCATACGACCTAGTCTCGTTTGACGCACTGAATATAATGTGGGACGAGATGAAAGAACAGTTGAATGCCACAGAATTCGCTACTTGCGTTGTAAAAAGAGTGGACGACTTGCGTGGAATTTACCCTAATGCAGATACGATTATCTTGTGGAGTGAGAGTTGTAGTTACCAAAACCGGAATAGTGTTCAATCGAATGCTTTGGTAAACTATGCATGTGAGTCTAACATTACAATAGTTCAGAAATATCTTGAAATGGGAAGGGACATACGCAAATGGATTGCGACAGCTTGCATAAAAAATTGAAGTTCGCTGCCAAGATCGCGATATTTATCTTCCATCTGGGTATGTGTCCGAGATAAAGTTAGCTCGTAAAAATCCATTTCCATATCGCGTGATACAAGCTGATCACGCCTTGTTCAGCGATTTTTCTGATTTGAAGTATTTTCATGACTATCGCGCATGCTCAAGAATAGTGGTGATATCACAGTGCATGAAGTAGTTGCTTACAAGTATAGTCCAGGAATACTTGTCGAGTACAAACAGTGGCATGGTGATGAGTGGGAGGTTTTTCCAAAAAAAAAAACAATGAAGAAACCAAAGACTGAAATATCTCCACTCCATGACACGAATTGGCTGTTGACCCAGCCAAGCTACGTGATCTCGTGGATCTGCTACTGGTGTTACCGAGAGATTGCCATGGTTTCTATGTTGGGATTCAAGCTAAAGGCTGTTAAATGTTGACTTAAGGAATGTTAGTTTTTTCTTACCTGCTTTTGAGAACAACAATGTGTTTTTTTTCTGAATTTAATTTCAAAAATAGCCCAGGGGCCATGCGTTTTTTTCTTACCCAAGTTGAAAAAAACATGTGCTTCTTCTATGATTTTTAATATTCATTTCAAACAAGAGCTCAGTGACAATGTGATTTTGAGTTGTTTTTTTCTAATCAAATTTGAAAAATAAAAAAATATTTGAATATTTGCCGTTTTTGTTAATGAAAGGTACCATGCTTTGCCGTACTTAGTTGGCGTATTAACATGCGTTAAGGTGCATTAACAAAAACTTCTAAATCTGTGTAGACCCATTTTCCGAATAATAACGCTAAGTTGAATACGGCTCTATTTTTTGTGAGCCACGCTATTGCACCGTAGCATCGGTGACTAATCGCGCTGATACCCCTTAAGAAGCGACATTACACCTATTAAGACAACACCTGGATTCACACTCATTCAAAGGGACAATAACTATTCAGCAGCTTTTTGATCAACGATCTTACTCTTCTCCTTTAAGTTTCATATAAAGTCTTGCTCGATTTAGTTTAGTCGTGCTAATAAATCTAACAACGGTTTGCGTGGGTTTACTTCGCATATTCTGTAGTCTGCCAAAAATCAAAACTCTATTCTCAGGCATACTAAAAAAGAAGCACCAGCAACCCTCCGTCCATTCGCTGCTGAACAAGCTACTGGCGATCCTTCTTCTGTAGGTTCAGGTGGTCTAGCCATGTAGTTGTGTTTAGCCGAAGTGATGTATAGCGTCTGCTTGTTGCCGTTGTCTGTTAAAACGTTGTCGTGCTGTTAGATAAACCCTCACGATTGCCTAATTACTAAAAAAAATACTTTTTTGAGACGTTACAAACCTCGTATGAGCGAAAGCAGCTTGTTTCCCATCTTGTATAAATGGAACGCTACTGAAGCAAACCATGTATGTACTGTCTCACGAACAAACTCACCCCAGATTCTGATAAAAACTATATCAGCACCTTCCAATGAATTTTATGTTTTTTTTTGTGTAACTACCAACCTCCTAGGTTTTATGAAGATACGAGGTTTGCATGCGGTGACTGCGATATCAGCAATATTTTAGGAACAATTTGGTGCGTGAAATTAAAACTCACAGATCATGATGTGGGTGATGTTGAACTAACCAAAAGACAACATTTACATCCTAATACTAATGCTTATACTCGTGCTACTGCTGCTCTTACTGGTAGTACTATTACTACTGCTATTATAGCTAAGGCTATAACTACTAATTCTGCTACTTCAACTACTGCTCCTCGAGCTATTGGTAAAAAGAAGAAAGGGTGACAAGTATTGTCAAAAGAGTGACAAGGCAATATCTCAAGAACAGTTAAGTTGGATCTTTCAGGGTAAGTTGTGACATATTTTTAACTAGTCAGAAGGCACTATGTGCATACTATTAATGCTACTGCTGCGATTGCTGCATCTAATGGTGGCAAGGGTATTAAGGTGAAACTTTTAGGGAACGATTAAAGGAGGATTTTCAATTAAACGATAAAATATTTGGACGAAGGTTTTCAAAAGGACATATAAAGCAAAAGCATAAGCAGCGCATCAACACCATAGATAGTAAGTAAATCTGACGACACTAGACCCTTAAAGTCCAAACCGGCGGTGCTGATCTCTGTTTCGTGGCCCTTCAGCCAGGTAGTGCAATGGAGGGTTGGGGGCCAGCCATCCTGTGCTTTCGCACACCCTTCCTGCATACCTTCCCCAGATTTCTTTAGGTACCCGTCTAGAGCTGGGTTAGCTCTGGCTGAGCCTACAGAGTCACACATCTGACCCTCGTCCCAGACCAAATAACTGATCACGCCAAGGATCGAACCCGTACCACTTGGATAAAGAATTCTCAACCCAGCACACGTCCACTTAGCCATATTGCTATCTACCATAGATAGCAATATCATCGAAATTTTTAAGAACTTATCCGATTTAAAATTAAAAGTTCTAGTGCCTTTCTTAAGAGCCAAAACTGATTGGTTGACAACAAGCCCTCTCCCGTAGCCCGTTAAATTTTGTGAACACATCCAATCAAAATTTTTATATAACCATTTTTTTCAGCATAGTTGCAAGATCCAGTAACTGTGTCTCTAGTGATATTGGGCAAATCAACTCTCCAGAGTTATGCAATTTGCCCATTATCCTTTAAAACTAGATGTTGCTTTATAACTAAATCAAAAGACACTGTGTATATGCTGGTTGCCAATAACACATCTCAACAATAACACAGGAAACAGGAACAACTGAGGGCATTAAGTTGAAACTTTCAGGCTACTACTTATACTACTTCTGCTCTTATGATTTAGCTAAATAAAAATATTGTAAATTTATCCAGGTGGTCAAAGAGCATGGGTAAAATTTTGTGGGAATGGTATTAAGTTTTATTTTTCACATCAACTCGAAAATAGTATAAAACTAAATTAAAAACTGCTAAATGTTTCAAGATTTCCAAAAGAGTGAAAAGGGCGAAGAAAAATCTTCTCAAACGTAGAAATACAAAGTCAAACTATGTATTCTAATACAAAAAAAAAGAAAAAATATAATAAGTATTTTTCCCATGAAAATGTCAATGCCAATAATAAACGAATAGAAAACAATTTAAAAAGCTTTTTCCACAAAATAAGTTTTTCAAAGAAGAGTAAAGAGCTTTATTAAACCAAAAATGATCAAAAATAAGGTCAAATAATGGTCAAAGGGTAGAACTGCCACAAATTACTATCCTTGAATAATTGAAACCCAAAACAAACAGAAATGAAAGTAGGACTGACACCAGTCATGCCTTCTAAAGACCAGAACATAATTTGACTTTACTGAAATGAAATAAATGAATGTTGATTGACAGTTAAATGTTACAAATACTGAAGTCCAAAGCCAACATTTGCGCTTTGCTGGAAACGAACTATTTTACAAATATTTTCTTTTGTATTTACAACATTGAAAACAAAAATGAAATAAAATCTTGGAACTGCTGAGCTTTCAGCAATTAACTTAATTATATATTAAATATTCAGTTTCATATATTAGTTGTTGTCCAGGACTGTTTAAGACGCCACCTTGAAAGACACAGTTAGGTTTTGCCCTCCTTGGAAGCACTATTATGTGATCTTTGAACTATTTTGAACAAAATAGCTATATCAAACTTTTGATCCTATGCAATTGGTGAAAGAAGGGCGTAGGGGGCTGGTTGGCCTATGATCACTTATGACTTACAAAGGCAACTAAAACTTTCCATTTCCAATAAAATGAACATCTTCCAAAGTTTATACGACAACTCCTTCAATAAAACCCTATATACCCCCATGTTATACCTTACCACGATTGTCTCCGGGCTCTGGGGTGTTGTCCACCCCGCAGGCATTTTCGTATGATCTGTGGACAATTTTGAACAAAATAGAAATCTCAAAATTTTGAATAGATGTATTAGGGGAAAAGAGAGCTGGGGAGGGGGCTATTTGCCCTCCAATCACGTTTGACTTTAAAAAAGGGAACTATAAACTTTCAGTTTCCAATCAAATGAGCCCCTTCTAAAGTTTCTGATTGCAGCATTTCCATAAGAGTGTTTCCTTCTCAACAGCCCCAACTGTACTTCTTATTCTTACTGGGTGATTGTTAGTTGCTGTTAAAGCAATAATAAAGAATAAAGTCGCCTAGCAATTTTATAAATTATAACATTTTTAGGCAAATTTCTATTTTAGGGGCTTTTTGCTATCTTGGAAAGCAGTTGAATTAAGTGAAATAATGTTAAGGGGAACAGCCTTGTTTATTTATTAATTATCTTTTGCTAATCAGTGTGTTCAAATCTTATCTCTTTTGAAAGAAAACAATATTAAGGTAAATCTGAGGTCTCTGATATTACTTCTTAGACTGTTTTTTTTCTTTTCAAACCTCTTCTTTTAGTCTTTTCTGATGAATAACTCTGAAATTGTTCATCCAATTACTAAACTTTTTTATTACTAGCTCATTTTGGTAACAATCAGTAATCTTAAATTGAAAAAAAACTGGGTTTCTCTTGTGTTCACTAGTCATTGCTAGATGACAGCAATAATCACATTCTTTAGGAATTTTGACCACCAGGTATATTATATTGACTTTAGATTCAATGAAGTCCATTTCTGGTTCTAAATTTCAAGACGAATTCTGCTACCATATTTTTTCTAGTCAGACTATTTTTTTCAAAGGAGCAATAGCTTTGTTTTTGCTATTTTGAGGGATCTGAAGCTTTGTTAAGGTGCAGCATTAAAGCTCAAACACTACGGTGTTTAGTAATGTTACATTTGAGTAGAGTCTTTCATACCAGGCAAATCAGGTGTTGAGCAATAGTCTGGATAAAGTACTTCCTCCTATCCAAATGAATTTAGACCTCTGGTTGGAAGCAGAATAGTGCTGACCTCCATTAATACCCTGCTTTTTTTTAGAAAGAAGAGAAAATTTCTGGGTCCGTCCAATTTTCAGTCAAAAGGAAAGAGAGAAGAAGGGCAAGATTAGACCGGGTAACATTGCTACAGACGCGCAGACCAAATGATATTGCTTTCTGAAACTTTTTTTAGGGGAAAGATTAAGTAAACTGTTCATTTAAAGAGAATAATCATATGCAAATAAAGTGACATGTTGTTAGATAAGGGATAGTCAAATACCAATCTATCACTCAATTATAAACACTTCACAACGAAATTAATGAGTGCAATTATATTCATTTCTTTCACACTGCTGTGTATCCAGTAGAAATCACAATAACAATATCATATCCAAACCTTTTGGATAGTTTTGCACTATATTAACTATAAAGCACCGTAAAATATGTTAGCATAATATTTGAAATATGTAAAATAGGTAAAGAACCAATTTTAAGGGAGTCCATTAAAGTACGGCAAAATACTCAGTTTTACCCATTACAACACTAGAATAAACTAATATTTCTCTTTCTTTACTTCTGCATTGGTTTCCCCAAGGATATATAATCACTCAAAAGGACATCCTCCCCTTATCTCTTGATTAGAAATCCTGGTGACAATCAGTTTTAAGGATTTATGAGGACAGATCAAAAACTACATACATCTTTGTTCACAATGTTTCAATCCAAATGATAAGCAAAGAGATTTTAAAGAAAGGTGAGAAAACATTATCAGAAGAATAAAATTGATTTTACTGGGGTATTTGCTCAAACATTGATACATGTAGTGACTAATTTTTTTTTTTGGGGGGGGGGGGGGAAGTCATAGCCAAAAGAAGGAACAATTTGAAAGAAAAAGCTAAAGAAAATCCCTGAACAAATAAACAAAAATATTCCACAAATCAATTAATGAACTGAAAAAAATATATAAATGAGTAGCAATAAAACAGAGGAACAGTTTATAATAGGGTTCAGCAAGACCATAGAAGTTGCTATTGTAGACTATGAACTAGCAGGCTTTTTCTGAGAATGGGTTGTTATATGATTGTTAAGATTTAATTTAGAAGAATATTCTCTTTTGCATATGTCACACTTAAAAGGTTTCTTACCAGTATGTACTCTTTGGCGCTTAATCAAACTGCTAGACAGAGAAAAGGCTTTATCACATATACCACACTTAAATGGTTTCTCAGCAGTATGTACTCTTTGGTGCTCAATCAAATTGCCTGACTGAGAAAAAGTTTTATCACATATATCGCACTTAAACGGTTTCTCACCAGTATGTAATCTTTGGTGTGTAATCAAACTGCTTGACTCAGAAAAAGTTTTCTTACATATATCACACTTAAACGGTTTCTCACCAGTATATACTCTTTGGTGTTTAATCAAACTGCTTGACTCAGAAAAATTTTTCTTACATATATCACACTTAAAAGGTTTCTCACCAGTATGTACTCTTTGGTGCTTAATCAAATTGCCCGACTCAGAAAAAGTTTTATCACATATATCACACTTAAACGGTTTCTCACCAGTATGTACTCTTTGGTGTTTAATCAAACTGCTTGACTCAGAAAAATTTTTCTTACATATATCACACTTAAACGGTTTCTCACCAGTATGTACTCTTTGGTGCTTAATCAAATTGCTTGACCAAAAAAACGTTTTCTCACAGACCTCACATTCAAACAGTTTCTCCCCGGTGTGCACTGTTTGATGCCTTTTCAAATTGCTCACATGAGAAGGATTCTGTGTAACATCTAGTGATGTACTTCCCTGTCGTTCTAACTCAGACGCGCTTGGTGAAAAATGACCATATATAACTAAATGTTGACTCACATCACCAATACATTCACACAAACAAATAGGACATCTTCTTGTCTCTCATATTTGGTGTTCTATAATGTGAACAACGAAATTTCTGTAATCCCTAAATATTGCAGGGCAGATGTCACACTCAATTGGTGAAAGTTCTTCACAGCCGGTGTCTATGTGAAGATCTAGCATAAAAAACTATTTTTCTGCTTTTGCACAGGAGGCACAGCGCCAAATTCCAGCTGTTAATTCTTCAATAGCCTTGTCTGTCAGCTTCTTCACCTTCACGATTGGTTTTGGGCCAAAGAGTTTTGGTTGATCCACACCATCAGCACTGCACACAGTAGAATTAATTATCTCTATATTAAAAAATCATTTTATTAAAATTAAATAAGGTGTAACTGATTCAATAATTTGACATCATAGCATTATAAGTGAAAGCTGAACATTGTATAACTGGTACCTGTTTTGGATCTACACTACCTACCACTTTCGAATGAAACAAAAATGAAAGAACAAAACTTGAAATTAGTTTCACTTAATATAAGAATTAGAATTTTAATAATAATATAAAAAATCTTTATCAGCTTTAAAACTTGAAAATCATACGGGATTAAAATAAATTTTGATAGGTTTTAACGAACAATTTCCTTTCCTACCCCTCTCCCCTAGTTGAACTTGAATTAAACTTGTATCGTAATTTAACTTTGACAACTAATTAAACGGCAACTTTAAATTAAAATACAAAATAAAATACAAATTCAGCCCTTAGTCCCATTTTAGGTATATTCATAACTGAAACCTCATTTTTAATATTTTTATTTTGGTTGGTTCAAAATTATGAATTTTTTCGGTGAGTACATTTTCACCAGTATTGTCACCTTGAACTGTGAACATAAATAAGCAAAATTACTTAATTAAATTTGACAATGCACAAAAACTAAAAAATTAAAAACTGAAGTCTTCCACACTTTTATTGTTATATATTGTTTAACCTATTCTTTGCTTCTTGTCATTTGCTCGTAAGGTGTAAATCTTTATCAAAATTGCTCTATAACTAATTTTTTTCTTTCGTAGGACATGAGCAGGGTTGTGTTCTATCCCTATTTATATGGATCATTTTGATGGAATCTGTCTTAAGGAACACAGGAAAGGCAATGGGAGAACACTGAATAAAATGGGGAAGTATAACTTTCCAAGACATAGATAACGCTGATAATTCAAACATCCTAGATGAAAGTGTGAGCAAATTGAATGACCTTTCAGAGATTTTGCGAGTTCATGGTGCTAGAATAGGTTTAAAAATTAATGTTAAGAAGACTGAGTCGCTAAGGCTAAGAATAAGTGAAAAAAGTGACTTTGGGTAAAGAAAATATCGAATGGTTCTGAAGTATGGGCGCTCCGAAAAACGGAGGAAGATTTGCTAGATGTTTTCCAGAGAAATTGCCAACGGATTGTATTGGGTACCCAACTTACTGATTGTATTTCAAACGATAGGCTGTAAGAAAAGTACAGCTCAATCCCACTTTCTAGGGCTATAATTGAGAGACAGGTTGAGATGGTTAGGGCACGATCTGCGGATGAAGGATGACAGATTGCCAAAAATTTTCCTCTTCGGTCAACCATCTACTGTTAAACGGAAAGCAGGTCGTCCTCGGATGGGGTGGGAAGACCTCATAAAGAAAGATTTAAGGGAAATGGGGACGTCCTGGGAGAGGGCTAAGAGGAAGGCTTAGAATAAATTAGGATGGAAGAGGAGCACGCGTAGCTCTGTCGGCCTCCCGCGTTTTGGTGCTTCGGTGAGTCGTTAGTAGTACTAATGGTAGTGTTTAACTCTGGAAAAGAATAATCAGCAATTTTACTTGCATCTGATCTTTTGCAAAATTCTGAGTAAGCACGAGAGGAAATTGACAGTAGAAAGCATAATAACTGACACCATTTTCTGGTGCCACATTGCACTTTATTTTGGCGCTACCCTAGACAAGTTTATAGAAAAAAAGGCAGAGAAATAGACTAAGTATTGGATTTCAAACACTCCATTGGGCCTAGGGTTTATGTTCCCCTTGAAAGATATAATGCAGTGACAAGGCTACAGATCTTACTTGCATCAAGTGAACAAGACACTTGTATAGCGGGATTCATTCTTTTCGAATCTGTGAATTTAACGAGTAAGAAATACGAAATTACTCAGAATTTTCAACACATAATTATTTAAACTTGCTTAAAAATTGGAAATTTTACCTATATTTCATGTTTTTAACTCATTTTTCACTATGAAAAATTCAAAGTAAATTTCAAAAATGTGCTTGGATGAATGGCACTGATTCTCAACTATCAAGTGATACCATGAATGTCCACATTAACAATGCTTGAATTTGAATTATGTTATGTTGTTTATATTGCTTGAAATTTGGTTAATGTTATGCTTGTAAAATTTACAAAAACTTTCATGTTTGACAAAACATTTCCTTTTCAAACTAAGTTCACAAAACTAATAGTTTCAAATATACCTTCATCAATGTTGTCCAGACTTTGGGAGTCCGATTCAGACGTTAAACTGGTTATTCTGGATGCAGCACCCACAGGTAGCTGTTGAGGCTCAGATGATAGGATAGAAATAGAAGTTTCTCTGATCGTTTCAGCTCCAATTGGTGAAAAGTCTCCAGCTTCAATAACAAAAATAAAAAATAAACAAAGAGACAGAAAAAAATAAAAGTAGGATTAAATATTCTCAATAACTTACCAATAAATAATGAACCATCGTAAGATTAAAAAACAGACTATAAGCGTGAAAAATACCACTAAACATCAGACGTGAACAAATTTAAGCGTTATAATTTGATGCAACCGTGATAATTGTATAATAATTAATAAAAAGTAATTTGATTAATAGAAAACCAATCTCCTGATTTGGCACTTTAGTCACAAATTTTCATATCCAAATGATATCTAATTAATTTTTGGAAATATAAATAATTAGAGCTAACCTATGTACACATACTGAGAACTAGCGTTTGGGGACTGGAAAGGCATAATAGCAAATTATCAGACCTTTGGCTTATTTAAAAAAAGGTAGTAGAAACTCTATAGTTTAACAAGCATCTTTTGAGTTTACAATTTAGTCAATGTTACTCTTATAGTTTCTGAAGCGCTTTTGAAGAACTTTACTGAGATGTTCTAGAACTATTCAAAACGCCCATATTCACAGCGGCGAAGGTACCGTTGCACTAAGATCTCACGCATTTGTATCGTAAAAGCAGGTATGAGGTTACGACGTTCTTTTTCTATTTAAACAAGATCCTTGGCCACTTGTCTCTTTGTGATCCTTTTTCTGTTTTAATAGCATGGGTCTACTTGGATACCAGAGTGGGGTAAAATACATGCTTGCAACAACTTATTTTAGGGGGAAAGGATGATGATTTGGTGAGCACAGGAATCAAAACCACGCCAAGCTATCAAAATCCGGATTTGTTCTAATTTTAACCATTTTCAAGTTTTTTCGAGTCCCTTTTGAAATTCACACAAAATCCTTTTCCCTAGACACTTATTTTTCAAAAAGCGTTTTCATACTTTAGGCTACTATGCACCATGGTTCGCTCTGATTTACTCTTTACTAGGCTGCAGCAATTATTCTATTCTTTTTACTTCTCAGTAAGGACTTTAAAGGGATGCACTAAATTTCAAATAGGAACAAAATATACTTTTTGTATGTATTGGCTGTATGTATGGCTTTTGGATACTTTAAAAAAAAATATTAAGGGTGTAACCTTACTTTAAAAAAATAAGGGTGTAAAAAAATCGAAGTTTGTCAGGTAAAAGGTGAGATTCTCCAGAAAATTTTGGGTAAAAATTTCTAATTTGATTTAGTTATTAAAAGTTTTCATTAAAGTCTTCATTATGCTTAAAGCTTAAAGTCTAAAGTCTAGCTTAAAGTCTTCATTATGGTCCCGACCAAGCTCAATTGTTACTTGATTAGCTATGCTATACCTTATAGCGAAGAACAGTAATTTTATTTTGAAAATAATAATAAGTATACAAAACCGAATAAGCGCAACTTTCTTAAAGTTAAGGAACCGTATTAAGCCTATGAACAGCACAATCAAAGTAATATAATATTTAAAATTTAAAAAAACCTGAAATAACAATCAACAAAAGAAGCAAATAGGAGACCAAAAACAAATAGGAAATACATACATCTCAAAAGCCTCCAAAAGGCCAGAGTATCATTTGCCCTTAGCTGGCAACGTTTTTTTTGTGTGGTGTGTTCTTATTTTGCATTACACCAACGAAAACATAGAAACAAAAATAATATCTCAAGGCTTTTCAAGTTTAACAAATAATATACTTACGATATACTCAAGTAAATTCACTTATGTTTTTATTTTACTTTGTTTTTTAACTTGGCTTTACAAAATCACTTTTAGTTTCTTTGGGGAAATGCATCAGCAAAAATTTAATTTGTAGAGTTTAATTTTTGCTGATACAAATAAACGAAAGATTGAAATTGTACCCGTTTCTTTGATTGCCCTTCCGAAACGCAACAGCATCCACTACTCAGTGGTGTAAAAAGCAAGGTTGCCGTCAGAAGTGGACTCCTTTCTGAGTTTAATGAATGACCACCTTTCCATATCTTAAATCTGACTATTTTAGAAACTGATGGGAATAACGCTGTTTAACTTTATGGATATTTTGTGAACATTGAACTTACAACAGAGTTGAACAAATATAAAAACCTGATAAATGATTGTATAACGTCCATGATGCCCAGGGATGAAAGTAAATTGATACTATGAGCTCAAGGTTTGTGACTAAGAGCATGTGGGACCGAAGTTTCGGAGATCAATTCTCTATCAGTGGCCCTGGTTGCAACTGGTATCTTCTTTTCTCAACGTCGGTGACGCCCAGGGATGAAAGTAAATTGATACTATGAGCTCAAGGTTTGTGACTAAGAGCATGTGGGACCGAAGTTTCGGAGATCAATTCTCTATCAGTGGCCCTGGCTGCAACTGGTATCTTCTTTTCTCTCGAAATTTCAGTAAACACCATTAACATATAATCAACGATGATGCTTCCCAGGGTTAAAAATAAGGGACTCTAGACCTTGCCTATGGCAATTAAACCCGCAAACTAGAAATCAACCCTCAAGATAAGGTGAAAAAAAAACTTTTTAAACATATATTAAGAAGAACAACCATTTCGTACCGAATAGACTAGAGCAATAAAACTACAAGCATTATATACCTTAAAATATATAAAAATCCATCCACCTATTCAGAAACATTAGCAAGGCTATCATTTATGATCGAAGTGAGAAAATTGATAGCATTTTTGGATTTGATCGTTTTGGTTATTCGTCAAATTGCGTCAAGTTTTTGATCTGAATGTAAGATCTGAGGAAACAGGTTTCATGGCCACAAAGGCAAGTGATGGGTGACAGAATGCATTAGTAAGCCAGTAAGTAAGTATGACGGCACTAGTCCCTCAGGGTCCAAACCGGTGGTGCTGATCTCTGTTTCGTGGTCTTTCAGCCAGGAAGTGCAATGGGGAGCTGGGGGCCAGCCACCTTGTACTTTCGCACACCCTTCCTGCTTACCTTACCTAGATTTCTCCATTTAGAGCTCAGTTGACTTTGGCTGAGCTTACAGAGTCACGCAACTGACCCCCGTCCCAAACCAAATAACCGGCCACCCCATGGATCGAATTCCCCCTCCCTAGTTTCCCCTTGGATAATTCCAAATCCTCCTCAGAAGAGAAATTAAAATTTCTACTCTCCTGTTTAAGTCAGAGGCAATCGTGTTGCATTATCTATAGTAAAGACCGCTAAAGGTGCAATGTATTAATATTTGTTAATTTATCTTTTTCCCAAAGACACCTGATGTGTAAGGGGTGGTCGAATAAATTTTGGATAAACAGATAAAAATAAAACAAATAAAAAATATTTGGAAAACAGGTTTCCAAATATTTTGCTAAAATTCGTTTAAAACTTTAGGTTCTTTATTATTTTGATGAAATTCGTTTACAATTTTGCTTCCTTTTTCTATGTTGATGAAATTGATTTAGCATTTTTATGCTTTATCTTAGCCAAGAAAAAGTTTATTTGAACAAAATAATTTCCTATTAAAACCAATTCGACATCACTGATAGTTGAATTGTACATTTGTCAATCCTAACCACGTCCTGGGAGTCCAACTCAGAGGGTAAAGTGAACATTCTGAAAAAAAATATCCACAGATAGATTTTGATGTTTTAATAATAATGTGGAATTATATGTTTCCATAAGTATTTCTCTAGAAGAATCATCTTTAACTTCTATAACAATAAATAAGAGATAAAAAACAATTAAGCAACAATCCAAAAACAAAGAAAATTATATCAACATGAAAGCATGCAACAAACAACAATGTAGAATCAACAAGAGGTATCAATAAATTCATTCCTAATAATTTTATTTTTCCGACACTAATTTCGTAAATTAAAATTTATTAACAGGTTTCCATATCAAAATAATTGTTAATTAATTTTTATGAATAAAATATTCGGAGATAACAGATTTATACTCACAAAGGAATGCCCTTATGGACTAGAATAGCAAAGTCAATATGTGTAACTGAGCCTAGTGCAACTGAAACCATTTAATTAGACATTCGTGCATCTGAACCCCTATAAAATTGAACCTTGGTTCAATAACTCCGTCTATCTTAACCTCCATGCAACTGAACTCCTGATGAACTCAACCCCATTTAACTGAACTCCCTCTTAGATCAACCTCTGTTTAACCAACTCAATATTTAACTCACCCTCCATTTAAATCGAGTCCCGTTTGACTCAACTAAACCGAAGGCCTAAGAATAAGTTTAAAGTATCACTGATTAGAAGCACAAAGATTCGTTTCTCGCTTCGTACCCAATTTCTAGCTTCTATGACCCTTTTCGGTAAACAGAGAACTTTTCCAAATTGAAAGGAACTGTCGCAAATGAATTTATTGCCAAAATTATGGCCTGATTATGTTTTTCGCTTTTATTGCGTCTAAGCTTTTCAATTAGCGAACGGGTAAGGATTGGTCAAGGGGCAAGTAAAAGCTTATTCTATACCCCTTTCCCTGAGCTGTTTCAGATTATGTTTTAAAGCTACATAAAAATACTTTGTTTGGGCCACAAGATAGACAAGAAAATGACACCCACATTTAGGTGATGGGAGAAATAAAACACAAATTCTCAAAACCTCGGATGGTTGCCCATTTCAGCGTCCCTACGATGTTCCAGTGACCCCCAAAAGTGCTGAAAAAAAGAAAACTTTTCTGGGTATCAAGCTACTACTACTACTACTAACAACTCATCGCAGCACCAAGCCGCCTGAGGCCAACACAGCTACGCACGCTCCTCCTCCACCCCAATCTATTCAAAGCCTCCCTTTTTACACCCGCCCACGAAGTTCCCATTTCCTTTAAATCTTTCTTTATGACGTCCTCCCACCCCAGACGGGACGACCTGCTTTCCGTTTAGCCCTAGATGGTTGGCCGAAAAGAACAATCTTTGGCAATCTGTCATCCTTCATCCGCACAACATGCCCTAACCACCTCAACCTTTCTTTCATTATAGACCTAGAAAGCGGTATTGAACCACATTTTTCGTATAGCCTATTGTTTGAAATACGGTCAGTCAGCCGGGTACCCAGAACAATCCTTAAGCAATTTCTCTGGAAAACATCTAGCAAATCTTCATCCGCTTTTCGAAGCGTCCATGCTTCAGAGCCATATTTGACCACTGTCATCACTGTAGCTTCTAAGATTCTAATCTTGGTTTGCAGACTTATCTTCCTATTCTTCCAGACTTTTTTTAACTGTGAAAAAACACCCTGAGCCTTGGCTATTCTATTTTTAACATCTTCACTGCTCCCACCATCTTTACTAATAATACTACCAAGGTAAGTGAAGCTGCCCACCTGATCAATATTTTCATTACCCAACGTCACCTTTTCATCTTCACTTATTCCTAGCCTTAGTGACTTAGTCTTCCTAACATTAATTTTCAAACCAATACTAGCACCCTGAACTCGCAAAACCTCTAAAACTTCATTCATTTTGCTCACACTTTCATCTAGGATGCTTAAATCATCAGCATAATCCAAGTCCAGGAGACTTTTTCCTCCCCATTTGATTCCGTGGTCTCCCATTGCCTTTCCTGTGCTCCTTAAAACAAAGTCCATCAAAATAATCCATATAAAGGGGGATAGAACACAACCCTGCTTAACTCCTGATTTAATACAAAACCAGCTGCTAACCTCATTTCCTACTTTAACCGCAGCAGTGTTATTCTCGTACATAGCACTAATTACTTTAATGTATTTGTCTGGTATACCATACAAGGATAAAACCTTTACTAAAGCTCCTCTATCAACAGAATCGAACGCTTGCTCATAATCTATAAAACTGAGGACCAAAGGTGTTTGAAAACTTAGGCACTTCTCAATTATTAACCGAAGAGTGAAAATTTGGTCAACACATCCTCTACCTTTTCTAAAACCGCACTGCTCTTCTCTTAAAACTTTGTCTACAGCATCTCTCAGTCTAAAAAGTATCATATTACTAAGCAATTTGCTACCTACAGAGACCAGACTAATGCCTCGATAATTACCACACTCACTTTTATCACCTTTCTTATAAAGTGGCTTAATTAAGGTTTTCCTAAAATCGTTAGGTACTTCCCCTTTTTCAAAAATCATATTCATAATCTTCAATAACTTATTTCTAACCTCAGAGCCACCATATTTAAGAAACTCATTTACTACCCTATCAGCACCTGGAGCTCTATTATTCTTTAATCCTTTTAGTACTGTTGCTAATTCCTCCTCACAAAACAAATCTTCCTTCACATCCAAGGTATCACAAACTTTTTCATTTTCCTCTATATTTTTTCCTGCAACTCTATCTCGGTTAAGCAAGTTCTCAAAATGTTCGGCCCATCTCGCTTTAGCTTTTTCCTTATCGCTAATTGCCACCCCATTCCTATCTTTAACTGGGACAAGTCCGGATTGACTACTACCTCTCAATTTGTTAACGTGCCAGTACAATATTTTACTATTATGCCGTCTAGCTGCATCTTCTAAATCCTCGGCAATTTTATCCATGGCCTCCACTTCACACACTCCTTAGTTCATATTTCAATGCTTTCTCCACTTTCCTTACATTTCTTTTGTTTTCATGCGATCTATCACTCAGATAATTCTTGTACAAGTCCTTTCTCCTTTCTATTAAACATAAAGCTTTTTCACTAATATTCTTAGCTGCAGTTCTAGCTTTCTTCCCTAATACACCTTCAGCAACTTCACAAATTATTTTTCTAAAATTATTCCAACCATCTTCCACATTATCAAATTTTAAACTCTCAAGTTTAGTATTCAACTGTTCCTGGAAAGTTTCTCTCAAATTCTCATCCTGGAGTCTACTAACATCATAACTTCCCGGGAGGTAATTACCCTTCCGATATTTCAGCTTTAAATTAACCCTTGACACTACTAGATGGTGATCTTTACTTTTAACATCAATAACAGCACTCCTATATACCCTAGTATCTTGTATTGATCCTGCCAGTCTTCGGTTTACTATAACATAATCAATAAGGTTTGCTGTCTTACCATCACGTGAATACCATGTTAGCTTATGAGCCATTTTATGACCAAACACCGTATTGGTTATAACTAGATTGTTATACCTACAAAATTGCAAAAGTCTGTATCCATTACTGTTTTCTTTTCCTACACCAAATTTACCTAAGCTGGGATACCATCTATCCTTATTTCTACCAACCTGGGCGTTAAAATCTCCCAGTAATAACATCATATTTCTACCTGGGACCTTGTCTATTTGCTCCTGTAACTGTAAGTAAAATTCATCTGAGTCACTAGTATCTCCATCAGTCGGTTCTACAGGGGCGTATACTACTATAACTGATACCCTGAACTTTCTAGTCATAAAATGGGCAATTAGTATTCTATTATTAATACCTTCCCAGCCTAAACAAGACTTAGCAGCTTCCTTATTCATCATGAGCCCTACTCCCTGTCTATGTACCCCATCCTTCCTGCCTGAGTAAACAAATTCTATATCACCTAATTTCATGCTTCCTATCCCTGGGATATGAGTTTCTGAAACTCCTAATAAATCCAGTTCGAATCGTCTGAATTCGTCAGTCAATATGTCGATACAATAGTCATTTTTTAATGTCGTAACATTCCAAGTTCCAATTTTCATGTTCTTTAAATCATTGAAATTTTTTTCGCCTCAGGAAAAGCCATGATCCCGGATACCAGTGCAGGACGGGGATCACATATCTTCTCAAGTCTACACCGAAGTGCTTAAGCCGGCTTAGAACCGGACAGCAAGAAGTCCCTGGGACCTCCATGAATGGAGGCTTTGTGCAATCCTGGGCCCATCTTGGTCACAACATGGTTTTCAGCACTTGGCGATGCTCTTCTATCAACAAGAGTCGAAATCCTGCACAGACAATCTCAAGCCTATTACCTCCGACTCATTATATATTCATGCCTACAAATATTATGCTACTACGGGGAGGCAACCCGTAACAGATAAATTAGCTAGGAAGAGGTTTTTCAGCCCAAAGACGCCCATCAAAACATACCAATCCAGAAGAATTATCCATTAGTCAGAATCCCGTGCGAATGCTGTGTCGTTTACTAGGCTATAATTTCCTCGAGGGGCGCCACTCCTCAAGTGGGAATAGAGTTGACCGCAAGGTCCCCAGTCTTGCAGGTACCCCGAAAAGGTCGAGGCAGCCCTTTGCAGAGGCCGTTGTCCATAGATCTGGATCTTACGCCCTGCCACAGTTGTCCTCCTATAGAGGATCCTCCCGCGATGGTGTTCTGCATCACCATGCAATTTAACCCATTGCTGGGAGAAGGTTTGCAACTCATGGAACTTGTGGACAAACCAGTGGGCCCTTTTGAGTGTACATTTGAGGGGCCTTCTTCCTCCTCCGCCTGTATTTATGACCCCGGGCAAGGGTGCCCCAGATTCTATTATGGACCCCCAGGGACAAGGTCCCCCCTTGGTCCGTGCCTCCTATGGAGGTACCCTACATATCTGTAGAGCGTTCCCCTATCGCCACCTGGGGACACGCTGAATGGCCTGGGGGAGGCCAGATAAACGGATCACTTTTGTTTTGCAAAGGCCATAACTCAGTGACATATTTAACCTACTACTTATAAATATACATAACTCACTGACTAGGCCTATATAAGTTATATACAGAAATATATAACTCAGTGACATACTTAACCTACTACTTATAAATATGTGTAACTCACTGACTAGGCCTATATAAGTTATATACAGAAATATATAACTGAGTGACATATTTAGCCTACTACTTATAAATATGTGTAACTCACTGACTAGGCATATAAGTTATATACAGAAATATATAACTCAGTGGCATATTTAGCATACTACTTAAAATGATGTCTCTTAGTCATAATTAGCAAAATAAAGTTGTCTGATAAAACTTCGTCAATAAATAAACTAAAGGATAAAAACACTTGAAATTGAGAATAAAATTATCTGATAAAACTTCGTCAGGATAAAATAAACTAAACAATAAAAACACTAGAGATCATTGTAATATTTGACAAAGCTTGGCACAAAGCTTTTACTGTAGCACATGGTGTTACAGTGGACTGAGGTTAGTTTCGGAACTTTCTCAGCCACTTCCCTGGGGGGACGAGATCTTATAGGGATAAAAGGTTCCTGTTTATTATTAAAACTAAGGGTTTATAGAGACGTTTCAGGATTTTTCTAAGTAAGAAGGGGAATTACCCCATTATTTCCCACTGGCCAAACGCATACCAGCTTTAGAATAACAGCCAACATCGTGGCATTTAATAACATCTGTGTTTATTTTCAAAGCGATTTCTTCTCTTCAGAAAATGATAACCTAATAGTTTTTTTGGTTTCACAACTGTCATCATTTATTCTCAGTTGATAAGAGAACCAGTCGTAAAAACGATTCAAGTTTTTCAGTTATCTTGTATACGTTAAACACGATGGATACTGATCTTTCATATTTGAAATGCTCTATTGTATTCTTCGTTATCTTGGCGATTTTGACGCATCAATATTTAAAACGGAAAAAGTTTTCCAACCTTATTGACAAGGTAGGACGAGGCACAAACCCTTTACCGATACTCGGAAATGCCCTTGAAATGAATATTGGAGGTGCAGATTATCGGGTTGATTTGATGTTAACTTCACCCAGAGATTGGGGATATTCCTTGAATCGTTTGTGGATTGGACCATTTCCAGCTATGTTGGTTTTCGATGCAGATGACGCAGAAATTGTTTTGAGCAGCATTAAGCACATTGAAAAAGCAACTGAGTATAGATTTCTCCGTTCTTGGCTGGGAACAGGGCTACTCACCAGTGGGGGTCTAAAATGGCACAGTAGAAGGAAACTACTGACTGGGCTTTCCACTTTAAAATTCTTGAAGAGTACATTTCAGTATTCAACGAACAAAGTGATATTTTAGTTTCAAAAATTGATCAGCATGTTAATGCTGAAAAAGCCTTTGATATATTTCCTTACATTACTAGATGTACTTTAGATATTATTTGTGAGTCAGCAATGGGGAAAACTGTTAACGCACAGGAGTATAGTGAGTCACCTTATGTGAAAGCAGTTTATACAATGACAAGTATCGTTATGAATAGGGCTACTAAGCCCTGGCTAAGGCCTAAGTTTCTCTACCGCTTTTCTTCAATGCATCACCAAGAGAAAAAAATGTCTTGAAATCCTTCATGGCTTCACAAACTCAGTCATTAAAGAACGAAAAAAAGTTTCGAATAAAAGTAAAAGTAAGGGACGTCTCGCCTTTCTTGACCTCCTCATTCAAGCTTCTGATAATGGAAAGGTGTTATCAGATCAAGATATTCGCGAGGAAGTCGACACATTTATGTTTGAAGGTCATGATACAACGTCAGCTGCTATTTGTTGGTCATTATGGCTGCTTGGCTTACATCCAAAAATACAAGACAAAGTTCACTCCGAAATGGACTCTATTTTTGGTCAAACTGATCGTCCTGTGACAATGGATGACCTGAGTGAAATGAAGTTCCTTGAATGTTGTATCAAAGAAGCCCTTAGACTATATCCAAGTGTTCCTGTGATAGCAAGAGAATTGAGAGAAGATTTAGTTATTGGGGGAAACCTAATACCCTCTGGTGTAACATTACTTATTATGATTGTAGCCATTCAAAGAAATCCTAAGTTTTTTAGTGAACCAGATTCTTTTAAGCCGGACAGGTTCTTGTCTGGAGAGGTGAGAAACCCGTTCGCTTTTGTTCCGTTTAGTGCCGGGCCAAGAAATTGTATCGGGCAGCGTTTTGCAATGATGGAAGAGAAAGTTGTTATTTCTTCAATTCTTAGAAGGTTTCGAATTGAGAGCGCAAACAACGTGGATCGAATCACGTTTCATGCCGAACTTATCTTAAGATCTAAAAATGGTATCAAGGTGAAACTCTACAAAAGATAATTATGGGTTGTTTATTTTTACTTTTTGACAGTGGATGTATTTATTTGCATATTTTGTAATCAAATAAAGGAATATTTATGTCTGTGATAATATATATTGCATAACAAAAAGTTGAAAAAATTAAATTGAAAACTTGCAAGAGATAATAGGAAAGCCAAATCATATTGTTTCGTTATTTTATTTTGAAAGATCTGGCAAAATCCAACTTTTAGTTTCAAAACACTTGATAGTACATTTTTTTTTTAACTGCAGTCAAGAAATTTCAAGTTTTCAATGTAAGACAAATATTTATTTTATCAAACGACAGATGAGATTCATCTTTATCCATCTAAATAATTAAATTTGTGAAACTTGCTTTGGATATTTTTGTTTCAGATTGGAAAATATGTTGAATAGGTCTAAACATGCGAAAAAGGAACATTTCATTGTTCATTAAGCAATTAATTGTTGTTTAAGAATAGACCATTCTTTAAAAAGAAAAACTCAACTAATATAATAATTCTGGCCCTGTGAATGGATATATGTGAAACTAAGAAATCTAACAATCTTGTCCTTTTGGTACAAGCTAATATCTGTAGGATGGTAGCAAAGTGTAGTTTCACACGTAATACTAAGTTTCAGAACATTCTAAAGAGGCTTTCACATTATGTCCGTAATTTTCTATGCTAAGTGGTTAAGTTCCGTTACGTTAGTCATAGCTTTTCACGCTAAACAAACCCCTTTCCAATTCCCTAGAGCAAAAATCCATAAAGCCATCAGAATCCTCGTCTAAGGTCATCATAATCATTACAAGGGAACTTTACAGAAATTAAAAGTTTGGAGTGGGGATGCAGCAAAGCCGTACCCAGGACTTTTTATCGGAGGAGGTTTTAGTCAAAGATTTTTTTTTTTTTGGGGGGGGGGGACACAAAAAAAAAAACTCAAAAAAGGCATACAAAATTTGTTTATATTCATTTTTATTACGTTTTTACGAGTCAAACAAACATTTCGGGGGGGGCCTCTGGGTACGGCCTTGGGATGCAGATACAAGCTTTGATCAAGCGTGGAAGGCTTTATATGAAAAATTTATTAGTTTGTTTTCAAAATTAATTAACTGTTGTTCCGGAATTACGTAATTATAACGTAACATAAACCAACGTAGCGTGAAGTTCCAAGTAGCGATTGATTCTGCTTAGCACTACCTACATTATAAACAAAATTTGCTCAACGAGATTATGGAACATAGTCTTTGATTATGCTAGTGTGAAATGTTCTACTGAGTACGGTAGTGTGAAAGAACGATAATGCTCAAGGAAAAAGTCCTGATTTTTTTTTTCGAAAACAGCAAAGAATGCTCTTTTGAATTTTATCCACTGTTTTATGAACTTGATGAAAGTGGCTTCTAATATAATGGTTATTCTAACAAAATAAAAAATTGCTCCAAAGTTGTCATATTTTTTCGATGTAATTTATGGATAAAAATAAAGAGAGGCCTAAATTACCTATATTCTTGCATATAATTTTGGAACGGCAACCCTTTGGGAACTAATGTCCTTTTTGTATAGATTATTCAACACATTCTGCAGTACCAGATACATCGCAAGTGATGTGCCGCTAGTTCCATATACAGCTTAATGATTAGGCTTTTTGAGAGTACAACTATCGACCCGTCCAAAAAAAAAAAAAAAAAAAAATCAAAGATGGCTTGGATGAAATTACCATTTTCTTTACAATAAAAATCGCAAATGTTCCCTAATTCCATTATTAAAACTAGGGCCGTATCCAAGGGCCCCCTCCCCCAAAAAATAAAGACGTTGCAAAAATACAGGTAAACCGAGTTTTGTAAAAAATTACTCCCCCTCCTGAAAAAAATCCTGGATACGCCTTGATAAAATAAATAAAATAAAGGGAATATTTAGGTTATATAAGTGCTATGACAGAAAAAAAGGATTCCATAATTTTGTATGATATGGGGTCATGTTGGGAAAAAAATTCCGAGATAATTTCACATGAACAATTTATTTTTACTAGTCTTACTACAAGACTGTTATTGAAATTAAAATTGAACATTATTTAAATGCATAATCAAAAGAAGCGTCCCATAAAGAGTGGAAACTTTCCAATGCTTTTGTCATAGTTAAAAATTAGGAACTCATGGGATTAGTTAATACAAAAGGATAATTTTCTTGTATTTTTGAAAAATCAAATTAAAAAAAAAATGTTTTCTTTTCAGGCTCTGGATAATTTTCACCTCTTCCCCGCCCCCATATTCAAAGATGGTCTTAAGCCCAACCTACGTCCCTGAATCTTGAATATTGAAGTAAATTCCTCTTAAACAACCATATTGGCGTAATGCCAATCCCTGAGTGCGCACTGAACTCTTGTAAATAGTCCGTTTTGAACAATTTAGATCAAATATGAATGCCCTAGGGGCAACCCCGATATAGCCGCAGGCCATATCCTTACCCCTGATCTAAGGCTCCAAGTTTAGTTGCGATGTTTTGAACGTGTCCTTTGGGCGATTTTCTCCATTTTTGTAAACACACCAATCAAAAAGTAATATCTGGGTAGATACACCAGGGTCTGTCATTACACGTTATTTAGTGGGGGTGCCTCCTTGGCTTTTGATTAAAAATTAATTAAAAAAAACTTTTTCCACAAAATAAGTTTTCCAAAGAAAAGTAAAGAACTCCATTAAAAAAAAAAATGAGCAAAAATAAAATCAAATGATCTACCAAGCGTGAAACTACCACAAATCAGCATCGATAAATAAATGAAACCCAAAACGAACAGAAATTACAATAAATAACCGAGTCGAACTCAAAACGAACAGAAATTAACATAAGTTGGGCTCAAAACCTGCCTTCCCAAGGCCAGAACATAATTTGCATTTTACTAAAAAAAATATAAATGTTTATACTTTATAAAAACATTTTGGAACTTCGTAAGGGGCTCATTCGATAGAAAATAGAAAGGGTTGATGCCCTTCTTGATATTCGAAAGTGATTGGAGGGCAACTAATCACCCTTCCACTCCCACCCTCCCATTGGCCCATTACGTTTAAAAACTAAATGTTGCCTCAAAATTAAATCAAAATACACTGTGATAATGCTAATTCCCAATAAGGCATCTCAGCAATATCCCAAGAACGACTGAGGGTATTATGTTCAAACTTTCGGGGCTGCTTCTGCTGTTAAAATTTAACCAAATCAAAATAGTGTAAGTGTATCCAAGCTATCAAAGAAAGTAAACAGATTTTTTGCGAATGGTATCAAGTTTTCCATTTCAGGTCAACTAGAGGAGGTATGAAACTAAATTAAACACTACTATTTGAGTCCAGATTTTTAAAAGGGTTTATGTAGTTAAAAATTGCTGAAAATTTTTCTCCAGCATACAAATAGCAAGCCAAACTATAAAGTCTTAAAAAACGAAAAGATTTAAAGTGTTACTAAATTCTAGATTACAGCTAAATAATTAGTAAATTGATATCAAGATCAATTATCTGCCGGTATTTTTCTGCTTTGGTTTTTACATTAATGAATTAAGGATATGCAAAATCAATTATTTGTGTTTATCTTTTCTTAGAAACTCAGTGATAAGGCATAGTAAATGAGCACATTATGCAATTTCTTTTTGTATTGCTAATAAATTTGACGGAGAACCCCAATTTTTCAAGATATGTGGTAGTCTGTATAATTTTCGGAGTTTCTTGAAACTTATTGATTCAAAGGTTTTCTCTAGGAATAAAAGGATTTAAAAGCGTCAGTCAACACATATGAATACATTTAAATAAGTTACGAAGGAATTTTTCAAAATTCCCAAGTATTTGTTCGTAATTAATTTTAAGGTTGAAATGAATATAAATTGCATCTATCATTAACAAATGAGCTTTTTGTTTGAAAAATTTTGTTTTCGCTTTGTATTTTTTTCAAAAATCTTTTGGTTTAGTGATCCACTTTTAAAGGTGACTGAGAAGAGAAGTGGATTCAAGAAGGGGATTTTAAACACCAGTTTCAGGGTTTTCGATCATGAAGATTTCGGTGCTAGACCTTTTATGGTTTCGAGACTTTATACTCCAGAAATTACACTCAAATCGCATTTTAGTACCCCAAAACTTTGTATGACGGTCTTATCTAGACGAAATGTCTTACATAATCATATTCAGACATTCCCCTTTTCCTAACGGAAAGCTCTACAATTATAAAAGGACAAATTGTATAATTTACAATCTTTGAACTGGCGGGCTTTAGGGGCAATGCATCCCCAGAATCCAGAGTAAGTTACTAGACATTTTACATATTTTGAACAAAATCACTTTTTAAATTTTTGATCTGTTTTGAGGGGAGGGGGATCTACACACAACCAGGTGTGGTTTTTGTAGTCGTCTGATCATTCTTCAACATCCCTTGTAAGTCTCAACTTAATATCCATAGCAGATCCTTAAATATTCCTGATACGCTCTTTTGACAACCAGCAAGCATATAGCCTGTTTTGATTTTATTCGGCATTACTCTTCAAAGCTCTAGAGGGTCATGTCATTCCCATAGGCATAATTATTTGAATTTTCAAAATAGACTCTTTTGAATGAGAAGCGTCTTTCAAACTCTGATTAAATGTTTTTGGAGAGGGCAGCTAAACATGACATGAGAGGGGGACTGGCAGCCCTATAACCACTTCCAAATCTCTCCCTCAACATGTGCTGAAATTTTCAACTTAATACCCTCAGCCGTTCTTAAGATACATCACGTCTGTTTTTCAACAAACTGGATGTATATAGTACCTTTTGATTTAGCTTAAGATAGCCCTGAACATTCTCCAAATTTTCCCATTAGTACCCTTGGCCTTATCAGATACAGTCAAAATCAAAACTTACCCTTTTTACTAATGGTAAATCCGGCATGTAAACAATTTATTAATTGCATAATTTACGATCCTTCCCCTGGGGAGTGAAGGTATGGCATCCCTGTAGGCCTAGCTATTACACATTTTGTGTAGTTTGAACAAAATGTAAGCTACAGAATTTCAACCAATTTTGAGGAGAGAAGCTCATGAAAGGGGACAGGAGGGGGACGAGGGTAGGTTGCCTTTCAATCTCTCTTCAACATCCCCTCAACATACCTGCAAAGTTTTGACCTAATGTCCTCAGCCTTTCCTTAGATATTACTGATGTTTTCTTTTCACAAGTTTTGATAGTATTTGGCATCACTCTCCACATTTCCGTAAAATTTCACCTTAATTCTCTAAGATCTTTGGAGATCCGGAATCAAACATGCCCTTTTTTCTTGAGAAATGACCTTATATGTTAACAATGGGCAAACTTACAGAACTTGCAGCCTTTTCAACAGGGGGTTGAGGGGGGGGTTTAGCCCTGGGGGCATAGTTATTTGACATTTGGAATATTTTGAACAAAACTGAAATGCGATAAATTTGATCAGAAACATTTACATCTGGTTATGATTTCAACATAACCGACTCTGGGCACTAGTCCAAGTGTCAAATAACTATGATTCTGGGTTAGATACCCCCCCCCCCTTAGGGGCAAGGCTGGAAGTTATGCAAGTTAATTTTGAAGGGGGTTCTTTCAATTGGAAATTGGAAGTACTAGTTCTTTTTTACTTTTGTTTACTTTTACAGTTTTACAGTTAAGTTTAACAATTTAAAATTTAAATTAGGGAAGGAGAGAGTATCCATACTCTTGTTGGTAGTTATTTTGTTTAGAGCATTCTGTGGCTGAGATATGGGGCCCAGCTCGAACGGGAATTTGGACAAAACCTGATCTTTACATCAGCAGATTTTCTGAGTCTAGTTAAGCTGCATATATCGGGATCTTTGAAGAGCATTAAAGAGTCAGAGTAAAAAAAAAAAATCCTTCTACAATCGAAAATATTTCTTTGTGACAATATTTGGCAGAGATTCTGATAAAGTTTTGACTAGCTTAATTTAATAAAAATTGCAGGAGCTAATGCCTCTCCCACCAGCTGACACCCCTGTTTCCACCAATGAATTAATAGCTATGCACCAAGATAATCCATGAAAAGTGGGACTTGTCCCAAAAAAGTTGAAGATCAGGTCAAACTGCTATGCGACTCCCATTATTCAATAGAAAGAATAGCATACCTTCAATATCTGAGTGCTTCTTTCTGGATGATGGATATAAGACAATATAGTCATGATCTAATAAAGCTGGAACATGGCATTTATATGGCAAAAGACCTTCATGTTCATATGATGAATTGTCTCCACTTCATAGCACCTCTAGATCATCATTTGATGCAAGCGAGCCACTCTCTTTCAGCAAGGGGCTACTGAAGAGTGATCGTGATCGAACTGCAAAATTATTGGCAATTAATAGTCATTTTCTTACTGTTAAAGGCTCCTTGCTGTCAAACGCATTTTCTTGCACATTTTGGGTTTCAGTTTGAATCGCATGTAAGATTTGGCTTAGGTCAAGTTACATTAATTTAGTTTATATATATTGATACTTTAGTACAGATAGTTACATACTTGAAAGCCTTATAAAATTCAAAAGAAGAATATCAACGGTAAATTTTAATAACAGCAAAAACTTAGCAAGTTAATTTACGAGAAAGTCTCCAGACGTAAAGTGAATAAAATCGACATTTAAAATGAATTAAAATAAAAGCCAATAGAATAAATTGAAATAATAATTTAGCACCCAATACTTTTTTTTATACGATATTAAAATAGATTTACATCGTTAAAAAAAGGAACAGCTTCTCTCTTGTGCTTTAAGCCCGTAGCTTAAGAGGCCTTAACGGTTTTTTTAACAGATAAATGTCACTTTTCCTTTTTGGCTTAGACTTACCTACACTTTAATTGTAGTTTTCAAGCAAAACTCTCGTCGTCAAGGCAAATATTTCATAAGAGAAAATAACTTGTCTTTGTATTATGATTCTGCATTAGTCATCACGCGGGTTTGCAAGATCCTGGCCCATTGATTTTTATGTTATGGGGAGTGTGAATTCAATTTTGAGTTTGATACATTACATTGGTCTACGTCACAGAAGGACACGGCCGTGGCAACCATCTCTTTTCATGTGTTCATATATTTTGAAGTTAGTTCGTTTTTCGAATTCAAAGATCATGTTGAGAAGTTCTAGTATTGCTATCAACTTTGGTAACTAAAATTGGTTTATTTTGCTAGGACTGCAGTAGATTATTTTCCCCAACCCTGGCAGGATTAGGAAAAAGGTTAGGAGATTTATCATCATTCGAAATATCGACAGAAAAGTTCATCCCCCCCCAAAAAAAGATATTTATGGAAGTATTAGTGGTGACACGGGTCGTGAAACCTTGGGCAAAATAGCTTGCCCCTTACTCCCTCCCCCATAGTTAAAACGTTTTTTATATTTCCACTGATTTTAATATCAGTGCTGAAGAGCCTGTGGAATCTGGTAACACCCATGAACTTTTCATGTATCTTGAGCATTGTATCTTTGGTTATTAACCGAGGTTAATGAGCATCTATTTGGTCAAGAAATGACCACTCTAAAGCACTTAATTCTCGTCTAACCCGGCTGTAATCAGTACAGTCATGTCAAAGTATTGATTTCCTTAGAAAACAGCTTGAATTGACCTTCAGTAACTATTTGATTCCTTGAGTCAAATAGTGGGTGGGATGCAATGTTGATAATAGATTACAGACCACGAACTACAATTACATCAAGTAGTGATCCATTAGGGATTCCTCAAGCTGGAATCTAGGGATCTGCCGAAACCATTGCCTAGTAGTGGAAACTAAAAGTCAGATGAAGTAAATATTCTTCTAGGCATTCTAGCACAGGGGCTACAGATTTATTACTTGAGTACCCATGTCCTTCAACCTACTCTAGAGAAGGGAGATTCAAATCTCAAGCATTAATAAAAATTTTCGAAACTAGGAAAGGTTATTGATTTCCATTATATAGCTCTTAAAGAAAAGGAGACAACAAAAAGAGAAGAAAGAAGAAATTTCTTAATTCATACCTTTAATATATGGGCGCTTCCATCTGGATGGATTTAAGGTTGTATAGTCATGATCTATTAGGGCTGCAATATGCCGTTTGTAGGGAGGATTATATTGATTTTCATGCAACAAGTTGTCTTCAGTTGATGACATATCTAGAGCGTCATCTGACTGAAGTGAGTTTGTTCCTTTCAGCAAGGTGCTCTGAAGAGGGGCTAGTGATCTGACTGTAAAATAAACAGAACTTAATTCTTATTTTCGTACTTTAACCAGCTCCTTCCACTGTCAACAGCTCCTTATTGTCACTGCACACAAATATCAACTTCCAAATAAAACGCAATTAAATGCGACATACAAGTTCAACCAAAAGTTATATAATTGCTAATATGAATAAAACAGAAAGACCCAATTGCTGAGTGATGGGACGATCCACTATTTTCGTTCTTATGTATTTTAGGTTTCGATTTGAATCCCCTGCAAGATTTGGCTTGGCTAAAATTAAAAAAATGTTTTGTTTTGGCAAATTGATACTTCAGTACAGATAGCTAAATCTTTAGAAGCCTTTCAAAGCTCTAAAAAAGAGAATATATGACATTTTGATGAGCACAAAAACTAATATATTTTTTAACATGATTACCACTGTTAAAGATGCTTCAAATGACTATACAATTAGAGTTTATCAAGTTAGTTCGAGACATAGTCTCCAGAAGTACAGTGACTAAACTTGAATAATTTCGCCTGTCTCTAACTTACGTTACAAATAAGAATCAAGTAAATTGAAATGATAATTAAGCAGCTACCATTTAAAGTAAATATATAGGGCTGAGGAAAGTAACAGTTCTGTTTTGTGCTTGTTATTAACCTGTTGTCGTTTGTCCTTTAATTTCCTTTTAATCAGTGACAATTTATTAAGATTAATATTATATTCATTAATTGCATGTTTTCAAAACATTTTATTTCGGGGAATCCCATAATTACAAAAATCTGCATACAGAGAAAAGAAAATAGTTTTTTAGTCATTATCAAGAAATTATAAAAACAGATATACTAAAGGATATATGGTGATATAGCCATGCTTATCCTAGAAATTAAATTTTTTATATGCACCTTCCGTGTCCATAGAAGTTAGAGCAAATTCCTCGGAGTGAGACTCAAGTTTAAATGGTACTGAAATATTGCAGAAAGGACCCAAAAGACTATCTTCAGGTTTTGGAGGCAAATTAGAGTTTTGAATGCCAAACAGGATCTCACAGTCACTTGGTAAAGAAACTTCAATTTCTAAAAGAAAATACAATTGAAAGGGATAACAAATATATTGCACAAGGAATAAAGTGACTGACAGAAGTATAATAGCAAGATCCAGTCACTCATAATTGTATGATCTATTTTTTTTATTTTATTTGGGTTTACATTCGAATCCTATGTAAGGTTGGGTTCAGATTAAAGCTGATATAAGTTTTGTTCAACTCTTGCCCCAGGCTTTACGGGGCTTTGTCAATCCAGAGGGAAAGTTATTTGACGTTTCGACTATTTTAAACAAAATGACTATATAAAAAAAATTCATCGGGTGCATTTGGGGAAAAGGGGGCACTCTTTGCCCTCAGGTCACTTTTGAAACATAAAAGGGAACTAGAACTTCCGATTTCCAACCGAATTGGCCCTTTCACAGTTTTTATAACCATCCCTTTTGTAAAGGGTGTCTCTGAAAAAAAAACTAAATAAATAAGTACCTGGAGAAAACATAGTCTGGGGAGAAAAATACAAAGCAAACAAACAATAAAACATTAAAGCCTTAAGTCTGTTTACTATAATCAATGATAAAATGTTGCCTCTAGCTGTAGTAGTAAAAATTAAATAAAATACAGTTTTTCTATATTTTCAGGATGATCATGGCTGCAGAAATAACTGCAGCCCTGTAAAGAATGAACCACAGCCCATAGAAAAAAAAAACAAAAAAAAAACGTTTCAACACAAATTGGCCATTTGTAGCTGATGCAGGAATGCTAAGTATTATCTCAATTATTCTTAATAGTAAATTTTCATTTCAAAAAAAATTTGTGGAAATTACAGAAATTATCCCAAAACCCCTGAAAAATGCCATCAAATCAAACAAGTACATAACTTAGTAGTGTACTATAAATTTATATTGTCGTGTTCTATTTCCCTGACTAGATCTTACAAGTTCAATAACTACTACTAATAATAAAGGTAGATAAACTAACAAATAAATAAATTAAAAAATAACTACTACTAACTAATAAAGGTAGATGGCGTTGCGCCGTTAAGGCTATGCATACCATACTACTTTAGTTTAGCTTGTTGGTGTTGGAGATGTAGCTTATCCTGAGCGAAGATCGTTTCAACCATTTATGCAGTAACTATATTGCTACATTTATTGATAAAAATGACAGCTAAAGAAGCCGACGCTAGCACAAAAAGCTTTATGAAAAGCAAGCGTTTCAGTTCTGGACCGCTGGCTCCATCTATCGTCGAAAATTTAATCGCATACCAGATGGCACCATCTATCGTTTAAAATTTAATCGCATACCAACTATACAAACCTAGCGAAGATGTCGCACCCGTTCAGCGCAAGTCTAAAGCGAAGCGGAGACGGCGTGCGAAACGCGCAGGCAGGAGAATCCAAGCACATAGAGAGCGCTGTGTACTTCAAGGTGGTGACCACTGTATACCAGTGATATCCATAGTTCGGAACAACAACAGAATCAAAAGGCCAAGAAATAACCGATAATTGACACGTGTAGTAACTACAGAGTATTCAGCACCTATGCCAACGCTGAGACCTTACTCTCCTAATAATCCTGTGGACCACCTCCCCCTCCCCTCGAATAGTTCCCCTCCCGTACTAAAACCTGTAACGCTTAATGCCCAGACATATCTTCCAAACCTGATTCTTTGCAACGTCCGGTCCCTAACTAACAAGATTGATGAATTAGAACTTGTCTTGCGCATAAACTTAGCACCATTAGCATTAATTACTGAATGCTGGGATATGACAACCGAAACGGGTGCAATCAAAGGATATCTGAACTTTTGAATACCAGACGCGATAGAGGACAACCGACGTGGAGGTGGCGTAGGAATCTATTGCCGCGAAGACTTACCATGCAAACAACTTGGTATCCCCTCAAATTCGTGCCACGAGACAATCTGGCTCTGGTGCAAGCCGAAGGGGCTACCAAGGACTTACTTATGCATCATAGTAGCAGCGATATATACTATCCAGAAGGTGCGCGTAATAGGCGAGAATTAGTGACGTATCTGCAATATCAAGTTGACAGTTTTCGGAAACAGTACAGCAATCCAGCATTTATCCTAGCAGGAGACTTCAACTTAACCGACAAAAAATGGATTTCTCGTGTGTTGGACCTTAAACAATGTTCCCACTCATGAAAGTGGAAGCATACTGGACCTCATACTGACCAATCTCGAAGCGTACTATGAACCGCCATTTTCTTTAGGACCACTTGCAAAATCTGATCACAATATTTTATGCTGGAAGTCGAAGAACAGAAACCGTATACCTAAGCCAAAAAAGACTAGAATACTGTACAGACCACTGAGTGAAGCTCCGTCCAAGCCTTTGGCAGATGGACTGCGAACTTCAATTTTGCTGCAATCTGTACTATTACTGACTTCGATGACAAGGTCGAGACACTATATTCGACTCTGCAACAAAAATACAGCGAATTCAATCCTGTCAAAATGTGCTTGGTCTGTGAAACAGATAAGCCGGGGCTAAACTCAGAGCTCAAAATAATGATCAAAAAACGATGCAATCTCCATGCCGTAGGAGAAGTATCGGAGGGGAACAAGTTAAGAAACAAAGTCGTTTCAGCCCTCCGCGTATCTAGGAAAAGGTATATACGGGAAAAAGTAGCTCCGCTCTTCAAGTCAGATTCCCACAAGTGGCACGACGCAGAAAAAAGGCTTACTGGAAAACAGAAAGGGACTAAAGTACAAATCAGCAACATAGACGGGAGTTTAATCAGAGCCTCGGATGTTAACGAGTTTTTTTACACAAATTTGCACTTCTTACCCCACCATAAGTGACGAACAGATGAGCAATATCATCAACAGTTGTAGTACCGGTGATATTGTAGAAGTGTCCGAAATATCGGTCTTCCGTGAAATTGAACGACTACGTAACAGCTGTGCCACATACCCAGGTGAACTCCCTGTGAAGCTACTGAAAGAGTACTCACCTTTTCTAGCCAAACCCATGGCATCAATCATAAATCAGTGTTTCTCAGAACAATCGTTCCCAAAATTGTAGAAAGCTGCCTATGTGCGGGTCATTCCGAAAGTAAAAGCACCCCAGTCCTGCGACCAGCTGAGACCTATATCCATAACTCTCAACATGGCTAAAGTAGCCGAAGGTTTTATCCACCGTGCCTTAATACAGCCGATTGCACCCTCAATAGACACTTACCAATATGGCTGTATACGAGGCAGTAGCACGACAATATACCTAGTGCGGATGTACCATTTGATAGTTGAGTGGCTGGACAGGCCAAACAGTGTTATCGATTTCCTTTTGTAGACTACAGGGAAGCATTCGACCTTATAGAGCACCTCATTGCACTGAAAAATCTAAAAGAGATGGGAGCTGGAAAAACTTGCTGCTATTAGTGAGATATTTTCTGCGAGGGCGACGGCAATCGGTATATCCGTTATTTGCCGATGATATCCGCTCTGAGTGGACCGAACTTACTTGTGGCTGTCCCCAAGGAACAAAACTAGCTGCCCTTTTATTCCTTGCAGTCATCAATAAAATCCTTGCGGAATTTAAGGAGCGTTTCAAGTTCGTTGACGACTTGTCTTCGCTTCTCAAATACATGGTATAAAACGCAGTAACAAAACAGCAGTTCTACGAATCGAAAGTTCTACGCTTCAACCCGCTCAAACGAGATATTACAATACCAGATGTTCCCTTTCCAACTGTTTCGACCACGACAATACTAGGCGTGACTTTCACAAGCGATTACTTGTTTAAACTACACGTAGACAATATCGTGCGCAAAGGACACTACTCAATCCAAAGTCTAACGAGTATGCGAAGGCTGGGTTTCTCAGATCGTCAGCTCTTACTGGCTTACACGACATACATCAGGCCAATCCTTGAATATTGTTGTCCTGTCTGGGGTCCTCAAGCACAAAACACTGCCTACATATCAGAGGAACTAGAAGACGTTCAAAAACATGCTACTAAAATAATTCTTGGACCCAGGTATGAGAATTACAAGCATGCCCATGTGGTTATGAGCTTGCCCAGTTTGTTCGCCCCAAGACACGATTTGATAATGAGATTCGGGAAATCACTCATGTCAAACGAGAAACATCTCTCAATTCTTCCTCCAACCGAACCGACCCCCAAACTCACCAGGCATCAGAACAGACTACAAACCCGTCAAGTGCAGAACGAACAGATTTGCATTTTCCTTCGTTCCATATTTTGTTAGTGTATTAAATAAGTTATATATTTTTTTTTCCTTAAATGACTGTGAAAATAGCATAATTTAGCGTTCAGTTTTGTTTGCTACGAAAGCTATTTGATTAAACGAATACGAATAATAATAACTCATCTCTTGACGGGTGGCCGAAAAAAAAATCTTTGAAAATGTGTCATCTTACATTTGCAAAACTTGCCCTAGGCGTCTAAACATTTTTCTCATTAGAGCCCTAACAAGCGAGACTGAACCACACTTTTCGTTGAGCCTACTGTTTGAAATAAGGCAAGTAAGTCGGTTACTAGGCCTATACAAAAACTTTGCTTCGGTTGCAAACTTTCCTTTGCAAAGTTTCTGTTTCTTGACCCATTGATGGCTTCAACGTTTTTCCTCAGGCAGCTTCTTGTAGACCCTGGACTTGGCCTATTTAAGTAAAACCTTTATTTTTGATTGCTTCTTCGAGTCTTCCATTAAAACTCCTGACTCTAGAACTTTGGGTTTATTCTGATAATTTGTTGTTAACCAGGAGCATTCTCTTCAACCTCATGTAGGTTTTTTTATTCATTTATATTAGTATCTATTGTATGGTTGTTTGCATTTATTGTTTATCTGATTTTTGTTCGTTTTGGGTTTTGCTCTTTACTAAAAAATATAAATGTTCTCAAAAATATAAATGTATATGTATATTAAATTGACAATGCACATTCATTTGTATTTTTTTCAGTAAAGTGCAAATCATGTTCTGACCTTAGGAAGGAATTGGGGTTTTGAGCCCTACTCATGTTAATTTCTGGTCGTTTTGAGTTTGACTTGGTTATTTATTGTAATTTCTGTTGGGCTTGGGTTTCATTTATTTATCGATGCTGATTTGTAGTACTTTCACGGTTGGTTGATTATTTGATTTTATTTTTGCTCATTTTTGGTTTAATGGAGTTCTTTACTTTTCTTTGAAAAACTTATTTTGTGGAAAAAGTTTTTTTAATTAATTTCTGTTCGTTTTATATTGACACAGTCTTTTCAGGGAAAAAGAAAATAATACTTTAAATCTTTTCGTTTTTTTAAGACTTTATAGTTTGGCCTGCTATTAGTATACTGGAGAAATATTTTCATTGATTTTTAACAACATACACCCTTTTAAAAATCTAGACACAAATAGTAGTGTTTAATTTAGTTTCATACCTCCTCTAGTTGACCTGAAATAGTCAACTTGATACCATTCGCAAAAAAATCTGTTTACTTTCTTAGATAGCTTGGATACACTTACGCTATTTTGATTTGGTTAAATTTTAAGAGCAGAAGTAGCCCCGAAAGTTCTTGGATACTGCTGACATGCCTTATTGGGAATTAGCATTAACACAGTGCATTTTGATTTAATCTTAAGGCAACATTTAGTTTTTAAACATAATGGGCAAATGGGAGGGTGAGCGTGGGAGGAGGCCTAGTTGCCCTCGTTTCGACTATTAAAAATGGCATTAGCCCTCTCTATTTTCAATCGAATGAGCCTTTTCAAAGTTCCTTCAACAACTCTTTCGATACGAAGTGCCCTGGTCTAAAAAATGCTCTATGCCCTATTTCGGGCGAAGTGCCCTATTTTCGGGAAATATACTTTTAAAGAGCACTTCATAGGTGTAAATATTTAGGTGAAAAAGAAAAAGATAGGCTTTTAGTAACATCAGAAGGCTCCTTTACTCTGTGAATGAAACTTTCCCGAATGGATCTAAAGCCCAAATAACAAGAACGGCAGGAGGAGTTAGAATGAATCTTATATTTCATTCACAATCTTTATTCTCAAATCTTGCTCCACCTATGATTACTTTCCCTTCACGTGACAATTTGGTTCCTTCTCTAAAAAGAGAAGCTAATTTCACAAAACCACCAAAGAGGTTGGATATTATATATTGTTTTAAATTTGGATACAGTAAATGCAAAACATACAGTCATATTACAAATTACTAAGCATTTTAAATAATCATCGTTTCCTATTAATAAAAAAAAAAATACACAACAAAAATGAAATGACTGCAGATTAAAATTTAGAAATTACCAAAAAACAAAGAAATGACCAGCAAGATGAATACAAATTACAGTAGAAGTTGAAAACGAACTTAAAAACTATATGTATTTACATAAGTGAATCAGGTGTTGCTTCAGCTCCAACCGAATAAAGTTTATTACCCACACGTCATTACATCAAAATTACCTTAAATCGCACTTGCTAGCAATGGGATGAAGAAGCCATCATTTTTCTTGGTTTAAACCAAGTCTAAACTCAGTTTTCTTAGTTTAAATTAATTTTGTTTAAAAAACAAATAAAATAAATTAAATAACTAAACAAACTTCACAAATCAAATACAAAACAAATTTAAAATCATAATAAATATTTTTAAGAATCACACAAAAAAAAATATTAGGAATAATATAATTATGAGAAAAAAACAGTTAAATTTAGTAATCTTTGATCTTAAATTACATACAAATTCAAACGTATAAGGTACTAATTTTTCAGTCATTATTAGCCAATTATAAAAACAGATATAATAAAAGATACATGCTGATATAACTGTTATTATCCTAGAATACAAAATTTGTATATGTTCCTTCCGTGTCCATAGATGTGAACCTCAATTCCTGGGAGCGAGGCTCAAGTTCACATGGTACTGAAATACTGGGGAAAGGACCCAAAAGACCATCTTCAGGTTTTGGAGACAAATTAGAGTTTTGAATGTCAAATAGATTCTCACAGTCACTAGGTAGAGCAACTTCAACTTCTAAAACAAAATACAATTGAAAGGAACAAAAATATGTTGGACAAGGTATAAAATTACTAACAGTTGTTTAATAGCAAAATCCAGTTATTGCATAATTGGATGCTCAATTTTTTATTATTTTGGGTTTACGTTTGCATCATATTTAAGGATGGGTTCAGCTTATAGCCGATATAAGTTTGATTCTTATATAGTTAAACTTCAGCACAATGGTAGATAAACTTTGAGACTTCAGAAGCCTTTCAAAATTAATAAGAATATAAAAGATTCCACTGAATACCTAAGTCTTTATTTGAATTACAGCAAAATAGAGGAAAATTGAATCGAAAAAAATCTAAAGGAAAATCTTTCAGATATTTTTCTCAAATTCGTGACCTATCTTAGACTGTTTTTTCAGGTAAACAAAATCCCAGGGTGGCAATTAAAAACAAAGATGAGCTATTTTGACCAAAACATATATTTCAAAATTTTGATTGTATGTGTTTGGTGAAAAAAGGGCATGGGACGAAGCGTGGGGGGGGGATAGGTGGGTTTAGTCCCCCCCAACAAATTGACGTTTAAAAGTAGAGCTAAAAATTTTTATTTTAATCAAATTAGCCCCCTCCAAGGTTTATAAGACCATCCCTTCTAAAAACTTAAATGCTAACAATTGGTAACTAGCATAAATTACAGCCCTTGCCCAGAAACTGAGGGGGGAGGGGAGGAATTGTCAACCTTAAAGGCATAGTTATACTGCTTATTGACTATTTTAAACAAAATAGTAATTTCGAATTTTTACTCGAAACCATTAGGGAGGGGGGGGGCTGGTTGTCCTCCAATCAATTTTCACTCTCAAAAGAGAACTAAAACTTTTGATTTCAAATCAAATGAACCACCTTCAAAGTTTATACGACAACACCTACTATAACAATCTTGTGTGTAAACAGTGGGCAACTTGCTTAACTTACAACCCTTGCCCCCAGGCCTTAGAGTTTTGTCAACCCAGCGGCATAGTTGTTTGACCTTTTGTCTTTTTGAACCAAATGGCTATCCAAAAATAATCAACCGGATGTATTTGGGGAAAAGCGGTTGGGGGGGGGGGAGACTAGTTGCCTTCATATCACTTTTGAAACTTAAGGGCACTAGATCTTCCGAATTCCAATCCAATAAGCCCCTTTCAAATTTCATATGACCACCGCTTTTATATAAGTTGCCTCTGGAAAAAAAAAACTAAATAAACAAATGCCTCTTGAAAAAAAAGATAAAACATGTCTCTTCACTATAAGCAATGCTATAGGCCTAGCGTTGCTTATGACCGTAGTAGTAAAAATTGAATAATTTTTTTTCTTCAGGATGATTATGGGAACAGAAATAACTACGGCCCTGTAAAGAACTAGCCACGGCCCACAGTAACCAACAAAAATAAGACAATCACGTTTCAAAAAAAAAAATTGACCATTTGTAGCTGATGCAGGAACACTAACCATTATCTCTTGAAGTGATCAAGTGATTATGCTTATTTTTTTCCTTTATCCTTATGATATCCTCCCACTCATGGCTAGCACTGTAGATTAGAATGGAGATAAACTCTTTGAGCTTTATTCCTATTATGATTGAGGAAAGAAAGGAAAATAGACTAAAATATTTCTCAATTCAATCAGTAGCCTCAGTAATCTTTTTAGCAAGTACTCTAAATCAGTCGTTTTCATTTTTAATCCCCCTTGCCTTAAAATGTAATTTCAAAAACAAATTTGTACAAATTACAAAAAATATCCCAAAATCCCTCAAAAATGTCATCAAATCGAAAAACTACATAACTTAAAAATACCTGAATTACAACTTCGAACTGGCGAACAAAAAAAAAGGATATTGGTTGTACAATTGCTTTTAATCTAGTATAGTTGAATATATGGAAAGGTCCATGTTATATTTCATCCAAGTGTTTAAACAGAAGAAGCCTTAATTATAATACAAATGTCCCTGCCCCTCCCGTTGAGGTATTCCCAAAAGACCCAAGAATACAAAATAACTGAGAAGTAGCCAATAAATTTCTACCGTATACCTTCTGTTTCCTGACAAGATACTACAAGTACTACAACTACTATTACTAACAATAACTCATTGCAGTACCAAAGCACCTGAGGCAAACAGAGCTACTCAAGCTCGTAATCCATCCCAATCTATTCAAAGCGCCTCTTTACACCCTCCAAGGAAGTTGCCATTTCACTGAAGTTTTTCTTTTCCCTGACGATTGGCTGAAAACGACAGTCTTTGGCAATCCGTCATCTTACATCCGCTTAATGTGCCCTAGCCATCTAAACCTTTCTCTCATTATAGCCCTAAAAAGCGAGATTGAACCACGCTTTTCGAGCCTACTGCTTGAAATATGGTCAGTCAGTCGGGTAACCAAAACAATCAGTAGGAAATTTCTCTAGAAAATATCTAGCAGATCTTCAACCATTTTTTAGAGCGCCCTTACTTCAAACTCATATTTGGCCAAAATCATCACTGTGGTTTCCAATATTCCAATCTTAGTTAGAAGACTTATTTTCCAATTTTTACAAACCTTCTTCAACTGTGAAATAACGCCCTGAGCCTTGGCTATTCTACTTTTAACATCTTCAAGGCACCCACCGTCTTTACTAATAAAACTACCAAGGTAAGTGAAGCTGTCCACTTGATTTATCTTTTCATTACCCAGATTCACCTTTTCATCTTCACTTATTTCTAGCCTTAGCGACTTAGACTCTCTAAACCTCTAAAAGTTTATTTATTTTGCTCACACTTTCATAGAGAATGCTTAAGTCATCAACATAATCTAAGTCCAGGAAAATTTTGATTTCGTGTTTTCTCATTGCTTTTTATGTTAAGCTTTGCTATAACTATACAAAAACTTTGCTTGGGTTGCTAAATTTCCATTACAAGGTTTCTTTATATTTACTGTATATATGCTGTATATATGTATTCTGTATATATGTTTCTGTATTATATACTCTTTCTTCGGCTACATCTAAGCTCATATCCTTCTAGGTATCTGTGTACGACTTTTTTCATTCCCTAAATTAAGAGTTAAAACATTATTCCGTAATCACCATTTGAAACTGAGATGGGCCTCCAGCTTTTGAATCCATTTTATCACCTCCGTTGAAGAGGAGAGATATCACCCTTACATTGTCCTCTGGATATCCTTGTTCAACGTAGTGTCTTACTACCAGATTAAAAGGTCGCCAATCTCCAAGAAGAATTCCATTTCCACAGACACTTCCAATTGGCTCTAAAAGTTTATTTATTTTGCTCACACTTTGATAGAGGATGCTAAAGTCATCAAAATAATCTAAGTCAAGGAAAATTGTCCCGTCCTATTTCATTTCGTGTTTTCTCATTGCCTTTTATGTTAAGCTTTGCCATAACTATACAAAAACTGCTTGGGTTTGCAAAATTTCCTTTACAAAGTTTCTGTATATTGACCATTGATGCCTTCAACGTTTTTCTTCAGGCAATTTCTAGCAGACCCTGGACATGGCCTATTTAAGTAAAACCTTTATTCTTTATAGCTTCATGGAGTCTTAGTATTGACCCTTGAATCCATAATTTTGGATTCATTCTGATGATATGTCCTCAACTAGGAGCAATTTCTTCAACCTCATGCAAGTTCAATTTTTTCATTAAATAGCTAGTTCCATTTTTCCTCCATGTTAAGACTCTCTGCTTCTGCTGGTTGAACATCAATATGTTTTCATAGAGCGAGTTCTTTGCAGATCAACCCTTTAAATATTGAGTTTCGTATGTTATTTTGCAACGATTGAGTTTTGTGCAGCGTAAATATTTTGTGTCTAAGTTTCTGGTTACGTTTTACCTTGATTGAACTTAACGGGCTATAACTTTTCCATTGCTCCTAACAATCTATAATTGGGTAATAAACACTATATTTAAAAGAAAACCCTTTGTTTTAGTTAGGTTCTGGATATTTTTTTAAAAGTAATGCTCCACTTTATTCAATATTTTGGGAATAGGAACAGACAGGAGACAAAAGGTTCCTTCACATTGAATTTCGGCTTTCCGTCCTCCCCTTCACCCTGAACTCCGTAAGCCTTCCGTAAGACTCATAACCCTCCGTAAGACCTTACGTTAACGTATCCGTAAGTCAAAACGCAATGCTAGAGGTCTGACGGAAGAAGTTGAAAGTATTTCAACTTCTTACGTTTACGTTTGAGCAAAATGGAACTTAGATGAGAAAATATTTGAGTTTGCAGAAGCTGGAAAAGGTTATATAGCTCAAAGTACCCTGTTTTCAAGGACAAGCAATTTAAACTAAATTCTTTGGAAAGTCTGAGCCAAGTTTTTCATCAGCAGGAAAGAAAGTAGTAAGTATAGACTGTCTTGATTTGTGGGCTAGGCTAGGATAGGCTATACTTTGATAAATATTGCTAGTTTTTTTTAATTCTTTTTGGGTTTGAGGTTAAAATAAAACCTTTTGTGGTACAGTTAATCATTTAAAATGATATTTAGGACATTAGTTTTGTAACTTAACTCAGGATTTAAAATATTCTTTATGAGGTTGAAGCAAGAATAAATTTAGATTAGGATCTAACCTACTTTGGTACATTTAAATGGATAGTTTGATCTAGCTTCTCAACATCCTCTATAATGAAAAAGATTTAGGATCATTGAGAAAAAATAAAGACTAAGTTAATTTCTTTGGCAATTTAGAAGTTTTATATAGGCTATCTTAGGGATATATCCAGGACCATTAGGGAAGATAAGGTGCACTGTCAGAAACACATGTGATACAGAAAAAGAGCATAAAACAAGGAATCTAATGGTATATTTTTAAGTTTATTAAGCCATTTTCTCCTACAAAGCTGCTGATCTGTAATGCTACCTTGCATTGTATTGCCATTCCCCATGATTGGGTTCACTATGGGCTATTTAAGGCTATTTGTTTTTTCTCAAAATGATAAAACTACAATATTACCTAAGTTTTGATTGGAATAAGTACAAAAATATTACAAGCATCAATGATTTGCAAACTTTTGTTTATAACATAGGCAATAGGCTATATATTTTAAATTATTTTTTTACACCAACACTTTATTTACATTTCCAACATGTGAAAATTATATTTATGGAATTCACAACAGACAGCATACTCACAGTAGGCTACAGCAATATTTCCAGTGGTGTTGAAATATATTTGTATGGATTTATTGACACAGATAGATATATCAACTACCAAACATTACTAAGAATTTAAATGAAGGATAAAACCATTTAGTAAAAAGATTTGAATGACATAGTTGGAAATAATATTTGGTCATTATATCCATGTAATGTGTAATCTTTAAGAACTTTGTCAGAAAGGAAGGAAAATGTCATAGAAAAACATGAACTTTGAAATAAAGAAAAAAAAGAGAATAGTAAATACAATGTCATCATTTCCCCAAACACCTGAGTGTGGATATGGTCTTCAAGTAAAAGTTGATTTTGACTAACTTTAGTTGGACCCAAAGAAACCTTAAAATTTGATACAAACACAACAAATTGTATTGTATTTTAAAGCTTCAGATCAGGACACTGAATATGCATGGTATTTTGGCCCATCACCAACATGTTTTAAGTGACACTCAACTTTGATAAGCAAATGGAAATACAGTAGAGTCTATTGAGTATTTGTGCATTGAGGTATTATAGTAGTAAAGAAATGATATTAATTCAGTTAGTACCCTAACAAATGTTGTATAATTGGGTGTAGGCAAAGTACTTGTTTCAATAAATTTGATTTAAGGCACAGTAAATTTTACTTCTTTTCTAAGTGATCCTTGACTTTCTGTGGTTCAAAAATTCTTTTTTTGTTGCTCCATAGAATTAATTAGCTATGGAGTTCGTGCTATTGAGGAGAAAAATTAACTAAATCTCCACAATATATTTTATGAATAAGCTGCAATAAAAATTGGGCTATAAAATGAGTATGTTTAAAGTTTAAAAATTGAAAAATTTAGTAATCATTGTGTTTTTTTCTAGTTAATGAGCTTATGGAAAGAAGGGAGCTTGAGAACCTGAGAGACCACTATGTCTACCTAAAGAAAAAAAGGGAGATCTACAAGTGGATCTGGTGCTAGTATAAGCTTAAAGCCAGAAGACCAAAATTTTGTACAAAGAATGAACTTACTTTCTGAACATATAATTGAAAGGAACCATAAGACAAAAGGGAACACTGTTCAAGATGAGAATATATCAGTGGACATTTATTCAGAGTGTGCAGGGGGTGCCCACAATATAACTATGCTGAAGTGAATGATGCTGATTTTATTACCCTTAGTGAAGAAATTCTCATTAACAATCAAACAGATATCCAAAGTTCCCAAGCTTCTAGTAGGCAACAAATATATGCATCAACAAGCCAAAATAAAACTCATAATAGAACAAAGACAGGGTCTAGAGATCAAACAGACCTGAAGGAACAGCAAGCAATTGACAAAAAAAAACAGCAATGACCAGCATGATCTGGAGTGGTACTTTCTACAATCACTGTTATCTCATCTGAATAAAGAACCGGATGACTCAAAATTAGAGTTGCAGATGGAGATCATGAAGGCAGTTAAAAAATACTTTAATCATTCAGTGTATTTTTAGTTTTATAGACGAACTTAATAAAGCTTTTTTTCTCTATTTAAGGTAAGCATTAAATTATATGAAAAAAATGTCTAGTAGGTCTAAAAAAATAAATATTCCAGCAATATGAATAATTAATAATAATAACACTAGTACCAGAGTAAAAACATGATATAAGAAAATACTTTTGACATTTCTATGGCTTTGTTTTGAAATGTAGTAACTGGTTCTAGATTTCTTTGAAAAAAAAATCTAATAGCTATAATTAGGTGTCTTAATTCTATGGGATATGGTGAAAAACCATGTAAAGAGACGCTTTTTAACATAAAGCCATTAAAAATGTGTAAGAAGACATGCCTGCCATGAAACTGAAACTAAAGAAAAAAAATAAACAGATTTAGAGAAATTGGAAACTGCCATGCACTGTCCTTTCCCTTTGCCAGTGTTCACTTCAAGAGGTTAAAAAAAAAGCCTGAAGCCCCTCTAAAATGGCATCAGATCAAAATGAAAAGTATACTGATGGAGTTAGTATGGTCAAAAACCTAGAAAAAGGAAATCACAGCCCCCTTCCTTGCACAACAAGGGAAACCACTTTTTTGCATGGGTAGCGCTAAAAATTGACGTTGCAGTGTGAAGGGAAGACTTTCGATGTGAAGGAACATAAACGTAAGACCCGTAAGATGAAACGTAACAACCTTAGGACTAAACGTAACGTAAAGTCTTACGTTTTCAATGTGAAGGAACCTAAATTCCTGTCCAAAACTGTTCAGGAACGGTACAACAATATCAGGCTTAGGCCTAAAATAGATTATGTACCAGCAGAGCCTGGTAGTGATTGGTACAGTGTCCTCAGATTTTTCACTATAAACACTTTGGATATAAAAGTTGAATAGATACTAATGTATGTTAGAGTTTATCTTTGGTGAAGGGAGAGATTATTGTGGCTAAACATTTATGACAGCATGTTTTTTTTGTTTTGTTTTAAAGGGGCTGACTTATTTTTTTAAAGAATTTTTTTTCCCATAATCTTCAAACCCATCAAGAGAACATCTGTTTGATAAAATTAAATTATTATTATGATCGATGTTACAGTAAAAAAAAAAAAAAAAAAAAAAAAAAAAAAAAAAAAAAAAAAAAAAAAAAAAAAAAAAAGTAAATGAAGTAAAATTTTCTTTTTAAAAAATACAAGCCACGCATAATCTGCATTCATTTAATGTAATTCCCCATTTCATATAAGTCAAGTTGAACGCATAGATACATCAATGAAAGCTTAAGAAAACCTTAGATTTTAGGGTGACAAATATCATAGAAAACACGGGCTAAGAAATATGTAGAAGCAATAAATGTTTCCATTTAGATTAAGACATTTTGATGAAAATTTAACTAAAAGTTCCTTGTCTTGACCAAATTAAGATTCCTTTACCATATCTTATTAAGCTTCCTTGAATTTTTTTTGAAGCTACTATATGGCATTGTTTTTGGGAGGGGTGTCCTCCTCAAAATCATATTTTTTATCCAGAAATCAACTACGCTGAACAAAATGGCTATCTCAAAATTTCGATTGGATGTGTTTGGGCAAATGATGGGCGTGGGGGAGGGGGCTAGTTGCACTCCAATCCCTTTCGACTATTAAAAAGGGCACTAGCCCTTTAATTTCCAATCGAATGAGGATGTTTTGAAGTTTCTACGACAACGCCTTCTATAAAAACCTTGTATGCCCCCAGGACATAACTTACAATCCTTGCCCTGAGGGCTGTGGTGGAGTGTCCTCCTCAAAAACATAATTTTTATCTGGGAATCAACTACGCTGAACAAAATGGCTATCTAAAAATTTTGATTGGATGTGTTTGGGGAAAAGGTAGGCGTGAGAGGAGGGTTTTTTGCCCTCAAATCACTTTCGAATATTAAAAAGTGGCACTAGACCTTTGAATTTCCAATCGAATGAGCCTTTTTTCAAGTTTCTACGACAAAGATTTCAATAAAAATGTATATGCCCCCAGGGCATAACTTATGACCTTTGCCCTGAAGACTGTACGGGGAGTGCCTGCTCAAAGGTATAATTCCTGAACGTTAAACTGCGCGGAACAAAATGGCTATCTCAAAATTTTGATTGGATGTGTTTGGGGAAATGGTGGAAGTGGAAGGGGTGTTCGATGCCTTCCAATCACTTTTGACTGTTAAAATGGGCACTAGCCATTTCAATTTCCTATTGAATGAGTCCTTTTTGAAGTTTCTACGACAATGTTTATATAAAAACCTTATATGCCCCCAGGGCATAACTTAAAATCCTTGCCCTGAGGGCTGTGGGGGGGGGGGTTGTCATCCTCAAAGACCTAATTTCCAGAACTTTCAACTACGTTGAACAAAATGGCCATCTTAAGAGTTTGATTGGATGTGTTTGGGGAAAAGGTGGGCGGGAGAGGGGGGTTAGTTGCCCTCCAATCACTTCCAAAAGGGCAATAGCCCTTTGAATTTCCAATCGAATGAGCCTTTTTTGAAGGTTCTACGACAACGCTTTCTGTAAAAAACCTTAAATGCCCCCAGGGCATAACTTACAACCCTTGCCCTGAGGGCTGTTGGGGAGTGTCCTCCTCAAAAACATAATTTCTATATAGAAATCAACTATGCTGAACAAAATGCCTATCTCAAATTTTGATTGGAATTGTTTCGGGAAATGGTGGGCGTGGAAGGGGTGTTAGTTGCCATCCAATCACTTTCGACTATTGAAAAGGGCACACACCACTCCGATTTCCAATTGAATGAGCCCTTTTCGAAGTTTCTAACACAACTTCTTCGATACGAAGTGCCCTGGTCTAAAGGAAAAAAATAATAAATAAAACATTGTGCCAACATCGTTTTTATATGCCCACAGGGCATAACTTATAACCCTTGTCCTGGGGGTTGTGGGGGAGTGACCTCCTCAAGAACATATTTTCTATCTGGAAATCAACTATGCTGAACAAAATGGCAATCTTAAAATTTTGACTGGATATGTTTCAGAAAATAGTGGGCGTGGAAGGAGTGTTAGTTGCCTTACAATCACTTTCGACTATTAAAAAGGGCACAAGCCACCCTGATTTCCAATTGAATGAGCCCTTTTCGAAGTTCCTACGACAACTGGTGGGCGTGGAAGGGGTGTTAGTTGCCATCCAATCACTTTCGACTATTAAAAAGGGCACACACCACTCCGATTTCCAATTGAATGAGCCCTTTTCGAAGTTTCTAACACAACTTCTTCGATACGAAGTGCCCTGGTCTAAAGGAAAAAAATAATAAATAAAACATTGCGCCTACATCGTTCTTATATGCCCCCAGGGCATAACTTATAACCCTTGTCCTGGGGGTTGTGGGGGAGTGACCTCCTCAAGAACATATTTTCTATCTGGAAATCAACTATGCTGAACAAAATGGTTATCTCAAAATTTTGACTGGACGTGTTTCAGAAAATGGTGGGCGTGGAAGGGGTGTTAGTTGCCTTCCAATCACTTTCGACTATTAAAAAGGGCACAAGTCACTCTAATTTCCAGTTGAATTAGCCCTTTTCGAAGTTTCAATGACAACTTCTTCGATACGAAGTGCCCTGGTCTAAAGGAAAAAATAATAAATAATATATTGTGCCAACATCGTTCTTGTATGCCCCCAGGGCATAACTCAAAACCCTTGCCCTGAGGGTTGTGGGGGAGTAACCTCCTCAAAAAGCAGTAAAATAGAATGACAGTAAGGTCATTTGTGTTGCCACTTATCATGATTCTATTGAAACCCCTACACCCAGCTAAGAGCTTTTTATCTGCAGAGAAGAAGGATATAACCGTCGGCCAACCGAGGCTCATCAGAAATTATAACCAAGGCATGGCTTGTGTGGATCTTCTTGATAATGCGCTGTCAGCTTATCGGCCAGTTCTACGTGGAAAAAAGTAGTATTGGTTTATTGGACAAAACCCTCTGTGTATACTACTTGTTTCTTCCTGGAAATTTTATCGTCATCTTCACGAGGATGATGAAAACGGAAGAATCAGCCAGCTTGATTTCATCAGAAAGGCTGTCCAGGGACTTTTAAACAATGAAACATTCCATGTACTGAGTTCCATCCCAGGCACCTCTGGCACTCTCCCCAAAAAATATGTGAGCCAGTCTCTCGTCACAACTCTCAAGTAGGGACTTTGTGTTGTTGGCAAGAAAAATAAACGATTAGCTTTGGCTCGCTGGCAAACTACATTGTAGCTATATTTTAATTAAATATTTAGTTGGTATTTTGGTTAGGTTAGGCTAGGTTAGTTTAGGTTATTTATTTAATATAATGTGGTCTGGCCAACCCCCTTTCGTAATTCTTTGGCGAAGTTTTCATAATTTTGTTGATTAAGTATTATATTTTCATCATATTTCAGATTAGCATTAACCAAAATTCACTTCTCAACAGAACTTGAGTGTGGTGGCTATGAGACACAAGTATCGAAACCACAAAAAAAAGAAATATATATTCTCTTTCTCCATTCAATACTCTTTCCGTATATGTTTTACAAAATTTCCAAATTTTGTTAAATTGATTAAAAATATACAAAATAGTTTCTAACTCCCCCACCCCTGACAATACCACTTATGGGCATGGCTATGTATTATGGCTATATACGAAAGTTTAGCGATATTTTTATAAAACCATTATCTTTTAGTACCCATTTCTTTTTTTAACAGTTGGCTGTTCTTTAGCGTAGTCTAGCATATTCTCCTACATCAAACTGAAAATTATTAAAGGTATTAGCTTTTACCTCCCATTTACATCAGAAATAAAATTTGCCACCCCCCCCCCCCTAATGTGAGAACTTTGATGAGTAGATCATCATTGTTCTATATGGCGAAACAGTGGTGGTCTTTACACTTTTTGCTAACATCAGTGAGCTGTAGGATCTTAGAACAAAGATGAGTTAAAAAACAATAGTCTTTGCAGAAAGATGTAAGATCTTAGATGTAAGGGGTAAGGTTTACATTAACAGACTAATCAGCTAGATAAAAAAAAACATACCACTAGCATCAGAATTTCATCCCGAGTCCAAATATAATACTCATTTCTGTCGCAAATTATTTTCAAAATTACTTCTAAGCTTCTTTAAAATTCTTCAATTATCCTGTTTTTATCACAAAAACATCAGGGCGGCAATTCAATTTGAAAAATACCAAATTTTGCTGAAAGCTGCGATTTGAATTGAAATATACTAAATCTTTTTAAGCAGTGATTTGATATGAAAAATACTAAATCTTGTTGAGAGGTGATTTGATTTGAGAAATACTAAACAGTTTGAATTATTCATTTTTTTTTGGAAAAACTTACCACTGGCTTCAGAATTTCATCCTGAATCCTGAAATTATTTTCAAAATCCTGAAAATTATTTTCAAAATTGCTTCTAAGCTTCTTTAAAAACAGCAAAACTTCTTTCATCCAAACAAACACTTTAAGGCAGCTACATATACAGTTTTATAAATATCAGATAAATAGCACTTAATGTAAACAAACTAATCTCTCATATCTAACTCTTCATCATCACTTTCTGATGCACTAGGGGTGTGACTGTCTGGTACTCTAGGGGCCCTATCGATTCCAGGGGGATAGAGCTTTGCAGCTTTAATCAAAAATTATGAAGTCGGTCTTTTCGCTCAAAATTTTGCAGAAATAAGAAGCGCGACACATACTGCTCCATGTATGCTGTTTGCATCCCTGGTCTTTTAGAGTGCTTTTTGAAGCATCTCCACAGACTTCACTTTAAAGTCACTTTAAAGCATCTCACTTTAAAGTGACCTATCTAGCTGATTAGTTATTAAGTTAAGAAACTAGGTCACTTAATTAGGTCACTTTAAAGTGACCTAACTTATTTAGTGGTATGTATTTGTATTAGACCCTGGCGCCAAGCCGGCGCATCGACTGAACGCCACCAATAAAAGGCCCGGTTGACCGCCACCGAAGTGTCGCAATGCTGCCGGCGTGAAAAAAATTTTGTTCCCAAAATCCCCAAAAGTCAATCAATCGCGGTGCCGCCACCGAAGAGCCGCAACGCCACCGGCGCCCCACACGGGGCGTGTGTGGAACTATGAGCATCCAGTTTCAAACAGTTCGTGGTAGCAACCTGTAAGTAAGGAGCGACCCGGCTCAATAGTAATCAAAACTATAAAAAACTGAAATTTGATACCAATGCAACATCAACAGAATCGGATTTTTATCGAGTAACCTAGTGACCTAGTGAACTAGGCTGACTAGAAAGTTAGGACTAGGTCACTCGGATAAAAATCCGATTCTGTTGATGTTCCATTGGTATCAAATTTAAGTTTTTTAGAGGATTTGGGGAACCAAATTTTTTTCGTGCCGGCAGCATTGCGGCACTTCGGCGGTGTTCAACCGGGCTTTTTACTGGTGGCGTTCAGTCCATGCGCCGGCGTTGCGCCAGGGTCTAATACAAATACGTGCCACTAAATAAATTAGGTCACTCTCCATCACTCTATCACTTACATCACTCTCCTTTTTGCTGTATCTGCTTCTCAACCTATAAGACTATCCAGCATGTCATATTTGATTGTCAGCCACTGAGTGTGAAGACTATATCCCTTGAGTGCCTCTGCTACATGGCTAATATATCAAATACCTGCACTGCAATTCTGGATTCTAACCTGCCTTGGCACATTGATAGAAATGTTTTTATGGCTTCTATTGATATCTTAAAGAAGAGACAAATTGATTAGTGATCACTAATGCAGAATGAAGACAAAAAAAAGAGTTATTCATCATTTGTTTTGGATTGTGAAGAAGAAAGCGGGAGTGAGTGGGAAGAACCGTATTGGTACCAGCCGGCTTATAGGCCTAAAACTGCTGGGAATAGGTAGCTCAAATAACCGCACTTCCGACAACCCACCAATAGAATTAAGGACTTTAATTGGGACTGCTGGTTATTAACTTACAAAAAAAATTATTTATATCCAGGGCTTGGTTACAGATGAGGATGAAGGATTTCTATTTATCTGAAGATTCTTTTTGCGGAGTCAAAGGGATATAAGGACTAATTGAAAGTTTATATACCCAGAACACAAATTTTGGAAATGGAATTTGAGCTTTTTGGTGCAACGATTTTTTTGGAAATTGAAAAGCAAAGACTAAAAGAAACCTTTTAAAAGTCTTATTTTAGACTGGTAAAATTCTGCTAAGACTCTACTCACCATTTTAAGTGTAAATGGCCCATATCGGCTAAAATAGTTTTTTTCTGAAACAAAAATCATACCATCCAGGGGCCAAAAAATTTGTTTCGGATGGGGATCATATATTCTAAATGACAAAAAAGGAGTAAATTATGAAAATATGAGGTAAAATCGTAGTTTAGGGATTTCTTGCTATCTTTAAAAGTAGTTGGGTTAGGGGAAAGACAAATTCAGAAATGAATCCATTGGGTAGTTATTGACAAGTCTCTTTGTCTGCACTCTTTTTATTTCTGGGGCTTAGAGGATTACATACATGACAGGTTTTGCACAGGAGGAAAGCCAAACATATGTTCTCTACAGGTCTGAACTTATATAAATTTTGTCAAAAGTGTTTTACCTCCCTTTGAGTTTCAATCTCCTTTTAATTGGCCTTAGTTTATAATAATGCAATTCCTGCTATTTCAGTAGAATTTTAAGCCATATCAAGGGTTTTTCCTAAATAAAAGAGTGATCAGAAAAGTTGGAGAGATTGTGAATAGTGAGAGTGCAATTTTTTTTACTTGCACTCTTTTTCGCAGAAGTCCCTCTTTTTCAGCCTTCATTTGCACTGTTTTGAGACATTGTTAGTTGGCAAACATGTTCTTGATAAAAATGTTTTAGGAAAAAGCAGGTGGAAAAAAAAGTTCATATTGTTTGTGAAATTCTTTTATTGTTAAATCAACCGGTAAATATTGAATAATTCACATAAATGACTTACAAATAAAGTGAACATACCACTCAATGTCTTTGTTATGCTCTTTCTGAGCATAATAATCATTTCTCACAAATTCAATTTTAAGCCCTTTATGGACCCCAAAAGATGAAACTTTTTTCTTTTATTTCAAATATGCTATTTCCAAATATAATAATCATTTTTGTCGGAAATGAATTTTACCCCACCCTCAATAAAAAAATGGCATCAAGTGGTATAGGCTAGGCCTATTCACTTTATTTGAAAGTCAATAATATAATTTGGTAAATATTTACCTAAAATTTAATATTTAGGTAAAGCAATTATTAAATTCAGAAAGAACATAAAACTAGGATTGAGTAATATTTTCACTTGATTTGTAGGTCATTCATGTGAACTGCTCAATATTTACCCAACCAATCATTTTGTTTTATAGTTGGGTTTCACCTTCAGTGTTAACATTCATTAGACTAGGCTACATCTTTATTAGAAATTTGGTGGCAAGATTGTAAATAAGTGGCTTTTGGCAGGTAAGGTTTAAATTAACAGAGTAGGCTATTAAGCAGCATTCACAAGCATGTCTAGCTAGAATCCCATGTCTAGCCAGAATTCAATGGCTAGGCAATGACCATTCACAATTAAAATTTGGTCCTTATCTAGACATACTAGATAATGCACTTTGCTAGACATTGAGTTCTATACTCTAGAACTCAATGTCTAGGATTTTTGATTACAGCCAGTCAGAATGTGCCAAGTTCCACTATATTCATCATTTATGTTTGCATTTTTAAACTGAAAAGAAATTTAATTTTTGTTTTCTCATTAATTGTTTGTTTTCATTTTAGGCAAATATGCAACATCAGACATAATAGTGAAGTACACTAAGGCAATTGTTTGGCTTATCTCATCCATTATTTTGTGACAGTAAAATAGGGATTACAATTTGGGAAGTTTTGCCTACATAAGCTCTCTTGCTTTGCTAGAAATAACAATTTGAAACTAAATTTGCAGCTTTAGTTAAGCACCAAATTTTACTTGTGAATGGCTGTTGCCTAGACATTGAATTCTGGCTAGACATGGGATTCTAGCTAGACATGCTTTTGAACACTGCTTTAAGGTAGCTAAGAAATAACCTTACCTCTATTGTAAGAATTGCATTTTGAATCCAAACTTAACATACATTTGAGTTGGAAATGAATTTTACCCCTACACCCACAGGAGTATGCCTAATGGATAATATCAAAAAATTTCTATTCTATAGAATTAAAAAATACTATCTAACCATACTTAGTTATTGCCAAAATTATCCAACTAGTTAGCTATCTGAAAAATCCTTTTAAGCAAATAAGAAATTATCCAACTAGGAAAATAATCAAAATTTAAAAGCAAAATAGTTTTAGCTTGCTAGCCAAATACAATAAAGTATAAGAGCCAACTAAGTATCTCTAACCAGGTGGATAATACTTTAACTTAATGCTTCTGATATATATCTAACTAGACAGATAAGTAAATTTTTCATGCAAACTAGTGATAATATCCAACTAGCCAGATAATAACATTTTTAAGACTCTTACACCTTTACCTACATAGCTGAATATTTGACTGTCTATGTAATATACAGAATATCTACATAGTTGGATAAAAATGTAGCTTAGTGTTTCTGATATATATCCAACTAGGAAAATAAGAAGATCCTCTAAGCAGTTTGGGGTTAATATCCAACTAGCCAGATAATTCATTTCTCTTAGGCACAGCATGAACATCTAACTAGGTGGATAATACCAAGTCTTAACACTCCTGATATATATCCAACTAGGAGGATAAGTAAATTCTATTATGCAGTTTTGGGATAATATCCAACTAGCCAGATAAATTGTTTCTCTTAGGCACAGCAAGAACATCTAACTAGGTGAATAATGCTGACTCTTAGATCTTCTGATATATATTTAACTAGGCAGAAAAGTAAAATCTCAATGCAATCAGATGACAATATCCAACTAGCTAGATAATTAATTCTCTCAGATTAAGCAGTGATATTTAACTAGGTGGATAATGAAGTAGCCTATTGAAGTCTTTCTTATATATATCCAGATAGACCTTACCTTAGACCTTAGATCCACCTGTGCCTCCAGAGGCACCCAGGGCATCAAGAAGGAGCCACCAATCTTCCCGCTGGTTTGCTGCTGAAAATATGTCCTCCCATTGAGGTTGGATTGATGTGTGCAGGTTATGGAGATCTGTCTGGTACGTTCAAGGCAGGGTTTTTCTGGGTCTGTCCCTGCTGCATGGACCCAATGGCTGCCAATGGAGTGCTGCATTTGGTAGTCAGAGATTATCCATACATAGTACATGGCCAAGGTATCTCCATTGGCGGACTCTTATGATATATGTCACAAGAGGCTGGCCAGTCTTGTCACAGATGGATTGGTTTGTTATTTTCTGCTGCCAATGGATGTTGAGAATTCTTCTGAGACATGTGTTTTTGAAAGCAAGTATTCTTCTCTCTTGTTCCTGGTTCAGGTGCCAGGTTTCAGCTGTGTAAAGCAGCACTGGCATAACATTGCTATTGAAGAGTTGTAACTTTAGCTGTATAGAGAAGCTTTGGGACTGCCATACTTTCCATAATCTATTGAAGGCCCTATTGGCTTGGCTGATTCTTGTGAGCACTTCTTTTGTGGTTGATCTGGTACTTTTCTATTATGCTTCCCAAGTATTTGAAATGGACGACTTGCTCTATGTGTTGGTCTCTGCAAGTGATGCTCAGGGGTGAATCTGTGGTAGCCATGCATTTTGTTTTCTCATTATTTATTTTCAGGCCAACATGGCCACCTCTCTCCCTCACTTTGTCAAGGAGTTCTTGAAGTCTTTGCTTGCATGATTCTAGGATGGCGATGTTGTCAGCAAAGTCTTCATCACTGAGGCGTGTTTCTGGATTCAGCTGGATTCCTTCTGCACTTTTACTTTGCAGTATGTAGTCAATGATGATTAGGTAGACAATAAATTTTCTAAACAATTTAATAATAATATCCAGCTAACCTGATAATTAGTTCCCCTGGAATTACTTTATAAAATCCAACTAGCTGGATAAGAACTTTTCTAGGAAACTGTACATTATCCAACCATAAATCTATTTCTTCAAAATGATATCATCATATATGCAGCATTGCAGACAACTAGCGTTTCAAGTGAATGAAGATAATGCCCAGAAAGAATAATTTTTGCTCAAAAACACTGAAGTTTAGAATATTTAGGGCAGGAGCCCCCTCCTCCTCTTCTGATCATTTCCATTTCATTTGGGAATTGATATAGCTCTTTTTATGGCCATTGAACCTTATCAACATTTCTTTTCATTTTCTTATGTATTTGAAATGAAGATTTTGGAGGACTCCAAAATAAACTGAACTGTTAAATGATCATCTTCTTCTTCTAATTCACAGCAGGCGGGCTATTCAGTTGGTACTATTTAGCCCTCTTCTTTTTGCTTCACTCTGTGGGCTACAGAGCTACTGTCTTGGTTGTCTCTTATTTATTAGATATTCTCAGATATCTTTCAGTAGATATTTTGACTCAAGGAGTTCAAATATAAGATGATAGATATCGATTTCTGTGCTCTGTGTGCAGGTATAGTTGGCTAGGCTCTTGGCTGATAGTGAGATTTTGTGGTGTTTGAAGCATTTTAACAGTTTACAAAGCAAGGTATGTTGTGCAGACGTCAGCATATTACATTCAAATAGGCAATGGTCAATTGTTTCATAATTCATATTACAATGCCTGCAAAGAGGGGACAGGGGAATTGAGCCACTTGAATTAGAAAGCTTATATGAGAATGCAAGGAAATTTAGTCCATTTGTTCCAGAATGAATTCTATGATAAATTTTAGAAAGATACTTATTGGGAAATGGGGAAAGAATAGGATTAATCTTATTAAAATTAATATCTGATAGCCTCCGTGGTAAATATCTCTAATTGGGATTGGTCTCCCACTTGGCTGGTCAATATTTATAGCATTTTTTGCTATTTCATCAACCTGATGATTACCACTTATGCCAGAGTGGCTAGGAATGTACTGAAAATAAGTTTTTATGCCACTTGAAGTAAGATTTTTATGTCACTTGAAGTAAGATAATACTGAGACAATGATAAGTGTCAATGTCCAACTTATATGAGGAGCTGAGGCCAGCAACTCAAGGCTTGATAGAGAGTCGGAATATATGATAATATTATTTGAATTTGCAATCAAAGGTTGGTTTTCCTTAAGGTGTTCTAATGCCATGATTATGGCATTTAACTCAGCAGACATTATAGATAAATTATTATATAATCTCTCGCCCATTGCAATTTTCAGGTGAGGAAGAAAAACACCGCTTGCAACCTTCTCATTCATTTTTGACCCATCAACAAATATTTGGAAGTGATTTTTATAGGTAATTGTATTAAGTTCTGCAATTTTTTTCTGGACAAAAGCAATGGGGGTTAAATCTTTATTCCACTTTGAGAATTCATTATTTATTATGGGACTTGACCAATTCCATGGGGGGGATTGGGGAAAGTGGGTGCAATAGACTTTGCTGGTATGGGGAACTTCTTCTGAAATATGTATTCAGGTTTGGAGGGGTAGCAACAGCTAATTTATTATTATTTGAAGTCATATGCTCAATGAATTTACCAGCTTTATTTGCTGGTTTATTCCCCCACAAAAGGCTCTGGGCATTGAAATCTCCACAAATATGATATTTTTTAACATATTAGAATTATTTATATAATTAAAGAAATCCTTGGCATCTGAAGTTTGGCCATTAGGGTTATAAAAGCTTATTATGTAGGTTTTTAAATTATTCAGCCAAACACTGATACCAATTACATCAACATCATTTGCAAAATCTGGAACATTGATGCCACAAAATTTTATATTATTTTTAATTAATAAAGCTACCCCACCTCCTTTTCTCTCTGAAGATCTATCCTTTCTGAGGATAGTATATCCCAGAGACTTAATTTGTTGATTTTGGGTTAAATGAGTTTCCTGGAGGCAAGCAATATTAATGGAATTATTGTTCATAAAAGATATTAGTTCATTTAGCTTATTTTCTGTGAGTGATCTTACATTCCATTGGAGTATTGATATATTTTGTGTTGTTGATTTATTCTTCATATGACTGTGTATCAATGTTCAGCTTAGTTAAAAGTAAAGCAAGATCTTTTTTTGCTTGAATGAGCATATCATCTGGGATGTAGATTTTTGCCAATTCTGCAATGATTTTTGTTTTCTGTAGTTGATGTATGTTCATGGCCTGAACTGCATTACAGTTTATAATGAATAAGCATATATTTGGGGATTGCATTTTTGGTTGTGCATCCTGTTTGTCGGTTAGGGGATTGATTCCTGGTAGTGTTTCTGGTTTGTTTCTTCTTGGGAGGGGGGCCAGGCTGACCTCATCTCACCGGACAAGGAGGCTTGTTGGCTTGGTGATTCCTTCTGATAGGGATTTGAGCTAGGGGGCTTAGAAGATGGTGTTTTATATGGGGTGCTTGATGCATTGGGGGCGTTTGACTTGGGGGTTTTGGGTTGGTTTCATTACAGGCTTTATTTGGTATTGTTGGGCAGCATTTGCTTCCATTGCTGCAAAGGGGTATGGGATGGCCTTCTCTGTTGATATTTGGAGCGTTAGAGCTCTTTTCTTGTATGCCAGGGCATAATGATTTATTTGTAGATTCATGTGGGCCTTTGCAATTGATGCATGTAGGCCGAGTGTTGTTGCAAGTTGTCAGCTCTTTAGGATGGAAAGCTTTACAATTACTACACTCTCGGAGAATTTCATTGCATTTGTTTGTTGTGTGTCCCAGTTTGTGACACTTCGGACACTGGATAGCTTAGGTTTGTATTCCTTGTGTGGTTTGATTTGCCCAAATAGGAATAATTCTTTCCTTCAGTGTGAATAAGAAGGATCTACTAGTTTTTAGGCCATTAGAGTTAGATTTGCCAAGTTGGGTAACATCCTCAACTGGGCAAAAAAATTTTTTTAAACACGAAAAACGGGTTTTAATTTTCTAACAAGCAGTGAACTACAAAACAATTAATTATGCACAAAAGCTCCGAATATTTCGGCCCCACATCCGGAGCCTTTCTCAACGGAAAAAAAAATAAATAAATAAAGCAAAAAAAAACAACTTAAATTACATTACAATAAAACATACTAAACACATAAAGAGAACAAAAAACAAAAACGAAAGAAAAATATAAATAAATAAGAACAAAACTCACATATTAATTAAACACTTCCATGCACTGAATGTCTTTCAACTGGCCTCCTCTCAGTATATAAATGGAAATATATTAAATAAACACTTCCATGTACTGAATGTCTATATTGATTCTACTCGCCTCCTCCCAGTATATAAATTGAAATCTATCAAAAATGAAGAATATATTTATACTTAGACCAAAACAATAAAAGGTCAACTAACCCCCTGGTCCATAACCCTTAATTAAATTTCACAAGTTCATCAACCATTTTATGAATTATAAATTGAATGGATTCGTTTTGTTGCAAGCTTAGCTGCAGTTCGTTTACTTTTCTCATCATTTAACCCATTCTGACCTTTGTTCGCAAGGTCATCTTTCGTTTCAGAAATATTATTAAAATCAGTATTGGTTGAATATCTTGCCTGCATTTTAATTAAACTATTATAAATTGAATTGATCCCAAATTCCCCTTCATCTCTATTGATGCTAGTACCCCCATATATTATCTTTTTATTTCTATAATTTCCCTGAAGCTTTGTAAAAGTCCTACAGACGTATCTACTATTTTTGTTTGATCAAATAAAATACTGTGATGAGGAAAAGTATAAAGATGTTCTGCAACCGCTGACTCAAACGTTTCTGGTGTTTTTGTTTTGTTTTAGAGCGTAATCTATTGCATTCTTGTGTTGTTCTAGCCTATTTTCTAAAGTTTGTTGCGTTCTACCCACATAAAATTTTCCACAAGAACATGGAATTTTGTATACTCCCTTTTGCAAATTTCTCGGTATCTTGTCTTTCCCTTTATTTAACAACGAGCTTATATTATGTCCTGATTTAAATGCTGTATTTATATTATGTTTTTTTAATTCTCTTCTTAATTTTTGTGATAAAATTGGTACAAAAGGCAAAGTTATGTAATTTGTTTCTTGATTTGACCCATCTTCTTCTAATATTTTTGGCTCCGTCAACTTTTTTTTCCTCTTTTCATAAAAAAACTCGAAATTTTTAAAAGACAAACTTATAAGTGTAGAAATATCAGAAGAATCTAGATTGTTCAGTTTCGATATAAAATCCATGTATACGTATATTCCTTTTGATAAATCGTTTAGTATTTTATCCAAAAAACTTGAGGAACGAAAAAATGAGATAGAAGAATTACCTTCGGGAATTGAACTGGAAACTATATTAAATTTAGTCAAAATAACTAGCAGATATACTAACTATTTCAAGTTTAGAGATAATTTTTACCATCAAATTAGGGGTTTAGCAATGGGAGGGCCTTTAAGTCCGTTGTTAGCAAACATTTATGTAGAGTATGTTGAAAATTTAGCTATAGAAACATATTTTTTAAAACCTAAATTTGGGGCAGATATATGGATGATATTTTAATTATTTGGAATTACGGGGAATCAGAAATTGAAGGTTTCTTGGAACATTTAAATAATTTGGGAGGAGAGTTAATTTTTACAATTGAAAAGGAAACAGAGAATAAGTTACCGTTTCTAGATATTTTGATCCATAGAAATAATAATGAACTAGCATTTTCAATTTACCGTAAACCGACTAGTAACAACCGTTATTTGTCTTTCACATCAAATCACCCGATCCAAGTAAAAGGGGTGTGGTTATTTCTTTAGTGGATAGGGTATTAAAATTAGCATCACCAGGATACATAAGAAATGAACTAATTTTTATTAAGGATATTCTAATAGGTAATGGCTATCCGGAAAAAATGATTTCTCAAATAATTGAAAAGAGGAAAAAAAAGTTGACGGAGCCAAAAATATTAGAAGAAGATGGGTCAAATCAAGAAACAAATTACATAACTTTGCCTTTTGTACCAATTTTATCACAAAAATTAAGAAGAGAATTAAAAAAAACATAATATAAATACAGCATTTAAATCAGGACATAATATAAGCTCGTTGTTAAATAAAGGGAAAGACAAGATACCGAGAAATTTGCAAAAGGGAGTATACAAAATTCCATGTTCTTGTGGAAAATTTTATGTGGGTAGAACGCAACAAACTTTAGAAAATAGGCTAGAACAACACAAGAATGCAATAGATTACGCTCTAAAACAAAACAAAACACCAGAAACGTTTGAGTCAGCGGTTGCAGAACATCTTTATACTTTTCCTCATCACAGTATTTTATTTGATCAAACAAAAATAGTAGATACGTCTGTAGGACTTTTACAAAGCTTCAGGGAAATTATAGAAATAAAAAAGATAATATATGGGGGTACTAGCATCAATAGAGATGAAGGGGAATTTGGGATCAATTCAATTTATAATAGTTTAATTAAAAATGCAGGCAAGATATTCAACCAATACTGATTTTAATAATATTTCTGAAACGAAAGATGACCTTGCGAACAAAGGTCAGAATGGGTTAAATGATGAGAAAAGTAAACGAACTGCAGCTAAGCTTGCAACAAAACGAATCCATTCAATTTATAATTCATAAAATGGTTGATGAACTTGTGAAATTTAATTAAGGGTTATGGACCAGGGGGTTAGTTGACCTTTTATTGTTTTGGTCTAAGTATAAATATATTCTTCATTTTTGATAGATTTCAATTTATATACTGGGAGGAGGCGAGTAGAATCAATATAGACATTCAGTACATGGAAGTGTTTATTTAATATATTTCCATTTATATACTGAGAGGAGGCCAGTTGAAAGACATTCAGTGCATGGAAGTGTTTAATTAATATGTGAGTTTTGTTCTTATTTATTTATATTTTTCTTTCGTTTTTGCTTTTTGTTCTCTTTATGTGTTTAGTATGTTTTTATTGTAATGTAATTTAAGTTGTTTTTTTTTTGCTTTATTTATTTATTTTTTTTCCGTTGAGAAAGGCTCCCGGATGTGGGGCCGAAATATTCGGAGCTTTTGTGCATAATTAATGTTTTGTAGTTCACTGCTTGTTAGAAAATTAAAACCCGTTTTTCGTGTTTAAAAAAATTTTTTTGTTTTTAATGGAAAAGCAGTGTGGTCTAAGAAATTATTTACGTCTAGCCTACGGGTGGCAAAAGACCAATTCAATTTTATTATTTTTGAATTTAGCAAAAAAACATGCCAATATAATTACACAACAAAAGTTTTTTAGAAAAGTGCAAAGTAAATAAACTAATTCCAAAATCGTTTCGTTTTAATTATCATTTAAATACATATAATGAAGAAAAGCACACGAGAAAGGTAAATTTACTAAACTTAAACCATGTGCTGAAAGATAAACGTTCCAGCGATCACAAGTTGTAAAAGAAATAGATTGTTTAAAATATAGCCTTGGTAATTTCCTTAATACAAATGATTTCCAACAAATTATATCAATCTTTAAAAATTCTTTTCAACATATTCTAAGATTATCTAAGGAAAGACTAAACCAAAAATTTTTGCAGTTAAAAAGGGAAAAGGAAAAACAAAAACTATCAATGTATAAGCCTAATTATTTCCCAGGTCCTGGGGTGATTAATTTAAGCAAAAAGGAGTTAACCAAAGAACAAAAGGAAATCCTTGAAGAGGTATAAAATTTGGACTAAATCCTAAAAATGTACCGATAGAGGAAATTATTTCAAAGATTGAAACAGGGATTCATAAGTTTCCAAAAGATATAAATAATGTAGATGAATTAAGACTAAGGGTAGTGAATATTTTAACAGATTTTGGTAGTTTATCAAGAAAAAGTTAAGAACAAAGATATTAAAATTTTAAAAGATTTAAAAAAAGATGATTCTCTAATAATAACGAAAGCGGATAAGAGCAATACAGTAGTAATACTAGAAAAAGATGATTATGACAGTAAAATAGAAACAATTCTAAGTGATACTTCAACATATAAAAACTTAACTCGGACCCAACTGATTTGTATGCTAAAAGATTAAGAAAAGATTTAGAAGACCTTAAAACAAATGGAAGTATCACACCCCAGATGTATCACAAGTTCTTTCCAAGGGGATCAGTTAGCCCTAGAATATATGGTTTGCCAAAATACATAAAACAGGCATCCCTTAAGAACCTATTGTTTCAACAACCAATTCACCAACGGTAAAAATCGAGAAATGGGCAGCAATGACACTTAAACCATTATTATATCTCCAAAATTCGTATATAAAAAACTCGAAATTTTTAAAAGACAAACTTATAAGTGTAGAAATATCAGAAGAATCTAGATTGTTCAGTTTCGATATAAAATCCATGTATACGTATATTCCTTTTGATAAATCGTTTAGTATTTTATCCAAAAAACTTGAGGAACGAAAAAATGAGATAGAAGAATTACCTTCGGGAATTGAACTGGAAACTATATTAAATTTAGTCAAAATAACTAGCAGATATACTAACTATTTCAAGTTTAGAGATAATTTTTACCATCAAATTAGGGGTTTAGCAATGGGAGGGCCTTTAAGTCCGTTGTTAGCAAACATTTATGTAGAGTATGTTGAAAATTTAGCTATAGAAACATATTTTTTAAAACCTAAATTTTGGGGCAGATATATGGATGATATTTTAATTATTTGGAATTACGGGAATCAGAAATTGAAGGTTTCTTGGAACATTTAAATAATTTGGGAGGAGAGTTAATTTTTACAATTGAAAAGAAACAGAGAATAAGTTACCGTTTCTAGATATTTTGATCCATAGAAATAATAATGAACTAGCATTTTCAATTTACCGTAAACCGACTAGTAACAACCGTTATTTGTCTTTCACATCAAATCACCCGATCCAAGTAAAAAGGGGTGGTTATTTCTTTAGTGGATAGGGTATTAAAATTAGCATCACCAGGATACATAAGAAATGAACTAATTTTTTATTAAGGATATTCTAATAGGTAATGGCTATCCGGAAAAAATGATTTCTCAAATAATTGAAAAGAGGAAAAAAAGTTGACGGAGCCAAAAATATTAGAAGAAGATGGGTCAAATCAAGAAACAAATTACATAACTTTGCCTTTTGTACCAATTTTATCACAAAAATTAAGAAGAGAATTAAAAAACATAATATAAATACAGCATTTAAATCAGGACATAATATAAGCTCGTTGTTAAATAAAGGGAAAGACAAGATACCGAGAAATTTGCAAAAGGGAGTATACAAAATTCCATGTTCTTGTGGAAAATTTTATGTGGGTAGAACGCAACAAACTTTAGAAAATAGGCTAGAACAACACAAGAATGCAATAGATTACGCTCTAAACAAAACAAACACCAGAAACGTTTGAGTCAGCGGTTGCAGAACATCTTTATACTTTTCCTCATCACAGTATTTTATTTGATCAAACAAAAATAGTAGATACGTCTGTAGGACTTTTACAAAGCTTCAGGGAAATTATAGAAATAAAAAAGATAATATATGGGGGTACTAGCATCAATAGAGATGAAGGGGAATTTGGGATCATTCAATTTATAATAGTTTAATTAAAATGCAGGCAAGATATTCAACCAATACTGATTTTAATAATATTTCTGAAACGAAAGATGACCTTGCGAACAAAGGTCAGAATGGGTTAAATGATGAGAAAAGTAAACGAACTGCAGCTAAGCTTGCAACAAAACGAATCCATTCAATTTATAATTCATAAAATGGTTGATGAACTTGTGAAATTTAATTAAGGGTTATGGACCAGGGGGTTAGTTGACCTTTTATTGTTTTGGTCTAAGTATAAATATATTCTTTCATTTTTGATAGATTTCAATTTATATACTGGGAGGAGGCGAGTAGAATCAATATAGACATTCAGTACATGGAAGTGTTTATTTAATATATTTCCATTTATATACTGAGAGGAGGCCAGTTGAAAGACATTCAGTGCATGGAAGTGTTTAATTAATATGTGAGTTTTGTTCTTATTTATTTATATTTTTCTTTCGTTTTTGCTTTTTGTTCTCTTTATGTGTTTAGTATGTTTTATTGTAATGTAATTTAAGTTGTTGTTTTTTTTGCTTTATTTATTTATTTTTTTTCCGTTGAGAAAGGCTCACCGGATGTGGGCCGAAATATTCGGAGCTTTTGTGCATAATTAATTGTTTTGTAGTTCACTGCTTGTTAGAAAATTAAAACCCGTTTTTCGTGTTTAAAAAAATTTTTTTGTTTTTAATGGAAAAGCAGTGTGGTCTAAGAATTATTTATCCTCAACTGGGATTGTGTTTCCAGCCCTATCTGAGAGGCCTTCTTTTAACTCCTGAGTGGATATCTCTGGGGGAACATTATAAACTACTATTCTTGTTGGTGATTGTTTTGGGTTCCAATTAGATGCAATAATTGGGGTGATCAGAAGGGATTTTAGGTTAATTATTGTATCTGCTGATTTCTGATCTTCTACAGCTATTAGCAGAGATCCATCACGGTTAGTATGAAGAGAGAACATTGATTTTAGCAATTTAAAAATTGCAGCTCTTATTGCAGTGATCATTTTTATTTCAAAGGGGGTAGTAGGAGTAATTTTAAGGTAAATTCCTAAGTTTTTTGGAGGAAGGATCTTGGGCAGGGAGAGGGGAAATGCTTTTGATTGGGGAGATTTTTTTCCTTTTTTTAGAGCTTCTAGAGAGGACCTCTTGAAACCCATTATCATCATTTATGGTTACATTAGCCCCTACACTTATCATTGTCCTATTCTCCAAATTGGAGCTATCATTTGAACTTTGAGATAGTGTGCTTGACCAGCCAAGATGGGTATCTTTCACTGTGGCACTTTCACTGGAATTTGATTTGGGATCTGGTGGGACTTTTTTTTTTGGAGGACTTCTAAACATTGCCTATTGGAAAAAGCTTTGAACAAAAAAAAACTAAAACAAGAAGGGAAAATAGAATGATATCAAACCGTCTGCACTATACTATGGGGAGGAAAAACACCACAGTATAGCCCTGTGGATGAGTTGAGCAGGATTGGTTTGGTACAACTGCTGATTAGAAGCGATAATAATTCACAAGAAAATATATTTTAATTTTCTTATAAGGTTGCTGTTGTTGCCATCATTTAATCATTTAATCTGTTGTTGCGATCATTTAATCATAGGCAGCACAATTGCGCTGCCTTAGTAAAGATGATGTTGGCACTTTGTATTTTTTTTTTCCATACCAGGGAACTTTGTATCAAAGGAGTTGTCATAGAAACTTTGAAAAGGGCTCATTCCATTGGAAATTGAAGTGGCTAGTGCTCTTTTTAATAGTCGAAAGTGATTGGAGGGATGCTATATTTGTGAAATTGAAGAATTTCACAGGATTTTGGGTACTTTTCGAGGCTAAAAAGTTTGTGGTAATAAAACTAGTATTTTCCCTACAGCACCACCAACATTTATTCTTGATCAGGATTGTCAATTTGCACATTTCCATACTTTTTGCACTCATTTCTACCTCAATGCATTATTTCTCTCCCCAGACGAAAATTGCACTCTCTTACGAATATTAGTTGGAATCCCTCTTTTTTGCATCCTTTTGCGAAATGATGATGGAAAAATTGCTTGCGAAATAAAAACCTCCAAGTTAAATTATTTGAGTGCAAAAGATACAACTGATATCCGGCATGATTTTTCTTATCTCTGCCTCTGCCTATGTCCGGTTGTTTCTCTAGGATTTCCAACAAGCAAGTAAAGAAGAAGTATATCAGACCAAAGTCAAATTCAAAAGTCAACAAGTGGAAACGCAAAAGTGAAAATTCACATTTAATAAAAGAACTCAAAAGCTTGAAAAAATTCAAAACAATAGAACTGCCTATGATAAGGACTTATACATCATTAGAAGACAGATTCTGAACCTTCAGATCAGAGGCAACGAGATTTATTTCCAACATATTCCAAGTAATAAAGGCATCAAATATAATGATACTGCTGATTTACTAGCAGCCAAGGCTTGTTTGTTAAACCCAAGTCCTCCCTCTGACTTCAATTCACAAGACATTATTAGGTAAATATCTAATTTTAATTACATTAAATTGATTTTATCACCTTTTGATACTAGATTACACACTGTACTTCTTCTTCTATTTAACAGCAGGCGGGCTTTTCAGTAAAACTATTTAGCCCTTTTCCTTTTGCTTCACTCTGTGGGCTACAGAGCTACTGGCTTGATTGCCTCATATTTATTAGATATATTCAGATATCTTTCAGCAGATCTTTTGACTCTAGGAGTTCAAATATAAGATGATAGATGTCGATTTCTATGCTCTGTGTGCAGGTATAGTTGGCTAGGCTCTTGGCTGATAGTGGGATTTTGTGGTGTTTGAAGTATTTTAACAGTTTACAAAGCAAGGTATGTTGTGCAGACGTCAGCATATTACATTCAAATAGGCAATGGTCAATTGTTTCATTATTCATATTACAATGCCTGCAAAGAGGGGACAGGGGAATTGAGCCACTTGAATTAGAAAGCTTATATGAGAATGCAAGGAAATTTAGTCCATTTGTTCCAGAACGAATTCTATGATAAATTTTAGAAAGATACTTATTGGGAAAGGGGGAAAGGATAGGATTAATCTTATTAAAATTAATATCTGATAGCCTCCATTGGTAAATATCTCTAATTGGGATTGGTCTCCCACTTGGCTGGTCAATATTTATAGCATTTTTTGCTATTTCATCAACCTGATGATTACCACTTATGCCAGAGTGGCTAGGAATGTACTGAAAGTAAGTTTTTATGCCACTTGAAGCAAGATTATCAATAATACTGAGACAATGATAAGTGTCAATGTCCAACTTATATTGAGGAGCTGAGGCCAGCAACTCAAGGCTTGATAAAGAGTCGGAATAGATGATAATATTATTCGAATTTTCAATCAAAGGTTGGTTTTGCTTAAGGTGTTCTAATGCCATGATTATGGCATTTAACTCAGCAGACATTATAGATAAATTATTAAATAATCTCTCGCCCATTGCAATTTTCAGGTGAGGAAGGAAAACACCACTTGCAACCTTCTCATCCATTTTTGACCCATCAACAAATATTTGGAAGTGATTTTTATAGGTAATTGTATTAAGTTCTGCAAATTTTTTCTGGACAAAAGCAATGGGGGTTAAATCTTTATTCCATTTTGAAAATTCAGTATTTATTATGGGAAATGACCAATTCCATGGAGGGGATTGGGGGAAAGTAGGTGCAATAGACTTTGCTGGTACAGGGAACTTCTTTTGAATATTGGCATACTCATCTGCAATACCTCTATACATGGCTGGATTTCTTAACCAATTATGTAATGTGTGTGAGCTATTTGATTCAATTTTTGTAAGATGTTTTATCAAGAGAAAGCTACGTCTCTCCCTTATTGTTGTTAATCCACTCTCCATAAGCAGAAACTTGGTGCTTGTGGGTTTCCTAAGACCAATATGAGACGTATTATATCTTTTGTGTTGTTTCAATTTTTTGCATCTGGGTCTTTGCACATGCACCATAGACAATGAGCCCATAGTCAATATGGGGTCTTATATGTGATTTATAAAACTGGAGTAAGGTTTTCTCCTTACAACCCCAGGGTGTGGAAAGAAGTCTTTTTAGTATATTTGCTTTTCTATAACATTTTTTTATTGTGTTTGAAATGTGGAGGTGGAAATTAAGTTTTTTGGTCAAGCATGAGACCTAGGTAATTAATATTATTATCTTCTGGAATAGTTGTTTTATTTAGAGTTAGTTTTGCATTAACATGGTTTCGCTTCCGGTGAAATTGGATTATTTTTGACTTGGTGGGTGAAATGGGTAAATCTGAATGTTGAGAGAATTTTTCAAACTGGAAAAGTGACTTTTGCAGATTTGACTGTGCTATCTGAAAGGTGTTGCAGATGACCATAGCACCAGATCATCAGCATATTGTAGATTCGTGTGGGGTAGGTTCATGTCCCAGAGATATAGGGCAAAAAGGAGGCAACTGAGGACTGCTCCCTGAGGTAGGCCTTTGGATATTGTCTTTTGGGGTGAAGAGGCTGAACCAACACAAACAATGAAACTTCGCACTTCTATGAAGGATTTAATAAAGGATACTAGCTTAGGAGGTACTCCAAGGTTTGCAAGTTTATTTAAAAGGATTTGGTGGTTCACATTGTCATAAGCTCCTTCAAAATCTAGGAAAGCTGCCACTAGGATATTATTTTTTGAGAAAGATTCATTTATTGCATTTGTTAGCAAAATGAAAGCATCTGTTGAGGAGTGGTGTTTCCTAAATCCAGTTTGAGTGTGTGGGATCATGTTATTTTTCTCAACAAACCAGAGGAGTCTGTGATAAATCATTTTCTCCATTATTTTCCCCATCACAGGTGTAATCATTATGGGCCTATAAGACTCAGGGTTATCTTTTGGTTTATTTTTCTTTAGGATTGGTAGGAGGGACGAACATTTCCATATATTGGGGAACCTAGAAGATGCCCAAGCGTGATTATAACAATTTAGCAGTTCTTGTTTGTATGAAGGTGTGAGATTCTTTATCCATGTAGGGTGTATATTGTCATAGCTACTGCTAGTTTTGGATCTAATATGATGTATTGCATTATTCAATTCCTGGATTGAAAATGGATTAGTTATGTACTCGGATCCTGGGCGTGGTTGGTAACTAGGGTTCATAGGAATTGTGGACAGCTTGCTTTGATTATTTGATGTTAGCTTATTAACAAAAAGAGTTGCAAATAGGTTAGCCTTTTCATTATCATTGTCATAATGGGTATTATTATGTATAAGCTCATACAGGAGTGGGTTGGGAGAAGTCTTTTCCCACATATGTGGCTTATGACTTTATGTATAATTGGCTCATTTGTTTCTCTGGAGAGATTATTTGCAAAATTATTCCAGTATTTATATTTAGCATCTATTATAGTCCTTTTTAGATTAGATTCTGCTTGTAATTTTTTTAAATATGTGGTAGGTGTTGGTTTTTTTTTATGAATTCTGTCCTAGCTGCCTTTTTTATCCTCCATTTATTTAGGCACTCATTTGTCCACCATGCTTTAGGAATTTGTTTAGGGAATGTTTTCTTAGGTGTTGTCCTGGGGATAGCATGATTAGCTGTATTTATTAGTAAAGATGTCAATGCTTCAGCATGTGTGTCAACTGTTGTCTTAGAAATGCATGAACTTTGGGTGAAACTTGTAGTTTCATCATTTAGCTTATTTTGGAAAATAGACCAATTTGCTTTAGTGTTGATATATTTGGATGTATGAGATAAAGTTTCAGCAGGTTCATTTAGGGAGCAAACTATAGCAAAGTGTTCTGTACATAGACTATCAATTTTATTTATGTAAATTTTGTTCAAAAATTTAAAGACACAATTTGTAGGTCAATTGAGGAGAAATTGCCAGTTTTGGGGTTGAAATAAGTATTCAGGTTTGGAGGGGTAGCAACAACTAATTCATTATTATTTGAAGTCATATGCTCAATAAATTTACCAGCTTTATTTGCTGGTTTATTCCCCCACAAAAGGCTGTGGGCATTGAAATCTCCACAAATAATGATATTTTTTAACATATTAGAATTATTTATATAATTAAAGAAATCCTTGGCATCTGTAGTTTTGGCCATTAGGGTTATAAAAGCTTATTATGTAGGTTTTTAAATTATTCAGCCAAAGACTTATACCAATTACATCAACATCATTTTCAAAATCTGGAAAATTGATGCCACAAAATTTTATATTATTATTAACTAATAAAGCTACACCACCTCCTTTTCTCTCTGAAGATCTATCCTTTCTCAGGATAGTATATCCCAGAGACTTAATTTGTTGATTTTGGGTTAAATGAGTTTCTTGGAGGCAAGCAATATTAATTGAATTATTATTCATAAATGATGTTAGTTCATTTAGCTTATTTTCTGTGAGTGATCTTACATTCCTTGGAGTATTGATAAATGCTGTGTTGTTGATTTATTCTTCATATGAATGTGTATCAATGTTCAGCTTTGTTAAGAGTAAAGCAAGATCTTTTTTTGCTTGAATGAGCATATCATCTGGGACGTAAATTTTTGCCAGTTCTGCAATAATTTTTGTTTTCTGTAGTTGATGTATGTTCATGGCCTGAACTGCATTACAGTTTAGAATGAATAAGCATATATTTGGGGATTGCATTTTTGGTAGTGCATCCTGTTTGTTGGTTAATGGATTGATTCCTGGTAGTGTTTCTGGTTTGTTTCTTCTTGGGAGGGAGGGCCAGGCTGGCCTCATCTCACCGGACAAGGAGGCTTGTTGGCTTGGTGATTGCTTCTGATGGGGATTTGAGCTAGGGGGCTTAGAAGATGGTGTTTTTATATGGGGTGCTTGATGCATTGGGGGCATTTGACTTGGGGTTTTGGTTGGTTTCATTACAGGCTTTATTTGGTATTGTTGGGCAGCATTTGCTTCCATTGCTGCAAAGGGTATGGGATTGCCTTCTCTGTTGATATTTGGAGTGTTAGAGCTCTTTTCTTGTATGCAGGGCATAATGATTTATTTGTAGATTCATATGGGCCTTTGCAATTGATGCATGTAGGCTGAGTGTTTTTTGCAAGTTGTCAGCTCTTTAGGATGGAAAGATTTACAATTACTACACTCTTGGAGAATTTCATTGCATTTGTTTGTTGTGTGTCCCAGTTTTGAAACACTTCTGACACTGAATAGGCTTAGGTTTGTATTCCTTGTGTGGTTTGATTTGCCCAAATAGGAATAATTTTTCTGGGATATCAATTTTATCCTTCAGTGTGAATAAGAAGGATCTACTAGTTTTTAGGCCATTAGAGTTGGGTTTTCCAAGTTGGGTAACATCCTCAACTGGGATTGTGTTTCCAGCCCTATCTGAAAGGCCTTCTTTTAACTCCTGAGTAGATATCTCTGGGGGAACATTATAAACTACTATTTTTGTTGGTGATTGTTTTGGGTTCCAATTAGATGCAATAATTTGGGTATTCAGAAGGGATTTAAGGTTAATTATTGTATCTGCTGATTTCTGATCTTCTACAGCTATTAGCAGAGATCCATCACGGTTAATGTTAAGAGAGAACATTGATTTTAGCAATTTAAAAATTGCAACTCTTATTGCAGTGATCATTTTTATTTCAAAGGGGGTAGTGGGAGTAATTTTAAGGTAAATTCCTAAGTTTTTGGAGGGAGGATCTTGGGCAGGGAGAGGGGAAATGCTTTTAATTGGGGAGATTTTTTTCCTTTTTTTAGAACTTCTAGAGAGGACCTCTTAAACCCATTATCATCATTTATGGTTACATTAGCCCCTACACTTATCATTGTCCTATTCTCCGAATTGGAGCTATCATTTGAACTTTGAGAAAGTGTGCTTGACCAGCCAAGATGGGTATCTTTCACTATGGCACATTCACTGGAATTTGATTTGGGATCTGGGGGGACATTTTTTTTTGGAGGACTTCTAAACATTGCCTATTGGAAAAAGCTTTAAACAGAGAAAAACAAAGCTAAAGCAAGAAGGGAAAATGGAATGATATCAAACCGTCTGCACTATACTATGGGGAGGAGAACACCACAGTATAGCCCTGAGGATGAGTTGAGCAGGATTGGTTTGGTATAACTGCTGATTAGAAGCGATAATAATTCACAAGAAAATTTGTTTTAATTTTCTTATAGAGTTGCTGTTGTGCTGTTGTGCACTGTAATATATTATCATCTGAAATCAGGTGCCCTTCTTCTCAATAGTTTATTATTTTGTTGGAAGTTACATCACTCTCCTCTCTGCTGTGTCTGCTTCTCAAACGATGGAACTATCCAGCATGTCTTATTTGATTGTCAGCCACTGAGTGTGGAGACTATTTCCCTTAAGTGCCTCTGGTACATGGCTAATATACCAAGTACCTAAACTGCAATCCTGGATTCTAACCTATCTTGGCACATTGATAGAAAAATATTAAGGCTTCTGTTGATATCTTAAAGAAGATACAAATTGATTAGTTATTACTAATGCACAATAAAGACAACAAAATAAGGAATAAAGAATTTTAATTGGGATTACTTGTTATTAACTAACAGGAAGACTTTTTCTATTTCCAGGGCTTGGTTAAAGATAAGTATGAAGGATTTCCGATTATCTAAAGATACTTTTTGGGAAGTCAAAGGGGTATAAGGACTAATTGGAAGTTTATATACCCTGTATACAAATTTTAGAACTGGAACTGGAGCTTTTTGGTGCAACCATTTTCTTGGAAATTAATCTTTTAAATGTCTATTTCTAGACCTTGCAGATAAAATTCTGCAAAGACTCCACGCACCATTTTAAAGTACAAATGGCCCATATTGGCGAAAATATTTTTTTAAAACCAAAATCATACCATCTAGGGGCCCAAAAATTTGTTTCGGATTAGGCTCATACAATCAAAACGACAAAAAAAGGAGTAAATTATGAGAAAAGGAGGTAAAATCATAGATAAGGGATTTCTTGATATCTTTGAGAGTAGTTGGGTTAGATGACTGACAATTTCAGAAATGAATCCATTGGTTAGTTATTGATGAGTCTCTTTGTCTACCCTCTTTTTATTTCTTGGGCTTAGAGGATAACATACATGACAGGTTTTGCAGAAGAGGAAAGCATATATTCTCTACAGGTCTGAACCTATATAAATTTTGTCAAAAAGTGTTTCACCTCGATTTTGAGTTTTAATATCCTTTTCATTGACCCCTAGTTTTTAATCATGCAATTTCTGCTATTTCAGTAGAATTTTAAGCCATATCAAGGGCTTTTCCTTAATAAAAGAGTGATCAGAACACTTGGAGATACTGTGAACTAGTGTTGCACGGAGGTGTACCAAAAAATACACCAGACTCTTTGAAAAACACGCCAACAATACGCCAGAATCTTCCAAAACCATGACTGCCAAAACGGTCAGTTCCTAAAGTGATAAAATTGCCCAAACTTGAATGTTTCTCAACAATTTCCAGTGCTACAGTCAAAAAAAATTTTTGCCCGCTAGGTGCAGTTGGGTTAGTTTTAGGTCAATTTTTTATTTGTATTTTTTCTGCTTCTGACGAAGCCCAATTCTGAACCTTTACGCCATGCACGGAAGAACAGTGTAAGGCCTGGAGGAACTTTGCGCCATATATGGCACTCTGAGGCTGAACACTGGGTTTCATTAAGGGGGCAACCACTCGAGCTACCTTTGCTTAAATTTAGAGCTCTTTATTTCTGGTCAAAAGCTTGTTCATGATAACAAATAAAACCCACCTGGAAAAAGAATAGGGCATAGTCTAGTGCTATATTTTGGAATTAAGGGGGTTGGGGGTATACTGTATGCGACTCTGAACACCTAACAATTAGAAACTTTCTATAAAGATTTTTTTTTATTTTACTGTTCAGTTCAGATAAGAAATCTTCGATCTCTTTCGGTTATATAATACACACTCCAGATATTCAATCGCGAATAATACAAACAAGACACAAGAAACTCGTCAAGCAACTTCTTTATACCAAAGAATTAGCTTCGGCTGGGTTGGAAAATAAATTGTACCTAAATTTTATTTAATTATTTACTTGGTATTTTGGTTAGGTTAGGTTATGTATTTAATATATGCTATATTTTACCCTCACACCCCCTTAATGTGCAAAATTGTTTCTAAAATATCATATTTTCATCATATTTACTTTGACTTCATTAGCATTAACCAAACTTCACTTCTCGAATGTGTATTATACAACCGACAAGCACTAAATATTCCAGCAAATTGCCGAATTTGGTGACACCGACCACTGGCGAAAATAAACAAGCATAATTGTCACAACATACACAAAAAATCAGAGTTTGGCTCCACCTTATATGAAAAACATAATAGGGTGGCCTACGTAGGCTCATAGCAAAGAAAGCAGGGTAATTTTGTCTTATAGACACTCGAGATCTTGTATCGTGAACCTAAACCAATAACCAGTTTTCATGGTCTTTATACCAGATGATATTAGCTTCGGCTCGGTGGGAAACTACACTGTAGCTATATTTTAATTAAATATTTAGTTGATATTTTGGTTAGGCTAGGCTAGGTTAGTTTAGGTTATGTATTTAATGTAATATGGTCTGGGCACCCCCCCCCCCCCCTGTAATTCTTTGTTGTAGTTTTAAAAATTTTGTTGATTAAGTATTATATTTTCATCATATTTCAGATTAGCATCAGATTAGCATTAACCAAAATTCACTTCTCAACAGAACATGAGTGTGGTGGCTATAAGACACAAGTATCGAAACCACAAAACAAAAGAAATATATATTCTCTTTCTCCATTCAATACTCTTTCCGAATATGTTTTACACAATTTCCAAATTTTGTTAAATTGATTAAAATATACAAAATAGTTTTCTAACTCCCCCACCCCTGACAATACCAATTATGGGCATGGCTACATATTATGGCTATATACAAAAGTTCAGTGATATTTTTATAAAACCATTATCTTTTTGTGCCTATTTCTTTTTTTTAACAGTTGGCGGTTCTTTAGCGTAGTCTAGCATATTCTTCTACATAAAACTGAAAATTATTGAACGTATTACCTTTTGCTGTGTTTTTTAGACACTTTTTCTATAACTAGCAAAATTTTTCATACAAAAATCCCTATGATCTCAGCAGAAATTTAATCCTCAGCAACACCAGAAGTTTTTTTTTTCCATTTAAGAAACAGAAGTTTAAAGTCTTTAAATCCTTAAAATCGGGATTTAGAAAAGACAAGAGGCTCAAAACACTTTTCTTCTGCCCCATATGAACTGCAGGTAAATTTTGAATGGTTCAATTTAATACCATGAATAATTTCCAAGATCATCAAAGGTAAGTGCTATTTGGAGACAAACAGGGTGGAAATACTTAATCGTAGAGAGCCAATAATCTGCACCTTTACCATTTATTTATCAAAGCCCCAAATCTCCGGCAGAGAAGCTTATTTATATAGTTGCCATAAATGATTCTTTTGGTTTTATTACCTTTCAAAGCAAAGTAGAGATATCCTCAACTCCGTAATAAAATCCACACTAGCCTACTCTGTATTAGGCTAGCTATGCTTCATCTTTCAAAAGTAAAAAAAAGTCTAAAAAAGTAACAAACTTCCACGCACAACAAAATAAAGTTTTAGTTTAAACTCAAGAACAAATCATTTGAATTTTTTCCACTAAATAACGTGCTTGCAGTGTCCTAGTCCGAATAACAAACAATGAGAAATGACATTGCCCTGCCTAGACTCAATACAAGTTATTTAAAAATCAAGGAATGATGCTCTTATAGTTTTACGAGGGGAAAATTTTATTTATATGTGTCAATTTCCTTTGTCTGGTTTTCGATAATCCAGTTTTCGATGTCTGGTTTTTGAAATAGGTAGTAATAAAATTATTATAAAAGGAAAGAATATGGCGATACTATTGGATATTATAGCTTTGTTATATGACAAAAAGTAATTGGATCCAAATAAGGAAAATAATTTCTTTCTCATAAAGCATTTCACGCCAAAAATACACGAGTTAAATTAAAATACGCCAAGATTTATGCCTGGTGGGATGACTCAAAATCTTCCCGCCGGTCACCATCAAAATATGCCAGTTTGGCGGGAAATAAGCCAATATGGCAACAGTGCTGTGAACAGTGAAAGTGCCAATTTTTAACTTGCAATCTTTTTCGCAAAAGTCCCTCTTTTTCAGCCTTCGTTTGCAATGTTTTGAGAAGTCGGCGGTTGGCAATCCTGTTCTGGATAAAAAAAAGTTGTGGAAAAAGCTTGTAAAAATAAAGCTCAAAACCTGCTTGTGAAATTCTTTTATTGATAAGTCAACCGGTAAATATTGAATAATTCACATAAATGACGTACGAATAAAGTGAACATACCACTCAATGCCTTTTTTATGCTTTTTCTGAGTATAATCATCATTTCCCTCACAAATGTAATTTTAAGTCCTTTACAGACCCCAAAAGATGATACTTTGGTATAAGTTTAGAATTGGTACTCCTGATAAGGAGACATGTTAAGAAAACAATTATTACTTTAAAATATGTGTAATGATAAAAGTTAACACATTATTCAAGGGGAGAACCTTTATCATCAACTCTTTCCTCTTTTTTCCTTCTTTTTCCAACTTAAAAGAAAACAAATTCAATTTTCTCCATGCTAAAACGTAATTCGTACATCTTTTGAAATTGCCGCTATATTGCCAAATAAATTGTTCTATAGATAGCGTTCAGCCCGGTCATTGTTAATTCCGTTTTTTTTTAAGGAGCAGGGGCGAAAATACAAAATATTAATACAACCTAACTTCAATTCAATTCAAAATCAACAGACTCGGCCGGGAACTCGTCCGTCTAACTCGGCCGGGATAAACGCTATCTATAAAAACAATTTATAGAACAATTTATAGCGGGAATTTCAAAAGATTTATGCATTGTGTTTTAGCATGGAGAAAATTGAAATTTTTTTCTTTTAAGTTGAAGAAAGAAGGAAAAAAGAGGGAAGACTTGATGATAAAGGTTCTCCCCTTGGATGATATATTAACTAGGATCATTATACACATTTTAAAGTAAGAATTTTTTTGTTAACATGTCTCCTTATCAGGAGTACCAATTCTATATTTTTACTGGTACTTTTTTCTCTTATTTCAAATATGGCTCATATTTCTGTCAGCGTCATTAAAACTAGTTTACCTATAAATTAAATCAATCCTGACAAAATTGAGAATCAATAAATGTATAGCCTAGGAAACAGGCTAGGCCTATATAGGCTATTATGGGTAAGTTATTTGGGAAAGGTTAGAAAGATTAGATTATAAAGCAATTATTAAATTCAGAAAGAACATAAAATGGGATTGAGTAGTATTTTTACTTTATTTGTTGGTCATTCATGTGAACTGCTCAATATTTACCCAAACAATCATTCAGTTTTATAGTTCAGTTTCACCTTCAGTGTAAACACTTATTAGACTAGGCTACATCCTTATTAAAAATTGGGTGGCAAAATTAAGATTAGTGGCTTTTGGCTATTATAGACTGTAGGCTAGCCTTGTTGATTTAGGCTAGTTAAATACAATTTTGGAATTAATGCAAATGGTTATTGATGTTTAAAATGTTTGTGTAAGTTTAAAGTTTACAACATAATTAAACTAGGAGGAAAGTGAATACATCACTCAATGCCTTCTCTTATACTCTTTCTCAATTAAGAATCCTTTCTGGGACAAGTTCCATTTTAAGCCCTTAATGGGATCCCAAAAGGAAAACAGTCCATAGTTGGCAATAAGTTTTTAAGAAAAAGCTGTCTAATTGGAGAAAATTGCCATTTACAGCTGATTTAGGAGTGGAATTATTATTATCCTTAGTCTTAAGAGTAAAATATTACTTAAAAAAAAATTGCAGAATGTTTTATAAAGAGCCTGAAATCCCTCAATAATGACATCACAACAAAACTTGGCATTTTTGAGAGGTTTCTAGCTCTTTATAAGAATTTCTGAAAATTTGATTTAAAATAAAATTTTTACTATTCAGACTAAGAAAAATAATCACTACCATTCCTGAATCAGCTGCAAATGGCAATTTTTTTAACTAGCCATTTTTTTCAGAAATGTGCTTTAAAACTAGGGTAAAGGCACCAATAATTTGATAGTGCAATTTTGGAACTGCTGTCAAAAATTTTCTTCAAAACAGGATAGCCTAACTCTGCTTAGTCATGACTTGCAACACCATCTACCATAATTACCTTAATTTACACTTCAGAGTGAAATAAGGTCCATGCTGGATCTGTTCTGCTCTGCATCAATGATGTTAATTTGGAATGTCAGTGGGAAATGGGCCCAGTGATGCTGCATTAGTTGGCAGCTGAGAGGGATGGACTGTCCCACCTATATTTCCATGGCTTGTTGTTCTATTCTTTGTCAAGTCTTGACTTGAAGGAGGCACTAGTGGGTGCAGTCACAGTTTTGTTTTGGAGGATGTTCCAGTTGTTAGAAATATGCTCAGTAAAAAAGTTTTGGCATGTTATATTTGCAATACAAAATGTGGACACTATATCCAATACACCCAGATAAGAAAAGAATATTCAATTCAATCAGTTTCCTGTATTTGACACAAAATGAGCACCCAACAATTTTTTAGTTATGTAATGTTCAAACTGTCATTACTTGGTTATTTTTTTGCCAAAAAAAAGTTAGGATCAGCAAAAATACATCTGATCTTCTCCAAAATGTAGCCATATTGGCTTTTTCCTGATAAAATTAAGTTAAAATGGCAGCTAATATTATATTGGCAAAACTAGGTTCCAAGTGTTGAAAATTCTTGTCTGTGGAATACCAAACCAACTAAAATTGTTCCTTCAGCCAAATTCAAATGTAGATACTGGCTTCTATTATGAGATTCATTTCTATTGAGTATAACTTGTGTTAAGTGTGACTTGTGACAGTATCAGGCCCTGTCAAAATATAGGTGACTGTTGAAACTTCACTGAACATGTAGAGCAGATGCAAAGCAATTGGTGTCAAAATCCAAGGGTCCTCTGACAAAAACATACTTGTTGAATTTACAGGTACTTTCTCAACAACAAGAGAATGCTGATTATTATTTGTAATAATATTTCACATGAAAAAAACATTAATTTTTTGGTTAATTATAGTTTTACCAATTTGATGTTAGATTTTTCCATCATCTGAGGAACTGCTGCTTGGCCTCATGCTATGTTCATATTTTTAAGCATTTGACTTGGTTGATTGCAACACCCTAAATCATTTATCCCTGATTAGCATGAACCCCTCCCTAATTAGCATGGAATTCCTATTCCACCCAAAATGCTAATGAAACATGTTAAACTCCTTGGTGTCACCAACTTTAAATAATTTTAAGTAGGACATGCATATTTCAAAAATTCTTGACTCTCCAGACAAAAGATAGTCAAACCTTTTTTTTAAAAAGTGGATTAAACTGGTAGATTATCTTTGAAATGGCTAAATGTTTACAAGACTGATTGTGAACAACAAAGAAATCTTTGCTGGACCATTAAAGCTCAGATAAAGTGGGCCATTCCAGATAGCATTATAAAGAGACCTATATCACACTATTATATCACACATTGTATTATAGAGACCTAGGTCACACAATTACACTCCATATGATTATCCAATTTTGTCCCTATAGTTGAGGCAATTTTTCAGTTTTTTGCTTCCACTATCTGAATAGTATTTTACACATTTACACGTTTTAAGCAGTTGAAGAGAGACAAATAAATATAGAAAAAGAATAGACATGTTGAATCCACCAGGATCTGCCCATAAGTGTTCCTCAAGTATTTTGACATGTGTCAAATTGAGTTCCAACTTACATCAAAAGCAGGTAACTTTATTTTTCTGTCAAATTTGTTGGTAAAAATGCTCCAACTTAAGAAAATTGAAGTTTTTTACCCTTTTCTGATAAAACTTCAAACTTCTAATCCAACAGTTAAATTTGAAGATATTTTTTCTAAATACTGAAACCCTTTTCAAACCAAAAGTCTTTAAATTAAGCCTTCTGGAGTAGAAAAAGTGTTTTTTTTACAAAAACTGTCGAATCTTCAGTACCTTTACCCTATTAGTGACAACGGGCTGTTTTGAGTCTTTCAAGGGCTTAAAATGGTATTTGCTGCAGAAGCAATTTTTGACTTACAGTATGAAAAAGCATAAAAATGGCATCAATGGGTATATTCACTTTCATTTTAGCTAAATTATGTTGTAAGCTACCAATTTTGATACATGACCTCCTTGGTATTAGTATAGGCTTCTTATTTTCCAATAGGAAATAGGCTATTATAAGCTTCTGTGAATTGCTTTATAAAAGGTTAATTTTTTAATTAGCTGAACATTGAGATAGATACAAAATACCCTTATATTTAGACTCAAAGTTTGATCTTGAATTTAAATAAAACATTCATTTTCTTTGAACATGTATTCTACGCCCCCCCCCCCTCTGAATTAAGAAAAATTCAGTGAATATATAGCTAACAATTAAAGCTATAGGCTTCATTTAACCATTTTAAAGGTAAAGTATGTGTTTTAGAAAATTTTTAAAGTGGTTTTCAGAATTTTGTAGTGTCCCTTCTGGTAAGAATAAATTGTGTACTGGTACCAGCTCTAAAAACTTCTTTAAACACTTAGTAGCTTAGTAGCTCTGAACTTGGTTCTGAACAGAGACCTGACAAAACAAAAGGAGTACCAACAGATTTATTATTTGATACTATTTCCATGCATCATAGGCCTTTTGAATTTGAAAAATTTGATCTTGAATTTAAATAAAACATTCATTTGCATTGCAAATGAATTTTACTCCCCCCCCCCCCTTCTCAGTTCAGGAAAATTCAGTGCATATATAACCTACAATTCAATATATAGGCTTCACTTAACCATGCTGGGGGGTAAAGTATAGCTATGATTTAGAATATTTTATAGTGGTTTGTAGAATTTTATAGTGTTTCTTTCTGGAGAGAAGGAATGATGTACTGACACCAGCTTTTGAAACTTTTTTTAAAGAACTTAGTAGCAGTCTGGATTTAGGCAACAACTTTTCTGAAGTTGCTTTTGAAACTAAAAAAAAAAATAAAAGGTGTACCTATAGATTTCTTATTTAATGCTAATCATGTTGCTTTTTTGACAGTGCAACTCTCTCCCCTTAATCTTCTGTAAAATTCTGGATTCACTGAAACAGACATATTGTTAGAATCAGAGTTTCATCTTGAATCCTACATAATGTTGATTTCTGTTGCAAATTTGCTTTTTCCACCTCTCTTCCCCTTCTGGTCAAATATATGCCCTGAACTGTGTATGTACACTGAAATTTCCTTATGTCACTCATTTCCTTGAAATTGATTTAACACTTTATTAAAAAAATAGAAAATTCATTACAAGAATACAAATTAAGGGTTGTATCTGAGTAAAGTAAAGTTGTAATGAAAATTGATGTATAATTTAAGTGGAAAAGTTTGTCAGTGGCTCCAGATATTGCCCTAGAACTTAAGAAACCAAGAAAAAGCACAGTTTTTATTTCACAGTTACTCTTCAAAAGAAATCATGTTAGTAAAACAATTTGTTCTTTGTGATATGCAGAAAAATTACATTTTACCAGCTTTTTTACACAATTCAATTAAAACTGCAGTAAATTTAGATATGATTCCATTGCTGTTATTGAGAAAAGATGAAAGCACCATTTAATGCCTTTTTTATCATAATATTTCCAAACCTGATAATCATATAGTCTGCAAGAGTAATTTTAAAGCCTTATGTGGACCCTAAAGTGATGTCTAATGTCAATAAGTTCACTGTAATCACTTAGACACAGTGGATTTTCTGTTTTCAATTAATTGTTTCAACATTGAACCTATAATAGATCATATCATGATAGACAACTAAGAAATATTTGATCTAGGGCTGTGTGTTTGATCATGGGGGGAAGGGGTATGCATCAACATGGTAATGACTTATAATAGGAAGGAGAATAAAGTAAGGGATGCAGTGGTATTACTTGTATCTTTACTACTTTTGTCAAGCAGTGTCAGCAACTGGGTAACATTCATTTAATCAGTTTAAATCTGATTTGTAAATGACAGCAATATAGGCTATATATTCAGAAGACCCATTAAAAAGTATCAAATTGTGTTCTCACTTTGTCCCCATCTAAGTTTTAGAATCTTCTCAAAATTTACCAAAACCACTAGCTAACAATTTTCCCAACATATATTTTTGTGCTGTTGAAAATTAGATGATAACTAATATTAGACTATTAAAGAAACAAAAGAGAAATTCCCTAACAAATAAAATCACTGTTAGAGAGTTTAAAATGATATATTTAAAAATTAGATAATTCAGCTAAACAGGCTGCTTAGTTTCTATGGTTATTGAAATTGAGCATACAGGTATATATTTCATTGAAATTACCAAAATAAATATTTGTCACGATCCAGGGGACTGTGCAACTGTTTCTCAGTATTCATCCACCTGGCTATAGTCCCATGCTGTACCCTAAAATTAATTTAGGCCTGGTTTTAAGTGGGTTTTAAATAGATTGTCAATTGTTTGTAAGGTATAGGCATATCGATGATTCTCATAAAATGGGAAGCATCAGGAGTATCTCTTTGCTTTCTCATAGTCTATAATAGAATTCAGTGGAAGACTCAGACTCAAAACGTTTTTCTTAGATCTTGTGAAATTCTCATTTCTATAAGGCTGGAAATAATTGTCAATTGATAAGTCATTAATAAGTTTCTTGTTTCAGTCCAACAGATTTTATATTTTAGGAGGTATTCTTAATAAATTGGGACAAAAGTCAAACTTCTTACATAAAGAACAATGTATTGAGAATTTGGACAGCCCCCCCCCCCCTTATACTTTTAGTTGAAAAAAAAAATAGTTTCCAATTGTTTTTCAAATTGTGCTATGAAGTTTGCCTTCCCTCAATGGAAAATGCCCCCCCCCCTCACAAAAAAATTCCCTACCTACAGAGAATTTTCCATGTAGAAAATTATCTCCCCCAGAAAAAATCCCCCCTCTACAGAAAAAGGTCTTGATACTTCCCAATAACAAACACAATATGTAAACAATGGGTAAATTTCATAATTTACTGCTATTTACCCATAGGGAGTCATGTCATCCCCAGAGGCATAAACATAGGTAAAGCAGTTGAACCAGCTACCAAACATGTTCTGCTGCCGATTTTTTAACTTTACTTCTGTTTGCAAAAATATCACTTTTCTAGTGTACAAGTTTTCCACACTAGAACCCTTAGATCAAAACATTATTTTTAAAATTTAATTCGCTTTATTTCAAAAAATAGCAAAATTGATCATGTATATAATGCTTTTGATTGCTGAGGGAGGTCAACATATGCTTGACAGTGTATTAAGAAAATGGTTTTGCACTACTTGAAATGTTTCTTTATAACTTGTCTGTTTCTAGGTGCTTTTTACTTATACATTCCTGGGTAAAACTGATGTACAATATCCAAGTATTGTTGATGGTATTATATGTTTCATAATTGGCATTAGCTCCGTTCTCAGATTCTATTATGGACTTACCTCAAATTCCAAATATGGCTGAAGTCATCACCCCTTTTGCATCTTCAGTTATTAAAAATGGTAAGTTACCCAATTAAGTTTTCAGAATAAAACAAAAATTGCTTTGTTTTGGAATATATTTTTATTTATTTTTTTTTCTCTTCCTGCTATTCTAGTTTTCCTCAGTAAAAAGAAAAAAGAATGCAACTTTATATACATTTGGAACTAACCCTTAGAACCAAGAAAGGTTGAATTAAGGTGGATAATTGAAGGTAATTCTAGATATAAGTGAGTTTTAAATAGATTGCCAATGTTTGTTAAATTAAACAATTGTTTAATCTGATGGAAGTACTTTATGAATATGCTGTTTCAGCTTAGAAGACATATGAAGCTTAAGGACTTTTTAATCCAAAAAATTTTCTCAGATTCAGTCCTTTAGTAGAATAATTTTCTCTCATTTTTCTGTGTGCAGGTATTATCAAAAAAGGACGTTACCAGTAAAGTAGAGGTTGTTATTGGACAGCCAAAATTTTGTCTTGCAGAGCAACCACTATCTCTTTTTTTTTAATTTTATGATACCGTTTATTGCAAAGCTTATTTGGATAGCTTCTAACTGGCTCACAAACATTTGTAAAACAAAAAACATTACCGTAGTTCAAATACATTTATTTTAAATATTGTTTTTAAAATAAAATAGTTCACTGGCTCAAAACATGAAACTTTTAATTTAAATTTCATCAAAATAACTTGATCTAAATTTAAGCTTTTTCTGCTTGATTTCCCTTCAATATTTCTTCTATATATTCTTTTGCACATGTTTTTCCAAGCTTTTTTCATCCTCACATTTAATCTTTTTTTTTTAAATCGTTCATTGATGCATCTATGCTTTCAACTTCACTTGTAGGGAATGGGAAATTGCATTATATGAAACCATCTTATGTTTAGCTTGGATGTTTTCGAAGGACATTTTTCTTCATTTACTTTTTTTTTTTTTTACAAAGAAACATTTAACATTTTTTTTTTTTACAAAGTTTTTGACAATAAGTGAAATTGATCATTATAATAATAATTTTGGGAATACTTCAACAGGGGGGGGGGGGCGTCAGTTGCATTTCATGCTTCTTGCCTTTAGAAAACTAGGTAAAAATATTACCAGAGCCATTCCAATGATTCAGCTATACTAAAGTAAAAGCCATTGAACAACCAAAACCCATGTTTTTGCTTGCCAGTTTGAAGTTTTAATTTCACGTACTTTTAAATGCATATTTTTTGATCTGATGGTATTTATAATGGGATTTGGGAAAGTTTTCATAATTCCAATACATTTGTTTTTGAAATAATATTTTACCTTTAAGACTGATTGAGATAATAGTTACCATTCCTTACCCTCTCTAACTATCCCCCTCCCCTCCCAAGCCTTTTTTTCCCAAATGCATCCAATCAAATTTGTGATATAGCCATTTTTTTCAAAATAGTGCAAAGGCAAAATAACTTAGTCTCCAGGATTGAACCCCCCCCCCCCCACTAGTCCCTGGTGCAAGGGCTGCAAGTTTCGTCCATTGTTAACGCATAAGGTCTTTTATGAAGAAAAGAGAACATGTTTGATCTTGGATCTCCAAAAAGCTTAAAATATTACTGTGAAATTCTCGGAAATTTGGAAAGGAATACCAATCACAATCAAAACAGCCTTTTTCCTTGCTGGTTATGAAACAGAAATATCAACGAATTCTATTGAAAGGCTCGGCGTATTAGGTTGAAAACTTTCAAGGTATGTGGAGGGGATGTTGAAGAAAGATTAGAGTGTGACCAGCCTCTCCTTCCCTTGCATTTTCTATTTGGCCCCTCTCCTTAAAAATTGTTGAAATTTTGTAACTATTATTTGGGTCAAACTAGTCGAAATGTGTAAGAGCTACGCCTACAGGGATTCCATTTCCCTACTCCCCCAGGGGAAAGATTGTAAATTGTGTAATTTATAAATTGTTTACATGTAGGGTTTATAATTTGTTAAAGAGGAAAGTTTCGATTGTGGGTGTATCAGAAATGGCCTAGGTTATTAAGGTGAAGCTTTGGAGAATGTTGAGGAGTATCTATGGATATGTACAGACTGGATATGTACATCCAGTCTGTCAAAAAGCGGATCTGCAGTATTGTAATAACGACTGAGGGTATTACATTTAAACTTTCAGGACATGTTTATGAGGGGGGGGGGTATTTGAAAGTGGTTGTAGGTCTGCCAGCCCCCTCCCATAACCCTCTTTTGCTGGTCTCTCTCCAGAAACATTCAATCAAAGTTTGAAATAGTTTTCTTGTTCTTAATAGTCTATTTTGAAAAGGTTAAATAATTATGCCTATGGGAATGGCATGAACCTCCAAAGCTTTGGAAGGGAATTCTGAATACAATCAAAACATACTATCTGTATGCTGGTTGTCAAAATGGCACATAAACAATATCTAATGAACGGGCAAGGATATTAAGTTGAAACTCACAGGGGATTTTGAAAAATAATTAAAGGACTGCAAGCCCTGTTGCAATTTTTAGATGCCCTCTTCCCTCAAAACTGATCAAACTTTTGAAAATGTTATTTTTTCAAAATAGAGGAAAGATCTAGTAACTATGCCTCCCGGGATGCAGTGCCAGCCCCCCCCCCCCCCCCCCAGGCTCCTTACGGCAAGGACTGTGAGTTACACAATTTGCCCTTTTTTTAGTTGTAGTGCCTGTCGTTATAAAAAGAGGGTATGTTTGATTCTAATTGCATTCGAAAAGGTTATGTGTATTAAGGCGAAACTGCGGGAATTGTTTTGGGGCATGTTTAACTAAATAAATAAATACTATGTGCATCTAGTTTTTCAAAAAGGCGTATTTGTAATATCTTAAGAACGAATGACGGTATTAAGTTTAATTTTTATAGGCATGTTGAGAGGGACGATGAAAAACGGTTGGAGGGAAACCAGCCCCCTTCTACTGTTGTAAAATTACCGTAAAATAAAAACTCAGTCAGTAAAATCGGTAAAAATAAAGTAAAATAATGTGCTCCCTAGGAAACATAGGGGAAAATTGCTGTTATAGAGTTGCTCTATAGCTAGAAGACCAGTTGAGCCCCTATTTTGAAAACCAATGGGTAGAAATTTTCTTAACGTATACGACTTCAAGTTTTGTTAAAAGTTTAGGGCACATAAATTTTCACATGGGATCGCAATCTAGCCCATGTCCACTGCTTAGTATTCAAGCTTATCTCAGTTCAGGATAGGCGGTGAGGGTGCCCACCGTCTCCAATCACTTTCTAAATAGTATCTATTCATTGCCTCAGCTCAGTCCAGCATTCTGAGCAAAACTCATTTTTCACTGTTTTCAATGCATAGTTACCCTCTCATATAAAGTTTGTGGATTATCATCAGGGGTTCAGGATGCAAATTTTTAATTAATTATTAGACACAATTTGGAACATTTTCGGCGTTGGGGTCTGACTATCTGGGCTTTATTTTTTAGCAAACCTCTTTGAGCTTGTGACAATACTAGACAGTCAAACACAGACAGTCATCTAAATATTGGTCAACCAATATTTAATTCATTTTTTGTTAGCGCAACTGTCTTGGCTTATAAATGGGTTCACTCGCCTAACAGTCTAGGCAGACAGGCCCTTTCAGGTTTTGGACGCCTATTTCACTTGCAAATCCCAGCAACTTGTTGATCCAACTAATATTGAATTAAGTTTTTGTTAGTGCAAATGTCTGAGTTTATAAATTGGGTCACTTGCCTGCCTGACACTTTAGGTAGTTGGGGCCCCTCACTATTAGGCTTTAAACTCTTGTTTGCCTGTCATTCCAAGGAAATTTAACGGTCCTGTGTCAATTCTAAATTCTTGGTCATCCTTACCCAAACCATAGGCGACGTGCCTTGTTTGCCTCTCATTACAAGCAATCTAACTATCCTATGTCAATTTTAAATTTTTGGTCAACCAGCCTGAGACTCCTGGCGGGCCAGCGGTGCTTTTCCAAAAGGCTTGAATGCTATGCGATGGACTTGGGCTAGATTGGGACCCCATGTGAAAATGAAAAAAATATTGTTGGTATGTGTGTAGCGCATGGTTACCGCTAGTGAAATGGTCTAAATCATTCACGGCTTTTGGCATCTGTCAATAAGTTCTAAGGTAAGAGAGGAATTTGAGACAATTTTTGGAGGCACCCACCTGCCCAAAGTCTCAGGCAAGTGACCCAAAAATTTGAAAAATTTGTGAAAAGTTGAAATTTGCTCAGAATTCTGGACTGAGCTGGGGTATTGAATAGATACTATTTGCAAAGTGATTGGTGATGGTGAGCATCTTTGAACAAGTGCTAACTTGAGAGAGGAATTTGGAACAATATTTGGGGACGCCCACCCGCCCAGAGTCATGGGCAAGTGAGTAACCCAAAAATTTGAAAAATAAAAATTTTCTCAGAATGCGGGGCTGAGCTTAGGCAATGAATAGGTACTATTTGGAAGATAAAGATGGCTTTCAACGATTGTTTGCCTGTTATTCCAAGCAAAGCAAATTAATGGTCCTGTGTCAATTCTAAATTCTTGGTCAACCTTCCCAAGACCATAGGAAGGCGTGCCTTGTTTGCCTCTCATTCCAGACAATCTAATGGTCCTAGTCAATTTTAGATTTTTAATCAACCTGCCTGAGCCTTTAGGCAGGCGTACGTTTCCAAAAACTAACACACAAGTACTTGTCCAATAAGAGAGTCATACTTACTCCCACCATTTGCCCGTCCCATTTAAACATTTTTGCCTCTCAATTACTTGGACTATCTGTCTTGGCTTTTTTCTGCATTTAGCCATGTCTTGAAGCCTGCTGCAAAATACTTGATTTTTAATTCATATTTCAATTCAAAACCAAGGTCCCATCTCACATTGGAGGTGTTGATCACTTTTTTCTAAAAATTAAGAAATTTTATGTGCTACTAATTTTGATCATCCAACTTAAAACCACTAAATTTTGTATCTACAGCATAAAACAATTACTCTGTTCATGCTTACAGGAGGGTCAACTGTTTGGGGGTGGGGTGTATTTGAAGCTGCCTCCTGATTATTATGCTATAAAAAAAAAATGCTATACAAAAAATTTTATTTGTTAGGGCCTCAGTTTCTGTTGACAAGAATTGCTCTTTGCTTACATTTCTTAGAAAATCCTGTTTGAACCAGAGCTCTCTTAAATTTAAGGGATTTTATCAGCCCTCTCCTAAATCCCATTGTTCACTTTAATTTTTGAATATTCAAGTACATCCCTCAAAATATTTCTAGAGGGCCTGATACAGGAACAATGGATTTTAGGGCGCAAATCTATACCATTGAATATAAACTTATGCAGCTTAGAAGCTATCGACTCAGTCGAATGAAGATTGAAAATTATTTTTTATATTAAACGTCTATTCTGTATGGATTATGCCTACATGTATCTTTAGTATCGGACGTGCCATCGTTTAGCATTACAGCCTATGCAATCAAGAAGTTAAATAGTTCACCTTTCGATAGTCTTTCTTAGACTTGTTACTCAGTGGTGTCCCTCACCAGCCCAAAACTGTTCGTTTGCGTAATAAAATGGCAAAAAAGCCCCTTTGCTGTGGTGCCATCTCTTTTGTTGCTGTAAAAGCACTTTAGCTGTCACCGTCCGAATAAGCCCTTTCCCAGTTTACTAGGGCCACTGGTTTGAAACAATCACCCCTGAAAAAAGACGATAACCAAGACGCCAAAAACAGATAAATACGAATCCATGACTTTCCTGCTTGGGAAGAATACGAAAATTCGCAATTTTTAGACAGATGCATCAAGACTTGGATGTTCCATCGATTCTTTCGTGAACACCCATCTGAAAAGTAATGTGATTTTGTAAATAGGGGTGTGGAACTCTCTACCAGGGTATTCTGATATTCTGAATTTAAATAAAAATAAAAAATAACTAAATAATAAAATATTGGAGCCGTATGGCCTTTACTATAGGCAACGCTACAGCGTTGCCTCTGATAGTATTTGTTATCGGGAAGCATGCAGTAATTTTCCAAAGAAGAGAGAATTTTCTGCAAGGGAGGGAATTTCCCGCTGGGAGAATTCTCCGTGGGGAAGCAAATTTCCGGGGGTGAACTTTCCAGGGTATATTTTACAGGAGAGAATTCGCCAGAATTCCTATAGGCACGAAATTCCTTTATTTGGAAAAACCTCGGGGCGCTAGGTCAAACTGTTAATCATAACAGACGGTCAACGAAAATTGGTCCAAGCTAAATAGTAAGAGAAGTTGAAACAAAGGAAATTTGAAAAAAAAATATATCGAAACAATTTGGTTTTCGTGAAAATTCTAAACATTTAAGATTTATTAAGTTCCAAACTAATCATGAAAATTTGTTAGTTGGAGAAAATTTGTATGATTTTATAAAAAATAAGAAACACGTCCATCAATATCGGATGAATGCTGAGGAGAATTACAGAATTAAATTCAGAATATCAGAATACCCTGGTAGAGAGTTCCACACCCCTATTTACAAAATCACATTACTTTTCAGATGGGTGTTCACGAAAGAATCGATGTAACATCCAAGTCTTGATACATCTGTCTAAAAGTTGCGAATTTTCGTATTCTTCCCAAGCAGGAAAGTCATGGATTCGTATTTATCTGTTTTTGGCGTCTTGGTTATCGTCTTTTTTCAGGGGTGATTGTTTCAAACCAGTGGCCCTAGTAAACTGGGAAAGGGCTTATTCGGACGGTGACAGCTATTCAAAACATGCTCAGTCGATTGGAAATTAAAGGGGTAGTGCCCTTTTTAATAGTCGAAAGTGATTGGAGGGCAACTAGCCCCCCCCCCTTACCCATGATTTCCCCGAACACATCCAATCACACTTTTCAGATAGTCATTTTGTTCAGTGTAGTTGATTTACAGATAGAAAATATATTTTTGAGGAGGACACTCCCCCACAACCCTCAGGGCAAGGGTTTTAAGTTATGCCCTGGGGGCATATAAGGTTTTTATAGAAGGCGGTGTCGTAGAAACTTCAAAAAAGGCTCATTCGATTGGAAATTAAAGGGCTAGTGCCCTTTTTAATAGTCGAAAGTGATTGGAGTGCAAGTAGCCCCCTCCCCCATGCCCATCATTTCCCCAAACACATCCAATCGAAATTTTGAGATAGCCATTTTGTTCAGCGTAGTTGATTTCCGGATAGAAAATATGTTTTTGAGGAGGACACCCCTCCCAGAACCTTCAGGGCAAGGGTTTTAAGATATGCCCTGGGGGCATATAAGGTTTTATAGAAGGCGTTGTCGTAGAAACTTCAAAATATGCTCAGTCGATTGGAAATTAAAGGACTAGTGCCCTTTTTAATAGTCGAAAGTGATTGGAGGGCAACTAGCCCCCCCCCCACGCCCATCATTTCCTCAAACACATCCAATAAAAAGTTTGAGATAACCATTTTGTTCAGCATAGTTGATTTACAGATAGAAAATATGTTTTTTGAGGAGGACACTCCCCCACAACCCTCAAGGCAAGTTTTTTAAGTTATACTTGGGGGCATAAAGGTTTTGTAGAAAGTGGTGTCGTAGAAACTTCAAAAAAGGCTAATTTGATTGGAAATTAAAGGGCTAGTGCCCTTTTTAATAGTCGAAAGTGATTCGAGGGCAACTAACCCCCCTCTCACGCCCACCTTTTTCCCAAACACATCCAATCAAAATTTTGAGACAGCCATTTTATTAAATGTAGTTTTAAGTTCTGGAAATTAGGTCTTTGAGGATGACAACTCCCCCACAGCCCTTAGGGTCGTAGAAACTTCAGAAAGAGCTCATTCGATTGGATATATAGATGGCTAGTTCCCTTTTTAATAGTCAAAAGCGATTCTAACGCAACTGACACCCCTTCCACGCTCATTATTTCCATTATATTCCCCAAACACATCCAATCAGAATTTTGAGATAGCCATTTTGTTCAGCGTAGTTGATTTCCAGATAGAAAATATATTTTTGGGAAGGATACTCCCCCACAACCCTCATGGCAAGGGTTATAAGTAATGCCCTGGGGGCATATAAGATTTTTATAGAAGGCGTTGTCGTACAAACTTCAAAACATGCTCATTCGATTGGAGTGTAACTAGCCCCCTTCCCCCCCCCCCACGCCCATCATTTCCCCAAACACATCCAATCAAAATTTTCAGATAGCCATTTTGTTCAGTCTAGTTGATTTCCACATAGAAACTATATTTTTGAGGAGGACACTCCCCCACAACCCTCAGGGCAAGGGTTTTAATTTATGCTCTGGGGGATATAAGGTTTTTATAGAAGGCGTTGTCGTAGAAACTTCAAAACAGGCTCATTCGATTGGAAATTAAAGGGCTAGTGCCCTTTTTAATAGTCGAAAGTGATTGGAGTGCAACTAGCCCCCTCCCCCACGCACATTATTTCCCCAAACACATCCAATCGAAATTTTGAGATAGCCATTTTTTCAGCGTAGTTGATTTCCGGATAGAAAATATGTTTTTGAGGAGGAAACCCCTCCCAGAACCTTCATTGCAAGGGTTTTAAGATATGCTCTGGGGGCATATAAGGTTTTATAGAAGGCGTTGTCGTAGAAACTTCAAAACATGCTCAGTCAATTGGAAATTAAAGGGCTAGTGCCCTTTTTAGTAGTCGAAAGTGATTGGAGGGCAACTAGCCCCCCCCCCCCACACCCATCATTTCCCCAAACACATCCAATCAAACTTTTCAGATAGCCATTTTGTTCAGTGTAGTTGATTTCCAGATAGAAAATATATTTTTGAGGAGGACACTCCCCCACAACCCTTAGGGCAAGGGTTTTAAGTTATGCCCTGGGGCATATAAGGTTTTTATAGAAGGTGTTGTCGTAGAAACTTCAAAACAGCCTCATTCGATTGGAAATTAAAGGGCTAGTGCCCTTTTTAATAGTCGAAAGTGATTGGAGTGCAACTAGCCCCCTCCCCCGCGCCCATCATTTGCCCAAACACATCCAATCGAAATTTTGAGCTAGCCATTTTGTTCAGCGTAGTTGATTTCCAGATAGAAAATATGTTTTTGAGGAGGACACCCCTCCCAGAACCTTCAAGGCAAGGGTTTTAAGATATGCCCTGGGGGCAAATAAGGTTTTATAGAAGGCGTTGTCGTAGAAACTTCAAAACATGCTCAGTCGATTGGAAATTAAAGGGCTAGTGCCCTTTTTAATAGTTGAAAGTGATTTGAGGGCAACTAGCCCCCCCCCCTCCCCCACACCCATGATTTCCCCAAACACATCCAATCAAACTTTTGAGATAGCCAATTTGTTCAGTGTAGTTGATTTCCAGATAGAAAATATGTTTTCGAGGAGGCCACTCCCCCACAACCCTCAGGGCAAGAGTTTTAAGTTATGCCCTGGGGGCATATTAGGTTTTTTATAGAAGGCGTTGTCGTAGAAACTTCAAAACAGGCACATTCAATAGGAAATTCAAAGGGCTAGTGCCCTTTTTAACAGTCGAAAGTGATTGGAGTGCAACTAGCCCCCTCCCCCACACCCATCATTTCCCCAAACACATCCAATCGAAATTTTGAGATGGCCATTTTTTTCAGCGTAGTTGATTTCCGGATAGAAAATATGTTTTTGAGGAGGAAACTCCTCCCAGAACCTTCAGGGCAAGGGTTTTAAGATATGCCCTGGGGGCATATAAGGTTTTATAGAAGGCGTTGTCGTAGAAACTTCAAAACATGCTCAGTCAATTGGAAATTAAAGGGCTAGTGCCCTTTTTAATAGTCGAAAGTGATTGGAGGGCAACTAGCCCCCCCCCCCCGACACCCATCATTTCCCCAAACACATCCAATCAAACTTTTCAGATAGCCATTTTGTTCAGTGTAGTTGATTTCCAGATAGAAAATATATTTTTGAGGAGGACACTCCCCCACAACCCTCAGGGCAAGGGCTTTAAGTTATGCCCTGGGGCATATAAGATTTTTATAGAAGGCGTTGTCGTAGAAACTTCAAAACAGCCGCATTCGATTGGAAATTAAAGGGCTAGTGCCCTTTTTAATAGTCGAAAGTGATTGGAGTGCAACTAGCCCCCTCCCCCACGCCTATCATTTGCCCAAACACATCCAATCGAAATTTTCAGATAGCCATTTTGTTCAGCGTAGTTGATTTCCGGATAGAAAATATGTTTTTGAGGAGGACACCCCTCCCAGAACCTTCAGGGCAAGGGTTTTAAGATATGCCCTGGGGGCATATAAGGTTTTATAGAAGGCGTTGTCGTAGAAACTTCAAAACATGCTCAGTCGATTGGAAATTAAAGGGCTAGTGCCCTTTTTAATAGTCGAAAGTGATTTGAGGGCAACTAGCCCCCCCCCCCCCACGCCCATCATTTCCCCAAACACATCCAATCAAACTTTTGAGATAGCCATTTTGTTCAGTGTAGTTGATTTCCAGGTAGAAAATATGTTTTCGAGGAGGCCACTCCCCCACAACCCTCAGGGCAAGAGTTTTAAGTTATGCCCTGGGGGCATATTAGGTTTTTACAGAAGGCGTTGTCGTAGAAACTTCAAAACAGGCACATTCAATAGGAAATTCAAAGGGCTAGAGCCCTTTTTAACAGTCGAAAGTGATTGGAGGGCAACTAGCCCCCCCCCACGCCTATCTTTCCCCCAAACGCATCCAATCAAAATTTTGAGATAGCCATTTTGTTCAAGGTAGTTGATTTCCAGATAGAAAATATTTTTTTGAGGTGGACAATCCCCCACAACCTTCAGGGCAAGGGTTATAAGTTATGCCCTGGGGGCATATAAGGTTTTTATAGAAGGCGGTGTCGTAGAAACTTCAAAAAGGCTCATTCGATTGGAAATTAAAGGGCTAGTGCCCTTTTTAATAGTCGAAAGTGATTGGAGGGCAACTAGCCCCCCCCCCGACACCCATCATTTCCCCAAACACATCCAATCAAACTTTTCAGATAGCCATTTTGTTCAGTGTAGTTGATTTCCAGATAGAAAATATATTTTTGAGGAGGACACTCCCCCACAACCCTCAGGGCAAGGGTTTTAAGTTATGGCCTGGGGGCATATAAGGTTTATAGAAGGCGTTGTCGTAGAAACTTCAAAACAGCCTCATTCGATTGGAAATTAAAGGGCTAGTGCCCTTTTTAATAGTCGAAAGTGATTGGAGTGCAACTAGCCCCCTCCCCCACGCCCATCATTTGCCCAAACACATCCAATCGAAATTTTGAGATAGCCATTTTGTTCAGCGTAGTTGATTTCCGGATAGAAAATATGTTTTTGAGGAGGACACCCCTCCCAGAACCTTCAGGGCAAGGGTTTTAAGATATGCCCTGGGGGCATATAAGGTTTTATAGAAGGCGTTGTCGTAGAAACTTCAAAACAGGCTCAGTCGATTGGAAATTAAAGGGCTAGTGCCCTTTTTAATAGTCGAAAGTGATTTGAGGGCAACTAGCCCCCCCCCCCATGCCCATCATTTCCCCAAACACATCCAATCAAACTTTTGAGATAACCATTTTGTTCAGTGTAGTTGATTTCCAGATAGAAAATATGTTTTCGAGGAGGCCACTCCCCCACAACCCTCAGGGCAAGAGTTTTAAGTTATGCCCTGGGGGCATATTAGGTTTTTATAGAAGGCGTTGTCGTAGAAACTTCAAAACAGGCACATTCAATAGGAAATTCAAGGGGCTAGTGCCCTTTTTAACAGTCGAAAGTGATTGGAGTGCAACTAGCCCCCTCCCCACACCCATCATTTCCCCAAACACATCCAATCGAAATTTTGAGATAGCCATTTTGTTCAGCGTAGTTGATTTACGGATAGAAAATATGTTTTTGAGGAGGACACCTCTCCCAGAACCTTCAGGGCAAGCGTTTTAAGATATGCTCTGGGGGCATATAAGGTTTTATAGAAGGCGTTGTCGTAGAAACTTCAAAACATGCTCAGTCGATTGGAAATTAAAGGGCTAGTGCCCTTTTTAATAGTCGAAAGTGATTTGAGGGCAACTAGCCCCCCCTCGCCCATCATTTCCCCAAACACATCCAATCAAACTTTTGAGATAGCCATTTTGTTCAGTGTAGTTGATTTCCAGATAGAAAATATGTTTTCGAGGAGGCCACTTCCCCACAACCCTCAGGGCAAGAGTTTTAAGTTATGCCCTGGGGGCATATTAGGTTTTTATAGAAGGCGTTGTCGTAGAAACTTCAAAACAGGCACATTCAATAGGAAATTCAAAGGGCTAGTGCCCTTTTTAACAGTCGAAAGTGATTGGAGTGCAACTAGCCCCCTCCCCACACCCATCATTTCCCCAAACACATCCAATCGAAATTTTGGAATAGCCATTTTGTTCAGCGTAGTTGATTTCCGGATAGAAAATATGTTTTTGAGGAGGACACCCCTCCCAGAACCTTCAGGGCAAGGGTTTTAAGATATGCCCTGGGGGCATATAAGGTTTTATAGAAGGCGTTGTCGTAGAAACTTCAAAACATGCTCAGTCGATTGGAAATTAAAGGGCTAGTGCCCTTTTTAATAGTCGAAAGTGATTGGAGGGCAACTAGCCCCCCCCCCCACGACCATCATTTCCCAAAACACATCCAATCAAACTTTTGAGATAGCCATTTTGTTCAGTGTAGTTGATTTCTAGATAGAAAATATGTTTTCGAGGAGGCCACTCCCCCACAACCCTCAGGGCAAGAGTTTTAAGTTATGCCCTGGGGGTATATTAGGTTTTTATAGAAGGCGTTGTCGTAGAAACTTCAAAACAGGCACATTCAATAGGAAATACAAAGGGCTAGAGCCCTTTTTAACAGTCGAAAGTGATTGGAGGGCAACTAGCCCCCCCCCCCACGCCCATCTTTCCCCAAACGCATCCAATCAAAATTTTGAGATAGCCATTTTGTTCAAGGTAGTTGATTTCCAGATAGAAAATATTTTTTTGAGGTGGACAATCCCCCACAACCCTCAGGGCAAGGGTTATAAGTTATGCCCTGGGGGCATATAAGGTTTTTATAGAAGGCGGTGTCGTAGAAACTTCAAAAAAGGCTCATTCGATTGGAAATTAAAGGGCTAGTGCCCTTTTTAATAGTCGAAAGTGATTGGAGGGCAACTAGCCCCCCCCCCGTCACCCATCATTTCCCCAAACACATCCAATCAAACTTTTCAGATAGCCATTTTCTTCAGTGTAGTTGATTTCCAGATAGAAAATATATTTTTGAGGAGGACACTCCCCCACAACCCTCAGGGCAAGGGTTTTAAGTTATGGCCTGGGGGTATATAAGGTTTTTATAGAAGGCGTTGTCGTAGAAACTTCAAAACAGCCTCATTCGATTGAAAATTAAAGGGCTAGTGCCCTTTTTAATAGTCGAAAGTGATTGGAGTGCAACTAGCCCCCTCCCCCACGCCCATCATTTGCCCAAACACATCCAATCGAAATTTTGAGATAGCCATTTTGTTCAGCGTAGTTGATTTCCGGATAGAAAATATGTTTTTGAGGAGGACACCCCTCCCAGAACCTTCAGGGCAAGGGTTTTAAGATATGCCCTGGGGGCATATAAGGTTTTATAGAAGGCGTTGTCGTAGAAACTTCAAAACAGGCTCAGTCGATTGGAAATTAAAGGGCTAGTGCCCTTTTTAATAGTCGAAAGTGATTTGAGGGCAACTAGCCCCCCCCCATGCCCATCATTTCCCCAAACACATCCAATCAAACTTTTGAGATAACCATTTTGTTCAGTGTAGTTGATTTCCAGATAGAAAATATGTTTTCGAGGAGGCCACTCCCCCACAACCCTCAGGGCAAGAGTTTTAAGTTATGCCCTGGGGGCATATTAGGTTTTTATAGAAGGCGTTGTCGTAGAAACTTCAAAACAGGCACATTCAATAGGAAATTCAAGGGGCTAGTGCCCTTTTTAACAGTCGAAAGTGATTGGAGTGCTACTAGCCCCCTCCCCACACCCATCATTTCCCCAAACACATCCAATCGAAATTTTCAGATAGCCGTTTTGTTCAGCGTAGTTGATTTACGGATAGAAAATATGTTTTTGAGGAGGACACCCCTCCCAGAACCTTCAGGGCAAGCGGTTTAAGATATGCTCTGGGGGCATATAAGGTTTTATAGAAGGCGTTGTCGTAGAAACTTCAAAACATGCTCAGTCGATTGGAAATTAAAGGGCTAGTGCCCTTTTTAATAGTCGAAAGTGATTGGAGGGCAACTAGCCCCCCCCCCCACGCCCATCATTTCCCCAAACACATCCAATCAAACTTTTGAGATAGCCATTTTGTTCAGTGTAGTTGATTTCCAGATAGAAAATATATTTTTGAGGAGGACACTCCCCCACAACCCTCAGGGCAAGGGTTTTAAGTTATGCCCTGGGGGCATATAAGGTTTTTATAGAAGGCGTTGTCGTAGAAACTTCAAAACAGCCTCCTTCGATTGAAAATTAAAGGGCTAGTGCCCTTTTTAATAGTCGAAAGTGATTGGAGTGCAACTAGCCCCCTCCCCCACGCCCATCATTTGCCAAAACACTTCCAATCGAAATTTTGAGATAGCCATTTTGTTCAGCGTAGTTGATTTCCGGATAGAAAATATGTTTTTGAGGAGGACACCCCTCCCAGAACCTTCAGGGCAAGGGTTTTAAGATATGCCCTGGGGGCATATAAGGTTTTATAGAAGGCGTTGTCGTAGAAACTTCAAAACATGCTCACTCGATTGGAAATTAAAGGGCTAGTGCCCTTTTTAATAGTCGAAAGTGATTTGAGGGCAACTAGGCCCCCCCCACGCCCATCATTTCCCCAAACAGATCCAATCAAACTTTTGAGATAGCCATTTTGTTCAGTGTAGTTGATTTCCAGATAGAAATTATGTTTTCGAGGAGGCCACTCCCTCACAACCCTCAGGGCAAGAGTTTTAAGTTATGCCCTGGGGGCAAATTAGGTTTTTATAGAAGGCGTTGTCGTAGAAACTTCAAAACAGGCACATTCAATAGGAAATTCAAAGGGCTAGTGCCCTTTTTAACAGTCGAAAGTGATTGGAGTGCAACTAGCCCCCTCCCCCACGCCCATCATTTGCCCAAACACATCCAATCGAAATTTTGCGATAGCCATTTTGTTCAGCGTAGTTGATTTCCGGATAGAAAATATGATTTTGAGGAGGACACCCCTCCCAGAACCTTCAGGGCAAGGGTTTTAAGATATGCCCTGGGGCATATAAGGTTTTATAGAAGGCGTTGTCGTAGAAACTTCAAAACATGCTCAGTCGATTGGAAATTAAAGGGCTAGTGCCCTTTTTAATAGTCGAAAGTGATTGGAGGGCAACTAGCCCCCCCCCCACCCCCATCATTTCCCCAAACACATCCAATCAAACTTTTGAGATAGCCATTTTGTTCAGTTTAGTTGATTTCCAGATAGAAAATATGTTTTCGAGGAGGCCACTCCCCCACAACCCTCAGGGCAAGAGTTTTAAGTTATGCCCTGGGGGTATATTAGGTTTTTATAGAAGGCGTTGTCGTAGAAACTTCAAAACAGGCACATTCAATAGGAAATTCAAAGGGCTAGAGCCCTTTTTAACAGTCGAAAGTGATTGGAGGGCAACTAGCCCCCCCCCCCCACGCCCATCATTCCCCAAACGCATCCAATCAAAATTTTGAGATAGCCATTTTGTTCAAGGTAGTTGATTTCCAGATAGAAAATATGTTTTCGAGGAGGCCACTTCCCCACAACCCTCAGGGCAAGAGTTTTAAGTTATGCCCTGGGGGCATATAAGGTTTTTATAGAAGGCGTTGTCGTAGAAACTTCAAAAAATGCTCATTCAATTGGAAATTCCGAGGGCTAGTGCCCTTTGTAATAGTCGAAAGTGATTTGAGGGCAACTAACCCCCCTCTCACGCCCACCTTTTCCCCAAACACCTCCAATCAAAATTTTAAGACAGCCATTTTATTAAACGTAGTTTTAAGTTCCGGAAATTAGGCCTTTGAGGATTGCAATTCTCCCAAAGTCCTCAGGGCAAGGGTTGTAATTTAAGGATTCTCCGAATCCTTCATATTATTTCTTATGGAAGGGATGCTCGTATAAACTTTAGAGAGGGCTCATTTGATTGAAAATTGAAAGTTCTTGTTCACTTTTTAAGAGTCAAAAGAGATTGAAGGGCAACTAGCCCCTCTCCCTCCTCCACGCCCTAAATGCATCAGATAAAAATTTTGAGATAGACATTTTGTTAAAATAGTTCAAAGTTCTGAAAACAAAAAACTCCGGTGTCGACACAGCCCACCAGGGCCCAGGGGTAGGCGTTGTAAGTTATGCCCTGGGGCATAACTTATTAAGGGGGGTTTATAACTTATGGGAAAGGGTTTTGTATGGGAAGAACACTTAGGAAATCTATTATAATTATCCAGTTATAAAGTTAAAATACATACTCTGTGATAGATGCAAAATTGCTTTGGCACACAAATTCCTATTAAGGTCAATTCCAAACAGTCGTTATCCCTTTGTGTCAGCAAGTGAAATGGTCTAAACCCCCTTATTGGAGCTATTTTTTCAATCCATTCATTGTTGTCAATCGCTGTCCACAAGTTATGCAAGCTGTCTATTGTTCATATATAAGGTTTTTATCAAAGAGGTAATCGTATTGACTTTGAAAAAAGTTTCATTCGGTTTAAATTGAAAGTTCTAGATCCCTTTTTTAAAGTCAAGAATAATCGGACAGTAAGCACCCCCCCCATGCCATAAAAACTTGAAACTTTTTGCAATCAAAATCGAACAAAAATTAATTAAAAAAAAACTTTCCGAAAAATAAGTTTTTCAAAGAAAAGTAAAGGCCATTTTAAACTTGAGCTCGGGAGATACAAATACCTGTTAAAATTCAAACTCAAAACGACCAGAAATTACTATTAATGAATAAATGAAACCCAAAACGAGCAGAAATTAAATAAACAATCATATCAAAAAACATACAACAAGTAATAATATAAATGAATAAATACATCTTAAAGCGAGTAATGCTTAGATTGAATGTGAAAATCAAGCTTAAAACGAAAACAAATATTTTGCTATTAAAGTATAAATGAAACTTAAAACGAACATAAATTAAATAAACAATGCAAACAAACATACAATATATATTAATGTAAATGAATAAATAAATCTTAAAACGAGTGAAACTTAAATTGAATATACAAATCAAGTTTGAATCGAATGAAAATAACTGCAAACAAGAGTTTGGGTATCGTCTCACTGCAGAAGCCTAAAACCTACTGCATCATTGGCGCTTTACTGAAAACGAATTATATTACAAATGTTTTCTTTTGTACTTAATATTGAAAATAAATATTAAAATTACAGTAAAATTTTGAACTGATGAGCTTTTAGCAATTAATATCAGTATGCATCAAATATTCAGTTTAATTTATTAGTTCTTTTCAAGATTGGTCAAGATAAATATAGTTTCACTACAAACAAAATTTGGATACTGCCCCCTTCTTTAACTGTAAAAACCTAAAGCCTTCTGCGTCATTGGTGCTTCACTGAAAACGAATTACTCATATATTACAAATTTATTATTTTCCAGTTCTTACAGCATTGAAAATGAAAATAAAAATTACAGTGAAAAAATATCTTGAACTGATGGATCTTTCAACAATTAATATCATTATATATCTAATATTCAATTTGATTTTGTTTATACTTTCCATGACTGTTCAAGACTAATATAGTTTAGCCATTTTTTTTAACTCTGCCATTTTTTGTAACTAATCGTGTTAGTTTGTTATGAAAACATTCTATGGCTTCTAGGCATTTCTATTTTGAGCGGAAAACTGCACCTCAAACTTTGTGGAACATGCATTTTCTTGCATGAAACACCAAAATATAATAAAATGTCAAGTTTCGGAGTGTTCCACCACTCGCAAGCAAGTGCCATTGGTATTTTTGAATCCGCATGGTCAACTTAGGGGGTGAAGGGTAGGCTAATTCTCGTAGCAGCCCCATTCCGTCGTGGTATGGTTCACATTTTCAACACCTGGCGTCCGGACTATCATATAATCTACCAAGCATACAACTACCCCAAGTCAGTATCAATAAATAAATGAAACCCAAAACGAACGAAAAATTTAAATAAATATTAGAGTCAAACTTAAAACGAGCATAAATTAATGTGAGTAGGGTTCAAAACCCCCTATGCTTTCTAAAAGCCAGAATATAATTTGTACTTTACTGAAAAAAATTCAAATGAGTTTACTGAAAAAAAAATGTGCATTGTCAATTCAATATACATATGCTGATATTGATTCCCTAAAATTTTAATTAATTTTTGATGTCCTAAAGTTATACAAGTGAAAATATTTCAAAGAATTGTTTTCAGTAAAGCGCCAATGACGCAGTAGGTTTTAGGCTTCTGCAGTGAGACGATACCCAAACTCTTGTTTGTATTTTTTTATTCGATTCAAACTTGATTTGCGTATTCAATTTAAGTTTCACTCGTTTTAAGATTTATTTATTCATTTACATTAATATATATTGCATGTTTGTTCGCATTGATTGTTTATTTAATTACTGTTCGTTTTAAGTTTCATTTATACTTTAATAGCAAAATATTTGTTTTCGTTTTAAGCTTGATTTTCATATTCAATCTAAGCATTACTCGCTTTAAGATCTATTTATTCATTTATATTATTACTTGTTGTATGTTTTTTGCTATGATTGTTTATTTAATTTCTGTTCGTTTGGGGTTTCATTTATTCTTTAATAGTAATTTCTGGTCGTTTCGAGTTTGAATTTTAACAGGTATTTGTATCTCCTGAGCTTAATTTAAAATGGCCTTTACTTTTCTTTGAAAAACTTATTTTTCGGAAAGTTTTTTTTTTAAATTAATATTCAAACAAAGGACACATTTATAACTTGCAGCCCTTTCACTATGTTTGTGCGGTGTCATGTCATCCCCCAAGGCATAGTTATTGGACCTTTCAACCATCTTGAACAAAATGACTATCTCAAAATTTTGGTCTGACGACTTTGGAAAAAAAAGGGCGTGAGAGAGGGCTATTTGCCCCAAAATCTTTTCGGCCATTTAAAAAGGGTACTAGAACTTTGATTTTCCTTCAAATGGGCCCTCTTCTTATCTTCTAGAGCTATCGATTCGATATGAACACCCCTCGCAAGAACCAAAAACAAAACCAAACAAAAACACAAATAAACGCGCATCCGTGATTTATCTTCTGGCAAAAAAAAATCTCATTTTTGTAGATGGGAGCTTGAACCCTCTACAGTAGGGTTGTCTAATACGCTGAATCTGATGGTGTGCTTTTCAATAAGATTCCTTGACTTTCCAGAGATGTTTCCCCCCTTTTTTGAAAATTAGGCAATTTTTTTCAGGTTCCTAGTTTTTGATGGGTAACATTAAACTTAATGAATCTTATATATTTGGAATCAGCGTAAAATACCCGTTCTTTTGATATATATAAAAAAAGTTTTTTTTTTTACTGAAAGTAAGGAACGACATTAAAACTTAAAACGAACAGAAATTATCCTGTATAAGAAAGGGGCTGTGCCCTCCTCAACGCCACGCTCTTTACGCTAAAGTCTTTTTTATTGTTTAAAAAAATACATGTGTGAGAAAGAGTCAAACTTTAGCGTAAAGAGCGAGGCGTTGAAAATGTATATATATATATATATATATATATATATATATATATTATATATATATATATATATATATATATATATATATATATATATAATATATATATATATATATATTATATATATATATATATATATATATATACATATAATATATATATATATATATATATATATATATATATATATATATATATATATATATATATATATGACTTATTTATGATTTGTTTTAGAGGCTCAAGATGATTTGCATGGTGATAATGAGGAACGTTTTGAGGCTTCAGATTTTCATTTTTCTCCAAAACGGGAAGTTGGTCCTTTTGACTTTTTTTCCGGCTTTTCAGGAGCATGTAAACTTGAACCAGATACACAGGAATTGGGACCAGCACGTCTTGCCAATGAAGGTTTGCTAAAGCTTTTTGTATCAAACAGTTGGAGGTAACGAAATATAAGTAAGGAGCGACTCGGCCCAATTGTAACAAAAACTCTAAAAACTGGAATCTTGATAACAATACATACATCTAAAAAATTGGATTTTAGTGTTAGTTTCAAATATTTAAGAAGCATTAAGTTTAATGCTACCCATTAAAAGCTACGAGCCTTGAAGGTGATCTTGCCGAACCAATAGTCCTAGAAGATCGGGAGAAGGCTTATTTAAAAGGAAATTAATGGTTTTAGTGTGCTTTTTAAGTAACCAAAAAGATCTAACTGAGATAAATTAACTGAGAAACTGAGAAAAATTTTCCACGTAGTAGTTTCCGGTATGAATTGAAAAACGATCAGAAGGAGCTTTTTTCAGGCGAGATCGTGAGCAAGAAATTTTCTGGGGGGAATTTGTCGTGAGGAGAAAGTATTTTACGTAGGATAACTTTCTACGGAGGAATTATACTTGGGAAAATTTCCATGAAGGGGGGGGATGGGCTACCCGGCATTTTTTGCAAAACGATCAGAAATTAAATGAAAAAACTAATGAAATGAAACAATTAATGAAAAGTTTTTTAACTGAAAGTAAGGAGCAACATTAAAATACAGAAATGAAATAATTCCGTATATGAGGGGTGTTGTCTCCTCCTGAATACCCTGCTCTTTACGCTAAAGTTAGAGTTTTTGTCTAAATTCTTAAAGAATGACTACTGAAATTATAACGACTACTGAAACACAATGATCACTTAATAGAATATGGAACTTTTTTAAGTGTTTATACACTTTAACTTGAAGAATGAGGTTTTGAGGAAGAAGCAACACCTCTCATATATAAAATAATTACTGTTCGTTTTAAGTTTTAATGTTGCTCCTTACTTTCAGCTGAAACACTTGTTTTTTGTTTAGTATTTTGTGGTATCAAATGTATCAGATAATAGTTTATTGGAAAAAAGTAACAGGACAAGTAGAATAAATATTTGGGCTTTAAGAACATTTTAGAATTGTCAGTTGAAAGAAGTTTGTTGGAGATGTTTTAAATAAGCTGGGATGAATATGACCTGTTATAGTTTGAACTGTCTTTTCTGAAGTATTTGAATGTTAAATTTATAGTTAATGACTGAAATTAATTTTCGCAGTCTTATTTGTAGATTTTTTTTTTTTTTTTTTTTTTAGTTTCATCATCTTTGGTAAACTATTAGGGATATATATTTGAAACACAGTAAGTTTTTCCTAATATTATCAAGGAGGCACACTTGTGCCTCTTGAAAGAGGCGACCCACCACAATGTTAAGCGATTTCCGGTCCTAGCGGTCGCAGAGAGACGGCGGTGATCGCATTTTGTAGCCTAAGCTCAAACTAAGAAACATGCAAAATTTCACCCCCCCCTCCGACTTTATCTTCATGGGGGAAAGTTAGCCGGAAGTTTCGACCCTCCCACCACAGCCCCCCTTTAACGTTGTCCGATCGGGCAATTTAGAGGATAAGCTTTCCTAGGGCCTGGGATCTTATCCTCAAAATTTCAGCTCAATCCGATCACTCCTTCCCTGTTTTTCCAAAAACCAAATATAGCCATCTAATGTTCATCGAATTATTTTTTTTATCAGCCACGCCTACAGGCCACAGTTGGCAACGGATCCGAGTGAATGAGGACTCATTCGAACCGGAATTCGACCTGTTAGGGTCTTTTGATATTTTCAGACCGAAAAAATTATCCCCCGAATTTACATTTACGAAAAACCTCGTTTTCCTATAAGAGCCCATGTTAATTTTTGAAATTCCTAAAAGCATAGTATATCATTATTAAATTAGATCAAAATAGTCCTCTTAACCTGACAAGACCGTCTGCAAGCTTCCAAAAATCCAGCTCTTTCCCAGAAGTTTTTTTTGTCGAAAAACGAAAATCTTACTTTGTATTTGCTTGCGTCGAAAATAGATTGCAGAGACTAAAAATCATTTAACAAGAGTCTCTGATAGTACAGTGGTCACTATTCCTGTCTGTCATGCGGAAGACCCGGGTTCGATTCCCCGTCAGATTAATTTTTTTATATATTGAATTTAAAGTAGTATCTCTTGAATTTAAAGTTTAAAAAAGAAACTCAGTTTCTTTTTTAAATCCAATCTATTAAATCTTTCGGCTCAACAGGCGTCTCCAGAAGAATATCACAGTCGGCCTTCAGCTTACAGGTAAATCTCCACTGCTTTGATAACATGCCGTATACCCGCATTATCGAAGAAAAGTTGAAAAACGAAAATCTTGCTGTTCATTTGATTTGAGTATTCAGGAATTAAAAGCCTTAAGACAAGAATCTTCAAAAGCGGGGGGTTTGGGGGGGGGGCAGCCCCCCAACTTTAACTCCTGACACGATGAGCTAACAGTTATTCAAGCAATAATAAGTAATAAACTGTACAAAAACGTGCAGAAACTATTAAAAAAAACTACGTTTTCGAAAGAGTTAAAGAGGCTGAGTCACAAGTTCGGACCTTAAAACGTACAGGGATTAGGAGGTACAGTTGGGGGGCTGCTGCCCCCCAAAACCCCCGCTTTTGCAGCCTCTTTTGTTAAGATTTTTATTTTGGGGGTCTACCGCCCCCCTCAACCCCTGTTTTTTCCCTTGCAAAGAGATGCTTTGCAACACGAACGAAGTCTGCTTGAATTTTTTACCCTAACAACATCCTATTGCATCTCTTTGATTAGAAACAGTACTGAGCCTGCTTGCTGGATTTTTTACAGGAGATTTTTCCCTAACCGATAATAAGCTATTATGTGATGAACTTGGTACGACCAAATGATTGCAGGCTACAGGACTTAAAAAACCTTAACAAAAGAGGCTGCAAAAGCAGGGGGTTTGGGGGGTGGCAGTCCTCCAACTGTATCTCCTAATCCCTGTACGTTTTAAGGTTCGGACTTGTGACTCAGCCTCTTTAACTCTTTCGAAAACGTAGTTCTTTTCAAATAATATTTACAAAAGGCATTTTCAGCAGTTTCATAATGCCATGAAGACTAAAAAACAACCTTCACCATCAAATGTGACAAGACCAATCTGAGAAGCTAATGTAAACGGTCTTAAAATTTTATTTTTAAGTAATGATAAACGAAAATGAAGAACAAAGATATATACAGTTAGAATACTTGTGTCAACGAGAATTACAACGAGTCAAAATCAAAGTAAAAAACAAAGAAATATCTGGTTAGAAGATAAGCGGCAGCAAGGATTAAAACGAGTCAAAAACAAAAGTGAAGAACAAAGAACTTTGTTGTTATAAGACGTGCGACAACGTAGAGCAGAAAGAATTAATGAAGTAAAGAGAAAAGGAAATTGGTTGAAAAATACTCCACCGAGAGTACAAAGAAATATACGATTAGAAGATAAGCTGGAGTAAGAATTACTCGCTACATCGAGAAAGCGAGTATCAAAAAACGTTCAAAAATTATGTGTACAACAAAGAAATGTAGTGTTAGAAGACAACCGACAACGAAAATCTTAACAAGTTAAAAATGAACACGAAGAAAAAAGATATTACTTTAGAGCAACAACCCCTTCACAATCTTCAGCGCCGACAAAGTGTGGCGCAAAACCCTGTGCAATATTACAATGATGTCATAAACTACGAAAGTATAAATTACAATTCATTGGGACCCTTCAATGTTATATGTATTCCCTGTGGAGCCCTCCATTTTTCTGAGGAAAGAGAATGAAACAACGGTGATTCATTCGGAGCTTGCTACTTATAACGAGTCAAAAACAAAAGTGAAGAACAAAGAACTTTGTTGTTATAAGACGTGCGACAACGAATAGCAGAAAGAATTAATGAAGTGAGGAGAAAAGGAAATTGGTTAAAAAATACACCACAGACAGCACAAAGAAATATACGATTAGAAGATAAGCTGCAGTAAGAAGGACAAGCTACATCGAGAAAGCGAGTATCAAAAACGGTTCAAAAATTATGTGTACAACAAAGAAATGTAGTGTTAGAAGACAACCGACAGCGAAAATCAGAAAGAATTAATGAAGTGAGGAGAAAAGGAAATTGGTTAAAAAATACATTACAGACAGCACAAAGAAATATACGATTAGAAGATAAGCTGCAGTAAGAAGGACAAGCTACATCGAGAAAGCGAGTATCAAAAACGGTTCAAAAATTATGTGTACAACAAAGAAATGTAGTGTTAGAAGACAACCGACAGCGAAAATCAGAACAATTCAAAAATGAACGCGAAGAAGAAAGAGGTATTACGTTAGAGCAACAATGCCTTCACAATTTTCTTCGCCAAAAAAGTGTAGCGTAAAACCCTGTGCTATATTACAAAGATGTCATAAACTACGAAAGTGTAAATTACAAGTCATTGGGACTCTTCAATGTTATATGTATTCCCAGTGGAGCCCTTCTATTTTTCCGAGGAAAAAGTAGGAAACAAAGGTGATTCATTCGGAGCTTGCTACTTATAATGAGAATTAATATACACAAGCCTACTGCATGCAGAGTGTCAGGACCCGCCTAGAAATCTGCTACATAGTTGGTTTTTGTTTTTTTCTTAAAACTGGCATATTGACTTTTCTGGCAACAAAAAACGATCTAAATAGGTTACAATTTAAGGACAGATTTGTTTTTTTTTTTTTCACAGGGTGGTTGTATCGAACCTATGGTGACTTCATGACATCAAGAAGAGGCTGCGGTTAGAAGACAATGTGGTTAGCGACAATGAGAATCAGTATATACAAACCTACTTGGTAGCTGTTTTGGGCCCAGTGCTATATATATGTCCATACATGCATAAGTATTTATACATATATATTAGAATCGTCTATCTTATAGATTGCAAAACATAGGAAATAGCCAAGCTGGTATATTGTTTAATCCCATTAAGGGTTATTATTGATGTTCGGGAGCTAATCGATTCTAAAGAGAAAAGTAGTTGGATTTGTATAGTAAGTTTTACTGTTGAATTTGTTTTGTGTCACTTTTATTTAAATTTTGTTTCAGAACTTGAGAATGCCTTACCAATTAACAGTAAGGAGCTCTTTGACGTTCCAGACTTTTGTACGTCTCCAAAACGAGAAGTGGTTTCTTTCGGTTCTTTATCCAGCTATTCAGGACGATATAAACTTGAACCCGACAATCAGGAATTTGGCTCCACGTGTTTTGACAATGAAGGTACATCTAAGATTGTTTTTTTTTTCGGTAGAATCCTTTTTATCAGATAATAGTTTATTGAATAAGCACTAAAACAAACAGACTAAATACATGGACTTTTGACTAACCTTGAGAAAAGCGTTTCTGTTACCTTCTTTTTAAGTATTTTACTAAACCAATTCCTTGAGTAAAGCCAGATTGAGATGATAAAGTAACTCAAAAATAGGTGGTGATTTACGAACCCTAACGAACATGTGTTCTGGCTATTGATTAATGTATATTGTGTTTCTTATGTTCAAAATAAATTACTGAAAAATCTTAAAACACACTTTGTGCACAGTGGTTGTCAAAAGAATAGAGGTTGCCAGGAATATCTTTGGAACGGCTAAGAGTATTAACTCGGAACTTGGAGGGTATAATAAGGGGGATGTTTAACTGACCAAAATGCTTTATGTATGTACTACAACTGCTACTTTACTACTACTGCTAACACTAATACTAACACTTGTACATCCAATGCTACTATCTTGACTACTATTACTACTAAGGTGAAAATTTCAAGGATCATTTTGGAGAATGCTGAACTAAATCAAAACATTGTGTGCATATAGGTTGTCGAATGCACTTATCAGTAATTTCTTAGGAATGGCTTGGAGTATGAAGTTCCTGTGCTTGTTGCGGGGGATGTTGAACTAACTAGATGGTAAAATTTTCATGCTATCACTACTGCTACTGTTCCTAATACAACTGCTGCTACTACTACTACTATAAAAGTAAGGGTATTAAAATGACAATTTCAGGGAATGTTGAGATAAATACATTCTAAGAAGATGCTGAAGAAGAATGTTGAGAAGATGCTGAACTGAAAATAAAACACTATGTACTTGCAGTTTGTCAAAAGGACGTATCAGCAATGCCCCAGAAACTGTTTTAAATAGAAAGTTGAAACTTTCAATGTGTATTGAGGGGAATGTTGAAAAAAAAACAAAAGATGCTATGTGTATACAGCTACTGGTAGTGCTACTATTGATACTGCTAAAGCTAAAATTTCCAAGAAGAAACAATAACATTTCCACATTGTGAGTCAAACACATTGTGAGTACGTTGATTGTCAAAAGGGTGTATCAGGAAAATCTCAGGAGCGGCTTAGATCATTAAGTTGAAACTTCCAGGGTATGTTGAGGTATGATTTGGAACTAACCGAAAGGCATTACGAATATTTTATTGCTACTGCTTGATTACTGCTACTTGTGACGCTAATTGTGTCAAGATGAGACTTTCGGGCTAAGTTTGGAGTGAGTTTCAAATACATCATAACAGACAATATGCATGCAGGTTTGGAAGCGGGCGTATAAGCAATATCTTCAGAACGGCTTAGAGTATTAAGTTGAAACTATTAGTGCGTCCTTAGAGGGATGTTCAACAATAATAGCACTATTTTCATGTCACCACTATTACTACTATTCCTACTCCTATGACTTCTACCTTTACTATAGCTAAGGGTATTTAGGTTGCACTTTCAAGAAAAACTTTATGGAATATTCAACGAAATGAAGCACACTATGTGAATTCAGGTTGTGAAAAGGATATGTGAGCAACTTCTTTGGGACAGGTTTGAGTATTAAGCTGAGACTTTCAGAGTCTGCTAAAAGGGATGTTGAATTAAGAAAAAGGCATTCTATACTCACTGCTACAATTGCTACTGCTGCTACTTTTACTACGACTACTACTACTGAGGCTAAGGGTGTGAAGATGAAACTCTCAGGAAATGTTGAGGTAATGATGAACTATATCAAAACACACTCTTTGCGTGGAGGTGTACAAAAGGGCGTGTCAGCAGTATCCTAGGAATAGTTTAGGGAATTAAGTTTAACCTTACATATCATGTTAAGGGGTATTTTGAACTAACCAAAAGACCTTATGTGCACACTTTACTACTACTAATACAGTTGGTATTATTACTATTATTACTGGTATTATTACTATTACCGTTATTATTACTATTAGAGCTTCTACTAGTACGACTACTACTATTACTGTGAAACTTTCAGGGAATGTTTTGGAGGATGTTGAACTGCATCAAAATACAGTATGTCGATGCAGGCTATTTAATGAGCGTAACAGCTATTTCTCAGAAATAGCCTAGAGTATTAAGTTAAAAATGTCAGTGCATGTTTAGGGGAATGTTCAACCAACCCTAAAGTACTATATGCATACTACTGCTACCATTAATATTAATACCGAGGCTAAGGGTATTAATGAGGAATTTTTTGTAAAAAGTTGAGGCGTTTGTTCAATTAAACTGAAACACGCTATGTGTATGCTAGCTGGCAAAATGGCATATTACCAGTATATGAAGAACGGCTTAGAGTATTAAGTTGACACTTTCAGGACTTTTTGAGGCATAGTTTGAACTAATAAAAATGCACTATATGCATACCACTATTACATGCAGTAGTAGTAATACTACTGCTGCTATTACTGCTGTTACTAAAGCTAATAGTGTTAATTTGGAATTTTCAGAGGCTGCTGTTGGGGACGTTATTTTAAATCAAATCATACTAGGTACATGCAGGCTTTCAAAGGGGTTTATCTGCAACATCTTTGAAACGGATTAAAATATTAAGTTGAAAGTATTGGGGTATGAGGAAGGAATGTTGAACAAGACCAAAGAGGTACAATATAAATTCTATTACTACTACTGCTATCATTAATTATACTGCCAATAGTCCTACTGTTACATTTTCTACTATGACTACTACTATTGCTAATGATCATGACTTCAGTGAAATTTTCAGGTAATGGTAAGGAGATGTTGAACTGAATCAAAACCCACTTATGGGCTATAAAATGGAGGTTTTAGCAATATACCAGCATCGCCTTAGGGTATTAAGCTAAAACTTTCTGGGCTACCAATATTACTACAACGTTAGCAAGTATTTCTACAACTATTACTTCTATTATTGAACTAAATAAGAATAATTTAAGTACGCGCAGGTTGTCAAGATATCAAGGAGGATTTTTCAGCACTAGGATAGGATATAAAATAGAAACTTTCAGGAAAAGTTTGTATTTCTTCAGAACGAAATCAAAAGGTACTATGTTTATATTTACTTTACATAAGACGTCTCAGCAATATTTCAAGAACGGCTGAGGATATTAAGTTGGGACTTTCAGGTTTAGTTTAAGTTCAAGTTCAATCATTTTATTATTCACATATACATGTATATACTTGACATAGGCTTATTGGGATACAAGATAAAAAAAAACTAGCCCTAGACAAAAATAAAATAACAAATAATGCTACAGTACAAAGATAAACACGACGACAAATATACAATAATACTGTAAACATTAATATGAAAGTAGCAGTTAGCCCAGGATTTATAAATAAATTTCAATATCATGAAATATAAATTAATATTAGAAGATAGCCAAGAGACCCACATTCAACCAGAGAAACAAACCGTACAAATAACTTTATCTTATTAAATAGACGCTAAATTACAGAACTAAATGAAATTTAAAATTCCTTTTTCTTAATAGAATAGATTATTCGATTATTCTTTTCTTAATAGAAGTTTGTCAATAAGATCTTTGTGAGTATCCCAGCACCAGGATATCGACACATATAACGAATTTATATCTGTCAGTACTACAATTGTCAATGTAAATACTCTTCTTTTGTCGACTGTTATAATTATATAAATCTTGTGATTGGGAGAACAAGCTTTAATTGAGGCATTATGGCGGTAATTTCTTAATGTCATAATGAAATTTGAAAAGAACTGCTCCGAAAGTAAATTTTTTTGAAACTGGAAGTATATCAACTTAAGTATATAAAGATATTGTAGAAGACTTATTTGGAAGTGCAAATATACAATAGGTGATGGAATAAATAATTTTATGATTCTTAGGGCTTTATTTTTTTTTTTTTTAATCTGCATTGGTTTAATATGTCTTTTAAATGTAGCTAAGTATAGGAGAGAACAATAATTAATATTAGACTGAATCACAGCAAAATGAATGCTTCGTAAAGCAGAGCAGGGCAAATAATGCTTCAACCTTTGCATTAAACCTTTAATCGTAGTTTTTAAATGTGTGTTCTAAAAGATAACCTTATAGATGTTTTGTAGGAGTAACTAGAATAATGCGAGGGGGAGCACTTGACTTTATGCTCTAAATTATGAAATTAGTTTTACATTAATAATAAGATTTGATGAACACGAATTAAGAACATCTCCTCATTGATTGCAAAACGTTGACAGCAAAATGTGTGTTGAGACACTAGACTACCAAAGAACGGACATTACCTAGGACAGAGCCCTGAGGTACCCTAACCTTCGAAAACTGAGGAACAGGTGGAGAGAGGAAATTGCCTCCATCGATTTTCTGCTTTTTATTATACAGATAAAATTTAACTAGATCCAACGACAGTCCGCGACAGTCCGTGTATAATTATGCAATTTACAAAAAAGAATACAATGGGATATTGGATTGAATACTTTTTTAAAATCTAAATATATTGTTGCTGGAATTTCTCCTCTATCTGAGCATTCATTAATATGTTGGATGAAAGCAAGGATAGCGTGTTCACTACTATTAATATCGCCGTTCTTACCACTGAACTAAATCCCTTGTGTGTAAGTGCCTCAAGGTTGTCAAAATAACATAAATATAGTTTTTTAGGAACAAAATAGGTTATTAAGTTTTAAGTTTCAGGGAAGGTGGAGGTGTAAACTATATCGAAATATACTACGTGTATTCAGATTTTTAAAAACGCGTTTATTACTAAATATCGCTGAAAAATTTTGCCCGACATTTAAATTGATAGTCAAAATCTGAATTTTTGTTAAGAAAGACAAAAAAGATTTAAAATATGTTTTTCTTTACCTGTCAAAAAGATTATGTCAATTAAATCAAAAGAAAAATTAATTCGGAAAACTTCCAAAAAAGAAGTTTTTTAAATAAAAGTTAAGACTCAATAATCCGAAGATGGGAGTAAATAAAGTCGAATAAATTTGAAACTTAATGCTACTTTAAATTACCATCAAGAAATAAATGAAACCCAAAATGAACAGAAGTTAGAATCAATAACCGAGTCAAACTTAAAATGAGCAGAACCTAAGAAAAGTTTGGCTGACGCTCTCTGTGTATTGTCAGAACATAATTCGTACTTTATTGAAAACCAAATACACTTTAAACATTTTCTCTTTTTTAACTTCAATTACTTCAAAATTATTAGGACTTCAAGGAATCAAAATCAGTATATATAATAAACTTTCAATCCATATTCATTTGGTTTTTTGTAATAATCTTAGTTATGATGGTGACTTTTTTCTTGTTGAGAAACAGAAACACTTAGCCTGATATAAAGATAGTTTTTAGTTAACTAAGAATTATTTTCTGGTTCTATTCGATTATGTTTCTTGATTATTTTTTCAGTTGTTGGAGTTGAAGGTAATTCATCAAGTGATATCAAAATATACAGCGAAACTTTCAATGAATCAAAACCTGAGGCAAAAAGCTTAGACGTTAAGAATTCATATTTTAAGAGTGGCTTACAAAGCGAAAAAGACGAAGAGTTTGAAAGATGTAAAAGGACATACACATTAAAAAGGCCATATAAATGTGATGTGTGCAAAAAGTGCTTTTCCCAATCAAGGAACTTGGATATACACCAAAGAGTGCATACGGGTGAGAAACCATTTAAGTGTGAAATATGTAAAAAATGCTTTTCTCAGTCAAACAGTTTGATTAGTCACCAAAGAGTGCATTCTGGGGAGAAACCGTTTAAGTGTGAAGTATGTGACAAGGCCTTTTGTAGTTCAAGCAGTTTGACTAACCACCAAAGAGTACACACAGGGGAAAAACCCTTTAAATGTGATGTATGTGAAAAAACTTTTTCTCAGTCAAGCAGTTTGATTATGCATCAAAGATTGCACACTGGGGAGAAACCATTTAAGTGTGAAATATGTAAAAAATGCTTTTCTCAGTCAAACAGTTTGATTAATCACCAAAGAGTGCATTCTGGGGAGAAACCGTTTAAGTGTGAAGTATGTGACAAGGCCTTTTGTAGTTCAAGCAGTTTGATTCAGCACCAAAGACTACACACTGGTGAGAAACCATTTAAATGTAAAGTATGTGACAAGGCCTTTTGTAGTTCAAGCAGTTTGATTAACCACCAAAGAGTACACACAGGGGAAAAACCCTTTAAATGTGATATATGCAAGAGAGATTATTCTTCTAAATTGAATCTGAATAATCATATAACAACCCATTCTTAGAAGAAATTTGCTAGTTCATATCGTACAATAACAATTTCTGTGGTCTTGCTGGACCCTATTGTAATCTGCTTCTTTTTTTGCTGTTCTTTTGTGTTTTTTATCTGTTAACTAATTCATTTTTTTAGGAATAATTTTGTTTATTTTTTCAGTGATTTACTTCTGCTTTTCGTTTTAACTTGTTCGTTCCCTTTGACTATGACTTTCTGGGTTTAAAAAATCCAGTTTGTGTATGTCTGGTTGAGTAAATACCTCTCTATTGTCACCAAGATTTAAACTCAGGGAGGAGGGGGGGGGTGTTTGCTCGTTAATTCACTTCCAATTTGGCAACGTTCTTTTAAGTGATTATAAAGTCTTTTGATCTTAAAAACACAGAAAATTCAGAAAACAAAGAAACTGAGATATTAGTTTATCCATACAATCAGGTTTCAAAGGACCTTAAGCTTTATTTTCTAACGTAAGAAGTTTGGAGAGAAATTTTGTTCTGTTTTGATTTCTTGACAAAAAAAAGATAAGTAAAGAAATATCCTTATGTTTTGATGAAATTACGACGCATTATTCCAGTTTATTTTTACTCCAAAATGAGCCGAAAATTCTAGTTTTTTGATCAGCTCAAAACTCTGGTTTGTTTAAATGGCCAGGGGGGGATTATGGCTCTGACTGGTTAAAATCCATGCACTAGGCTAAATAGACCTAATTTACAAAAAAAATCTCCTTGTTCTAGTTTGAGATTTTTCTATGGGATGAGGAGAAAATGAGTAGAATCCTGCTGCTACTAGTATTAGTACTAATACTATTAATACCAACTAATTCTGTGACTACTATTACAGCTATGACTAAGGATATGAAAGTGAAATTTTGAGGGGGGAAAGTGGACTGAATCACAACACTCCGTCTGTATGCAGAATAACAAAAGGGGGTATCAGCATTATCTTTGGAACAGCTTGGTGTGTAAAGTTGAAGCTTGTAGGGCTTGTTGTGAGAGATTTTGAACTAACCAAAGACGATATTTGCATTTTATTGCTACTTCATACTGTTGTTACTATTATTGCTACTTCTACTACTGCTGCTACTAAATCTAAGGCTAATACTATTATTTCTACTGCGGCTACTATTACTGTTGGTACTACTGCTACTAAAGTTAAGAGTATTAAGGCAAAAAACTTGTGGAGTATTTAAACTGTACTGTGTTGAATCGGAACACACTATGGCCACAGAGGTTGACAAGACGACGTTTTAGCAATGCTAAATGAACATGTGAAGGTATTTAGTCTAAACTTTTATAGTTTGTAGAAGAGGATTTTGAAGAAAACAACGGTGCTATGCGCATAATGCTACTGATTATATTTTAGTACAGATGTGGTGACCCAAATTTGATGGGAGTAAATATAGTACATTTGGTTTTTGTATATATTTAAATTTTCCGTTCTTTTTTCTTCTAGCTTCTTTCTTTTTTAGTCATTTTCTTTTGGTCTATTGTTTTATTTGCCGTCATTTTTTATTTTCATCTGTACTAAAGATGCCTTGTTCAATAGAACTTGTCTTGTCTTTCTCATGGCTTTATGCCCGTTTTTGTTAGTTTTTCCTTTGTTTGTTTACCATTGTACTACTAGAAAGATAATACGAATATAATATTCGAAAAGCTAATGAAAATGTATGAACGACCATAGAGTCCTAAAAGTCACTTCACATTAGCAACCACCAGTAAGTTGTTGCCAGGGAAGACTCAGAAACACGCTGCGCCGGACCTACTAAAGAGATCTTCGCAATCTATACACGTTGGTTAAACCATAATAGGAGGACATTACTGGATCGAGAAGCCTGTGGGATGACCGATGGCTTCTCCTTGGTGGTCCTGGCACTTCGAGAGGTACAGGTGGTAATAAGGTCTAATTATAAGATAAGGATTAAGAGCATCAGCATATCCTAACCAATGATTTCTCAGCACCCCACGAAGACCTTATATGCCCCCGAGGCATAACTTACAATCCTTGCCCTGAGGGTTGTGGTGGAGTGTCCTCCTCAAAAACATAATTTTTATCTGGGAATCAACTACGCTGAACAAAATGGCTATCTAAAAATTTTGTTGGATGTGTTTGGGGAAAAGGTAGGCGTGAGAGGAGGGTTATTTGCCCTCAAATCACTTTCGAATATTAAAAAATTGCACTAGACCTTTGAATTTCCAATCGAATGAGCCTTTTTTTCAAGTTTCTACGACAAAGCTTTCAATAAAAATGTATATGCCCCCAGGGAATAACTTATGACCTTTGCCCTGAAGACCTGAAGACGGGGAGTGTCCTGCTCAAAGGTATAATTCCTGAATGTTAAACTGCGCAGAACAAAATGGCTATCTAAAAATTTTGATTGGATGTGTTTGGGGAAATGGTGGGATAGGAAGGGGTGTTCGATGCTTTCCAATCACTTTCGACTATTAAAAAGGGCACTAGCCATTTCAATTTCCTATTGAATGAGCCCTTTTTGAAGTTTCTACGACAATGTGTTCTATAAGAACCTTATATGCCCCCAGGGCATAACTTAAAATCCTTGCCCTGAGGGCTGTGGGGGGAGAGGGGGTTGTCATCCTCAAAGACCTAATTTCCAGAACTTTCAACTACGTTGAACAAAATGGCCATCTTAAGAGTTTGATTGGATGTGTTTGTGGAAAAGGTGGGCGTGAGAGGGGGGTTAGTTGCCCTCCAATCACTTTCAACTATTAAAAAGGGCAATAGCCCTTGGAATTTCCAATCGAATGAGCCTTTTTTAAAGGATCTACGACAACGCTTTCTATAAAAACCTTATATGCCCCCAGGGCATAACTTACAACCCTTGCCCTGAGGGCTTTTGGGGAGTGTCCTCCTCAAAAACATAGTTTCTATATGGAAATCAACTAAGCTGAACAAAATGCCTATCTCAAAATTTTGATTGGAAGTGTTTCGGGAAATCGTAGGCGTGGAAGGGGTGTTACTTGCCATCCAATCACTTTCGACTATTAAAAAGGGCACAAACCACTCCGATTTCCAATTGAATGAACCCTTTTCGAAGTTCCTACGACAACTTCTTCGATACAAAGTGCCCTGGTCTAAAGGAAAAAAATAATAAATAAAACATTGTGCCAACATCGTCTTTATATGCCCCCAGGGCATAACTTATAACCCTTTTCCTGGGGGTTGTGGGGGAGTGACCTCAAGAACATATTTTCTATCTGGAAATCAACTACGCTGAACAAAATAGCAATCTTAAAATTTTGACTGGATATGTTTCAGAAAATGCTGGGCGTGGAAGGGGTGTTAGTTGCCTTACAATCACTTTCGACTATTAAAAAGGGCACAAGCCACTCAGATTTCCAATTGAATGAGCCCTTTTCGAAGTTCCTACGACAACTTCTTCGATACGTAGTGCCCAGGTCTAAAGGGAAAAAATAATAAATAAAACATTGTGCCAACATCGTCTTTATATGCCCCCAGGGCATAACTTATAACCCTTTTCCTGGGGGTTGTGGGGGAGTGACCTCAAGAACATATTTTCTATCTGGAAATCAACTACGCTGAACAAAATGGCTATCTCAAAATTTTGACTGGACGTGTTTCAGAACATGGTGGGCGTGGAAGGGGTGTTTGTTGCCTCCCATTCACTTTCGACTATTAAAAAGGGCACAAGCCACTCCAATTTCCAATTGAATTAGCCCTTTTCGAAGTTTCAACGACAACTTCTTCGATACGAAGTGCCCTGGTCTAAAGGAAAAAATAATAAATAATACATTGTGCCAACATCGTTCTTATATGCCCCCAGGTTATAACTTAAAACCCTTGCCCTGAGGGTTGTGGGGGAGTAACCTCCTCAAAAAGCAGTAAAATGGAATGACAGTAAGGTCATTTGTTTTGCCACTAATCATGATTCGATTGAACCCCTACACCCAGTTAAGAGCTTTTTATCTGCAGAGAAGAAGGATATAACCGTCGGCCAACCGAGGTTCATCAGAAATTATAACCAAGGCATGGCTGGTGTGGATCTTCTTGATAATGCGCTGTCAGCTTATCGGCCAGTTCTGCGTGGAAAAAAGTGGTATTGGGTTATTGGACAAAACCCTTTGTGTATACTACTTGTTTCTTCTTGGAAATTTTATCGTCTTCTTCACGAGGATGATGCAAACAGAAGAATCAGCCAGCTTGATTTCATCAGAAAGGTTGTCCAGGGACTTTTAAACAATGAAACATTCCATGTACCGAGTTCCAACCCAGGCAGCTCTGGCACTGAAGATTTTCCCCAAAAAGTATGTGAGCCACTCTCTCGTCACAGCACTCAAGCAGGGACTTTGTGTTGTTTGCAAGAGAATTATATTTGGACTCAGGATGAAATTCTGATGCTAGTGGTATGTTTTTTTTATCTAGCTGATTAGTCTGTTAATTTAAACCTTACCCCTTACATCTAAGATCTTACATCTTTCTGCAAACATTATTGTTTTTTAACTCATTTTTGTTCTAAGATCTTACAGCTCACTGATGTTAGCAAAAAGTGTGAAGACCACCACTGTTTTGCCATATAGAACAATGATTATCTACTCATCAAAGTTCTCACATTAGGGGGGGGGGCAAATTTTATTTCTGATGTAAATGGGAGGTAAAAGCTAATATCTTTAATAATTTTCAGTTTGATGTAGGAGAATATGCTAGACTATGCTAAAGAACAGCCAACTGTTAAAAAAAAGAAATGGGTACAAAAAGATAATGGTTTTATAAAAATATCACTAAACTTTCGTATATAGCCATAATACATAGCCATGCCCATTAGTGGTATTGTCAGGGGTGGGGGAGCTAGAAACTATTTTGTATATTTTTAATCAATTTAACAAAATTTGGAAATTTTGTAAAACATATTCGGAAAGAGTACTGAATGGAGAAAGATAATATATATTTCTTTTTTTGTGGCTTCGATACTTGTGTCTCATCGCCACCACACTCAAGTTCTGTTGAGAAGTGAATTTCGGTTAATGCTAATCTGAAATATGATGAAAGTATAATACTTAATCAACAAAATTATGAAAACTACGACATAGAATTACGAAAGGGGGCTGCCCAGACCACATTATATTAAATACATAACCTAAACTAACCTAACCAAAATACCAACTAAATATTTAATTAAAATATAGCTACAATGTAGTTTGCCACCGAGCCGAAGCTAATATTATCTGGTATAAATACAAGGAAAACCGGTTATTGGTTCAGATTCACGATACAAGATCTTTAGTGTCTATAAGACACAGCTACCCCATTTTCTTTGCTATGAGTCTACGTAGGCCACCCTATTATGTTTATCATATAAGGTGGAGCCAAACTCTGATTTTTTTGTGTATGTTGTTACAATTATGCTCGTTTATTTACGCCAGTGGTCGGTGTCGCCAAATTTGGCAATTTGCTGGAATATTTGGTGCTTGTCGGCTATATAATACACATTCGAGAAGTGAAGTTTGGTTAATGCTAATGAAGTCAAAGTAAATATGATAAAAAATATAATAGTTTAGAAACAATTTTGCACATTAAGGGGGGGGGGTGGGGGTAAAGTATAGCATATATTAAATACATAACCAAACCAAAATACCAAGTAAATACTTAAATAAAATATAGGTACAATTTATTTTCCAACCCAGCCGAAGCTAATTCTTTGGTATAAAGAAGTTGCTTGACGAGTTTTTTATGTCTTTTTCGCATCATTCGTGATTGAATATCTGGAGTGTGTATTATGTAACCGAAAAGGATCGAAGATTTCTTATCCGAACTGAACAGTACAATAAAAAAAAACTTTCTTTATAGAAAGTTTCTAATTGTTGGATGTTCAGAGTCGCATTAAGTATACCCCCACCCCCCTTAATTCCAAAATTTAGCACTAGACTATGCCCTATTCTTTTTCCAGGTGGGTATTATTTGTTATCATGAACAAGCTTTTGACCAGAAATAAATGGCTCTAAATTTAAACAAAGGTAGCTTGAGTGGCCCTTAATGAAACCCAGTGTTCAGCCTCGGAGTGCCATATGTGGTGCAAAGTTCTTCCAGGTTTTACACTGTTCTTCCGCGCATGGCGTAAAGGTTCCGAATTGGGCTTCGTCAGAAGCAGAAAAAATACAAATAAAAAATTGACCTAAAACTAACCCCACTACACCTAGCGGGCGAAAAATTTTTTTGACTATAGCACTGGAAATTGTTGAGAAACATTCAAGTTTGGGCAATTTTATCACTTTAGGGACTAACCGTTTGGCAGTCATGGTTTTCAAAGATTCTGGCGTATTTTTGGCGTGTTTTTCAAAGAGTCTGGTGTATTTTTTGGTACATCTCCGTGCAACACTAGTTCACAGTATCTCCAAATGTTCTGATCACTCTTTTATTAAGGAAAAGCCCTTGATATGGCTTAAAATTCTGCTGAAATAGCAGGAACTGCATTATTAAAACTAGGGGTCAATGAAAAGGATATTAAAACTCAAAAAAGTGGTGAAACATTTTTGACAAAATTTCTATAGGTTCAGACCTGTACAGAACATCTGCTTTCCTCTTCTGCAAAACCTATTATGTATGTTATCCTCTAAGCTCAAAAAATAAAAACAGGGTAGAAAAAGAGACTCATCAATAACTACCCAATGGATTCATTTCTGAAATTGTCTTTCATCTAACTTAACTACTCTCAAAGATAGCAAGAAATCCCTTATCCATGATTTTACCTACTATGTTCATAATTTACAACTTTTTTTGTAATTTTGATTGTATGAGCCCAATCGGAAACAAATTTTTGGGCCCCTGGATGGTAAGATTTTTGTTTAACAAAATATTTTCGCCAATATGGGCCATTTGCACTTTAAAATGGTGCGTAGAGTCTTTGCAGAATTTTACTGCAAGGTCCAGAAATAGACTTTTAAAAGATTGATTTCCAAGAAAATGGTTGCACCAAAAAGCTCCAATTCCAATTCTAAAATTTGTATACAGGGTATATAAACTTCCAATTAGTCCTATTACCCCTTTGACTTCCCAAAAATGGTCTTTAGATAATTGGAAATCCTTCATCCTTATCTTTAACCAAGCCCTGGAAATAAAAAAAGTCTTCCTGTTTATGTAATAACAAGTATTCCCAATTAAAGTTCTTAATTCCTTTTTTTTTGCTGTCTTTATTCCGCATTAGTGATCACTAATCAATTTGTATCTTCTTTAAGATATGATTAGAAACCTTAATATTTCTCTATCAACGTGCCAAGATAGTCCTCTTAACCTGACAAGACCGACTGCAAGCTTCCAAAAATTCCAGCTCTTTCCCAGAAGTTTTTTTTGTCGAAAAACCAAAATCTTATTTTGTATTTGCTTGCGTCGAAAATAGATTGCAGAGACTAAAAATAATTTAACAAGAGTCTCTGATAGTACAGTGGTCACTATTCCTGTCTGTCATGCGGAAGACCCGGGTTCGATTCCCCGTCAGAATAATTTTTTATATATTGAATTTAAAGTAGTATCTCTTGAATTTAAAGTTTAAAAAAGAAACTCAGTTTCTTTTTTAAATCCAATCTATTAAATCCTTCGGCTCAACAGGCGTCTCCAGAAGAATATCACAGTCGGCCTTCAGCTTACAGGTAAGTCTCCACTGCTTTGATAACATGCCGTATACCCTCAAGCTCGAAGAATAGTTGAAAAACGAAAATCTTACTGTGCATTTGATTTGAGTATTCAGGAATTAAAAGCCTTAACACAATAATCTTCAAAAGCGGGGGGTTTGGGGGGCGGCAACCCCCAACTTAAATCCTTCGGCTCAACAGGCGTCTCCAGAAGAATATCACAGTCGGCCTTCAGCTTACAGGTAAGTCTCCACTGCTTTGATAATATGCCAGGCGTTGAGGAGGGGACAGCCCCTTTCACATACGGAATAATTTTTGTTCCTTTTAAGTTTTAAAGTCGCTCCTTACTTTCAGTTAAAAAAAACTTGCTTTTTTAAGTTAATTTTGCAAGGTTCCATTGCTATAACTCACAGATTTTTAAAGGTCATTCAAAGTTTTTGAAATCCTCCTTACCATTCATCCCATTCCCCCTTCATACTCTAAAATCTGGTTGATAATTTTAAATTTGAAAATCCTTATTTTCCACGGGGGTATTTTTTTTTTTGGGGGGGGGGATTTTCCGTGAGGGTATTTCCCGTAGGGGGGGGGGGTATATTTTCCGCGGGGAGGTATTTTCCGGGGGGATTTTCCAGCGGGTATTCGCCAAGAACCACAAATTTGATGGTATGAGTTTTATTAAAATCTTTTACTTTTAGGGGTTGTTTCCCCCTTTTACGAAACTCAGACACATTTTTTAGACAGGCAAATTATCAACCAGATTTTAGAGTATGATTCCGGTGCAACACGTTGCAACGAAATGGTCAGTTTAGATTAGTATCAAATAAAAAAAAAAAACAAGTTGTTTTAACTGAAAGTAAGGAGCGACATTAAAACTTAAAACGAACAGAAATAATTCTGTATATGAAAGGGGCTGTCCCCTCCTCGACGCCTCGCTCTTTGCGCTAAAGTTTTTTATTGTTAAAAAAAAATAAGAGTTGTGAGAAAGTCAAACTTTAGCGTAAAGAGCGAGGCGTTGAGGAGGGGACAGCCCCTTTCATATACAGAATAATTTCTGTTCGTTTTAAGTTTTAATGTCGCTCCTTACTTTCAGTTAAAAAACTTGTTTTTTTTTATTTAATTTTGAACGTTTTTGAATAAATGCAGGTTTTGATCTTGGCTCACCGTACATGAATAATTAAAACAAAATTTTCATATTAATTTACTTTTATTTAGTTAAATGGCTTTCTCGAAACTTGTTTAATTTTATTTACGAACGTTTTTATTAGTAATAAATATACGTAACTTACGAATTAACTTACGTAACAAACTTCTATGTTCATATATTTTTAATACGTTTATTAGGGGGTTCGCCCCCTAATCAATATATTGCTCTTTAAGCGAAAGTTCGAATTTTGTTCCAATTTTTTAAAAATGACCGCTTAATAACAAAGGCCGTTAATTAGAATAAATAGCTCTTATGAAAGTACTAAAAAATCTTTGGCTTAAAGAGCGAGGTATTGACTACGGGGTGAACCCAATCATATATGTAATATTTTCTGTTCGTTTAAAGTTTCGATGTTGCTGCTGTTGCAGTTAAAAAACTTGTTTTTTTATATTTAATTTCTGATCTTTTTTTAAATAATGCTGGAAAGTCCGGCGTCTCCTTCACAGCAATGTCCCTTTCCCCATGAAAACTTTCTTCATGGAAAGATCCTCCCATATAACCCTCGACCCACCTGCCCCCCCCCCCCCACTACCAGGAAAAATCTCCCCTGAAAACGTCTGTATACTTCCAAATAACCAATGCTATATGTTAACATTGGGTAAAGTTCATAACTTTCAGCCCTCCCCCCGGGAACTTCGGGGGATTAAGTCATCCTAAAAGACATACTTATAATATTTTCAAACATGCTGAACAAAATGGCTATCTCAAAATTTTTATCAGGTGACTTTGGGAAAAAAATGAGCGTGGGAGGAGGCCTAGTTGCCCTCCATTTTTTTGGTCACTTAAAAAGGGCACTAGAACTTTTAATTTCCATTCCAATGAGCCCTGCCACAATATTCTAGGACCACTGGGTCGATACGATCACCCCTGGGGAAAAAAAACAAACAAACAAATAAACACGCACCCGTGATCTATCTTCTGGCAAAAAATGCAAAATTCCACATTTTTGTAGATAGGAGCTTGAAACCTCTACAGTAGGGTTCTCTGATACGTGGAATATGATGATGTGATTTTCATTAAGGTTCTATAACTTTTAGGAGGTCTTTCCCCCTTTTTTCGAAAATCAGCCAAATTTTCTCAGGCGCCTTACTTTTGATGGGTAGGATATTTGAAATCAGCATTAAAATATGATTCTTTTGATGTATCTATTTGTATCAAAATACTGTTTTCTAGAGTTTCGGTTACCATTGAGCCGGGTCGCTCCTTACTTATAGTTTGTTACCACGAACTGTTTGATAAGCAGGGGCACCGTGAGCAGGTTGCTGACCACCACTCCCGCCCTCCCCCTCCCTCTGCTATCAAATCCCCTTGCAGCTAACCTTTCCACCCTCGAAAGAAAATTTTTATATAAGTTCCAGCATTTTTTACATATTTTAAATCGCGGATGTAAAAAAGAAAAGCAACATTTTTCAAGATTATGAGATTAAGCTATTTGAATATGTTTTATGTGGTTACCCAACTCAAAATGTTAAGGGGTTTACAAAAAAAATCAAAACGAATATAGATTATTCGGTACTTGTGCATTATAAATAACCCACCGCTATAGACTGTACAAGGAAACCAGACAAACGGGTATTTGTTAGACAAATAAACCAGACAAACGGGTATTTGTTAGACAAAGACATAAAACATATTCAAATAGCTAAATCCTATAATGTTGAGAAATGTTGCTTTTCTTTCTTACATCCGCGATTTAAAGTTTTTTTAACTGAAAGTAAGGAGCGACCTTAAAACTTAAAACGAACAGAAACTATTCCGTATATGAAATTGGCTGTCCCCTCCTCAACGCCTCGCTCTTTACGCTAAAGTTTTTCATTGTTTAAAAAAATAGAGTTGTGAGAAAGTCAAACTTTAGCGTAAAGAGCGAGGCGTTGAGGAGGGGAAAGCCCCTTTCATATACGGAATAATTTCTGTTCGTTTTAGGTTTTAACGTTGTTCCTTACTTTCAGTTAAAAAACTTGTTTTTTTTTATTTAATTTTTGAACGTTTTTGAATTAATGCAGGTTTTGATTTTGGCTTACCGTACACGAATAATTAAGACAAAATTTGAATAATAATTTTACTTTTTTTTGGTTAAATGGCTTCCTCGAAACATGTTTAATTTTATTTACGAACGTTTTTATTAATACTACTACTTCTAACAACTCACCGCAGCACCAACCCGCCTGAGGCCAACACAGCCACGCACGATCCTCCTCCACCCCAATCTATTCAAAGCCTCCCTTTTTACACCTGCCCACGAAGTTCCCATTTCCTTTAAATCTTTCTTTATGACGTCCTCCCACCCCAGACGGGGACGACCTGCTTTCCGTTTAGCACTAGATGGTTTGCCAAAAGGAACAATCTTCGGCAATCTGTCATCCTTCATCCGCACAACGTGACCTAACCACCTCAACCTTTTTTTTTTTATTATAGCCCTAGAGAGCGGTATTGAACCACATTTTTCGTATAGCCTATTGTTTGAAATACGGTCAGTCAGCTGGGTACCCAGAACAATCCTTAAGCAATTTCTCTGGAAAACATCTAGCAAATCTTCATCCGCTTTTTGAGCGTCCATGCTTCAGAGCCATATTTGCCCACTGTCATCACAGTAGCTTCTAATATTCTAATCTTGGTTAGCAGACTTATCTTCCTATTCTTCCAGACTTTTTTTAACTGTGAAAAAACACCCTGAGCCTTGGCCATTCTATTTTTAACATCTTCACTGCTCCCACCATCTTTACTAATAATACTACCAAGGTAAGTGAAGCTGTAGTAATAAATATACGTAACTTACGAATTAACTTGCGTAACAATTTTCTATATTCATATATTTTTAATACGTATATTAGAGGGTTCGCCCCCTAGTCAATACCTGGCTCTTTAAGCTAAAGTTCGAATTTTGTTTCAATTCTTTAAAAATGACTCCTTAATCACAAATGCCGTTAATTAGAATAAATAGCTCTTATGAAAGTTCTAAATACAGGGGTGGCTCGAAGCACTCAGGCCAGGGGGGGGGGGTGAGAACCCTCACTTAAACGACTTATAGATCATGTTCTACAACTTGTCATTACCTACAAATTTCACAGACAATAGTGTTTTATCATTTATACTTATCTACGGGAACACAGAAGGACAAAAACGGAACACTACATGTGCAAATACACAACTAAGAAAAGCTTAAGTCTGGACTCACCTCTTCTTCAAAATTGACCAACGCTGAACAATCTTGTTTAAGTCTACACCATCGGTGAGGTCTTTCTCACTCGCCAACAACATGAGGGAATCCAGTCGAGAATAAAGCATGGCAGTTCCCAGCCAATTCTTCACAAACTTGAGTTTGCTGAATGTTCTTTCGGCAGCTGCAACTGCAACAGGTGCAGTCGCTGCCAATTTGCAGAGACGACTAGCTTGCTTAAGCTGACGGTTCCGGTGATGTCCTTCACCAAGGACTTCTCTGAAGCAAGCAGCGCCTTGGCAAAACTGGAACAAAACTTCAAGCTCTACTTGAAGAGCAGTAGCGTCAGGAGCTCTTTCCTGAATTGGGAAAAACTTTGTTGCTTGCTCAATATCTGCAACTGACATACTTTTTTTCAAAGGAGGCTGGAGTAAGGTGCAAAATGGCAGAAAATTGGCAACGCAAGCTCTGAGACTATCTACCATCATTGTAGTCAACTTGTCAAGCAAGATTCTGAAATGTTGTGTATAGAACTGATGCATTGAGATATCGGCTTGACTTTGAGCTCGGCTGTCATAACGAGATGGTCCAAGTCTCCGACGATGGTGTCTGATGAAATCAGCCTCTGGTTCCACTTCCATCCTTTTGGCAAACTTTGCTGCACTGTCAATTAAACTGTTCATTTCCTCACAAGATATTCTTTCAAAAAGTTTCTTCGTAGCGTCTAGCATCTCAAATGCATCGATGATGTTCATCTCCTCTTCTTCAAGCTTTTCTGTTGCAATCCTGGCCTTGTACATCATATTTTTTATGGAGCATGAGGCAGGTGATGAAATCGAAGTTGAGAATCCTTTTCAGGAGGCCGCTGGCTTGTGCTTTTATCTTCGTATCGGCGTTCTTCATCTGTTTTATTTCGTCAAGGGCTGAGACTATTGCTTCAAACGAAGTAACCACTGCTTGCATGGTTTCAGCCCTTACGGACCACCGGCTCCGTGATAAGTTTCGAAGATTAAGGCTGTTTTCAATCGAAGAGAGTTTTTCTTTAAGGGCGGCAAAACGCTTTGTAGATGAAGAGAAGAACACATACATTTCTTCGAGGATATTGAAAAGCTCGGCTATCAAGAGAGATGAATTGCAACTATGCTCTATCACGGTGTTTAGTCTGTGGGCCTGGCAGGGTATATAAGGCACACGGCGACTGAGAAGTTCCGATACTTTCTGCTGGGCTCCATTAAACTGACCAGACATTGCACTTGCATAGTCATACGACTGAAAAGCTTGTTTATCCAGCGAAATTCCTCTCCTTGTCAGTGTTCCTATTATACTTTCTGCCATACCCTGACCAATTTTGTCATTTGCCTCGCTAACATCTAAAAGTCACTCTCTAGGCATCCCTTCCGAGCTGATGGTTTGGATTACGACTGCAAGCTTATCAGAATGTGAAGCATCGGATATCGTATCCGCCATCACAGAAAAAAATTCTGAATCCGGGACTTCGTCAAGGATCTTCTCCCTGACTTCTGCTGAAAGCAATTCAATAAACTCGCTCTGGGACATTTTGTGTAGATAGGTGACTTTGTATGGTCTATGCCGAGAATCATTTAACCAAGCTTCAAGAGCAGGCACATATCTCGCTAGAAGTTGAACAAATTGAACAAAGTTGCCGTCTTGTTCTTCCGTTCTTCTAAATGCAATGCCTTGTCTCGCTAGGGTTCTTGCAACGTCCAATAGAATTGTCACAATTTTTCTGTTTGTCTCTTCATCTTTTGCTTGCTGCAAAGGCTTAGCTCGAGTTCTTTTATCAAGTAGGAAATCAACATGACCATTACTGCTGACGAAGTGACAATAATCCGATAAAGCTGCTTTGTGTGACCCGGAAGAGAAGTGACTAGCCAGTTTTCCTTTCTTTGCTTTTCCTTGGCTCTTCATTTTGTACCATTGCCGCACACCGTCTTCCACCCAAGCGTTTTCGGACTGGTCTCGCCCCGGACCACTAGGGGAAAGCGAGCAAACGAAGCAGAAGGCAGCATCTTTCTCGATACTGTACTCTAAGAACTGGTAATCTTCATACCAGCCGGGTGAAAACGACACTGTTTCTTTTTTGATATTGACGGATCAGCTGGGAACACACTCAGCTTTGGTTGATTAGGACCACATGAAATCACGTATTTCCTTTGATTTTCGCTAGAGATTGGCTTCCTTATTCCAGGATCTTTGTGAACTACACTTTCGGAGTCGTCACTGTGATTTTCGACAACAACTCCACTAGTTGCCGAAATGTTAAGAAGTTCTTCAGTGCAATCGACTGTTAGTTCCTTGCACAGCTCAAACACAGAAGATGGTGTAGATTGTATTTCCACCAAGATATCTCTTGCATTCAACGCAGAATTTTCCTGGACGGTCTTAACTATGTCATGAACCAGCAACTACTGTTATAATGTACTCCAGCTTGGCGACACATGAAAAGAGTATCATGTTGTGTCTTTGATCGGAGACCTCTTGCCCTATATCTGACTCCTTCTCATCATTTGTGTTGACCGATGGCATGAAGTCTTCTCCGGTTTTGAATTTATCTCTCGTTTCTGTCGCTAGGTGTTCTGTCAAGGTCGGTGTTCTAACGCCAAGTGTTTCCTTGGTAATTGTAACATGCATTTCCTGAAACAAAATTGTCAGTAAAAATAATTTCGCCGGAGACCGCCCCAAAACTGGTTTTGGCCGGATTCTGGGTGAACTACTTGTCCGGCAAGAAATGAAGCTGAAAAACGGATTCAGAATGTCTCCTTACCCCTATATCGACCCTTTAATCAGCTCCAGGAACAACTTTTACCTTCTTCCAAACCGGATTCCGGGCGAACTCAATGTTCCGGGGTCGAAATAAATTTCTGGTTTGGATTCAGCATGTCTACTTACCCCTATGTCGACCCTCTAATAAGCTTCAGGAACAACTTTTACCTTCCGCCAAATTACCTGTTTTGGCTTTCCGGGCAAACTGCTTGTCCGGTAAGAAAATGAAGCTGAAAAACGGATTCAAAATGTCTCCTTACCCCTATATCGACCCTCTAATCAGCTTCAGGGACAACTTTAACCTTCTTCCAAACCGGATTCCGGGCGAACTGCTTGTCCGGTAAGAAAATGAAGCCAAAAAACGGATTCAGAATGTCTCCTTTCCCCTATGTCGACCCTCTAATCAGCTTCAGGAACATCCTCCAAATTTCCGGTTTTTGCCGGATTCTGGGCGAACCAATTCAGTGTCAAAATAAATTTCAGCTTTTTATTCAGCATTTCTACTTACCCCTAAAGTGACTATCTCATTGGCTTTTAAAAAATATTTGTTCGCCCCTTAACTTGAAACCGCCTCCCTCACATCCAAATATAGAGCTAGGGAGCCCATCTACGAACTTGACCTTTACTTTGACCAAAAGGCACCAAGTTTGAGCAAAATATCTTAATCCCTTCAAGAGTTATAGTGCTAACAGACGGACAAACGGACAAATCGGTATCCGTCACTCACGTTTTGGGATCCCAAAAAAACATCCACGGCTAAAATATAATGATATTCTTTCAAAGCGGATTAATTTAAGACCACGGAATTTTGTAGTGTGTCCTTTCTTCTTTTTCTGCTATATTTTATTGGCTTATTTGTGGGCTATATCAGTTGATCTCTCGTTTGTTTTAATGTTTGTGACATAACTCCTTGATCAGGCTTTTCTGCGATATTTAGTTGATTGATTTTTTTTATCTACTTGATTGGTTTTATCAAAGCATCAGACCCGCCTTATCTTACTTACGTCAGACTCCAAGATCTCGAACTTCCTAGGCCATTCTTACCCACCCTAACGGAACTACACTGAGTTTTGCATTCTCCTTGTTTGACTCTTTTCGAGCCAGGTTAGGCTTCCGCTTTTTCTGATCCTAAAACGTTAGTGACGGATACCTAGCAAGGGATTGAGATGTTTTGTTCAAAATTGGTGTGAGAATCCTTTGGGTCAAAGTACAGGTCAAGTTCGTAAATGCCAAAACCGGGAATTTGGTAGAATTAAAGTTTATTTCTAAATTCGATTAGAGATTCGATATAGGAATAAGGATAAATGCTGAATTCATGAACTTTATTTCTTTGACGGATAAGCAGTTCACCCGGAATCCGGCCAAAACTGGAAATTGGCTATAGGTAAAAGTTTCTTTTGAAGTCGATTAGAGATTCGAGTTAAGAGTAGAAATAAATACTGAATCCGTATTAGCTAAACTTTATTTTTTCACTGGACAAGGAATTCGTATTGAATCCTGCAAGCTGGAAATTTGATTAAAAGCTAAATTTAATTCTGAAGTCGTATAGAGCTTTGATTTGGATTGCGATGCAGAAGTAAATTTTCAGGCGGTTATTAGGGATAAATGTTAACATGTTTACGGAGTCTGGCGATGATTGGAAATCTACAAGACCCGATTGTCTGGACAAAGCAGTCTAATAAATATTCCACTTTTTGGGATCCCATCGAAACCTTTGGTCTGCTTGACTACGAGGAGACAGTTAATCAGAAATACCGGGTTTTCAAGTTTTCCGCAGTAAATACAGAAAGCACTACTACTACTGCAACCTTTGCTTTAAACGACCTAGGATCACTAATGTACGAGACCAGCCCAGGACAAGACTGTATATTTTGAGTGAAACGGTGAATATCCTACGCATCTGGTCCCACATCCGCTTTTTCGTGCCTATAAGACTGTTCCTAAATATTCGATACAAAATCTTAAAATTTTGGGATCCCAAACGTAAGTGACGGGATATCTATGACTTTGTACAATTTGTCCGTCTGTAAGCATGATAACTCTCGAAGGGGTAGACCTATAGATGTTTTGGTCAAACTTGGTGTGAGGATTCTTTGGGTCAAAGTACAGGTCAGTTTCGTAGATGGGCTATGTAGCTCTATATCTAGGGGTGGGGGTTAGTTAAAGATATTTTAAAAGTAAATAACATAGTCGATTTAGAGGTGTAAGGAGACATGCTGAATCCATATCTGAAACTAATTTTCTCGCTGGACAAATAGTTCGCCCGGAATCCAGCCAAAACCGGAAAAAATGATTAACAGTAAAAGTTGCATCTGCAGTTGATTAGAGGTTCGATGTACGGGTAAGGACACATACTGAATTCGTTTTCGACCGTTATTTTCTTCCCGGATCAGTATTTAGCCCGGAATGCGTCCGAGACTGGAAATCTGGAAGAAATAAAAATGTGTCTGCAAGTCGATTACAGATTTGGTACAGGGGTAAAGATACATGCTAAATCTGTATCTGAAGTTTTTTTTGGGCCGGACAAGTAGTTCGCTCAGAATCCTGCCAAAACCGGAAATTTGGTAAAACGAAAACGAAATCCGAAGTATAAGGGGTAAGGAGACATACTGCTTTCGTTTTTAACCGGAAATTTAGCGTACTAGAAATAAAAGTTTGTTATGAAGTCGATTATAAATTCGAAATAGAGTAAAATTGCATACTGAATCCATACTTGCTCATCCGTCCCTTTATATTTTTGCTGGACAATTAGTTTGCCTGGAATTTGGCCAAAATTGGTAAAAAAAAAATTTATAATCTTAATTAGAGTTTCAATATAGGGGTAATGAAACACGCTGAATCTGTTTTTGAACTTTATTTTCCTGCCGGACAAGTAGTTCGCACGGAATTGCTAAAATCGGGAATTCAGTAAAAGTAAAAGATTTTTCTAAATTCGATTGTCGACTGGAGATGATATTTAGGCGTAAACATAGCTGCTGAATCCATATCTGAACTTGGTCTTCTCAGCAGAATAGCCGTTTGGTCGTAATCCGTCGAGAACCCCACTTCGGTATAATTTTTTTTTAACATTTTCAATCGGTTGATTAAGGATAAATGCTAACATGCTTACGGATCTGGCGAAGACCGGAAATCTATAAACCCGATTGTCTGGACCAAGAAGTCCAATAAATATTCCATTATTGGGATCCCATCGAAATCTTTGGTCTTGTTTTTACTTCGACAATACGCCTATTTTTTTTCTTATATCCCACCTCCTCTCCTCTCAGTGACAACAAATTTACCTTAAGCAACAAATCTAATTCTTAACTTTTATGCGTCACCTACACTTTTTTAAACATCAATTAGTAGCCGAACTAGACACACAATAAGTCACCATACACTACCTAAAACTTTTCCATTATAAAAAACTTGCCTTAACCATAGAAAAGGGTGTCGTTCCCCCACAGGAAACTCTTCTTACGGTGGCTATCTCTTACCAACTCATAAAACTTTTCCAAATAGTGACCCGTCATGCCCCCCCCCCAAAAAAAAAGGAACTAAAACAAACTATTAAATTTAATAACAATAACAAAACCTAAATAAAGATTTCTATCATTATAACTTTCTTTAACACAAGAAACCACCATATATATATGGAAACACAAAAAAAAAATATCGAAGAAAGTTATGATGATAACACTTTTTAAATTTACCTCTTCTTCTTTTCACTTTAAAAACAAATTCGGCTGCTATTTAACGACAATGCACCTTAAGACCAAGATGAAGTACTAAATTTATGTTTGGGGACGTTTCGCCATGGGGGCGTTTGCCAAGAGGAAATTATGTTATGGGGACATCTCCACGGAAAGTTTCACAGACAAGACGAGTTTGTAACTACGTTTCACTAGAGTCGTAGCCAAAAACTTACCTCCCGACTTGAATGAGCTATTCCAGCGTCTTCAAAACCACCCCTGCCCTGGGAAACAAATTCTGGGTACATGGTCAAATCTTCCTTGTTCTTTCAAGCGCTGAATCCACCTCAACGTCAGACTCGTTTTGTAATCGAGCTTTTTTCATTGTCCTATATACACTTGCTTCAAAGTGGTTTCGTGGGGCTCCTGTCATTTGAATTCTAATTGCTTTTCCATTGTGTTTAGAAATTTCATGCCTTCTTTTCCACTCGTAGTCAAAGTTTGACCCACAGTCCATGCACGTAACCTTGTCTCTCACTTTCGGTTTATTCATGTTATCCAGTCAGATTTCACTTTAACAACTAGCCTACAATAATGTTGACAGGCTAAATCTGAACGACCTATCTGAGACAGACACAAAGTATATGCGAGTAAGAACAGGTTTTGAAACAAAGCGAGTTGCTGCCAGTCTAGTCCCTTTGGGACAAAAATTATATGCGAGTAAGAACAGGTTTTGAAACAAAAGGAGTTGCTGCCAGTCCAGTCCCTTTGGGAATCATTTCACCAAAGACCTAACGGGGTTATGAAACCTGGTTTAATTTAAACGACCTTGTCTTTGAGTGAAAGTCTTTCCAGGAGGAAGAAAAACGACTCGGACTGTCACTGACTGAGATGAGCGCCCGGGACCTGGATGAGGCCAAAATAAACGACTGATAAAACTTAGCAAGAGGCAGGGGGGTGTATACCCCCCCCCCCCCCCCCCTCCGAACCACCCCTGACAAGCAGGTTTTGAGTTTTTTTACAAGCTTTTTCCACAACTTTTTTTTATCCATAACAGGGTTGCCAACCACCGGCTTCTCAAAACATTGCTAATCAAAGTATAATCACCTACGGAACAAGTACTGACAAAATCTATCCTCTCCACACAAAAACAGTGACCCTTTGTATACCCATGCGAACCTGGCAACTAAATTGCGTAGTTACACAATTCAATACAACTTTCCCGGTCACTCGTCGCCTGAATCACGCTCTAGCATAATTTATTGGCTGGGAACAAAGTACTTTGGCTCGGAGCGATTAAGTAGTACAACATTTTACGTCTAGAGGCGCTGAGCTACTCGGGGTCACTTTTGGAGAGTTTTGTCAGTACTTGTTCCGTAGGTGATTATACTTTGTTGCAAATGAAGGCTGAAAAAGAGGGACTTCTGCGAAAAAAAGAGTGCAAATTAAAAAAATTGCCCTTTCACTGTTCACAGCACTGTTGCCATATTGGCTTATTTCCCGCCTAACTAGTATATTTTGACGGTGACTGGCGGAAAGATTTTGAGTCATTCCACCAGGCGTAAATCTTGGCGTATTTTAATTTAACTTGCGTATTTTTGGCGTGAAATCCTTTATCTGAAAGAAATTATTTTCCTTATTTGGATCCAATTACTTTTTGTCATATAACAAAGCTGTAATATTCAATAGTATCGCCATATTATTTCCTTTTATAATAATTTTATTACTATCTATTTCGAAAACCAGACATCGAAAACTGGATTATCGAAAACCAGACAAATGAAATTGACGCATGTAAATAAAATTTTCCCCTCGTAAAACTATAAGAGAAACTATAAGATTCCTTGATTTTTAACAAACTTGTATTGAGTCTAGGCAACACAATGTCATTTCTCATTGTTTGTTATTCGGACTAGGACACTGCAAGAACGTTATTTAGTGGAAAAAATTCAAATGGTTTCTTCTTGAGTTTAAACTAAAAGTTTATTTTGTTCTGCGTGGAAGTTTGTTACTTTTTTCAGACGTTTTTTTACTTTTGAAAGATGAAGCATAGCTAGCCTAATATACAGTAGGCTAGTGTGGATTTTATTACGGAGTTGAGGATATCCCGACTTTGCTTTGAAAGGTAACAAGACCAATAAGATCATTTATGGCAACTATATAAATAAGCTTCTCTGCTGGAGATTTGGGGCTTTGATAAATAAAGGGTAAAGGTGCAGATTATTGGCTCTCTGTACAATTATGTATTTCCACCCTGTTTGTCTCCAAATAGCACTTACCTTTGACGATCTTGGAAATTATTCATGGTATTAAAGTGAACCGTTCAAAATTTACCTGCAGTTCATATGGGGCAGAAGAAAAGTGTTTTGAACCTCATGCTCTTTCTAAATCCCGATTTTTAAGGATTTAAAGACTTTTAACTTCTGTTTCTTAAATGGTAAAAAAATTTCTTGTGTGGCTAAGGATTAAATTTCTGCTGAGATCATAGGGATTTTTGTGTGAAAACTTTAGCTAGTTAAAGAAAAAGTGTCTAAAAAACACAGCAAAAGCTAATACCTTCAATAATTTTCAGTTTGATGTAGGAGAATATGCTAGACTACGCTAAAGAACAGCCAACTGTTAAAAAAAAGAAATAGGCACAAAAAGATAATGGTCTTATAAAAAAATATCACCAAACTTTCGTATATAGCCATGACCATAAGTGGTATTGTCAGGGGTGGGGGAGTTAGAAACTATTTTGTATATTTTTAATCAATTTAACAAAATTTGGAAATTGTGTGAAACGTATTCGGAAAGAGTATTGAATGGAGAAAGAGAATATATATTTCTTTTTTTGTGGTTTCGATACTTGTGTCTTATAGCCACCACACTCAAGTTCTGTTGAGAGGTGAATTTTGATTAATGCTAATCTGAAATATGATTAAAATATAATACTTAATCAACAAAACTATGAAAACTACAAAAAAGAATTACGGAAGGGGGGTGCCCAGACCAGATTATATTAAATACATAACCTAAACTAACCTAGCCTAACCTAACCAAAATACCAACTAAATATTTAATTAAAATATAGCTACAATGTAGTTTGGCCACCAAGCCGAAGCTAATATTATCTGGTATAAATACAAGTAAAACCGCTTATTGGTTCAGGTTCACGATACAAGATCTTGAGTGTCTATAAGACAAAACTACCCTATTTTCTTTGCTATGAGTCTACGTAGGCCACCCTGTTATGTTTTTCATATAAGGTGGAGCCAAATTCTGATTTTTTGTGTATGTTGTGACAATTATGCTTGTTTATTTTCGCCAGTGGTCGGTGTCACCAAATTTGGCAATTTGCTGGAATATTTGGTGCTTGTCGGCTATATAATACACATTCGAGAAGTGAAGTTTGGTTAATGCTAATGAAGTCAAAGTAAATATGATGAAAATATAATAGTTTAGAAACAATTTTGCACATTAAGGGGGGTGGGGGTAAAGTATAGCATATATTAAATACATAACCTAACCAAACCAAAATACCAAGCAAATACTTAAATAAAATATAGGTACAATTTATTTTCCAACCCAGCCGAAGCTAATCTTTGGTATAAAGAAGTTGCTTGGCGAGTTTTTTGTGTCTTTTTCTTATCTTTCAAACACTTACAGGCAGCTTTTGTTAAATCCAGCACGTTTTTTTTTTGAATTCTTGTTAGCTGTTCTCTTTCTCTCATCATTTTAGAATCTCTCATAGAAAGGGCATAGTATTTTCTTTGCTTCAGCAATAGATTCACGGGTGAAAACTTTACCGTTCTACTCACTTAAACCTCTGTTTTTAAACCGCATACTAATCTTCGGGAAATATATTTAAATAGCGTGCTCCACTCAAGTTCAGCTTTGCCGCCTTAATCCATTTAGCTAATAAATAAGTCCAAGTTCAAACCAGTTAGTTTTGATTAGCACAAATCTCTATTCAGTAATTGCATAAATATTCTATTATGGTTGTATGTCCCAAAATAATTCAAAATAACCAACAAAACAGGGTCCAGATTATAAATAAAAATCTTAAATAAAAGTACACAGATTCAACAACGTTAACAACTAACATGTTTAAAATAGGTTATATCCAAAAACGCAACGAAATCTTAACCAGCACTGAGTCTTACTAGTTGACCAGTGCAAACTTGATTTCGTATATATTATCAAAACTTTAGGTATACCAAAATTGTCAATCTAGCAACGAGGGACATCGAGAAAACAACAACATTAACTGGTTTTGACAATTTCTGTCTGGATAAGGTTTTAACCGAATGTAGACTTTGATTCTACCTGTTTTAAATTTAATGATAATCTAGGTTATTTTCACTTGAGCATTTGTTTTGCCCTAGTTCTTATTAGTTTCTCTTCGTTTTTGGTTTCATTTATTCATTTACTGCAATTTATTTTCAATTATCTTGTGTTCGGTACTTTTTTTTTATTATTATAAGTTTTAGCCTTACAATTACTCTTTACTTCTCTGTTAAGAAGTTTTATCTAATGTTTTCAAATTATTTCTTGTTTTTATTTCGGTTAATATTCCTTCATCATATGTTTTTGTTACTTTTGGACGTTTTCGTGTCTTACTAGGTCCCAGCTACCAAAAAATGCAACCATGATCTGGTGGAGAAACATTCTTGGTACTTTTTTAAGTTTTATCTGTTAAAAACTAGTATGCCGAGGGCAGTTTAGATTTTATAAAGTTTCAAAACTTGCTGGGTTTTATATTCTATAGATTCATTTATATTAATCTTATTGTGTTCTGTTAGACTATTTCCATTCAACGGGATCGAGTTTTTTTCTGGAACCAAATATTTTCCCCGATTATTAAAATAGTAGATTATTTAAATTTTAACACCCTCCCCCAGCCTACACCTCGCCCTTAGACTTCAAATTCGAAGATCTCATAATGCCTAAACGCTTTTACAGTAACATTGTGATTATCACATTGATTTCGAATATGTTGTTAATAAATATTTTTGAAAAAGGAGCACCTACCTTTCAATTCATCTTACTACTAAACTGTAAAAAAGACCTAATGACATAAACACTTGCTTATTTTGAAATGAATATTTTTAGCCTTCCTCCCTCTCTTCTTCACGCCCATACAATATTTGAAGTCCCTTGGCCCCCTTACACTTGTGAAATTTTTATCTTGATCCACCCTTCATGCTCTTTCTGAGATTCTGCAAGTAGATTAATTTTTAAATTTGTGTGAAAAAAAGGTCTCTCGATGTTCTCAGGGGTGTGGGTCATTTCGTAAGTTTGCATTTGACGAAATCTATCGTGAGACAAGGAGTTTACCCAATGCTTACATATAAGATGTGGCATGAGAAAAGGGAACATTTACCTTAGTACCTTTGTAACTAATAATAGCTAAATAGTAATTACAACCGTTCGAACCTTATTATGTTTACAACGGATTAATTATGTCTGGTCTTTAATTAAATGACTGGTCTTCATTGTTCTAGATTTCAGAATTGATTAATGAAGACTGAACTAACTGTAGTAAAGAGGTTGGAACACTTTCTAAGAGTGGTTGCAGGATTTAAGAATTTCACAGGTTTTTGGGTACTTTCACAGGTTTGGGCTAAAAAGTTTTTGGGTACTTTTCTAGAGGCTAAAAAGTTTGTGGTAATTAAACTAGTATTTTCCCTACAGCACCACCAACAACTATTCTTGATCAAGATTTCCAATTTGCACATTTTCATATGTTTTGGACTCATTTCTACCTCAATGCATTGTTTCTCTCCCTGGACAGAAATTGCACTCTTTTACGAATTTTAGTTTACCACTCTTAGGAACTCCTCTTTTTTGCATCCTTTTGCGAAATGATGATAGAAAAATTGCTTGCGAAATAAAAACCTCCAAGTTAAATTATTTGAGTGCAAAAGATGCAACTGATAGCCGGCATAATTTTTCTTATCTCTGCCTGTGCCTATGTCCAGTTGTTTCTCTAGGATTTCCAACAAGCAAGTGAAGAAGAAGTAGATCAGACCAAAGTCAAATTCCAAAGTCAACAATTGGAAACGCAAAAAGTGAAAATTCAAATTTAATAAAAGAACTCAAAAGCTTGAAAAAATTAAAAATCAATAGAATTTCCAATGATAAGGACTTATTCATCATTAGAAGACAGCTTCTGAACCTTCAGACCAAAGGCAACGAGATTTATTTCCAACATATTCCAAGTAATAAAGGCATCAAATATAATGATACTGCTGATTTAATAGCAGCCAAGGTTCGTTTGTTAAACCCATGTCCTCCCTCTGAATTCAATTCACAAGACATTATGTAAATATCTAATTTTAATTACATTAAATTGATTTTATCACCTTTTGATACTAGATTACACACAGTAATATATTATCGTCTGAAATCAGGTGCCCTTCTTCTCACTAGTTTATTATTTAATTACAAGCTGCATTACTCTCCTCTATGATGTGTCTGCTTCTCAAACGATGGAACTATCCAGCATGTCTTTTTTGATTGTCAGCCACTGAGTGTGGAGACTTTTTCCCTTAAGTGCCTCTGGTACATGGCTAATATACCAAATACCTAAACTGCCATCCTGGATTATAATCTATCTTGGCACGTTGATAGAGAAATATTAAGACTTCTATTCATATCTTAAAGAAGATACAAATTGATTAGTGATCACTAATGCGGAATAAAGACAGCAAAAAAAGGAATTAAGAACTTTAATTGGGATTACTTGTTATTAACTAACAGGAAGACTTTTTTTATTTCCAGGGCTTGGTTAAAGATAAGGATGAAGGATTTCCATTTATCTAAAGACACTTTTTGGGAAGTCAAAGGGGTATAAGGACTAATTGGAAGTTTATATACCCTGTATACAAATTTTAGAATTGGAATTGGAGCTTTTTGGTGCAACCATTTTCTTGGAAATTAATCTTTTAAAAGTCCATTTCTAGACCTTGCAGTAAAATTCTGCAAAGACTCTACGCACCATTTTAAAGTGCGAATGGCCCATATTGGCGAAAATATTTTTTTAAACAAAAATCTTACCATCCAGGGGCCCAAAAATTTGTTTCGGATTGGGCTCATACAATCAAAATTACAAAAAAAGGAGTAAATTAAGAAAATAGGAGGTAAAATCATGGATAAGGGATTTCTTGCTATCTTTGAGAGTAGTTAGGTTAGATGAAAGACAATTTCAGAAATGAATCCATTGGGTAGTTACTGATGAGTCTCTTTTTCTACCCTGTTTTTATTTTTTGAGCTTAGAGGATAACATACATAATAGGTTTTGCAGAAGAGGAAAGCAGATGTTCTGTACAGGTCTGAACCTATAGAAATTTTGTCAAAAAATGTTTCACCCCGCTTTTGAGTCTTAATATCCTTTTCATTGACCCCTAGTTTTTAATAATGCAATTCCTGCTATTTCAGCAGAATTTTAAGCCAAATCAAGGGCTTTTCCTTAATAAAAGAGTGATCAGAACATTTGGAGATACTGTGAACTAGTGTTGCACGGAGGTGTACCAAAAAATACACCAGACTCTTTGAAAAACACGCCAAAAATACGCCAGAATCTTTGAAAACCATGACTGCCAAAACGGTCAGTCCCTAAAGTGATAAAATTGCCCAAACTTGAATGTTTCTCAACAATTTCCAGTGCTATGGTCAAAAAGTGTTTTCGCCCGCTAGGTGTAGTGGGGTTAGTTTTAGGTCAATTTTTTATTTGTATTTTTTCTGCTTCTGACGAAGCCCAATTCTGAACCTTTACGCCATGCGCGGAAGAGCAGTGTAAAACCTGGAAGAACTTTGCACTACATGTGGCACTCCGAGGCTCAACACTGGGTTTCATTAAGGGCCACTAAAGCTACCTTTGTTTAAATTTAGAGCCATTTATTTCTGGTCAAAAGCTTGTTCATGATAACAAATAATACCCACCTGGAAAAAGAATAGGGCATAGTCTAGTGCTATATTTTGGAATTAAGGGGGGTGGGGGTATACTGTATGAGACTCTGAACACCAAACAATTAGAAACTTTCTATAAAGAAAGTTTTTTTTTATTATACTGTTCAGTTCGGATAAGAAATCTTCGATCCTTTTCGGTTACATAATACACACTCCAGATATTCAATCACGAATGATGCGAAAAAGACACAAAAAACTCGTCAAGTAACTTCTTTATACCAAAGAATTAGCTTCGGCTGGGTTGGAAAATAAATTGTACCTATATTTTATTTAAGTATTTACTTGGTATTTTGGTTTGGTTAGGTTATGTATTTAATATATGCTATACTTTACCCCCACCCCCCTTAATGTGCAAAATTGACACATTTGACACAAAAATGAAAACCTAAAAAAGGTTTTCAGGGGGTTTTGTGTTTTATTCCAGACGTGTATGTGGCAGCAAAAGTAATTAATCTGATCCCAGCGTGTGGAAAGTCTGAACCGATTGGTAGGTTTCTGAAATTTAAACTTCTTCCCATCAAAACGAGCTTTGCATAAAACATGAAAGATCCTCAAAATATCGGTTTTAAATGTTTGCGCGCATATAAAATTCACTTCTTAACACGCTATTACTACAAATGCCATCTTGTAGGCCAAATAACCATCAATAGTCTTAATACCGAGGTCTGCTCTCACTGTGCAGGAAATGGCCAAAAAAGTACTTAAGAGCAACCTTGCATTTAGAAAAAACGATGTGCTAAATGGAAAGCTTCAGGTCACTCATGCTAGTCAGTATCCTCCCCGAAAAATCAGAAATCAATTTCAAAACAGAACAGATACTACGGATTGCAATGAGTACTCACAGAATTCTCTCTGTTATGTTTCGGAATATTAATGGTTGGGTTCTTGATAATATAGCGGCTTAATAGGAACTAAATAAATAATTTAGCGTGATTTGATTAAAGAAGCACTTTTTGACAGATGTCAACCCTCAGCTTTTACGCCATGCTCCTAGTGTAACAATACATTTATCCCAAGCTAAAAGACTTTAAGCAAAAAGAAGGGTAAGCAGTGGTCAAGCGATTTTGACAAATTGTCAATTATGACTGCTTGAAATGGGTGATAGCAATATTGCCGTAACAATAAATGAACTTATCATAGTTAATCTGTATCTTCTAACCAATTACATAGACCAAGCTTCTGAAAGAAAATTTGCGATTGCTTGCGGAAAAGTCGCTAAATTATAAGGAAGATAATAATAAGAAAAGTGTGCCTATTGGTGAATTTAATTGCGACTTACTCCAGAAATCATGTAAATGAGCTGAAACTTTCCTTAATTTTTTGCCAACCGGATACACAGTCATTCCAAAAAAATATACACGTTTATTTCCATCCTAGGAGTATTTCTCCATCCTCCTGATTCAGGTCTCATAGTTAAAGTTTGTCCGGAAGGTGAATGTAACGATTATATCTCTCTCAACTCCAATAAGTGGCACTTATTCTTCTGAATCTGGTACCAGAAAAACTAAATTTGTCATCTTAAGTAATGGTATAAGATTAATAAGGATGTTTTCCAATCAGAGTGAGACCCCATATTGAATAAAATTTGAATTCAGTTTTAGCTTCTTCAGCGCAACTTGGGATGGACCAGTCCACTATACGGATGAACCTTATTTCCTACAGTGCAGATTATTCAAGCTAAAAAAATATCCAAGATGCACACTGTCCCAATGAGAATGTGAATACTGTGCACCAAGAAGTTTGGATGGTCTAGACAAAAAAGCCTTAAAGTCAAACACAAATAATCGAAATTTTGGCTTCGTTTGTGGAATGAGTGTGATAAACAAAAAAGAATGAAATAATTAATACTTCACGGTTACTTACAAAGTGACATTTTTAGAAGAAGCCTAAATCTCATCGAGTTGCTCAAAGTATTATAGTCGCTGGAACGATACCGAATGATCGATATACTTTATGGAAGAGTCGTTCGGCAAATAACAAAACCGTGAAAATAAAGCTAATATCAGTGAGTTACAATGGTATTCATATTTTAAGAGGCAGTTTGCTGGACCTTTTGCTAAAAATTTGAAAGTTAATAATATGATGACTGCTCACTCCTGGGCCAGATGCCTTATCTTACCCCAGGGGTTGGAGGGGGGGGGAGGGGTTTATGTTATCTCCAAAGGTATATTTATTGAGCTTTATAACTATGCTGAACAAAATGGCTATTTCAAAATTCTGATCGAAGGACATTCAGGAAAAAAGGGGAGGGAGGTGGGAAGGCTGCTAATTCTCCACCAATATTTTTGGTCACTTAAAAAGGGAACTTGAACTTTTAATTTCCGTTTTTAATTCTCGATAATCTAGGACTATTCGTTTGATGCAATTACCTGTGGGAAAAAAAATAAACACGCATCCGTGATCTTTCTTCTAGCAAAAATACAAAATTCCAAATTTTTTCGGACGGGAGCTTGAAACTTCTACAATAGGGTTCTCGGGTAAGCTTAACATGATATTATTTTCATTAGGTTCTTTGACTTTTAGAGGGTGTCTTCACTTTTTCAAAAGCCAGGCAAATTTTCTTAGGATTATAGTTTTGATGGGTAACACTAAACCTAATGAATCTTATATATTTGGAATCAGCATAACAAACCCATTCTTTTGTTATATCTATTGATATCAAAATTCCTCTTTTAACAGTTTCGGTTACTATTGAGCCGTGTCGCTCCTTACTTACAGTTGGTTACCATGAACTGTTTGAAAAATTCGCCCATAGCTGAAACGAATTTTGAAATGACTTGCAGTGATAATACTGTTTCACAAACTGCAAGGAGGTTCTTAAATTCACTGTCTCATTTTTTCAAATTTTAATCTATCCTTGTGGTATTTTAGATAGAATAACTGGAAAAAAAAAATATATGTGTTTAGCAAGTTTCATAGTGTTTTACATAAAATGGACATCTTAAAAATTTTTCATAAGGGTAAGTCCACTTGTCCTCAATGATAAAATTAGTAGGTCTATTCTCACAAAAGTAACTAAAAGATTGTAAAATAGGCAAAAAAGTTTGAATTCATCTATGTGGGATGGGTATGGGATTAGAAATTCTCCTGGAACTACAGAACCAGGGAGCTATTGACTCATGGGAATCATAGAATACGAAGGATATAAGTATAATTCTATTAACTTTAATCTGTAAAATTCTAGTTCAGGGGCTTTTTGTTATGTTACAAAGTAGTTGAGTTAGGCGAATGAAACTTTCAGGAATAAATCCAGGGCCAACACTGTGCCCTACGAAGGAATTGCCACTCTACTGTGTCAACCCTTTTCTGATTTGTAAGACTTGCAACCTATCTCAATGCTTACAAAATATTTAATAACTTAATCTTGAGATTTAAATCTCGTTTTTATTGGGTTATGGGTTTAGTTTTGAAAATACAATTCCTATTTTTTCAATGGAATTTTAAGCCTTAAGCTATCAAGAGTTTTCTAAATTTAAGAAATAGATTCAAAGATCTTTAAAACCTTCCGAATTGAGCAAGGGCATGAAGTTGAATCGACCTTTACTATACCTGATTTGAGCAGTAGAACTATATTGTAAGGTTTCACTTTTACGACAGAAAGATCATCAAAGGTCAATTTTCTCTACTACTGATACTAAGAACTTACTGTACCACGAAGCCACCTGAGCTCAACACCTCTACGCACTCTCTTCCTACATCCCAATCTATTCATAGCCTCCCTCATCGCTCCCTCTCAAGAAGTTCCTATTTTCTTTATATCTTCCCTAGCGACATCCTCCTACCCCATTTGGAAACAACCTGCTTTTTGTTTGGTCTTAGACAGTTGACCGACAAGGAAAATATGTAAAGTAATATGCTTCCTACAGAAAACATTATATTCTATAATTACTACACTCACTCTAATCACCTTGCTTGTGGAGGGGCTTAATTAGTTTTTCTAAGATCATTAGGGTACTTTTACCTTTTTCAAACATTATATTATAATCTTGACTAACTTACCTCTAACCTCAAAACTATTATATTAAAAAAAAATATTAAAACAATATTATATTAAACAATATTATATTAAAATTTACAACACTATTAGCGAAAGAGCCCTAGTATTTTTGAAATTTTCGATCTTTTGATGTTTTAGCACTGAGACTAATTTTTCCTCGGAAAATAAATCTTCATTCACATTCAAAATGTCACGAAATTTTCATTCTTTTCTATATCATTTCCCATAAATTTATCACGGCTCACCAGATACTGCCCATTACTCTGCAAGTCTTTCCTTATCATCAATTGTTTTTATATTAATAAAGATGAAGGGGATTTTAGAACGAATTTAATTTATAATAGTTTAAATAAGGAGCAGGTAAAATCTTAGACCAGTAGTTATTTACATAATAGTCCTAGAACAAGTGATAATCCAGCAAACAAAAGTCAGGATGAGGTTAAAGCTGGCAAAAGTCAACAGACTGCAGCTAAACTAGCAATTAATAAAGCCACTTAATTTATAATTCATGAGTCTATTTACTAAACCTAGGAAATTTAGTTAGGGCTAATAGACCTGTGTGCCTCTGGAGGTACGGGAGGAGCTAATGTCTAAGGTAATAGACCTGGGGTTTTGCGACCTTTTTTGGTTGTTCAAGTAAATATAATCTTCACTTTTAATAGATCCCATTTATCCACTGAATGTTAAGAGGAAAGAGACCCATTGTTTGCACTATAGACATTCGCTTTGGTTTTATTCATATGTAGTAACATCAATGCTGGAAACTGTTTATTATAATGTCAGTTTTACTTAATTATTCATTTATTTTGTTTTTTTTGTGGGTTTAGTTGTCGTTTTTTGCGTGTTATTTGTTAAAAAAAAAAATATTTTTTCTCTCTTACTCAAAGTTTTTTTTTCTCGTCGAGAAAGGCTCCCGGACCTGGAGCCGAAATATCCGGAACTTTTTCTAATTAAAGTGTTATTTTGTTTTATTTTTTATTCACTGCTTTGTTGAAATTAAAACCCATTTTTCTCGCTTAACTTTTCGTAAATGGAAAAGCAGTGTGGTCTAAGAAATTATAGAGGGCTGTTTAAAGATTCATAAAAGCTAATTCTTATATCTTATCTTTTTTTTATATATATTAGACTCGACAAGGCCATCAAAAAGTGCCACATGGTACACAAAAAGCGCAATTTGGGTGACATTTTTGGAACGGAAGGGCTTGGCCGCACACATCGACATCATGGAGAGCTAATTATGGGCTCATTTATAACAAATTTTTAAACCAAAAACAATTTGAGTTTTACTTACTTTTTCGTTCATCTTGTTTTTTTTGTGAGTTTAGTTGTTGTTTGTGTGTCTTATTTTTAAAAACAACGGTTTTGTTTTTTTGTCTCTCACTTAAAGTTTTTTTTTTCGTCGAGAAAGGCTCCCAGACGTGGGGCCGAAATATTAGGATTTGTTATAACTAAAGTGTTTTATTTTTGTTTTTTGTTATCTGCTTTGTTAAAATTAAAACCCATTTTTCTCGCTTAACTTTTCGTAAATGGAAAAGCAGTGTGGTCTAAGAAATTATAGAGGGCTGTTTAAAGACTCATAAAAGCCATTTCTTATATCTTATCTTTTTTATATATTAGACACGATAAGGCCATCAAAAAGAGCCACATGGTACACAAAAAGCGCAGTTTGGGTGACCTTTTTTAAACGGAAGGGCTGGGCCGGACACATCGACAGCTAATTGTGGACTCATTTATAAACAAAATTTTAAATTTGATTGCTCTTTATAAATTTGACTTAACAAGGTAATCACAAAGTGCCGCCCCATGGCACCTAAAAAGTGTACTCTTTTTTTTCCGTTTTTGTAACATATGTGATTAACAAAAAGTGGCTCTGTTTTCTCCAAATTATTGGAAGGCACCACCCCAAACAACACCACTGTTTATAGTTTATAGGTTTGTGTTTTTTATGGACTTAGGTCGGAATTATCATATACTTTTCTCAGCTTTTTTTTTTCTTCCGATGAATTAAAAAAATGAAACAATGCAACAGGCGCAAAGGAAGGGAGGATGTATACACAATTTGTGTTTAAGTTAATCTAAACCAATTTCTTTCTTTTTTAATTCAATTCACCGAAAACTGAGACCTTCAAATCAATACACACTGAATTGCCTTGTATATGAAGAAACTTGCGATTAATAGCCCTTCGATTTTTATCGTATTAAATAAAAAAAACAAGTTTTTTAAACTGAAAGTAAGGAGCGACATTAAAACTTAAAACGAACAGAAATTATTTCCGTATATGAAAGGGACTGTCCCCTCCTCAACGCCTCGCTCTTTACGCTAAAGTTTTTTATTGTTTTAAAAAATAAAGTTGTGAGACAGAGTCAAACTTTAGCGTAAAGAGCGAGGCGTTGAGGAGGGGACAGTCCCTTTCATATACGGAATAATTTCTGTTCGTTTTAAGTTTTAATGTCGCTCCTTACTTTCAGTTTAAAAAACTTGTTTTTTTTATTTAATTTTTGAACATTTTTGAATAAATGCAGGTTTTGATCTTGGCTCACCGTACATGAATAATTAAAACAAAATTTTCATATTAATTTACTTTTATTTAGTTAAATGGCTTTCTCGAAACTTGTTTAATTTTATTTACGAACGTTTTTATTAGTAATAAATATACGTAACTTACGAATTAGCTTACGTAACGAACTTATATATTCATATATTTTTAATTTGTTTATTAGGGGGTTCGCCCCCTAGTCAATACCTTGCTCTTTAAGCGAAAGTTCGAATTTTGTCCAATTCTTTAAAAATGACCGCTTAATCACAAAGGCCGTTAATTAGAATAAATAGCTCTTATGAAAGTACTAAAAAATCTTTGGCTTAAAGAGCGAGGTATTGACTACCGGGTGAACCCAATCATATATGTAGTATTTTCTGTTCGTTTGAAGTTTCGATGTTGCTGCTATTGCAGTTGAAATACTTGTTTTTTTTATATTAAATTTCTGATCTTTTTTTAAATAATGCTGGGAAGTCCGGCGTCCCCTTCATAGCAATGTCCCTTCCCCCATGAAAACTCCCTTCATGGAAATATCCTCCCACATAACCCCCGAACCACCCCCCCCCCACTACAAGGAAAAATCTCCCCTGAAAACGTCTGTATACTTCCAAATAACCAATACTATATGTTAACATTGGGTAAAGTTCATAACTTTCAGCCCTCCCCCCGGGAATTTCGGGGGATTAAGTCATCCTAAAAGACATACTTATTACATTTTCGAACATGCTGAACAAAATGGCTATCTCAAAATTTTGATCAGGTGACTTTGGGGAAAAAATTAGCGTGGGAGGGGGCCTAAGTGTCCTCCATTTTTTTTGGTCACTTAAAAAGGGCACTAGAACTATTAATTTCCATTCCATTGAGCCCTCCCACGATATTCTAGGACAACTGGGTCGATACGATCACCCCTGGGGAAAAAAAAAACAAATAAACACGCACCCGTGATCTTTCTTCTGGCAAAAAATGCAAAATTCCACATTTTTGTAGATGGGAGCTTGAAACCTCTACAGTAGGGTTCTCCGATACGCTGAATATGATGGTGTGATTTTCATTAAGGTTCTATAACTTTTAGGGGGTCTTTCCTCCTTCTTTCGAAAATCAGTCAAATTTTCTCAGGCACCTAACTTTTGATGGGTAGAATTAAACTTGATGAAACTTATATATTTGAAATCAGCATTAAAATCTGATTCTTTTGATGTATCTATTTGTATCAAAATACCGTTTTCTAGAGTTTCGGTTACCATTGAGCCGGGTCGCTCCTTACTTACAGTTCGTTACCACGAACTGTTTGATTTAGTCCCGAGTAGAAAAAATGTTTAAAGATGTGGGATAAATCTAGGAAGTAAGAAATTATCTGTCACAAGGAGAGGGGTCGAGGATTGTAGCCCCCTAAAAAATAGAGTAGATCTTTGAAGAAATACTAGACTTTGATTTATGAATTTCTACTCCGTAATATTTTTACAAACAGAATTGATACCCTAGTTTTGTACGGGGAAATGAAACACTTGCTCACGATTTATGCCACGTAGTTTTTTTTTTACTTGTGCCTTGTATGCTTTAATCCATAGTTTTACATAATATTCTACCGGGGGATGTATAGCTCTCTATAATCTTTTGAAGGGGAAGCAGAAAATGGGGAGGGGGATGTTTGAAGTTTTAAAAACTAAGATTCTAGACTCTAGTTTTCACACTCCATGGGAAGCAGTTCAGATCAATACGGTCACAGACAAGTGAAGATGGTGCACATCCAAAATTAAATCTCACTCCCCAAACAAAGTTTCCTTTAGTTTTCACTTGATTCATTTTGACTCAAAAATGAGTGGGAATCTTAAAAAATATCCTTAAAAAAGGATCTCTTAAAAAAGTTGTTGTAACTATTTATTGTTTACAAATAGTTGTAAACTATTTGTTGTAGAATTCAAGACATGATTCTATAAAAAGGGCTGGGTCTTCAATTTTATTGCTTGTGAAAAAAAAAAGAAAAAGTTTTCAATTACGATAAAAACAAAATGAACATACAGCAAAGAGGTTTGATTTTCATTTTGTTCAATTGTAAATCGAAATGCAGGAGAGCCGAAGAGATGGTTTATGTGTAGCTCTATTTAATCTGGTAAATAAAAAGTATATGTCGTCTCAAGAAGTGGGGAAAGGAATGGTAGTATTTCTTGAGAGAAATTGTTTCACGCGAGAAACTTTCCGTGGGGGGTAGGAGGATTTCTGGGAAAAATTTTACCTCTTTTATCAAATGACAGCAGGCAAAGCAGAATATTTCAGGTGGAATCGTCTGCAACAAATTTTCTGGTGGGAATTTCCAGCGAGGATTGAATTTTCCGGGGAGGAAGATTTTACACGCGAGGAACTTTCCATGGAAAAACTTTGAGGAGGGAGAATTTTAATGGAGGAGGAAGTGGATTTCATGGCATTATTTGAAACACAATCAGAAATTAAATAGAAAAAAAAAACATGTTTTTCAGCTCTAATTAAGGAGCAACGCTAAAACTTGAAACACATAGAAATTATTCCGTATGTGAAAGGGGCTGCCCCTTTTTAATACTACTACTACTAACAACTCACCGCAGCACCAAGCCGCCTGAGGCCAACACAGCTACGCACGCTCCTCCTCCACCCCAATCTATTCAAAGCCTCCTTTTTTACACCCACCCACGAAGTTCCCATTTTCTTTAAATCTTTCTTTATGACGTCCTCCCACCCCAGACGGGACGACCTGCTTTTCGTTTAGCCCTAGATGGTTGGCCGAAAAGAACAATCTTCGGCAATCTGTCATCCTTCATTTGCACAACGTGCCCTAGCCACCTCAGCCTTTCTTTCATTATAGCCCTAGAGAGCGGTATTGAAACACATTTTTCGTATAGCCTATTGTTTGAAATACGGTCAGTCAGCCGGTTACCCAGAACAATCCTTAAGCCATTTCTCTGGAAAACATCTAGCAAATCTTCATCCGCTTTTCGGAGCGTCCATGCTTCAGAGCCATATTTGACCACTGTCATCACTGTAGCTTCGAATATTCTAATCTTGGTTTGCTGACTTATCTTCCTATTCTTCCAGACTTTTTTTGACTGTGAAAAAACACCCTGAGCCTCGGCTATTCTATTTTAAACATCTTCACTGCTCCCACCATCTTTACCAATAATACTACCAAGGTAAGTGAAGCTGCCCACCTGATCAATCTTTTCATTACCCAACGTCACCTTTTCATCTTCACTTATTCCTAGCCTTAGTGACTTAGTCTTCCTAACATTAATTTTCAAACCAATTCTAGCACCCTGAACTCGCAAAACCTCTAAAACTTCATTCAATTTGCTCACACTTTCATCTAGGATGCTTAAATCATCAGCATAATCCAAGTCCAGGAGACTTTTTCCTCCCCATTTGATTCCGTGGTCTCCCATTGCCTTTCCTGTGCTCCTTAAAACAAAGTCCATCAAAATAATCCATATAAAGGGGGATAGAACACAGCCCTGCTTAACTCCTGATTTAATACAAAACCAGCTGCTAACCTCATTTCCTACCTTAACCGCAGCAGTGTTTTTCTCGTACATAGCACTAATCACATTAATGTATTTTTCTGGTATACCATACAAGGGTAAAACCTTTACTAAAGCTCTTCTATCAAAAGAATCGAACGCTTGCTCATAATATATGCAACTAAGGACCAAAGGTGTTTGAAAACTCAGGCACTTCTCAATTATTAGCCTAAGAGTGAAAATTTGGTCGACACATCCTCTACCTTTTCTAAAACCGCACTGCTCTTCTCTTAAAACTTTGTCTACGGCATCTCTCAGTCTAAAAAGTATCATATTACTAAGTAATTTACTACCTACAGTGACCAGACTAATGCCTCGATAATTACCACGCTCCCTTTTATCACCTTTCTTATAAAATGGCTTAATTAAGGTTTTCCTAAAATCGTTGGGTACTTCCCTTTTTCAAAAATCATATTCATAATCTTCAGTAAATTATTTAAAACCTCAGAGCCACCATATTTAAGAAACTCATTTACCACCCTATCAGCACCTGGAGCATTATTATTCTTTAATCCTTTTTTTACTGTTTGCTAATTCCTCCTCACAAAACAAATCTTCCTTCACATCAAACGTATCACAAACTTTTCCATTTTCCTCTATATTTTTCCCTGCTACTCTATCTCGGCTAAGCAAATTCTCAAAATGTTCGGCCCATCTCTCTTTAGTTTTTTCCTCATCGCTAATTGCGACCCCATTCCTATCTTTAACTGGCCAAGTCCGGATTGACTGCTCCCTCTCAATTTGTTAACGTGCCAGTACAATATTTTACTATTATGCCGTCTAGCTGCATCTTCCAGATCCTCGGCAATTTTATCCCTGGCCTCCACTTCACACCTTCTTAGTTCATATTTTAATGCTTTCTCCACTTTCTTTACATTTCTTTTGTTTTCATACGATCTATCACTCAGATAATTCTTGTAAAAGTCCTTTCTCCTTTCTATTAAACATAAAGCCTTTTCACTGATATTCTTAGCTGCAGTTCTAGCTTTCTTCCCTAATACACCTTCAGCAACTTCACAAATTATTTTTCTAAAATTATTCCAACCATCTTCTACACTATCAAATTTTAAACTCTCTAATTTAGTATTCAACTGTTCCTGGAAAGTTTCTCTCAAATTCTCATCCTGGAGTCTACCAACATCATAACTTCCCGGGAGGTAGTTACCCTTCCGATATTTCAGCTTTAAATTAACCCTTGACACAACTAGATGGTGATCTTTACTTTTAACATAAATAACAGCACTCCTATATACCCTAGTATCTTGTATTGATTCTGCCAGTCTTCGGTTTACTATAACATAATCAATAAGGTTTGCTGTCTTACCATCACGTCAATACCATGTTAACTTATGAGCCATTTTATGACCAAACACCGTATTGGTTATAACTAGATTGTTATACCTACAAAATTGCAAAAGTCTGTATCCATTACTGTTTTCTTTTCCTGAACCAAATTTACCTAGGCTGGGATACCATCTATCCCTATTTCTACCAACCTGGGCGTTAAAATCTCCCAGTAATAATATCATATTTCTACCTGGAACCCTGTCTATTTGCTTCTGTAACTGTAAGTAAAATTCATCTGAGTCACTAGTATCTCCGTCAGTCGGTTCTACAGGGGCGTATACTACTATAACTGATACCCTGAACTTTCTAGTCATAAAATGAGCAATTAGTATTCTATTATTAATACCTTCCCAGCCTAAACAAAACTCAGCAGCTTCCTTATTCATCGTGAGCCCTGCTCCCTGTCTATGTACCCCATCCTTCCTGCCTGAGTAAACAAATTCTATATCACCTAATTTCATGCTTCTTACCCCTAGGATATGAGTTTCTGAAATTCCTAATAAATCCAGTTCGAATCGTCTGAATTCGTCAGTCAAAATGTCGATACGATAGTCATTTTTTAATGTCGTAACATTCCATGTTCCAATTTTCATGTTCTTTAAATCATTGAAATTATTTTCGCCTCAGGAAAAGTAATGATCCCGGATACCAGTGCAGGAAGGGGATCACATATCTTCTCAAGTCTACACCGAAGTGCTTAAGCCGGCTTAGAACCGGACAGCAAGAAGTCCCTGGGACCTCCATGAATGGAGGCTTTGTGCAATCCTGGGTCCATCTTGGTCAAAACATGGTTTTCAGCACTTGGCGATGCTCTTCTATCAACAAAAGTCGAAATCCTGCACAGACAGTCTCAAGCCTATTACCTCCAACTCATTATATATTCATGTCTACAAATATTATGCTACTACGGGGAGGCAACCCTAATAGATAAATTAGCTAGGACGATGATTTTCAGCCCAAAGACGCCCATCAAAACATACCAAGCCCAGAAAAATTGTCCATTAGTCAGAATCCCGTGCGAATGCTGTGTCGTTTACTAGGCTATAATTTCCTCTAGGGGCGCCACTCCTCAAGTGGGAATAGAGTTGACCGCAAGGTCCCCAGTCTTGCAGGTACCCCGAAAAAGTCAAGGCAGCCCTTTGCAGAGGCCGTTGTCCATAGATCTGGATCTTACGCCCTGCCACAGTTGTCCTCCTATAGAGGATCCTCCCGCGTGGTGTTCTGCATCACCTTGCAATTTAACCCATTACTGGGAGAAGGTTTGCAACTCATGGGACTTGTGAACAAACCATCTACTCAAATAACAGGAATTGCATTTTCAGAACTAAAGCCAGAGAAAAAGAAACTGATAACTGGAAATTAAGGTAAAATATTGTTTGGTCAAAATTTCATGTAGGCAAATTTCAGGACCCTCTGGAGGGAGGGGGAGTAGGGGTTCGGAATACCTTCCTGAGCCTGCTTTGGCCTGTGGACCCATCCCTGGGGGTTTCTTTTTCCTAGCCTATCCCCTTTCCAAGATGGCCGAAAAGTAGAATTTTACCAAATCTGTAAATATGTTGCTTAAATTTAGAAATTAACAATTGATATGGCTTAAATTCTACTCAAAATAATTGTAATTGTATTTTCAAAAGTAAAACCAGAGACAACAAAACTGATAACTGAAAATTAAGAAAAAATTTTGTTTTGTCAAAATTTCAATAGGCTAGCTTTCTAAGACTTACAAATCAGTGGAGGTTTTACACAGAAGCTTGGCAATACCTTCCCAGATTTGCTTGAATATTAGCTCTTCCTATTTTAGTTACAATAATTCCTAATATTTGTTGTAATATTTCCTATCCACCACTTTTAGTTTGATTTACAACACAGTGTACTTTTTGATCGTTTAGGGTTTCTTTTTCGCTCTTTTGTTGCATTAGAATGACTAAGCTAATATAATTATCATTATGAAAGAGAGAAGAGGGATCGAAAATAAAATTAGTTGTTAAAACATATGGAAGCATATACTGTTTTTCTATAGACTTTTCAAAGATATTGAAAAATGTGTTTTTGTTTTCGGTTTTTGAGTTTTGATTTTTTGCTTTATTCGTTTTTTTTGTTGTTTTTTTAACTCTATTTTGCAAGGTTTCACTTTTATAGCACACAGATTCTTAAAGGTCATCAAAGGTCAGGACCCTCTAGAGGGAGAAGGACCAGAGGTAGGTACTTCAAAGCACCCTCCCGGGAAACACCCCAACCCGTAGACCCCCCCCCCCCAAGACAGCCAAAAGTAGCCAAAGTAGAATTTTACAACAGATTTTTGAAAGCTCATAAATTGGGGTTGAGCGAAACTGTGAAGCTGAAAAAAGATTTATTGTACTTCATTTAAGCAGAAGATCAATTTTGCAAGGTTTCACTTTCATAAAACAGAAATGTTTAAAGGGTATCAAAGATCACTGCCCTCTAGAGGGGGGAGGAGTGGAGGTAGGTAGAGGAATGATACTGATGATTGTACAGTTTTTGTAAAAAAAAAAAAATTTCTAGCCTACTCAAGAAGGCCTAATTTGAATAGGGTTTCAGTATGTAGGAAAAACATCTACAAATCTAACAGTTTGATTAGAAGTTTGAAGTTTTATCAGAAACTTCAGGTACAAAACTCCAATTTTCTTAAACTGGACCAATTTCACCTACAAATTCAACAGAACAAAAGATGCCTGTTTTGACATAAGTCAGAACCCAATTTGACATGTGTTGAAATACTTGTTGGTGAATCCTGGTTCATTCCTGCACCTTCAAAATACCTTCCCAGGACGTAGGCCTACTATAAGGTAAAAGATCTCTTTTTGGGAAAGACCACTTTTATTTTGGAATTCTCTTTAATACCTTCACTCTTTACGCTAAAGTTCGACCTTTCGCCCAAATTCTTATAGAAAAACAAGGGCTGTTAGATTAGAATAAGTCTTTCTTACGACTCCTAAAACACAAAGGCCGTTGGATTAGAATCAGTCTTTCTTAACAATACTAAAAAAGTTTAGCGTGAAGAGAGGGGTGCTGAGGAAGGAGCAGTCCTTTTATTTACGGAATAATTTCTGTTCATTTTAAGTTTTAACGTTGCTTTCAGTTGAAAAAACATGTTTTTTTATTTAGCTAATAAGAAAAAAAATTCTACAAAATAAGTTTTCAAAGAAAACTAAGTACTTAATATGAAAACTAAGTACTTAATAATGAACTAAAGTACTTCATTATTTAAAAATGAGCAGAAGTCAAATCAAATAATTCTTGAGCGTAAAACTACCATAAATTACAATGAATAAATAAATGAAACCAAAAACAAACAGAAATTGAAACAAATAACAGAGTCAAACTCAGAACAATCAGACACTAAGTCGAATGATGTAAGTAAAATTCATCTGAGTCACTAGTATCTCCGTCAGTCGGTTCTACAGGGGCGTATACTACTATAACTGATATACTACTGATACTACTGATACTATATAACTGATACTATAACGATGAGGGCTGACGCCCTCCATGCCTTCTAAACCAGCGCATAATTACAATTTACTGAAAACAATATTTTGAGCAGAATATTCATATTTCTCAAAATATCGCAAAATACACCATTATAAACAAGATCACTGAAAAAAAAACTAATGAATGTGGATTGACTGTTTAATATATATTATTAAATAAAAAAACATGGTTTTTTAAACTGAAAGTAAGGAACGAAAATTAAAACTTAAAACGAACAGAAATTATTCCGTATATGAAAGGGGCTGTCCGCTTCTCAATACCTCACTCTTTACGCTAAAGTTTTTTATTGTTTTAAAAAATAAAGTTGTGTGACAGATTCAAACTTTAGCGTAAACAGCGAGGTATTGAGGAGGGGACAGCCCCTTTCATATACGGAATAATTTCTGTTCGTTTTAAGTTTTAATGTCGCTCCTTACTTTCAATTAAAAAAACTTGTTTTTTTTTCATTTAATTTCTGAACGTTTTTGAATTAATGCAGCTTTGATTTTGGCTCACCGTGCATGAATAATTAAAACGAAATTTGAATATTAATTTTACTTTTTTGGCTAAATGGCTTTCTCGAAATTTTGTTCTGACGTAACTTACGAATTAACTTACGTAACGAACTTCTATATTCGTATGTTTTATTCCGTATATTAGGGAATTTGCCCCCTAGTCGATACCTTGCTCTTTACGCTAAAGTTCGAATTTTGTTCGAATCACAAACCCCTGAGTCACAAAGGCCGGTTAATTAGAATAGATAGCTCTTTTGAAAGTACTAAAAAAACTTTAGCAAAAAGGGCGAGGTATTGACTAGGGGGCGAACCCCCTCATATACGTATTAATTTCTGTTTCTTCTTCCCCCAAGGAAACATCCTCCATGGAAGGATCCTCCCCGTAACCCCCTCCTCCGACCCCCCCCCCATCAGAAAAAATCCCTCCTGAAACGTCTTTATACTTCCCATTAACCAATACTATATGTAAACAATGGGCAAAGTTCATAACTTCCAGCCCTTCCCCCGGGAACTGTGGGGGATTAAGTCATCCTCAGACGTATTTATTATATTTTCGACTATGCTGAACAAAATGGCTATCTCAAAATTTTGATTGGGTGACTTCGGGAAAAAATGAGCGTGGGAGGGGGCCAAGTTGCCCTCCAATTTTTTGGTCACTTAAAAGGGTCACTAGAACTTTTATTTTCTGTTCAAATGAGCCCTCTTACGATATTCTAGGACTACTGGATGGATACGATCACCCCTGAAAAAAACAAAAAAACCAACAAATAAACACGCATCCGTGATCTTTCTTCTGGCAAAAAATACAAAATTCCACATTTTTGAAGATAGGAGCTTGAAACTTCCGCAGCAGGGTTTTCTGATACGCTGAATCCGATGGTCTGATTCTCATTAAAGTTCTATGACTTTTTGGGGGTGTTTCCCCCTTTTTCCGAAAATAAGGGAAATTTTCTCAGGCGCGTAACTTTTGACGGGTAAAATTAAACTTAATGAAACTTATATATTTTAAATCAGAATAAAAATCTAATTGTACTGATGTATCTATGGGTATCAAAATTCCAGTTTTAGAGTTTTGGTTGCTATTGAGCCGGGTCTGTTTGAAGTTACCACAACTGTTTGAAACTGATAACCCATACGTGCCTAGTGTGTTGTATACACTTCAACACCCCCCCCCTCAACGTCTTTCTGAAGGTTTAGCAAACGCCTTTAGATTTAATAAAAGGTGTAGGCACAGTAGCAGAAGTAATAGTAGGACCAATAGGAGCAGCATTAGTGATAGCAGTAGTAGTATTAGGCGTAAGCAGTAATAGCATGCATACTGTACCATTTTGGCCTAGTCCAATAACCCCTTCTCAGGCCCTGATAGTTTCAACTTAATACTTTAAGCTGTTTATGAAATATTACTGACACGTCTTGTTGAAAACCTGCTTGTACATAATGTGTTTTGATTTAGCCCAGTATTCCCTTCAACAGTAACGGGGAAGTTCCACATTAAAACGATTATCCTTATTAATACCAGTAGCAGTAGTACAGCTACTACTACCAGCAGTAGCAAGTACATATGTTAAGCTAACCCGTAGTACATAGGATAAGCCATAAACGCCAGGGGGGGGGGGGCAATGACTCCGGGAATGAAGATGCAATCAAACATAGTATATAGATGAAAAAATGAGAGATACTACACTCTCAATCTTAGAAAAAAATCTCTGGTAGCATCTGTTCACGTCCAACCTATTTAAATCAACTGGTGATACAGTTGACCCCCTCCAACCTCTTCAAATTTTTTTCCAGTAAGAATATGACAGTAATATTTGTGTTTAAAAATGCTATAAGATGGGTACTATCATCGAGCAGCACCTATATTCCGGCTTAATTCAACTCAAAAAATGACTAAGATTAGCTTATACTTCTTCCCTCCCAAGATCCTCTTCTATGTTAACCTGAATGCTAACGGAAGGTTAAAAAATGTTTATGTAAAAATATACTTTCTGAAACATTAAGCACTTACCCCCCTCAACACAATGTAACGAACCACCGATAATCCTCCATATTTACTGATGGAAAATTTTTCCCCAGACAATTTCCCACTGTTAAATTTCTTGCGGACTATTCAGCTACAAAAATTCTATTGACTATACTATCATTTAAAAAAATAACTGTTTTTATTTTATTTTTGATCACTTTTCAGGTTATGGCGGTATCTTCCTATGTGGAATTTTTTCCGGAAATATCCCCTCTAATGGAAGGTTTCCCCACGGAAATTTTTTTCCTGCTGATAATTCGTCCATGCAGTTTCTCATGTGGATAATCCCGCATATGCAAAAATAGCCCAGAGAGATACAGTTATTGGATCTTTCAATTATGCTGAACAAAATGACTATCTCAATGTTTTGATTGGACGACCTTTAGGCGGGTACGAGGGCGCTAGTTGTCCTTCAATGTTTTTGATCGATTTAACAGGGGAATAGAACTTTTAATTTCCGTTCAAATGAGCCCTATCCCGATCTCATACGACCGTTGCTTCGATATGATCACCCCTTGGAAGAAAAAAGAAAAACAAATCCACATACATCAGCGATCTTTCTTCTGGAAAAATTTTTTGTCAGAGGGGAGTTTGGAACCTCAACAGCAGATTCCTCTGATACGTTGAATTTGATGGTGAAGTTTTCAATAGATTCCTTGACTTTTGAGGCTTGTTTTCCCTCTTTTTTGAAAGTCTGGCAAATTTTCCAAGTTTCAGATATCAAGTTGAAACCTTCAGGAAAGTTTCTTCTGGTATGGAGGAGGGGAAAAGTGTGCGTTGACCTTCAACTTGGAGAAATAAGAATTCAAAGAGCCTTCTCACATCCTGGCTATCAAACATCAAATTTGCAGGATCTCTAGAGCAGTTTGGGGAGTGGAGTCGAAAATTAAAGGTAAAGAAAAAAGCGGGATGTGTAGGGAAACTTTAAACTTTGAATGGTCGATCATTTTTAAAATGTCGCTTCTCTGGTAATTCAATAATCTTCCGCTATAAGTTCCTTTGACAATTAGAATCTGATCATGTCTAAGCTTGAAGGCAAGTCAGAAGACATTATATGATACGATGCTATCAAAACAGAGAATCTGCAATATCTCTGTATTTTCTTGAATTATCAAGCTTAAACTTTGAGGGAAGGTGCATAGGATAGGGGGGAGGGCTCAAATATTTTTCCTCGAGTTTATTTAAACATTTTGTTCTGCGATCTAGTACTTCTATTCTATTCACTGTTAAATAGTTATTTAAACCAAAAGATCACATAAGTTGCCCGTTGATCTAAAAATCATTTCCTGGTTAAGTAGCAATGTAGACTTAAAGAAGTCTTGTGTATCCAGGCTATCAAAATAGCAAATCTTCATTATCTCAGGAACAAATTTGAATCATGATTCATTTGAAACTGCCGAGGGATGTTTGTGAGGGGAGGGAAAAAATTGACCCCAATTTTTGAATTAAAAGGAGGGTCAGAGGGTAATCGTAGAAAAATGTGTGTCTAGGTTGTCAAAATAGTGTAACCTTTTCAAACGACTAAAAGATTTGGAGTAAAAAAACAAAAACGAGAAAAACTGAGACTTAACTGAGATATCATTTGAAATCTCGTCTTTCCAGTTTGCTAGAAAGTAAACTTTGGGGCATGCCCCCCCCACTCGAACAATTTTCAGGGAGAATTTCTGCAGGTAAAAATATTATATAGGAAATTTTCCAGGGAGAAGTCCTAACACCGTGGAATTCCTAAATTTCTTGAATAAGTGAATTCCTATGCAACAAGCAAGCCCGAAAATTATTTTGGTTACTGACCCCAGTAAATGCCCAATTTTTCTTCTTCTTGACTAAAATAGGCTTACAGAACTGACAAACAGTCGATTTTTAGATTGTTAAAAAAAAAACTGGCATTTTAAAAATTTCGATCAATGCTCACCAGGGGCGGAGGGTCTAAAATGAACAAGGTGGGTTGTTACCCCCTTCCCATCATCCATTCTAACATCCCTTTCAAAAAATCCTGAAAGTTTCAGCTTAATACACCTTTTTTTTATAAACAGGATAAACATAGTGTCTTTTCATTTAGTTCAAAACACCCCTCAACATTCAATGAAGCTTTACATTGACACCCTTACCCTTTTGGGACACAACTGGGTTGAAACATACCCCCCTTTCTCAACGATAACTCTTGTGCGTAAACAATCAAAAAATTGTATAACTTTTAAATTGCCTAATAATTTGTCCCATAATAAGCTTGTTCTTAATTATCAATATTTTATCAATAATCCTTACGTTTTTTCTTTAATTAATTATTTTCTTTATTTTACTCCTCCTTCCATATAACCAGGATACACATAGCGGGTTTTGACTTAGTTCAAAATCTATGAACTGTGAAATATTTTACCCTAAATAAGCGGATTCTTTCTTTTCAGTGTTTTAGAAACTATCCTCACGTCTTTTCTTTAAGTGATTCTTCTTTTTTTTCTTAATTTACTCCTTCCTCAACTTGACTAAGCAAATGCTGAAAGCGGAACAAAATTCTCCACATATGTCCACTTTTCACTTTTTTTTGTGATTTCGTCTTTTGATAGCAGGTTACAACTGGAAACCCTGCTATTCAAATTTTGCCGAGTCAAGAAAATTAACACTTTCTAAACTCGTTTGTATTCATCAAAGGATAACCCCCCCCCCTTTTTTCAGTATGTTGTCTTCGCATAGACCTTAATTGTGATCCAAATTATGTTTTTAGAGCTTCAATCACAATTGGGCCCAATGGCTCCTTACATACAATTCGATATCACGAATTGTATGATTATTGTGAGACTTTAATTTTGCACATTCTAGGTATTGATATGGCTTTAAAGGTTGTTTGAAAAACCTCGTTTTCGAAAGGATTTTATTTTTCTGGATTTTGGATAGCATCTTATTTTCCTTTTTGTTCATATGATAAGATTGGTCTGTACTATCTTCAAATACAACTAATGGAGTAGGCTTTAACGGGGCACTAAAGAACCTACAAGAGGAACAAACTAGGATTGGTGGTTTTGTATAAATACAATCTAAAAAAAAAAACTGTACACTCATTGGAGCTTATTCAAAGAGTCTGATTCAGAAAATCTTTTCTCATATATATTACACTAAAAGCATTTTTCACTTGTGTAAGCTCGTTTATACCTAATGAAATTTCCTGACTGAGCAAAGGTTTTCTAACAAATGCCTTAATGGAAGGATTTTAACCTGTATGCACTCGTTTATGACTGATCAAATGTCCTGACTGAGCAAAAGTTTTCTTACATATATCACACTGAAAAGGTTTTTCACCTTTATGCACTCGTTTATGACTGATCAAATGTCCTGACTGAGCAAAAGTTTTCTTACATATATCACACTGAAAAGGTTTTTCACCTGTATGCACTCGTTTATGTGTGGTCAAATGTCCTGACTGAGCAAAGGTTTTCTTACAAATGTCACATTCGAAGGGTTTTTCATCTGTATGCACTTGTTTATGTCTGGTCAAATGTTCCGACCGAGCAAAAGTTTTATTACACATATCACACTGGAAGGGTCTTTCACCTGTATGTACTCGTTTATGTTTAGTCAAATAATACAGCTGAGCAAAAGTTTTCTTACAAATATCACACGGGAAGGGTTTTTCACCTGTATGTACTCGTTCGTGTCTAGTCAAATCTCCCAAGTTAGCAAAGGTTTTCTTACATATATTACACGGGAAGGGTTTTTCACCTGTATGTACTCGTTCGTGTCTAGTCAAATCTCCCAAGTTAGCAAAGGTTTTTCTTACATATATTACACTGGAAGGGTTTTTCACCTGTATGTACTCGCTTATGGGAAATCAAGTGTGCCGACTGAGCAAAGGAATTCTTACATACTTTACACTGAAAGGGTTTTTCACCTGTATGTATTCGTTTATGGGAAGTCAAACGTTCCGACCAGGCAAAAGTTTTGTTACATATATCACACTGGAAGGGTTTTTCACCTGTATGCACTCGTTTATGTCTGGTCAAATGTTCCGACCGAGCAAAGGTTTTCTCACATATATCACACTGGAAGGGTTTTTCACCTGAATGCACTACTTGATGTCTCTTCAAAGTGCTTGAAGCAAAAAGCTTTTTTCACATATATTACATGCAAATGAATTAACTCTTTTATGTGTCCTTTGATGCATTTGAAGTTTGCATTTATTGGGAAATCTCTTTTTGCATATACTACACTCATGGTGTTTTCTAAACTTCTTGTTGGGCGAGCGGTGATTCAAAAGATATTCCTTATCGTTTTGACCTGTTATTCTAGAATTCAACTCAAAAGAATTTAAACTGACACTTGTGGACATTATCTGTGGAGTAAGTTGGGAGGTGTTACCCTGTAACACTGTATCAGAATCGTTTTGTGAAAAATGACCCTGTAAAATCAAATGTTCTTTCATGTTATCAATATTGTCTTGAAAACAAATTGGACATCTTCTTGTTTCTCCCATTTGATGCTCCAAAAAATGAGCCACAAAGCTTCTATAATCTCTAACTACAGCAGGACAGATATCGCACTCAATTGGTGAAAGTTCTTCACAGCCAGTGTCTATATGAAGATCTAATATCAGAAATGATTTTTCTGTTTTTCCACAGGAGTTGCAACGCCAGAGCTTCGATTGAATTGCACCATCATTGCTGCAGATAGTTGAATTCATTACATCTAAAAGTAGGAAATTAGATTAAATAAAATTCAATATAATGGCTTAAAAGTAATACGAAAATATTTAATACACAGAAGCATTGAACGATTGAGATCTATGCTTCAAACATCTGTTTCTTTTCATAGAACTAATACAAAATTATATTTAAAATTCAATCTGGAAAAAATACAACAGTTAAACACGTAAAAGGTTTTACATTTATAATAATGAGTCTAAAAATATTACGCACTTAGAAACATTTGACAGCCGACTCCCAATTTTATTTCTTCCTCCCCTTTATAAGATAGAATTCTCTCTTTATATCTTCTTTCCATTGTCTCATAGATTTGTTTTAACAGATAACAGTATTTTACTACGTTTCAGCTATCCCTGCAGCCATGATTAATTTCAGACTGGAAAATAAATTTTTTTTTTCTTTAATTTCAGATCATTTGTCAATTGACGCCAGAATTTCTACCTCCTCCCTCCGTGAAAACCCTCCACTGAAAAATCATCCATGGGTGATTTCTGCCGCATAAGGTTCCCGCCCACAAAAAATGTAACCATTGCAAAAAATTTCCCTGGAAAACTGCATGCAGACAGCTCATCCTGGAAAATTCTGATTGTTTTTAAAATAATGCCTGAAATTTTCACTCACTCTCAAAATTTTTTCCCTAAAGACACACGTTCCTGAGGGAAAGCCTACTCTCGCGGAAAATTCTCCCATCGAAAACTTATCCCCTGGAAAATCCTTCCAGATAAATCCAATCGCACCTAAATTTTCCCCTAGCTTCTCCACAAGTATATCTGTTTTGTTATTTTTTTTTCCTTAATATTTCAGTCGCGCAAAATAAATCATCATCAAGAGCAAATTGGACTTTCGTAACTATACTTGCTATCAATGAGACTAGTTGATACATAAGTTTGATCCCTATAAGAATCAATAGCGGTTACATCTAACCGTCTGGTCAATCTCCCCAAAGCCTTGTAATATTCTAGAAATGCATAAATTTTTTTTACTATTATTAGCATAGCCCAAGATAGTGTTTTATATATTTTCCTATCAAATTTATTTGGACTATTTCGAGCGAAATCCCCAGGCAAGCTAAAAAAAAATTTTTCGGTTAAATCTATCTATCTCTTCTAAGTAATGGTAACAGCCCCCTACTGAGTCCTCCCAGTTTTATCCTCGTTTTATCGTATGTATTTTTTTCTTAACATCTAGCTACTTCTATTCTAGGTCCATAAGTCTGTATTGCAACTCTTTCTAAGTATCTGAATTTGGCTTTGGTATCTGAATCTGAAATCTATATTCTAACCCAAAGTGATCGCCATGAGTACTTACCTCCATAACAACATACTATTGTAACGTAACTGTGTCGATATAGTTGATCTATGATCTATTAATGAGACTAGTTGATACATAAGTTTGATCCCTATAAGAATCAATAGCGGTTACATCTAACCGTCTGGTCAATCTCCCCAAAGCCTTGTAATATTCTAAAAATGCATCATTTGTTTTCTATTATTGGCTCCAGCCCTAGATGTTGTTTAACATATTTTCCGATCAAATCTATTTGGGTTATTTCTAGCAAAATCCCCAGGGAAGCTAAAAAATTTTTTTTTGTTAAATCTACCTATCTCTTCTGCGTAATGGTAACAGCTCCCTACTGTGGCCTCCGAGGTTTATTCTCGTTTTATCTTTTTTTTAACATCTAACTACTTCTATTCTATATCCATAAGCCTGTATTGGAACTCTCTCTAATCATCTGAATTTGTCTTTGTTTGAATTCTAGAATTTTGACGAATGTGTTCCAGAGATTATTCAAATCCATCAGCAATAGCCATTTTTAGTTTTTTACAGGCCCCTTGCCTCCTCAGTCGGCAAGTCTACCCTTGACGCTTTATTTTCCATAGCTCTCTCTTCTTGCTAAGAATTTAAAAAAATAAATGTACAGAAAAATTTGTGTTTTTTGCTTTAGCTAAAATTTTTCTTTTAAGTATCCACTTAATCAAAATATAGAAATAAAATATCTTTCAAAGTTCTTCATTACAGACTACGTTGTGAATATTTATTAAACCTGGGTTGTCAAATCTAACAATATTTGACAATTTATGCAAAATAAAGAAAATAATTCATAAATAGATTTTAAAAGTTATGCAAATTTTTTTTTATAAATATATGTGGAGTATCAGAGATACGCATAAATATTTACATTCTTTAACTAAATTTCAATACAAAAATTAACAGTAAATATAGTTGTTAACTACCATGGTAAAGAAAATTTATTTCAAAACCTCAGAATAAAAGACCTTTAACCTGCAAATGCAGTGATAGTGAAAGGATGAAATAGCTGTGGAAGAGGGAATGAATACCAAATTTCGTTCAAAGTTAGCTCAATTTCGCTTAACAGGATAAACTAGCTTCCTCTCCGAAAAGAAAGGGGTTTAATATAATAAAATAATCTTTTTGTTTGCCCAAAATATGTACACTACATTTGCTTTGCAATATTTGAATACAGAAAAAACTTTGTAGATAAAGATTTAGGAGAAAAACAGCAGGCCTCTAGGAACGGAAAAGGGTGTGTCGAGACAATTTTCAGTTTTAGATTATTAATTGAGAGCTGCTTGAGTCATCGAACCCATTTAGTCCTCAGTTTTATATATTATGAGTAAGGGTTTGTTTTAGCAAACAAAGGGGTATAGCGTAGGTCTAATCCTTGTAGGGTATACCAAATAAATACGTTGAAGTGACTAGTTTTTATGTAAGAGAATTAACTAAAAAAAAATTTCCGAAAAAGAAGTTTATCCAAGAAAACTAAAGGTCAGAATAAACTTGAGATCAGTAGAAATAGAAATCTATAGTTCTATTAAAGAATAAATCAAACCCAAAATGAACAGAAATTCAATAAAAAATCATATAAAAAAACTTGCAACAGGTACTAACATAAATAAATAAATAAATCCTAAGAGGTGTAAAATATGAAATGAATATGCAATTCAAGCTTAAAAAGAATAAAATTACAACAAACAAGGGTTTGGCTACAGTCCCCTTCTCTAACTGTGAAAGTATTTCCAACTTAATTGATCAGCTTACCACAGAACCCAGGTTCTAAGCTGCGGAAGATTTTCAATAAAAATAGTATTTCATTTTACAAGAATCCTAAATCAACAAAAAACTCAGATATATATTTTCAGTATTCAACCAGTCATTGACCAGTTCAGAGCTAGATTTATATCAGAACCTCTGAAATACATAGAAGAGGAGTGTGGACTGCTTGCTTTTGGTTGCAGTGTTTAGTACAGTCAGTATTAACATTGGTTTCATTTGTAGTGGCAGGCATATCAACTGAGGAGAGAAAACAATATGGAGATGAGTCCTGCTTCAACTTCCAGTCCTCCCATTTTCTGGAATTATGTTTCTGAAGCATCAAAAATACCTCTCTCTCTACCCATGAGTAGTATGTGCATAATGAATTTGCTTGGCCCTATATCCCTTTAATAGAAAGTAAGTAGCCCCTCGCTTGTTAAGGTTATCCACTAAGGCATTTGGAAGAGCAACGAACTCTAGCACAATTGATTTCTCTGGCCTTGAGTGGTAGTTACGCAATGATTTAACCATAAGACACTCTTGAGAATCAATGAACTCTCAAAAACCTGGTAATGGCGATTACCTAATGCGCTCTTGAGGATCAATGAACCCTAAACGAACCCCGTAATGGTGATTTCCTAAGGCACTCTTGAGAAACACTGAAATATTAACAAACCTTGACAAGGGGATTATAATGGTATATTCAAAGACTAATGAAATCTGAACATAAAATAGCGATTTGCTAAGGCGCTCTTAAGGAAAATGAACTCTGAACAAACCCGGACAAGGCGGTTCTATCTTTCTTGATGATATTGCAAAACAAATTACGTAATGTTTTAAGATGATGGCTAAGCAGTTTCCGATGATTTTAGAAATATTTGACTGGTGATGGATTTGAACTGAGGACTCCTAAGGATGAAGAAATGATGTGCTAGTCAATTGAACAAGCAAGTCGATGTTGGTAAATTATTCTTAGAAACACCTTGACAAAAGCCCTCACAGATCACCTTATGAAATCACAATTAAATAAAATGAGTAATATCCAATTAAGACTTCCGACCACGCCCAAAGGCACTACTCTTTTCTTTCTTAGTGGTTTAAGATCACGAAGAAGGTTTAACAGCAATTCTTCAAGTGCTGCTATCTACCTTACTAAAGTCATTGATGGCGATTTTTCAAAATTATGAATTATTTGTCTGGTGTAAGAATCGAACGTGAGACACGATATTTACCGTACTATGTTAAAAAATGCGTTAGTAAACTGAACCAACAAGTCGATGATATTATCATGTTCTTAGAAATACATTCTAAGCAATAGGTTTCATGCAGTTGCTACATCATTGAATTGTATATGCTTGTATATGATATATCCTCTCTAGTTTAAAAAACATCCCTTGAGGCGAATCTTAATTATTTTTGATTCTGAACTTTTTTTTGAACTTTGGAATCTTTTCTTTGAAATTAGAATTTTTTTGAACTTAGAAATTTTTTCAACTTTTTTTTTACAAAAAAACACTTCTGATATTTTCGGCATACGAAATGAAAATTATATACGCATGTTAGTCGTGATTTTTCTAATAGAAAAATAATGTTTGTAGTGAAATTTTTTAATTAGTTTTTTTAACTTAAACATTTTTTCAACTTTTTTTCATGTCTTAAAATGGCATTACATGTACTTATAACAAAAGAAATTCACTTGTGATATTTTTTAAATATGAAATGAAAATGATATACGTACGTTAATCGTGTTTTTTTTTGTTTTACCAAAATAATGTTTGTGATGAAATTTGTTTTACTTCTTTTTTTTGAACTTCCAAATATTTTCAACTTTTTTTCATGTCTTAAAATGACACTAAATATACTTATAACAGAGTTCATAATGATAACATTGTGAATAAAGATGTGGTTTTTCTCTATTGGAAACTGAAGGTGCTATTGGCAGTTAAATGAAGCTAAGAGCACCCAATTTTGCAGTAGAAATTACAAGAGGATGTCGGCTAGCCCGCGAAGAGGGTGAATATGTGCAAGATATGTAAAAGGTAATTGGAGGAGCAATAAACTCTTGCGCAACTGATTTCTCTGGTCTTGAGTGTTAGTTATGCAAGGATATAGCTCTAGGATAACAAGTTCATTTCATTATCTAGTTGCGCAGCTTTAATTGCTTCCGATTGGGTGAGGTCTTTTTTGGTTGCCATGTTAATTGCGCAACCAATTTTGCTGGTCTTGAGTGAAAACGAACATCGAAACAAAATAAAATGTTATTGTGGATTTGTTTCTTTTTTGAACGAATACGATTCAGGAACAAGTGAGAGAAATGGGGATCAATGAACTCTGAGTAGACTCACATACTATTTGTTTAACAAATTCTGTTGGGATCAATAATATATATATATATATATATATATATATATGTATATATATATATATATATATATATATATATATATATATATATATATATATATATATGTATATATATATATATATATATATATATATATATATATATATATATATATATATATATATATAATATATATATATATATATATATATATATATATATATATATACAAAGATTAATGGAATCTGAAAAAAAAATGGCGATTTCCTAAGGCGCTATTGAGGAACAATGAATTCTGAACAAACCCGGACAAGCCGGTTCTATCTTTCTTGATGCTATTTCGAAACAGGTTGCGTAATGTTTTAAGATGATGGCTAAGCAGTTTCCGATGGTTTAAGAAATATTTAACTGGTGTAAGATTTGAACTAAGGACTACTAAGAATGAAGAAATGATGTGCTCGTCAACTGAACTATCAAGTCGATGTTGGTTAATTGTTTTTAGAAACACATTGACAAAAACCCTCACATATCAGCTTATGAATTAATAATTAAATAAAATGAGTAGTATCCAACTTATACTTCCGACCACGCCCAAAGGCACTACTCTTTTCTTTCTTAGTGGTTTAAGATAACGAACAAGGTTTAATGGCGATTCCTCCAGTGCTGCTATCTACCTAATTAAAGTCATTGATTGCGATGTTTCAAATTTATGAATTATTTGTCGGGTGTAAGAATCGAACGAGAGACGCGAGATTTACTATGTTTAAAGAACAATGAGTTACTAAATTGACCCAACAACTCGATGATATTATTATGTTCTTAGAAATACATTCTAAGCAATAGGTTTCATGCAGTTGCTATATCATTGAATTGTGTGTTTGTATACCATATATGATTTTTAGTTTAAAAAACACCCCTTGAGGCAAATCATAATTATTTTTGATTCTGACCTTTTTTTGAACTTTGCAATTCTTCTATCTTTTCTTTGAACTTAGAATTTTTTTAACTTTGAAATTTTTTCAACTTTTTTTTAACAAAAAATAACTTGTGATATTTTCGACATACAAAATGAAAATGATATACGTATGCTAGTCGTGATTTTTTGTGATAGAAAAATAACGTTTGTAGTGAAACTTTTAAATTAGTTTGTTTGTCTAAGAAATTTTGTCAACTTTTTTCATGTCTTAAAATGACATTACATATACTTATAAAAAAAGAAATTCACTTGTGATATTTTTTAAATATTATATGAAAATGATATACATACGTTAATCGTGTTTTTTTTTTGTTTTAGCAAAATAATATTTGTAATGAAATTTGTTTTACTTGTTTTGTTTTACTTCTAAATATTTTGAACTTTTTTTCATGTCTTAAAATGACACTAAATATACTTATAACAGAGTTCAGAATGATAATATTGTGAATAAAGATGTAGTTTTTCTCTATTGGAAATTGAAGGTGCTATCGGCAGTTAAATGAAGATAAGAGTACCCAATGTTGCCATAGAAATTACAAGAGGATGTCGGCTAGCCCTTGAATAGGGTGAGTACGTGCAAAATATCTAAAAGGTACTTGGAGGAGCCATAAACACTTCCGTAACTGATTTCTCTGGTCCTGCGTGTTAGTTACGCAATGATATAGCTCGAAGGTGCTTGGAGGAGAAATAAACTCTTACAAAACTGATTTCTCTAGCCTTGAGTGATAGTTGCACAATGAATTATCAGACAGGTATAGGGAAAACCCTATTGCGTAAATATTGGAGGTCAATGAACAGTTTATTGCGCTATTACGTAACAACTTCATTTTAATTATCTAGTTGCGCAACTGTAATTGTTTCCGATTGGGTGAGGTCTTTTTTTGCTTGCCATGTTAAGTCCGCAACCAATTTATCTGGTCTTTAGTGAAAATGAACATCGAAACAAAATAAAATGTTATGGTGGATTTGTTTCTTTTTTGAACGAATACGATTCAGGAACAAGTGAGAGAAATGGGGATCAATGAACTCTGAGTAGACTCACATACTATTTGTTTAACAAATTCTGTTGGGATCAATGACCAACTACTTTTCCTAGTATGAAACAAGTCTTTTCAAAATTGACCAAAGGCATAAAAGGTGTTAGATTTGAATGTGTATTTTTGTTATTGTCTGTGAAACATGAAGAAATTGACTGTTATCATTGGAAAGTGAACTATAAAATGTATGAGCATGATAAAAGCTTGTGAAGTACTACATTACGCCAGATGAACAGACTGGAATTCTATGACCGAGTGATTATACCTTATAATAAAAGTTACAAAGAACTGAGTACTGTTCAGGAAGAAATTAGATAAATATGCAATATTTTCAGAGTTGACAAAATGGGCCTTAAGGAGGGCAATGTGCCTGTAGATAAAGTTTTAACTCAAAACTGTTCCGCAAAATTCCACTTTGAACTTTAGAAGAGTTTGTAATGTCCTAAATTTGAAGTGGCTTATCCTAAGCCCCTCGTCTCTAAGACGAGGTTAGGTTCTTCGCGCATGCCCAAACGGGAACCCATGATATAGCATATTTTTTAACCGTGTCGTATAAACTTATCACGATCAGGTAAGTCCCATTGTATCCACTGCGCGAAGAACCTAACTTCGTCTTCGTTACGGTAATAAGCCCCTTCAAATTTATGACATTTAAACTCTTCTAAATAGAAGTGGACTTTTGGGGTCACAGTTTTAAATTAAAACTATGTCTGTAGGCACATTACCCATTACGTACAGTGCTTCGACCCCGAAAAAATCGCATATTTCTTTGGCATCTTCCTGAACAGTACTCAGTTTTTTACCACTTTTATTATATGGTGTAATCACTCGGTCATAGAAGCACAGTCTGTTCTTATAGCGTTATGTAGTACTCCACAGACTTTTATCATACTCTAACATATTACAGTTCTTTTTCTAATGATAACAGTCAATTTTTTTATGTTAAACAGACAATAATAATATTGAACTTTAAAATATAACACAACAAGATGATTTTTTCAAGCCCATAAATTCAGTGTCATATAGTCCAATCTTGGAATCAATTGATGCAGTATTTAAGTAGACAAGTATATGTAATGTCGTTTTAAGACATGAAAAATAAGTTGAAAAAAATTTCGAATTTAAAAAAAACTAAGTGAAAAAATGTCCCTACAAGCATTATTTTTCTATTAGAAAAAATTACGACTAATATACATATATCATTTTCATTTCGTATCTCGAAAACATCACATGTGAAATTCTTTTGTTAAAAAAAGTTGGAAAATCTTGTTCAAAAAAATTTCTAAGTTAAAAAAAAATAATTAAAAAGGATGGAAGAATTTCTAATGTAGAAAAAAACGGCAGTATTTAAGCTATTTTTAGTTTTGACATTGCTCTTTACTCCCCCTGATGATCCAGGTTTAAAAATAATCCATGGATTGAATTTAAAAGTTTAAGAATGACTAGTAGGGAAGGGCCTTTTTAAACTAAAGATGATATATGATATATAAACACATACGATTCGATGGTATACAAACTGCATGAAACCTATTGCTTCGAATTCATTTCTAAGAACATTATAATATCATTGACTTGTTGGTTCAATTGACTAACGCATTGTTCTATTACCAAAATAAATCTCGGGTCTCACGTTCGATACCTACACCAGAAAAATAATTCATAAATTCAAAATATCGCCATCAATGACTTTAGTTAGGTAGATAACAGCAGTTAGGGAATCGCCGTTAAACCGTCTCCGTGATCTAAAACTCCTAAGGAACAAAAGAGTAGTGCCTTGGGGCGTGGTCAGAAGTATTAATAGGATACTACTCATTTCTTTTAATTGTTAATTCATAAGGTGATATGTGAGGGTTTTTGTCAATGTATTTCTAAGAACAACTTCTTAACATGAACTTAGATAATTTCTTAAACCACATTGGCCTGACATCACATAAAGAAAGAAAAACGAGCAAAAATGGGGTTTTTATAGGCCAAATAAAGATACTGAAAAAACAAAGCGAATATTTCGAGAGGACAAACGCCTCTCTTCTTCAGCGCGAAACGAAACGATGTATCAATTGATACATCGTTTCGTTTCGCGATGTATCAATTGATACATCGTTTCGTTTCGCGCTGAAGAAGAGAGGCGTTTGTCCTCTCGAAATATTCGCTTTGTTTTTTCAGTATCTTCATTTGGCCTATAAAAACCCCATTTTTGCTCGTTTTTCTTTCTTTATGTAACATGAACTTGTTAGTTCAGTTGACTAGCACGTCATTTCTTCATCCTTAGGAGTCCCCAGTTTAAATCCTAAACCAGTCAAATTTTCCTGAAATCATCGGAAACTACTTAGCCATCATCTTAAATCATTACGCAATCTGTTTCGCAATAGCATCAACAAAGGTAGAACTGCTTTGTCAGGGTTTGTTCTGATTTCGTTGTTCACCAAGAGCGCCTTAGGAAATCACCCTTACCGGGTTTGTTCCAATTTCATTGGTCTTCCAGTACACCATTAGAATCGCCTTGTCCAGGTTTTTTCAGAGTTCAATGTTTCACAAGAGCACCTTAGGAAAAGATCATTACCGGGTTTTTTCAGAGTTCATTGATCCTCAAGATCGCCTTAAAGAATCACCAGTACCGGGTTTGTTCAGAGTTCATTGATTCTTAAAAGTGCTTTAGGGTTAAATCCTTTCGCAACTAACACTCAAGGCCAGCAAAATCGATTGTGCAGGAGTTCATTGCTCTTCCAAACGCCTTAGGGGATGACTTTGACAAGTTAGGGGCTACTTACTTTCAATTAAAGGGGTATAGGGCCACGTAATTCATTATGCATATACTACCCATGGGTAGAGAATGAGGTATTTTTGATGCTTCAGAAATATCATTCTAGGGGATTGGAAGGACTAGCAGTTTAAACAGAGCCCCTCACCATATTATTTTCTCTCCTCAGTGGATATGCCTACCACTTCGAATAAAACAATGCTGAAACTGACTGCACTAGACCCTGCAACAAAAAGCAAGCACTCCACACTCCTCTTCTGTGTATTTCATAGATTCTTATATAATGGCAAAATGAAAAAATTCCAATTATCTACCTCTGAACTGGTCAATGAGTGGTTGAAGACAGAAAATATATATGAGTTTTTTGTTGATTTAGGATTCTTGTTTTTTTTTTCTTTTTTTTGTTCTTTCGTTCTTGTGATACCATTGCAATTAAACTTTTTTTACGGTAATGCACATTATTTAAATCACGCGTCTTGTAACTAGAACCTAGTAAAAAATACAACTTACTTTAAAATTGTCAGGTATTTTTCTAGTTTTAATTAAAAAATTAAAATTATTGCTCAGATAGCTTAAATATTTTTGAAGTTTACATAATAACTTTAGCGATTCTGAACAGAAAACTATAATAAAAAAATTGATTTTTTTTATGGGAACACACATTAAACCCCGCGTCGGGTAGTTAGAACCTAACAAAAATAAAACCAATTTCAAAATTTTATTGTAATTTTTCTAGTTTGAATTAAAAGATTCAAATTATTCCTCAGGTATCATAAACATTTTTTGCAGTTTAAATAATAACTTCAGCGATCCTGAACTGAGAACAGAAATAAAATATAAAATTCTTGTTGAAAAATAAACGTTTTAACTCATATATGGTTTATACGAGAAAAATCAATCCCTTTGTTTTTGGTACTCAATTTAAGAATTATTTGGTACATGCTCGAGAAATCAATTACTGTAGGCTACTCTAGAATGGTCAAGAGTCTCCGATGGTTGAACGGTAAGCATAGCTAGTACACGAAAATGCGGTTCTTTGAATAAAGGGATACTAGTTGCCCTCCAATTTTTTCATCACTTAAAAAGGCCACTAGAACTTTTAGTTTCCGTCGAACGAGTCCTCTCACGACATTCTATGACAACTGGGTCGATACGATCACCCCTGGAGAAAAAAAGGTAATTAAACCCGCATCTATGATCTTTCTTCTGGCAAAAATACAAAATTCCACATTTTTGCAGGTAGGAGCTTGAAACCTCTACAGCCTAGTTTATATAATTATCCAGTAAGCCTATCGCACATCATTTCTGGTCTTCATTCTCGGTGCGAACAAAAAGCGCCTCCCACTTCTTGTAAAGGATTCAGGATTCTTGTAAAGGATCCAGGATTCTTGTAAAGTGAAATAGTATTTTTATTGAAAATCTTCCATAGCTTAGGACATAGGTTCTGTGATAAGTTGATCAATTAAGTCGGAAATTGATTATATTTGAAATACAAAAATATGACGCAAAAATTATGACGTTTTGAAAATAGCACTTTGACTAATATAAGAGTTGGCAAACTAACCATAAATAGTACCACAGTCCTTGGAAAACCAGGATATATGTGGACATTAAAGGATATTGAGAAATAACCTCTTCTTGGCTTATACGCAGGTGGGACCAGAAAAAGTGATTGACCCGGTATAAACGATACATTTTATTGTATCTAGCATATTCATTTTGCTCAAACTACTCCCATGGTCGCCAAGGTAAACACCCAAGACAGTTTTAAAATCAACTACCCCGTAATAAGTTTCATTCTTGGTTGACACTGGACTCAACTTTGGACTTGGAAGGGTCGTTTCCAGAGATACAGACACAGGTTTCAGTATTTATGCATTCGCTTTGAAGTATGTAACATTATCTGTTGAAATTTGGAAACGTGCAGGTTACACTTAGTTCTGCACTCATCGCAGATGAATTTGTCGACAAATGGAGCTGAAGATGAGTTTTGATCAAGTTGTTTATCCAGTGTATGTGGAAAAATATGACAGACACCCAGTTGTCGTATTTGTCCAAAAAATCCTCGGTTAATTTTTAGCTGATGAAGTTAGAGGAGCGCTTCGACGCTATGGGCAGGTCCAAAACACGAGTTGAAAGATGTTCGAAGGGGATGATTTTATTGTGGATTCCGCAGGCCGAGCTTAAGCGCTTATGTATATTGTATCCCAAATTCCATCGCCGATTATGATAATCTAAGAAGGGAAGATTTTTGTCTCCTATGATGGCCAACCCAAGCTTTGTTTCATCAGTCAGAACGACAACCGTGATACTGGAAACTCTCCGACAAAAAATCCGAATCAGAGAAGGGGTATAACAGGATTGATGACATCTGTTTCTGGATTTTTTACGTGTGGAGATGTGGTATACACTTTCGGATTCTCTGGTTGATGAATTAGCGATGAGGCTGCGAAAACTAAGTTGACTGCTTCTGCGCTGCTAAGCGATACAATATTCTGCTTTTTGATTTATCTGCCATCGTTGGTTGCGCCGGCGTTCCTAGCCCGGCCATTTCCCAAGGATTGTAGCTTTGTCACCCACATTGTTGAACTACGTGATAGACAGGATAATGAATAATGCCATAAGAAATTCAATAGGAGTTGTCTTTGATCAACTAGATGGTTATCTGAAAAGTTGTTATGGAGCAGACGGGAGATCTCAGCAAAAACCAAAGTCAGAGTCTACATAGCATCTGAGCGAGCTTTAAAACTGTACCCTAGCGAGACAGAAAGCTGCTCAAGGCTGAAGAGGCTAGATTTTAAATTGTACAATTTAAGATTGTAAATTGTACAAAAAATGGCTTTCAAAGTCATATAAAGTTTAAGTTACATTTAACGACACATTTAACTTTACAAATTTATTTACCTATTTAAAAGTATATTTATATTCCAAAAAAGTCTCTTTGCTAGTATTTCCCTTATCTCAAATTAAAAGTAAACTCTGGATGCTGGAGTCTACATAGCATCTGTGCGAGCTTTACAACAGTACCCCTGCGAGACAGAAAGCTGCTCAAGGCTGAAGAGGCTAGATTTTAAATTGTACAATTTAAGATTGTAAATTGTACAAAAAATGGCTTTCAAAGTCATATAAATTTTAAGTTACATTTAATGACACATTTAACTTTACAAATTTATTTATCTATTTAAAAGTATATTTATATTCCAAAAAAGTCTCTTTGCTAGTATTTCCTTTATCTCAAATTAAAAGTAAACTCTTGTTAAATATCGCAACCTGCTTTTGTCGACCGATGTAGTTGCTCTCCACTCCCCCCCACAAGATCTGGCACCTGAGGTGGTTACCTACGTGGTAGAGTCGACCTTGTTAAGAACTGCCACTAAATCTCATAGCTAAATACATTTTTCTTCATTTCCAAATATTCAAAAATTATTTCACTATTTTCTATGTCATTTCCAACAGCTCTATCAGGGTTCAAGAAATCCTCAAACATATTTTGCTGTCTCTCTTTAATGCTATTATTAAAAAATAAACTTTAGCAGTAATTCATTCCCATCTTTATGCAGAACAAGTCCTGAAAGACTACTTTCTCTTAATTACTTCATATGCCAATACAATATATTACTAAAATATTGTCTGCTTACTACTACTACTAACAACTCACCACAGCACCAAGCCACCTGAGGCAAACACAGCTACGCACAATCCTCCATCCCAATCTATTCAAAGTCCCCCTCTTTACACCCTCCCAGGAAGTTCCTATTTTCCTTAAAGCTTTCTTTACGACATCCTCCCACTATAACCACGGAATACCTGCTCTTAGGTTATTCCTAGACGGTTGGCCGAATATCACAATTTTCAGCAATCTGTCATCATTCACCCGCTGAACTTGCCCTAGCCATCTCAACCTTTCTCTTATTATAACCCTAGAAAATGGGAACCACACTTTTCGTACAGCCTTCTCATGAGATGTGGTCAGTCATCCGGAGGCAATTTCAAAACAATCCGTAGGCAATTTCTCTTGAAAACACCTAGCAAATCTTCGTCAAAATTCAAGAGCACCAAGGCTTCAGACCCATATTTGACCACTGTCATCCTTCATCTTCCTCCAATTCCTCCCTCTGCCTATATCTTTCAAATTCTCGGCAATTTCATCTGTGGCTTTCATTTCACATCTCCTTAATTCACATTTTGATGTCTTAATTTGCAAATAACGGTAGTAGGAGTCCTTCTGTATTACTATCCCATATTAATATCCTATATTGCTACGTTATATTACTATCCTATGTTAATTATCCTTTTCTATATTACTCCCAACGACTAACCACCTTTTTATGTTGTTTTCGGTCTTTATGTTTCAACCATATTTTATGTTGTTTATCGGTTTGTTTGTTTATTCAATTATAATATTGAAAATATTGACATTACACTATCAATAGTGATTAAATGAAAGTATTCTTGGCCGGCAGAAAATTTTGGTGCTGTAAATGCTAGCGTTCATTTACTGATAGCTTTTAATAACATAAAGAAAAATATTCTCAAGGTCTCTGTCTCTTTCCCTTTCCATTAAAAGTCCAGAGGCAGAAGATGCCTCTGGTGAATCATTCAAACGGAGTCCATTTCCGCCGTTGTCTCGTTTCCATTCCCATTCTGAGGGGTCAAGTTTAAGTGGATCCCCTCTAAGTGACTAATTCCAGATTTTGCTTTGGAACACAGCGCATCAGATATGCTCAAGCGTTGGTGCTCTCATTGCAGTAATTCGGTCTACCATTTTGCCTTGGCTAAACAGGTTTTTGCGGACCTCATTGATAATCGGCATTGCAACTCGTGCAGTCATATAGACGGCTTACAATTAGTTCGAGCTCAACAAAAACGTCCTTTTCAATGTCTTTGTCGCATTCGGTTGCGCAAGTCATCGATGATGCATCTCGGGATAGATATGCCATTAATTCCAGAAAAGTATGGTCAACATTTGCAAATACAGAAGTGGTGTCGCGTCGCAGCCAAGGAAGGCATGGAACATCGGTAGCGCTTTACATTTGGCAGTTCCAAGGTTCACAGCGATGCAGTGCATCGGGATAAACTTGTGGTTCTCACAAACTCCAAAGAACATCCACAATTCTTCGACATTCAGATCATGAACCAGCAAACGAGAATATCCCTTTCTACCGACTGAACCATCAGGAGCTTTTACCATTATCACTTTGTACCTTCGCGTGTGAGAAAATGCGTGTATCCACTTCTTCATGTGCACAGGTTTTAAATTTCCAGTATCGAACATTCGGTCAGAAAAAAACACAAATTCTTTCCTCGTAGTAAATACATCTCGATCTTCGGGTTGGCCGATCTTTTCCAACAAAATTTCAGAAAGGAAGTCAAACAGCTGTTGCTTATTCTCATGACCTCGCAAGAAGTATTTTCATTTCGACTTTTGGGGTATACTCGTTGAGAGCAAAACCCGAGTTCTGATCCCTGTTCCGCGCTTTATTCTTGTTCCAAATTTCCCGGCCATCTTCCATGTAGACATCCCTCATGACGTCAATTCTTTCTCATCGAATGAGCTGATATCGAATATACGGAATGAATACGTCGACTGTGTAATAACCAAAAGGCTTCACCGAGGGTCAACATATGTATGATAACTGTCCCATCCCAAATCCACTACGACTATACGGAGCTGAAATAGATAATGGTAACTCTTAACATGTTTCTATATCTTCAAGCAGTAGTGGAATGAGATAAGATTGTGGGGTGCTTTGGATTTCACCTTCGTTTGAAAGCTTGGGAGGAATCATCTCATTCTCATGTGAGAAGAAGTTTGTCAGGTCATTAGATCTGAATTGACTAGCAATATATAGACTATATAAGAGTTCTCTGTTCTTCCTTGAGGCATCTAGCTTGCTCTTCATCGGTGTATTTGCAGCAGGGCTTCGCTTTTTTGAAGATTTTGACATTATTTCGAGGAAATGGCTCTGATACTGGTTTTTGCCTCAATTTTTGATCAGTTTTTTTTTTTTCATTTGATATAGGGATGAAAAAGCCTCTTTACCTGAAAAATTCGTCGGCTATCTAACAAGGAATTCGTTGGACTCGTCTTCGAATGGATTTTCAAATTTTTTTATGACATCACCAAGCTTCTTCACATAAACCAAAAACTGCCAGTGTATATTTCCATTTTCGATGTAAGTAAGTTTCGTGGTACGTTTTAAATATTCAAGGAAAAAAGTGAGACGACCAGTGCAATCAGCATCATTTTTTGCCCGTTTCAAGACTATCTTGCACTATTGAAACCCCATTTGAATTTTTCGGACAATTCGCAACGTTGTACGTATCGACTTTTAGTGACTAAATATTTTTGGCTTAGTTTTGCATAGCTGAGGGTTCATTCATGCCTTTAATTTACAGACTGTTATATACCAGCAAATCGTTTTTTGATAAAAAAAAACTCACGTTTAGGGACGTTTAGAAGACTTTCTCATGATTAGAGGATAAAAGTGAGTCGACCAGTGGGTTCAACAGTATTTTTTACCTATTTCAAAACTTTCTTGGGCTATTAAAACCCCATTTCATAATTCACGACGTTATACGACGTTTTGAACACGTTCAAGTGATCGTCCTTCAGCGCAGTCGAAAGTATGCCAGCGCCACTAACTTTCATGCTTTCCAACAAGTAAAAGAATTCGGACAGAAAATCGGAGTTGTTCAAGCGCCTAAGAAGAGAATGCATTCTCTATATAAAGCTATGAATGGTACGAACCAGTACAGGTAGAAGATCATCAAAGACACGGAAGCCACTGCCTGTAGGTCCGACACCAGGAAAATGTATCAGCTCCTAAAACCAGTTAGCAGCAAATCATTCAAACCTACTAGTACCTCCGTCAAAGATGATAACGATAGTTACGCTCAAAAAAACCCATCAATAGAAAAAGCACTTCGACCAACTACATAACCAGCACCATCTCTCCACAGTAATGGATGACAATCAGCATAGCCATAACTCAAGCCACAAACCTGATGACCTGCAGGAGCCAAACCCACCCAGCAGTATCTAAAAAGACTTGAGCGTGACTCCTCGACGTTAGATTGAGCCTGACAATTGATTAATTGCCTGAAAAGTAATAAGGCCCCTGGTCCCAATACTATTCAGGCTAAACTCTACATGTAAGTTGGGACAGTACTTGTCACAAGGCTCCATAAATTCACCTATGGTAAAGTCCTGAAGAAAATGTTCTTGAACTGATATTGTTTTTATGAAAACTATTTTTTTGAATAAAAACAAACCAAATATCGACGCAACAGAAATTTTTTAGCGAAGTCCTGTCTCAGTAGTAAAAACAAGATAAATCTTGACCAAAAGCAAGAAAATAAAATCAATAGTGCCCAAACTGCACAGTTTAGGTCGGGAAAAACTCCCTCAGCTAATTCAAAGCGGTATTCTGATTCAGTTAAACAAATATCTAAGACTTAATTCTGTGAAAAACCACTGAAGTCATAATATTGAGCAAAACCAGAATAAAGTCCAAAGTGCAAACGATGACAAGACCAATCAGAGGCAACGCTATAGCGTTGCCTATAGTAAAGGACATACGGCTCCAAAGTTTTATTAATTATTTATTATTATTTTTTTCCCCAGAGGCACTTCATATGGAAGGGGTCGTCGTAAAAACTTCAAAAGGGGTTCATTCGATTGGAATCTAGAGTTCTAGTGCCCTTTTTAAGCGTCAAAAGTGATTGGAACGAAACTAACACCCCTTCCACGCCCACCATTTCCCCAAACACATCCAATCAAAATTTTAAGATAGCCATTTTGTTCTACGTATTTGATTTCCAGATAGAAATTATGTTTTTGAGGAGGACACTCCCCCAGAGCCATCAGGGCAAGGGTTGTAAGTTATGGCCTGGGGGCATATAAGCTTTTTATAGAAAGCTTTGTCGCAGAAACTTCAAAAAGGGCTCATTCGATTGGAAATTCAAAGGACTAATGCCCTTTTTAATAGTCGAAAGTGATTGAAGGGTAACTGACCCCCCTCTCACGCCCACATTTTCCCCTAACAAATTCAAACAAAATTTTTAGATAACCATTTTGTTCAACGTAGTTGAAAATTCTAGAAATTAGGTCTTTGAGGATGACCCCCCCCCCAGTCCTCAGGGCAAGGGTTGCAAGTTAGGCACTGGGGACATACAAGGTTTTTATATAAAGCATTGTCGTAGAAACTTCAAAAAGACCTCATTCGATTGAAGATTTACATGGCTAGTACCCTTTTTAATAGCCGAAAGGGATTGGAAGGCAACTAAAACCCCTTCCGCGCCCACCATTTCTCAAACACATCCAATCAAAATTTTGAGATAGCCATTTTGTTCAAAGTAGCTGAAAGTTCTGGAAATTATATCTTTGAGCATGCGCCCCTCCCCCCCCAAGGTCTTCAGAGCAAGGGTTATAAGTTATGCCCTGGGGGCATATATGGTTCTTATGGAAGGAAAGGTCGTATAAAATTCAGAGGGCTCACTGGATTGGAAATTGAAAATTCTAGTTCACTTTTTAAGCGTCAAAAGACATTTGAGGGTAGCCAGCTCCACCCACCCCCCCTCCCCACGCCCTTTTTTCCCAAATGCATCCGATAAAATTTTTTAGATAGCTATTTTGTTAAAAATAGTTCAAAGATCATATAACAAAACTCCGGTGTCGACACAAACCCCCAGGGCCTGGGGGCAGGCGTTGTACGTTACACCCTGGGGGCATATAAGGTTCTTATGGAAGGTATGCTCGTATAAACTACAAAGAGGGCTCATTTGATTGGAAACTGAAATTGTTCTCGTTCACTTTTTAAGAGTCAAGAAATTTTATGGCAACTAGCCCCCCCCCATGCCCTTTTTCCCCAAACCCATCCGCTAGAAATTTTGAGATAGCCAGTTTTTTAAAAATTGTTAAAATGAGATAACAAAACTCCGGTGTCGAAACAATCCCCCAGGGCCCAGGGGGTAGGCGTTGTAAGTGTTATCCTGGAGCCGTGTATGGTTCTTATAAAAAGGGATGCTCGTATAAACTACAGAGAGGGCTCAGTTGATTAGAAATCTTAAGGTCTAGTTCACTTTTTAAGAGTCAAAAGATATCCGAGGGCAACTAGCCCCCTACTCCCAAACACCCTTTTTTCCCCAAGCCTATCCAATAAAAATTTTAAAATAGCCATTTCATTAAAAATCATTCAAAGGTCAGATAAGAAAAACTCCTGTGCAGACGCCACCCCCCCCCCCCATGGCCCGGAAGCAGGCGTTGTAAGTAATGCTCTGGGGCCATATATCGTTTTTATGGAAGGGATGCTTGTATAAATTTCGGAGAGGGTTGATTTTATTGGAAATTGAAAGTTCTCTTTCACTTTTTAAGAGTCAAATGAGATTGGAGGGCAACTAGCCCCCCCCCCCTCCACGCCCTAAATGCATCAGATAAATTTTTCGCGATAGGCATTTTGTCAAAAATAGTTCTAAGTTCAAATAACAAAAACGCTGGTGTCGACACAGCCCCCCCCCCAGGGCCCGAGAGTAGACGTTGTAAGTTATGCCCTGGGGGCATATATGGTTGTTATGGAAGGGATGCTCGTATGAAGTTCATAGAGGGCTCATTTGATTCGAAACTGAAAGTTGTAGTTCACTTTTAAGAGTAAAAAGTGACCGGAGGGCAGCTAGCCTCCCCCCACACTCCATTTATTTTTTTTTCCAAGACGCACTTCATATAGAAGGGGTCGTCGGACAAACTTCAAAGGGGGCTCATTTCAAAGGGGGCAAACTTTTTTCACTTTGATATTGTTACTTTGATACCAGGTTTGATACTTTGATGAAGATTTGATTTTTTTTTCAGTTTGATTTTGAAATAAGGAATTTTTAAAAAAAAAATGAACCTTTTTGCAATCAAAAACTAACAAAAATTAATTAAAAAAAACTTCCCGAGAAATTAGTTTTTCAAAAAAGTAAAGGCCATTTTAAACTTAAGCTCAGCAGATACAAATACCTGTTAAATTCAAACTCAAAACGACCAGAAAATTCCTATTAAAGAATAAATGAAACACAAAACGAACAGAAATTAAACAAACAATCATAGAAAAAACATACAACAGGTAATAATATAAATGAATACATAGATCTTAAAGCGAATAATGCTTAGATTGAATATGAAAATCAAGCTTCAAACGAAAAAAAATATTTTGCTTTTTAAGTATAATGAAACTTAAAACGAACAGAAGTTAAATAAACAATCAATGCAAACAAACATAAAATAGATATGAATGTAAATGAACAACTAGATCTAAAAACGAGTGAAACTTAAATTGAATATGCAAATCAAGCTTGAAACGAGCAAAAATCACTACAAACAAGAGTTTGGGTATCGCCTCCTTCTCTCACTCTAAAAGTCTAAGACCTACTGCGTCATTGGCGCTTTACTGAAAACTATATGCGGCTTAAACAGTCTTGGAAAGTATAAACAACAACAAATTGAATATTTGATATATAATGATATTAGTTGTTGAAAGATCCATCATTTCAAGAATTTATTTCACTCTAATTTTATTTTTATTTCAATGCTGTAAGAACTGGAAAAGACAATATTTGTAATATAATTCGTTTTCGGTGAAGCGCCAATGACGCAGTAGGCTTCTGGTTTTTAGTTACAGTTAAGGAGGGGGAGCAGTATCCAAACTCTTGTTTGTAGTGAAACTATATTCTTCTTGAACAACTTTAGAAAGAACTAATAAATTAAACTGAATATTTGATGTATAATGATATTAATTGCTGAAACCTCATCAGTTCAAAATTTTACTATAATTTTAATGTTTATTTCCAATATTAAGTACAAAAGAAAATATTTTTGATAAAATTGGTTTTCAGTAAAGTGCCAATGACGCAGTAGGTTTTAGACTTTTACAGTGAGAGAAGAAGGCGATACCCAAACTTGTTTGTAGTGATCTAAAGATCTAAGTCGAGGATAATTAACCCCAAAAACAGGTAATCAGGTAATTACAGCTACTGTAATCATGTAGCTAGGAAGACACCAAGGAGAGCTGAGATATATGAGTCCTGCTAAAAGTAAGAAGTAACAAATTACAGATGAAAATATCAGGTTCAGCCTAAAAGCAATAAAACGTGCAGATTCTACGCAAAGGTAGCCAACCTTTCAAAGGTAGCATATTCAACGCAAACAGGTAAACATGATTGACATTTCTGAATAAATGCACTGCACTTCCCCTTCAATCTAACTATCTCCTGCTTCTCCAACTGTCCCCTTCCTCGTCAATTCAAACTAACTAACAATACAAACAACACGCATCACTCGGTTGAGGTTGGTAAAACAAAACGTGCCATTTGTGATGCCGAAACATTGCAATTCCATGATTTATGATAAAATTTAAAGGTAAATTTTGAAATTGTATGGCACAATAAAAATTGCTACTAGATCTCATAAAATTTTGGTTGTATTCTCCATGTTAAATTTTAGGTGCTTCAAAATTTTCCAAACTCCCCCAGTCAAATCTTAGGGATCCAAGCAAAAGGTACAGGATTTTATTGAACACAAACGTGACACAAAAATAATTCTACAGACAGTATGATAAAGTAACTTACAATTTACTTAATTATATTATTTTTGTGTTTTAAATAGAAACAAAGAAAAAATGCTACAGTTTTAACAGATAAAATGTGTGGCGCGACACAGTCATAGTAAAAAAAAGCTTATTTTATGCATTGGCAACCCTGCCAATGAGCCATATCACTCCAAACCCTGTCCTTTGGTTTTGTAGCGCAAGCTATTTTTGGATCTTTCAAACGTTAAGGCAGTGTATCTAGGCATTCAATGTAGGCACATTAAAGAATATTTATATTTAAAATTTTTTAGTCACATGTATATTAACTTTTTTCATTATTTTTTTTCAGGTTTCTGTCAGTTGAGTTGTCAGTGCAGGGCAAATATAGATTTTAAAAACATGATTTAAAAATTTGAAGCTACTATAAAAACATGCCCAATGGTGGAAGTGCATGGAGCTAACAGGTTGAGACTAAGAAGTACGAGTAATTTGTTTTCGCAGACTTGGTCTGACATCAACAAGAAAAATCACTAGAAAAAATGTCTGGGGGAGAGAGTGATAACAAACTTTACCGTCTGCCTGGTCTTTTTTACAATTGATTAGGGCGATATAGCTATTGAAAGTGGTTCATTTTCCATTTCACCAACTAAGACTGACCTTTTTTTAGGGCTTTTATGTGATATTTTTCCATTAGCCCGTTTTTCAGACCGCAATTTTTTATTCGGCTTCCTGAAAACACTGGGGAGGGGTGGGGTCACCTCTCCCATAACTTGAAACCCCTAAAAAAATGAATGCTAAAGTTTGTTCAAGTATTGATCAATTTCATTTGACAGGACGAATTGGCTCTCTCTCCAGTTAAAGAGGGGACTAATCTAACCTAATCTCCAGAACAATAAAAACCTAATATTAAATCTCCATACAGCATCTTAGGTGTTGGACATTGTGTTTCTTTGATAAATTTTTAATCGAGAAAAAGTAAACACATAGAGCCTAGTTATTGTATTGTATAGAGAGCATTGTAATTGTATTGCATTTAATTATCTTGTCCATTAGCACTATGGAAGAAAAAAAAATGTATTACTACAGAATCACCATGCCCCAAGAAACGACATAAAGGATGGGCAGAAATTACACTGAACAATGAATTTATGCTCAAAACGAACATAAATTCGCATAAATAGTGATTATGTTGCTAGAACTCAACCCATACACGGCAATTTTGGCAACTAACTTTTGATCTTGGAGCCCAGTCCTTTTTAATCTAAGTTTCTTCTTTGTTTTAAATGGTTTCACTTTGGTAATCTTAAACAAAGAACTTAAATTCGACTTGAGAAATTCGATTTTCTAGCTTAATTCTAATCTTTTTTATTCAATTCACTGGATCCTGAAGCACTAAAATATTGATACTCGCCTTCATTATCAACAGAGAGGGAGGTAAATTCCTGAGAGTCACGTTCGACTTTACATGGAGCCAAAATACCGGGAAAAGCAACCACCGGAAAAACTTCAAGTTTGGGAAACAATAACGATTCGGAAATGTCCAGCTGATCTAAAACACCACTCGGAAAAATGTCTCCAACTTCTAACAATAAAATTATATTTTAAAAACAAATAAGACATTTGAAAAAAAATGTGTATATTTTACTAAAGAATATTTTCCTTAAAATTGAATATTATATTGAGTTAGTTCAACTCTTATACAAGTATGGCTTGATTGAAATCTGACATAAATCTGGCATTCATTTTAAATACGATAAAAGATAATTCATTTAGCAGACCAACAAACAGTTGGAAGAACATTATTCATGAAAAAAAAAAGATTCTTGAAAGCAGATTTAAAGATGATTAAAAAATTAGAGATGATCTCCAGATATTAAGTGACTAAGTTCCGTAGAACTTTTATCATATTCATTTTTAAAGCTAAACTAATATTACTTTACCTAGGAACTGTTGAGCATTTACTCTCTTTTGTTATGCATCATGTATTCAAAGCAATACAAGGTCGAAGCAGTATTGTAACCATAAAAAATTTTCGTCCAAACCTGACACAACTTGCAATACTTGCTTTAATATGTGAAAATGAAATGAAGAAAACTAAAACTCTCTAGGAAACCTACGCAAGCTAAGTTCATATAATCCATTTGCGTAGTTTGTGTAAGTATAGTGGAAAGAGTGTATTGTAACTTCTTTCTTATGTCTGCTAAAGTGTCCATCAGCACATTTTCCCCTGTATTTTCTTACCATATATTCACTTTCTTACTTTCTTTCAGAGGAAACCAGACAAAAAACTGTCCAGCCTGGCACCAATGGGCTTTGTAATTACTTCCAACGACCATATTGATCTGTTGGCTGCAGCTTCCACACCAAACTTCAGCTATTCCCTGTCAATCTCCAACCGTGCCTCTGGAAGCCTCTCCATAGTCCTCTTTGAATTTTTGTCAAAGTTTTCCTTCTTTTCTCCTCAATAATGTCAAAAAGATAGAACTGCCTCACAGATGAGGACATCTCAACATATTTTACCTTTAGGACGACGCAAGGTTTGACTGAGAAGCTTGAGGCGACGTCTTTTGATGATAATAGATAGCCCTTCAGACTGGCCACTGCAGCTTCTTACTTCACTATTGGAAATTCTAGACCTTTTCTGAATTGTGAGTAAGAAGCAAAGGCTGCAGAGATCGAAAACTTCTATAGCTCTAGCCTCTTCAGCCTTGAGCAGTCATGCCTCGCAGAAGCACAGTTGAACAGCTCACACGTTTGCTATGTAGACTCTGACTTCGGTTTTTATTGAGATCTCTTGTCTGGTCCCAAGCGACTTTTCAAAAAACCATGTAGTTCACCTAAGACAACTCTCTTGAGATTTTTCAAGGCATTATTCATTATCCTGTCTATCACGAAGTTGAACAATGTAAGCAACCAGGAGAATTCTTGCTTGACACCAGACACAGCAAAGGGCGGATCCAGGATTTTTTTTGGGGGGGGGGGGCACAAAATAGGTTAATCCGATAAATGTGCGTTAGGAGCAAGTTTAATTGACGCAAACTTGCGTGAATTAAGTAAATTACACTACTTTATACTACGTCAGGGGGCGCGAGCCCCCCTCGCCCCCTCTGGATCCACCACTGGACACAGCTGTGGACTTGGGAGGGTCAACTTTCGAGATGCTGACATAGGCCTTTGTATCTATGCATCCACTTTGAAGTACGTCAATGAGGTCCTGTAACGCTCAATCTTCAGCCATAATTCTCAATAGTTTTCCTCTGACAAGGGAATCAAAACTGTAGAACTCTCTAGTTAAAGTGTTTAATACAAATTTTCTGTATTTATTATGTTGCTTATATTACATTTATTTTGTGGGTGCTGGGGTCACAATAGATGCTTAATCCTTGATGTTTGATGCTTACCTTTTCTGCTGCTTGCTTGTTTATCCTTTGCTTACCCCTACCTTGCTTACCCTTTAATGCTTGATAGAATACTCTACATGGTGTCAGAAGTATAAGGAATACAATATGGAACTTGGAGCTTGCCCGTCTGTAGACAGGGATGCAACAAACTTGAAAGTTACATGGTCACACTTCAAGCAACATGCTGAACTCATGTTCAAAGGATGATGCAGTGAAATGCTCATATTTATTGATATGGGCTGGTCAGAAAGCCAGAGACATTTTCAATACTTGGACATTAACTGCCAGTGAAACAAACAATGTTACAGCATATTTAAGGAGGTTTAGTAAACATGTTGAGCCACTTGCCAGATATCAGTTTCATAAACGTAACCAGAGAGACAGTGAATCAATAGAACAATGTCTTACTGAGTTGCGCATTACAGGAAAGGAATGTGCATTTGAAACAACAAGTGATGAGATGATAAGAGACAGACTAGTTTTTGGAGTTAAGCAGGACATAATTCGTGAACGATTACTTAGTGAAGGTGAAAGATTAGCTCTAACTCGTGCAATAGCTATATGTAAAGCTGCAGAAGCGACCCAAGCCCAGTTAATGAAAATGTCTAACCCGGAACATGAAAAAGTGTATGTAAAGCAAGAGTTGGATGTTGTAGCAAGACATGGGCAAAAATTCTACAAATGTGGCAGAAGTTTTACATCTGGTCATTTCTGTTCATCAAAGGATGCAGTTGAATGGCCAAAGTGCTATAATTGTGGTGAAGTGTTCTATAAAAGTCATCAATGTCCTGCCAAAGGAAAAAGCTGCATGAAATGCAAGAGGCTAGACCACTTTGCTAAAACGTGCAGAAGGAGTCAATGGCATAGAAACAGGAGAAAATTTTGCTGACACACCATCAAGTATGTCACGGAAAGCATCCAGAGCAAAGGGGAAACATGTAACAAACCTGTTCCCAAACTGTATCTAAAAGAAGAAGGAATTAATGTGGAATTTAAAATCGACACAGGTGCAGAAGCTAACATTATACCAACTCAGATCCTTAATAAAACGTTTCCAAGGCCAAAAGTAATACCAACTGCAGATATACTCACAAGTTATATTGGTGAGCCATTGAAAGTTACTGGCATATGTCACTTAGATGTTCAGTACAAGGACAGGGAACCACAATCACACGATTTGTATGTAGTTGACACAGATAAGAAGCCCATACTTAGCAGACAGACCAGCGCATTGATGAATTTAATCAAGTTCATATATAATATAGAGCAGACAATATAGCCAATACCACAGAGGAAATTTTGGCAGAATACAACAATGTTTTTGAAGGCATTAGAAAAATGCCTTGAAAATGTAATATTCATCTGAAGCCAGGAGCAAAACCATCAGTACAGCCACCAAGAAGAGTACTTGTAGCGCTTCAAAATAAACTAAAGAACGAATTGGAATAACTAATCTGCTGTGGAGTAATGACAAAGGCGACTGAGCCCACAGAGTGGGTCAACTTAATTGTCATTGTGCAGAAGGCCAATGGCAATATCCACATTTGCCTAGATCCTGTGGAACTGAATAAATGGATACAAAGGCCACATTATCCAATACCAACCTTTGACGATAGTGCCAACAAATGTCATGGGACCCAAAATCTATTCAAGTTGGATGCTAGAAATGGGTATTGCTCGATGGTTCTTGATGATGCCTCATCAGAGCTTACAACATTCAAATGGAGAAGATACCCATTTGGAATAATTTCTGCTCAGGATGAATATCAACGTCGAATGGAGGAAACCTTTGAAGGATTAGGTGTGGGTCTAATAGTAGATGACATAGCAGGTGTAGGAACAAGCAAAGAAAATCATGACATGCAATTGAGAGCAGTTCTCCAGAGAGAACGAGAGAAGGGAGTAAATTCATATTCAATGCAAAAGTTATACCATACTTTGGGCATCTACTTACCACCAAAGGTGAAAAGCCAGATCCCAATAAAACCAGAGCAATTACTGAAATGCCTTAGCCAAAAAACAAAGAAGAGCTCCAGACATTGCTAGGGATATTTAATTATCTTTCTAGATACATACCAAATTATGCATTCTGAACCAGCCTCTACGATAACTTGGGAAAACGAGAGAATTTGCCTGGAAGAAGGTACGCAGTGATGCCTGTCATAGTATTTGCTAATCCTGGTGTGAACAACTTTTATATTTTGATACAAATTGCTCAGAAGTTGAGATCATTGTCAATGCATTGCAACACGGCCTAGGAGTCAAGCTACTGGTAAAAGATGAAACGGTTGCATTCGGTTCGCAATCCTTAAGCAACACAGAACAAAGATATTCTCAAATAGAGAAAGAACTACTAGGCATAGTATTTGCATGTAAACATTTTCACCTATATATATATATATATATATATATATATATTTGGAAGAAAAATCTAGGTGATTACAGACCACAAGCTCTTGGAAAATATTCTGAGGAAACCAATCAGTCAGGCACCACCTAGACTACAACAAATGATGCTTGTCAGCCATATGACATGAGATTTACATACAGACCTGGACCAGAAATCCCTATGGCTGACGCCTTTTCACGTTCGCAAATGGCAGACACAGACCCAGAAGAAGAACTACAGGCAGAATTACATGTGCGTAATATTGTCAAAAGCATTCCCATAAAAGACCAGATGGTGCAAAGCATAAAAAATAGTTCAAAACGTGATAACAAGATGAACATTCTAGATTAAACATTCAAAAACGGATGGCCAGAACACAAAAAGCAATGCCCAACTGAATTTCAGGAGTATTGAAACTACAGGAATGAACTAGCAACACACCACGGAATTCTCCTAAAGGGAGATTGAATCATAATACCTAAATGCATGCGCCAAGAAATCATGGCCCGTCTTCACATGGCTCACCTAGGAATTGTCAAAAAAAAAAAAATGTGCACGCTCATGCTTTTTTGGCCTAACATCACTAAGTACATCTCAGGATGTGAAATATGTCAACAGTTTAGTGCAGGAGAGCAAAAGGAGCCCCTCCAGAACGCAGACATTCCGGAGTACCCATGGGAACATGTGGGTACTGACTTACTGTTTTGGGAAGGAAAGAGTTATTTGGTAACTACCAACTACTACAGCCGATACATTGAACTTGATAAATTAGACAGTACCAATTCAGGGAGCATTATTACTAAGCTGAAGAGCCAATTTGCATAACCCGGGATCCCAAGAATACTTACATCTGACAACAGCCCCCAGTTTGCAGCAGACAAATTCAGAAGATTTCCAGAACAATGGGGAATCACACACCGCACGTCCAGCCCCAAATACCCTCACAGCAATGGCATCAATAACAAGGCAGTCCAAACAGTCAACAGGCTCATGTCTAAAGCATTAGCTGACAAATCAGACAGATACCTTGCCATAGGCTACTAGAATATTGTAACACTACTATAGACGACTTAGCATCCCCATCACAACTTCTGATAACCAGACAGCTAAGATTGGTAATGCCCTCAATAGAAACTAGCTTTATGCCCAAGGCTGTGCCTATACAGGAGTACAAGCCAGCCATACAAAAGCAGCAAGAAGCTGAGATAGAGTCAGGACAGGGGTACACACCCAATCAAGCCATTAACACAAGGTCAACCAGTATGGCTCAATAAAAATGGACAATCAAATAAAAGATGGATCAATGCCACAGATATATATGATGAGTTCAGCAACCGTTCAGCGACTGTAGAGACAGAAGATGGAGTGGTACACCAACGCAATAGGAAGTTTATACGCCCCAGATACAGTACCAGTGAGTGCACCTACCAGTCTAACTACATGCTATCATTGATAAATGTAGAGGTTCCAAAGATACTTGAACAATCCAAAGAGTTGCTAGAAAAGGCCAGCCCATCTAGCATAACCAATCAAAATTGTAGCCTGCTGGAAGAATCTTTTAATAATAATAACTCTTTATTTCCATAATAGCTTATAGCTAGCAGCGGACGTCAAACAACAAGGAAATATAACACATGAGATCAGATAAATAAATACAAAAATAAATAAACTTTTTCACAACTTTTTATAGATTTCCTTTTCAACCAGTTCCTCATTATAGTGGTTCACGAAGTATGGAACAAACGATGATAGGTACCTTTTTGATGCCTATCGGGGTGGGGGACAAAGGAGTTGGCACGACGAAGTGAGGGCTCCTCTACGTGTTTTTGGCCGACTGATCTGTGATTTCTGGAAATCCGGTAATATTTTGCCATGGACATCAGAGCTTGGGCATTTTTTTCCGGAACGCATCGTCAGATCGTGGTGCCTTTCAGATAGTTTCTGAAGCCTCAGTTTCTGCAGGCTGTCCTCGTAGGATGTATAATTTGCCCCAAGCATTATTTGGCACGCCCACTTCTGAATATTTTCAAGATTTTCGGGTTGGATAGCCGTTAGACCTGGGTGCCAAACGGGACAAGCATACTCGGTTTGCGATCGGACACACATACAGTATAGACTGCGTATAATGGAAATTTGGATATTGAACCGTGTTAGGCAAGCAAAGGATTTTAGGCATAGGGAACGCTTTCGGAGGATAGACTGTATATGTGGATCCCATTTCAGGTTGCTTTTGAAAATTACTCCTAGGATTTTTATTTCATCTTTAGTTGTAAGTCCAGTGTCTTCTTGGGACAGAATTACAGATTTTAAAAAGCTAACACGCAGAATATGGCTCTTGGTTTCACTAACTGTAAGCATTACATCTTCAAGATTACGCTTTAGCTGGGAAAATATTGATGAGGTGGTGATTTCCTCTGCTAGGCTCGCTAAGGTGCGGAATGATATGCTTGACAGGTCGTCAGCAAACTTGTAGCGACTTTGTATATGTGCTAGGACAGGGTTAAAAACAATCGAAATGATCAGTGGTCCTAGTTTTGTCCCTTGGGGTGCTCTGCACCATATTTCTTGGAATTCGGATGCTTCATCCTGCGTGAGTGAAACACATTGGTTTCATTTGTGCAGGAAGCTTGCAACCATTCTCACAAGAAACTGTTGAGCACTCATTTCTTTAGCTCGGTTAATAGCTATCAGGTGTTGGATGCTGTCAAACGCCTTTACTATATTGCTGAGAAGAATTTCTGCGTATGACTCTTCCTTCTTGAGATTTTTCATCAGATCGTCAAGAAGACATACAAGATAGTGGACAGTATTATGTCCAGGCCTGAAACCAAATTGCCGAGGGTCTAAATTAGCTTCAATATCTCCATATAAATATTCACAGATAAAGCCTTCAAACACTTTGGAAAGGCACGGGGTTTTTGAAATCGGGCGCAAATCACCAAGAGCAAATCATCACCCAAGTAATCAGGAATTTCAGAACACACCATCTTGTTCCAAAGCCAAAACTTCAGTGCCCCCTCCACATATTTCCTTGAAGACAACTAGATCAGAGGGGGGGGGGGTCTTAAAGGTACCGGCTAGATTAAATCTATAGCCTGGACCATCCCTTAAGACTACTCAAAGAACAAGATGGTCAAATGAAGGAAGATGTAGAGTTCTCTAGTTAAAGTGTTTAATATATGTTTTCTTTATTTATTATGTTGCTTATATTATATTTACTTTGTAGGTGCTCGGGTCACAATAGATGCTTAATAATTGATGGTTGATGCTTATCTTTTCTGATGCTTGCTTGTTTACCCTTTGCTTACCCCTACTTTGCTTATCCTTTAATGCTTGATAGAATACTCTACAAAAACTAGTAGTGAAGTCAACAAAACTGATGACCAATGGTAGGTGATACCTGTTGTACTGTTGCTAATATAACCAGCTTGTATCCTATATTTGCACACAAAAACGTTTTTTCTTATTTTTCTTCTTTTATTACAAATGCAATTTAAAACTATTTAGACAGACACTGGACACATTAATTTCCAATTTAGGCAAAACAACTGAATTGAATGTAAAGCTGGAAATTAGACGAATTGTGTATGACTTACAATGACCAACTCTGGAAGAAATTTTGTTTATCATGCCTGCCTACAGGAATAGGTGTGAGAGGGGGGGGGGGATATTTCACTCGCAATGGATCATTTGTCTTCAAAACTTGAAACTTTAAGCCTAAAAATTAAGTTTGTATAAGTTTTGACTGGTTACATCTATTTGATTAAAAAGGATGAAGTACGGTGCAACTAAAAAGTAGTTTTTCTTTTCTTTTTTTCAACTTATAATTACACGAGAGAACAACAAGAAAAAAAAACATCAAAAAATGTAAAAAATGATTAGATAAATTACCATTTTTAATATCAGATCCTTCAGACAAGGTAACTTGTTCAGCCATATTTGAAATTTGAAGTGAATGAATAACAGATTCTTCCAATTGAGTTAAAACCTCTTATAACATGTGGAATACCAACAACAAGACTTGGATATGGTCCTCCTCATTTACACCAGTTAGTAAATGCAAATGATGCCTAGAAAATTAAAAAATTATAATGATAGATGTGGAGAAAAGCTATGCCAATTTTGTACTAACATAGCGGAGCAAAGAGGTTCAAAAGCTTCAACACTTGAAAGGACAAGAAAATATTATTCTTTTTTCATCTTTCTATTCCTTGAGAAAAAAAAAACTAAGGTTGAAAAAATGTATTTTTGATGATATCAAAATTACAGCATACAAGCTTTTTTCAGCTTGGAAAATTGTTTGCAACAGCAGAGTGATAGTTTAAGAATATATTGTAGCATGAACTAGGATCTAGAAAGATGTTTTGTATTTCATATCTTGACAATGTTCTTTTTTCAAAAGCCTTACAAAACTATTTCAATAACAATCCTGACAGTTTAAATGTTTAAAAAAACAAGTAAGTACCTCATCTAGTGGAAATGTATTTATGCTCCTGCCTAATAAGTTGTCACTTTGTTTGCTATTTTCACAACAAAAATAATTTCACTCATTCTCCAAAATGGATGCATATGGGCCAAAAGGGCCACATTCAAGAGGGCCAAAAGGCTGTGAATCCAATTCCTAAAACATGAACAAAGACGATATTACTCTTAGTGGTGATCTCTAAGACAATAGATCTCATAAGTGCTGATTTATAGTTTGTAGATTTTAGCATAAATGTAGAGCTGTTGATGTTATTTTCCACCAAGGCACTTCATAAGGAAGCATTTGTTGTAAAAACTTTGGAGGGGGCTAATTTGGTTGGAAATTAAAAGTTCTAGTGCTCATTTTACGTGTCAAAAGTCAGGTAACCCTCCCCCCCCCTCCACCACAAGCTCCTTATTCCTCTAAAAGCATATGATAAGCAATTGAGATACAAATTTTCATCACCACAAGTTAATTGTCAGATATCAATACCTCTGAGAATAAAAAAAAAACCATAGGACAAAGATTGTAAGTTATGCAATTCAACCATTGTCTCAATAAAGATTTTGTAAAAGGGGAGCATACTTTACTCTTGGTCAAACAGCTCGTGGTAACAAACTGTAAAAGAAGGAGCGACCTAGCTCAATAGTAGCCAAAACTCTAAAAAAAGGAATTTTGATACCAATAGATACATCAAAAGAATCAGATTTTTATGCTGATTTCAAATATACACATTTCATAAAATTTACCAATCAAAATCACCCCTTAAAAGTCATAGAACCTTAATGAAAATAACACCATCAGATTCAGCATATATGAGAACCCTACTGTAGAGGTTTCAAGCTCCTTTCAGCAAAAATGTGGAATTTTGTATTTTTTTTTCCCTGAAGAAAGATCATGCATGCATGTTTATTTGTTTTTCTTTTTTTTCCCCAGGGGTGATTGTATCGACGCAGTGGTTCTAGAATATCGCAGGTGGGAGAAATTAAAAGTTCTAGTGCCCTGTTTAAGTGACCAAAAAAATGGAGGGCAACAAGGCCCCCTCCCGCACTCATTTTTTCCCAGTCACCCGATCAAAATTTTTAGATAACCATTTTGTTCAGCATGGTTAAAAATATAATAACTATATCTTTCAGGATCACTTAACACCCCACAGTCTCCAAGGGAAGGGCTGCAAGTTATGAACTTTGCCCAATGTTTACAGAATAGTATTGGTTATTGGGAAGTAAACATACGTTTTCAGGGGGATTTTTTTCTGGTAGTTGGGGGGGGGGGGTGGATTGAGGGTTACGTGGGAGAATCTTTCAATGGAGAAAGTTTTTACGTGGGAAGGGACACTGCTATGAAGGGGGAACTGGATTTCCCAGCATTATTTAAAAAACTATCAAAAATTAAATAAAAAAAAACAAGTTTTCAACTGAAAACTTTCCAACATCAAAACTTAAAACGAACAGAAACTATTGTGTACATCATCGAGTTCGCCCCCTATTCAATACCATGCTCTGTACGCTAAATTTTTTTTAGTACTTTCATAAGAGATATTGATTCCAATTAACGGCCTTTGTGATTAAGGGGAAATTCTTAAAGAATTGGAAAAAAATTCGAACTTTAGCGTAAAGAGCGAGGTATTGACTAGGGGGGGGGGGGGGGTGGCCACCCTAATATACGTAATAAAATTTACAAATATAGATGTTAGTTACGTAAGTTAATTCGTAAGTTACATACATTTATTACTAATAAAAACGTTCGATTAAACAACTTCCGAGAAAGCCATTTAGCAAAAAAAAAAAAAATTGATATGCAAATTTCGTTTTAATTAGTCATGTACAGTGAGCCAAAATCAAAACCTGTATTAATTTAAAAACGTTCAGAAACTAAATATAAAAAACAATTTTTTTTAGCTGAAAGTAAAGAGCAACATTAGAACTTAAAACAAAGAGAAATTATTCCTTATAACAAAGGGGTTGTTCCCTCCTCGACGCCTTGCTCATTACGCTAAAATTTGACTCTTCCTCGCAACTCTGTTTTTAAAACAATAATACACTTTAGCGTAAAGAGCGAGGCGTTAAGGAGGGGAGAGCCCCTTTCATATACGGAATAATTTTTGTTTGTTTTAAGCTTTAATGTTGCTCCTTACTTTCAGTTAAAAGAAACTTGTTTTTTTTTTATTTAATATCCAAAAAGACCAAGGATACTGAGGTCAGGCTTTCTGGGAATGATGAGGGAATCAATATTTTATTAAATTAATAAGCTAAATCAAAACGTACTAACTAAGGTGAAGCTTTGAGGAAAGGCTGAGGGAAGGATTTAACTAAATCAAAACATGCAAAGTGCATGCAGGTTGACAAAAGTGTGCATATCAAGAACAGTTTAGGGTATTAAGTAGAACATTGTAAGAAGAACAAGGGAATTCTAAGTGTACTTTGAGTTGATATAATTGTACATGTTTATTATTGTTGTAAGTTGTGTATTATAAATGCAAAACAAACTTTGGTACTTCCTTCAAATTTATTAATAAACTTTACCCAAACCCTGTTATATGGACTAACAGACAAACATACAGCCCAAACTATAAAGGTATTCAATGAATTTTCAATGGCCTGAATCAGAGAGTATGTATATCTTATAAGGGTGGGAACTGGTGTTAGTATAAAAAAAAATTATAAAAAAAAAATTATAAAAAGTATAAAAAAAATAAAAAAGTAAAAAAAAAATTAGGGCAATAGTAGTATTGCCCAGCTAGCCCACATGTGCTTTCCCCCTTGCAAGTTTAAATGCTACACCATGTGCTTTGCTTTGCTCGCTTATTGTGTGTTTTATATTATAGGTGCTTGGGTTATAATAAAACATTGAAATCAACTTTTAGATGATATAAGAAGTAAAAATCTAAAAATGGATGTCCAACAGCCTTCAACCAATTGGGATGCACACAATTTGAACAGTGAATGGACGAAATTCAAAGACCATGCTACACTTAGGTTCCATGGTCCTTTAGCAGGGAAGACTGAAAAAGTGCAATGTGCTTATCTCCTTATCTGGGTTGGATAAAGAGGATGTGAAATATTCAAGACATTTGATATGCCAGTTGCTGAAGTGGATAAAATAGCAGTATATATTAAAAAGTTTAAAGATTATGCTGCACCTAAACACAACCAAGTTTTCTCACAATATGTGTTCCAGAAAAGAGAACAACTGGAAACAGAAAGTGTGGACAGATTCATTACCAAACTTAAGATCCTTGTCAAAGCTTGCGGATACACTGAGGAGAGTGAAAAGATTCAGGACAAGATTATCTGTGGTGTAAAGAATACAAAAATCCGTGAGACATTGTTAGCAGAAGGTGGTCAACTAATGCTTGAAAGGGCCATAACAATCTTCCTAACATATGAAAAAACCCAAGCGCAACTAAAAATATTTGAAAATAAACACGAAATAAAGCAAGAAATTGACTTAAAAAAAAAAAAACTGGAAAAAGCTGGTAGCCAAAAATTCAGAGAGCTAATTTTGTGGTGGGCAATTTAATAAACATCATGTCTGCCCTGCAAAAGGGAAGTTTTGCGCAAAATTTAAAAAAGTCAACAAAAATTTTTCCAGAGTTTGCAAAAGCAGAACAGTGAATGCTATTGAAGATCAGCATAGTACGTATGAAGCAGGTGGAGAACACCCATCTAGATCTAATTCAAGTGAAGAATCAGATACAGCCTATATCACTAAACAGTCAACTAGGACCATAACCATTAATGGACAGATAAAGGTTGATTTTAACGTTGAAACTGGTGCCCCAGCAAACTTAATCCAAAAGCATTACCTTGAAATGCTATCCCCTAGTGCAGTATTACAGACAACCAGACATAGACTCTCAAGTTACTGTGGTTCCCAGATACCTTCACTTGGAATCTGTGATTTGTAGTGCAGCTACCGCCAAGGACAAATTCAACTCCAGACAGTCCATATAGTGGCATCCAGAACCACTCCCATTATTGGACTGAAATCAAGCAAAGAATTAAATTTGGTGAAACTTATCCTTAATGTTGAGATGTAGAAGGAGCAAGATCATCCAAAAAGCACACCACAAGAATATAATTACGTTTTTGAAGGGATTGGAAAGCTTGCAGGAGTGTGAAATTCATTTGAAAGAAGATGCCACCCCTATAGCACAATCTGCAAAAAAGGTGCCCATATCAACGAGAGACAAGCTCAAGGACAAGCTTGCCTGCCTTGAAGAGCTAGAAATAATTGAGAAAGTCAGCCAACCAACTGATTGGGTTAATGCTATGGTCATGGTAAAAAAGAAAGATGGAAGTGTATGGCTGTGCATCAACCCAGTTGACCTAAACAAAGTAATTAATTTACTATAATATCCAATCCCAACCTTTTATGATACTACTAGTAACCTGGATGGAGCTGTTTACTTCACTAAGCTAGATGCACGTTCAAGCTACTGGATACTTCAACTGTTTGAGAAGGCTCCATACCTGACAAGATTTAGCACAGTCTATGGCAGATATCCATGGAAAAGGTATCCTTTCAGATTAATATCAGCACAAGACAAGTTCCAGTAAAGAATAAAACATGCATTTGAGGGCCCCCAATGGCTGTGCATTCTAGTTGATGATCTCCTAATATATTGAAGTACTTGAAAAGAACATGATAATGATCTCCTAATATATTGAAGTACTTGAAAAGAACAAGATGACAGGCTTGAAGAAGTCCTGAAGCAAGCCAGGAAGTCTGGCAGCAAATTCAACAAAAGGAAGTGTCATTTTGGTCTGGAAAAGGTTTGCTATCTTGGCCATGTGGTCAGCAAAGATGGAATCAAGCCAGACCCAGAGAATATCCAAGCCATTAATAATATTCCCAAAAAAAAGGAGCAGCTGCAAACACTACTTTGAATTTTGAATTTTCTTTCCAGGCACATTCCAGACCTATCATCAAAAAACAAACCCCTCACAGACTTGCCAAAACAAGATTCTTTTGCTCTACAATAGCAGCATCATGAATGCATCATGGATGTAAAGCATTCAATTATGTCCAGATTAGCACTTTTTTTTCATCACAGCTGCAGGACCATTAAATTAAAAGTGGATGGGTCAAAACATGGCCTTGGAGCAGAGAAATAAGCAAATGACAACATATTTGGTTATGCATCCAGAGCATTGAATAAAACATAGCAAAATTACTCACAGCTTGAAAAAGAGCTATATGCAATTGTTTATGGATGTAAACATTTTCATCATTTCATCTTAGGCAAAAAGTTAATGTGACAACAGACCATTGTCCATTAGAAACCACACTCTCAAAGGCACTCCACAAAGTGCCAGCCAGGATACAAAGATTCATGATTCAAATTTAGTCATATGATCTCTTGGTTTGTTGCTCTCCCAGTCCTGACATCCCTGTAGCTGATGCTTTGCCTTATCTCCACCTGCCCAACATCAATGAGGAGTTACATGCAGATATTGAAGTCTTTGTACAAACCATAACAAACCTTCTGCCTATCAGCAACATTGAAATATGAGAAATCAAGGAAAAGACAAAATCAGAACCATAGCTTGTCCAAGTAGGAACTACACTCAAGGAAGGTTGGGCAAGCTCTTAAAATCTCTGCCCTGGTGACATGAACTGCTGTTCAAGGGGCCCAGAATCATCATTTCACCAAAAGAACACTTGGCACAGGTCCATGCAGCCCATTTAGGCATGGAGAAAACAAAACAGAGAGCTTGCATGTTTGTGTATTGGTCTGGCCTGAATCTCAATATTGAAAGTTATATTCAAAATATGTCAAAACTGTACAAAGTTTGCTCCAAACAACACAAAAGAACCCCTGACCAATGCCAGCAATCCCAACCTACCATGGCAGCATATTGCAATTGACTTGTTTAAGTGGAACAAGCAACAATACCTGATGACTACCAACTATCACAGCTGCTATTTTGAAATAGACAAGCTACCAGCAAGGACTTCAGGGAAAATCATTCAGAAGCTAAAGGCCCAATTTGCCCATCATGGCATACTGCAGTTGATGACATCAGACAACTGGCCCCAGCTATCATCATGTGAAATGAAAGTTTTCACAGAATCATCGGGAATAGAGGACAAGACATCAAGTCCCATGTTCCCAAGGTCAATCAGGCTTATAGAGAAAACAGTCCAAACATGAAAGAGAATCCTTTCAAAATCTGTAGAGTGGCAGCAATCCTTACATTGGTATTCTAGGGTACCAGAACATACTGGTAGATGGGTAGGCTTCCCCTGCTCAGCTGTCAATGACCCATCAACCTCAATCAGTTCTGCCTTGCTCTTACCAACATCTGGAAAAAAAACTGTTCCCCAAAAGACATTCACAGAAAATTGAATAAAACGCCAGGTGCAACAAAAGTCCTATTATGATGAAAGAACTGCCAAAACTCCTCACAGGGGATAATGTTTTTATACAAGAAAAGGAAAGTGGGAAATGCCCCAAAAGATATTCACAGAAAACCAAATAAAACACCAGGTGCAACAAAAGCCCTATTATTATGAAAGAACTGCCAAAACTCTTCACAGGGGATAAGGTTTTTATAGGAAAGTGGGGAATGGACCAAAGCAGAAGTTGTCATACAGTGAAAACCCAAGGTCATATTTTGTAAGAACAGTGACTGGTTCTTTGCTAAGAAGAAACTGGATTCATATGTCCCAGCCCTATCCCTCAATACCTGAAATGATATCAGCAGCTCAGTGCCCAAGGAATAGTAATCCAGGTTCAATGAATCATTGGAAAAAGGGACAGTAGAAAAGGAGATATAAATTGCCCAGGATAGGATCACCACTGCCTCCAAACGAAGTTCTTTGTCTTCTGCCATAGAACCAACATGTTCCTCCTACCACCCATCTGAACCAACCACTCCAAATAAATGTCACCACGTTATAATACAGTAACAAAGCCAATTTCCACAACCAGCACTCTCCAGCCTATGCCCAAACACCGGTCTGAAACTCCTACCACAAGAGCTCATCAAACACACTACAGCAGAACAGTGAAACCCATCAGAAAGAAGAATTTATGAGTTATTTAGACTGCACTTCACTCCCCCTCCCCCAATAGACAGTTTAATCAAGAAGAAGGAAGATGTAGTATTACCTACCTAGCCTGCATGTGCTTTCCCCCTTGCAAGTGTTAATGCTACTCAATGTGCTTTGCTTGCTTATTGTGTGTTTCATATTGGTGGCCAGCATTTATTCCCCTAGAAAATACCCCCCTGTGGAAAATACAGCTTTCCAAATTTGAATATTTAGTTTTTTACTTCTGTAGGGGGAAGAAATCTTGGTACGTGTGTATTATTTATCCCTCTCCACAAGCTTGGATCCTGAAAATTTCTGGTCTTCAGAGACTCCTGGATCATCCAGATCACAAGAAGGCTCTACTGGTAGCTTATGCACCTACTGCAACCTGGCAGCTGAAGACTCAACTGCACTCATGCTTCTTCTGCAGCAAGTATGAACGTGTTTCTTGCAAAGGGATGCATCTAGACTTATTCCTAGCGCTAAAAGCCCAAGATAACAGCTCACTACTACTCAAATACAAGTGTCTATGTTGTAGTAAGCAAAGTGTAGCCAAACTTCAATTGACAGCACTTGAAATGACACAAACTAACCAAAGCAAGGCACCTTTACAGCAGCATCAGCAGAAGCCAGAAATGCAACCAATTACCAACATTAACATTGTCCCATCTCAGTCACCAGCAACTAACAGAATTCAAAACTCAAGCACCGCCACTTAGCATTCTACTGCCAGCTGAAAAAGAGAGGAAACTACAAGAGGAGAAAAGTATGAACATTGTAATATCTGGCATTCTAGAATCCAACACCGAGCCTGATGCTGAGAAACTGGTGTGGCTGGTCTCTAGCAATGACCTTGGTGTTCAACTACAACTAACAGACATCCTAGAAATAGCAAGACTGGGCCACCCCCCCTCAGACTTGGACAATGTACAAGGCCCAAGGCAGGAACTCGTGAAGCTGCACAAGAACTGCAAAGAAACCTGAAGAAAGTAATAAAAAATCTTGAAAGGTGCACCAAATCTGCATATACCCACTGACAATCATGTCCAACAATACATCTATGTAAATCCTAATCTCACGCCAATGCAGCAAACTGAACAAGCTGCTAGATGCCAATCAAAGAGATCACAGTCCTCCAACAACCAGCCAGATGGCCAGCTCTTCAGCTGCTGGTTGATGCTATCTCAGCCCACGTTGTCAGCGACATGGTGTGGGCTGCAGGTTCCAGAAAAAGGCCTTTACTGGAATTCAATGTCTTTATTTTAATTCTGATCCTCTGCTAAACAAGATGGATGAAGTGAGACAGATTGCAGGTGCTGAAAATCCCCATGTAGTTGGAATAGCTGAGGTGAAACCAAAAAATATCAGATACCTGCCTACACTCCCAGAGCTACAGATTCCAAATTACAAGGTTCTAGAGAGAAACATTGAACAGCAAACTGGAAGAAAAATCCTCTGCTATTACAGACAGGATGTCCAAGCTACCCTATTAAGTCCCAGAGGAAACAAACTATTTCAATAAAGTATCTGATCAAAAATAACAGCAGCTGATGGAGTAAATATCAAACTCGAAATCTACTACTGAAGTCCCAATAGCAGTCTTGAAAATGACTTGCATTTGCTTGCAGAATTATTGAGATCTGCAGCAAAAACTTATCAAATGTAGTCATCATGGGCGATTTCAACCTACCAAAAATCAACTGGTCTAGACAGCACATGCTCTTGCACAACCCAACATCACTCAAGGCTAAACTCTTAAAAGTGGTGAATAACTCTCATCTGAACCAATTGATTTTAGAGCCCACCCAAACAAGAGGTATGGATAGACCAAGTATATTGGATCTGCTACTGACAAACAATTCAAAACTGATAGAGGATATCCACCAACTAGCACTAGTGGGAAAATCTGATCACTGTATTATAGGCTTCCAGATTTTGGCCAATGACAGCAAAGACAAAAAAACACCAAGAAAAATTACAACAGAGCAGACTTCATTGCAGTGAGCAATGACCCCAGCACAGTGGATTGGGAAGGAGTTCAGTTCAACTAAAAGTTGTGTCAAAATCTACTCCAAATTTCTCTCCATCAGGTATCAGACAGAGGAGAAACACATATCAGTTGCCAAACAATATAAAAGACCAACCCTACCAAAATAAAGTGAGGTAACAATCCAGGCAAGCAGCTAGTATGGAAGAGCAAAACCTTGCAGAATCTGTTGAGACCAACCCCAGAATGTTATGGAACCACATAAATTCTAAATGCATTGCAAAGCCAGATATTCCAAGCTTAAAAGACCCTACAACTGGACTCCTGTTTGAAAGATCTACAGAAAAAGCAGATTTACTGAACACATATTCCACTACCATCTTCACTCAGGAATCTATTCAGTCATCACTACCAACCCTGCAAACCATAGTCTCTGACTAAACACTCAGGGTCAAGATAGAACCACAGGTGGTACTGAAGAAACCCAAAGAGCTAAGGATAAGCAAATTGCCAGGTCTGGACAGACTTTGCCCCAGAGTATCAATAGAAACCACAGATCTAATTGCAGAGCCCCTATCAATGACTTTTCAAAAATCCTTACAGTCAAATGAACTCCCTAATATCTGGAAAAAGGCAACAGTGATAGCATTACACAAAAAGGAAAACTGCTAAGATCCTCTAAATTACTGCCCAATCAGTCTAACCTGCAAGATACTGGAATCTATCATATCTGACCACATCCTTGAGCACCTGCATAAAAGAAAGATAGTCACTAGCAAACAATTTGGATTCTTAAAGAGAAGGTCCACATAGTCACAGCTTTTTGTGGCAGTGGAAAACTGGAAATGCATGCAGATGGGGTGATCAAGTTGATATAATTTACATAGACCTTAAAAAGGCCTTTGACAAAGTACATCGTTGTTGCCTCTTATATATAATCTGAAACCTTCGTCTGGGAACCACAGTTGATTGGATGAAACAGTTTCTTATTGGAAGGTCTCAAACAGTATCAGTAGACAGAGTTCAAAGCAAACTCAAAAGTCAAGGTAATCAGTGGTGTTCTCCAGGGCTTGGTCCTTGGCCCTTTCTCATTTAACCTGTATCTCAATGATCTAGTAGAAGGCATCAACTCAGAGATTCTACTGTATGCAGATGACACCAAGCTGTATAAAGTAATCAAAACAGCTGCCAATGCACAATCTCTACAAGAGGAACTTGACAAGCTCAGTAAATGGAAATTAATATCAACAAAAGCCATAAGCTAATGATAGGGAAACCTACTATCCATTATGAATATAGACTAAGAGACTTACCAATCCCATCATGCCAGGAGGAGTGGACTTGGGAGTTGTCATTGACAGCAACCTTGACTTCCAGGCCCATTATAACAGCATGCTTGGGAAAGCAAATTGTGTTGCAGGAGTTTTAAGGTGCAACTTCACTTTTGGAAATGATACAACCCTTTGCCTTCTCTACAAACCTCTAGTACAGCCAATCTTTGAATACAGTCATTGCACTACACATCCCTTTTAAAACAAAGACATTGAAGCTCTTGAAAAAGTTCAAAGACAAATAACAAAGTTCTGTCTGACTCAGAGAAACTTACCTTACAAAGATAGGCTCTGCAAGCTCAAGCTACCTTCACTAGCTTATTGACTGCACCAATGAGACCTCATTAAGGTATACAAGCTTTGCTACAATGCCTACAAAAACATCAAGGCTACCAATGTTCTCAATTTCAGCCACACAAACCTTTGTGGTCATAATCTCAAGCTTCAAGAGGAGAGGTTCCAAAAGGATATTGGCCAATGGCATTCAAGAACTGAGTAACACAACACTGGAAGAAGCTCCCCTTTGAAGTCATCAATGCCAACTCATTAAACTTGTTCAAGCAGGTACTGGACAAATACTAAAGTGAAAGTGCCTATAATTTTTGTCAGTTTAAAATATTTTTGTAGAGGCCCTGTGGCCTATTTGTTTTGCATTATATTATTATTATTATGTGCTTACATAAGTATACACTCAAGTGTATACTGTGTAAAATTTGAGAACTCACCAATTTTTTTGTTAGTTTCTTTGTTACTTTAGAAATAAGTTTGGGCTATAGATTTGCATATTAGGGGGGGAGGGGGAGGGGTTAAAGTATTCTGCATAATAAATAGATAGATAGAGAAGTGTATATTAAAGCCTAATATACAGCCATGAACATAATAAAATAAAATAAATGAAAGGCACAAATAACATAAATGTTGATCAGCAATCATCATAAAACACTACATTAACCTAATAATAGTACTTAATACTTGGAAAATTGGTCACTGAAAAAAAAAAAGCTTAACACTTGGAATAAACACTGAAATGAAACATAACATTTACTTTAAATTGGGATTTTTTTTTTTTTTTTTTTTTTTTTTTTTTTTTTTTTTTTTTTTTTTTTTTTTTTTTTTTTTTTTTTTTTAGTTGACAAAATTTCCAGATACCTCACTATTCTTCTGTAATTTTTTAGTGGCTATATACCTAGAAAGAATTATTGGTACTGATGCATTATGTGGGCTTACCACTATATACTGTATCAAGGAAACCAGTCACAAAACCTTTCAAACAGGCTATTTGCAAGAGACCACTATAGATAAACAATTGCAAAGGTTTCTGTATGAGTTACAATACTCAAACAACTGTTTTTTGGAGTTTAGGGGGGAAAAGCTACCTAGGTTAGTTTACATTTTTAATATATGCTATGCTTTACCCCCACCCCCTTATGTGCACATATATAGCCCAAATCTGTTTCTAAACTATTATATGTTCATCCTATTTTATTTCATTAGCATTAACCAAACTTGACTTCTTTGAAGTGTCAGCATAATGCACCAGTACCAAATTATTTTCTGACTTCAAACTGTCCAAATACTTTACCCCCCCCCCCCCAGTAAACACCCCCTGCAAAAAGAAGGCTTTCCAAATTTGAGAACTTTTTGACTTTTTCAAAGAAAAGTGTTCTTTCCCAGAAATAGGTCTTTTACCCTATTTTGCATGTTACAAAGTAAGAATTTTATTTCTAGCCCTTTCTTATAGCCAAATTAATGGTCTATAGAGAAAAATGTCTCATCTTAAAGGACCAGTCAGGGATATCCACTCTTTGACTATTGGAAAAAATTAGTTTATAAGCTTATATAGAATGGTACTATCCAATCTCCTTATAATTAAAAACATTTTAGTCATCTAGTTGGAAAATTTGCCCCATCTGTATAGGAAAAATCTAAATTTGCCAACTAGTTGACAATAAATGTTGCCCCAGCAAAACTTTCATTTTCCAACTAGTTGACTAATAACTTCTCCCCAGGAAAACTTAATTTTCCAAATAGTTGACTAATAACTTCTCCACAGCAAAACTTAATTTTGCCAACTAGCTGAAACAAACATTGCCCCAGAAAACAATATATTTTCCAACTAGTTGACTAATAATAGTTAGAATTTATTCTGAATAGCATAAAATATGTTAATAATATAGGTTTTTTTTCAAATTTAATTATCACTATTGTTACTATTGTGTTACAACTTCCATCTCTCTCCCTGTCTCCCTCTTAATGGGAGATATATTTTGACTTATATATTGGGCTTTGAAGCCAGGGATTTTTTGTTTTAATTCCCAGGATAATTAGCCTTATACCTGGTACTAAAAGTGAGATTGAATTTGTCAAAGCTTGGAGGGTTATTCCTCCTGTCTGCTTAAGGAAAACAGATGCATATTTGAAGTTTTGTTCATTTCTATCTTACATTTAATGGACATGAATTGTGTATGTTCCTTCATTTATCTGTCTTTGTTTCTTTTCTGGAGGAATATTTTTGTCTCATTTTTAGAATTTGTAATTAATTTTTCCAACTAGTTGACTAATAACTTCTCCCCAGAAAACTTAATTTTCCAACTAGTTGACTAATAACTTCTCCCCAGCAAAACTTAATTTTGCCAACTAGCTGAAACAAACATTGCCCCAGAAAACAATTTATTTTCCAACTAGTTGACTAATAATAGTTACAATTTATTCTGAATAACATAAAATATGTTCATAATATATTTTTTTTTTCAAATTTAATTATCACTATTGTTACTATTGTGTTACAACTTCTGTCTCTCTCCCTGTCTCCTTCTTAATGGGAGATATATTTTGAGATATATATTGGGCTTTGAAGCCAGGGATTTTTTGTTGTTATTCCCAGGATAATAAGTTTTATACCTGGTACTAAAAGTGAGATTGAATTTGTCAAAGCTTTGAGGGTTATTCCTCCTGTCTGCTTAAGGAAAACAGATGCATATTTGAAGTTTTGTTAATTTCTATCTTACATTTAATGGACATAAATTGTGTATGTTCCTTCATTTATCTGTCTTTGTTTCTTTTCTGGAGGAATATTTTTGTCTCATTTTTAGAATTTGTACTTAATTTTTCCAACTAGTTGACTAATAACTTCTCCCCAGCAAAACTTAATTTTGTCAACTAGCTGGAAAGAAACATTGCCCCAGAAAACAATTCATTTTTCAACTAGTTGACTAGTAACTTCTCCCCAGCAAAACTTTATTTTTCCAACTAGTTGACTAATAACTTCTCCCCAGCAGCACTTAATTTTGCCAACTAGCTGGAAACAAATATTGCCCCAGAAAACAATTTATTTTTCAACTAGTTGACTAGCAACTTTTCCCCAGCAATACTTTCTTTATCCAACTAGCTAGAAACAAACTTACCTTATAAACACTTTTGTTAGCCATCTATTTGGCTAGTAACTTTTCCTTGGAATAATTTCTTAGCTAATGACATGACATAAAGAGAAAACAAAAAACTTACTATTCCAGGTCAAACAAAAATTGGCAGTATGTGCTTTTAACAAATGCACTACAGCTAAGGTAAATCAAACAAACTGAATTTAGGAGTAAGCAGTCTTGAAGCCACAGAACTAAGTCTTCTCCTTCTATAAATGAATATAAATGAATATATATATATATATATATATATATATATATATATATATATATATCTATATATATATATATATATATATATATATATATATATATATATATATATATATATATATATATATTATATATATATATATATATATATATATATATATATATATATATATATATATATATATATATATATATATATATATATATATATATATATATATATAATATATATATATATATATATATATATATATATATATATATATATATATATATATATATATATTATATATATATATATATATATATATATATATATATATATATATATATATATATATATATATATATATATATATATATATATATATATATATATATATATATATATATATATATATATATATATATTATATATATATATACTATATATATATATATATATATATATATATATATATATATATATATATATTATATATATATATATATATATATATATATATATATATATATATATATATATATATATTATATATATATATATATATATATATATATATATATATATATATATATATATAATATATATATATATATATATATATATATATATATATATATATATATATATATATATATTATATATATATATATATATATATATATATATATATATATATATATATATATATTATATATAATATATATATATATATATATATATATATATATATATATATATATATATATATATATATATATATATATATATATATATATATATATATATATATATAGTTGACAAAATAAAGTTTTGCTGGGGAGAAGTTATTAGTCAACTAGTTGGCAAATTTAAGTGTTGCTGGGGAAAAGTCATTAGTCAACTAGTTGGAAAACTTAATGGTCAATATATACGAAATCATATTATTGAGTTAGGACTAAAGTGAATACACCATTCGATGCCTTTTTTTATGCTGATTATGAATATAATAAGCATTTCTATCGGAAATGAATTTCAGCCCCCCCCCCCCCTATATAGGCTATACCTAACCCAACCTAACCTAACCCTGAATTGGCATATATAGGGGGGGGGCTGAAATTCATTTCCGATAGAAATGCTTATTATATTCGTCATCAGCATAAAAAAAGGCATCGAATGGTGTGTTCACTTTAGTCCTAACTCAATAATATGATTTCGTATATATTGACCAACTTAATTTTTGCTGGGGAGAAGTTATTAGTCAACTAGTTGGCAAATATAGATTTTTCCTATACAGATATGCCAAATTTTCTAACTAGATGACTAAAATGTTTATAATTATAAGGAGATTGGATAGTACCATTCTATATAAGCTCATAAAATATTTTTTTTCAATAGTCAAAGGGTGGAGTCCCACCAGTCAGGGCTCAAAATTGAACTTCTAAGAAAAAACAAATAATATATTTAAAAGAACATAAAAAAATCAAGAGGTTTGTTAATCTAATGTGTAGCTCAGTAATTGAAATATCTCCAAATTTACCAAAAGAAAGTAACAAAGTACCACTAAATTCCTTATTTTACAATGAGTTCACTAACAAAGCCAAGGCAAGTGAAAATAAAGTTACAACTAGACCTCTTCAGAAGAATACATGCTAGAACAAAAACACATTTAGAAATTAATAATTTTACAGTTTTGTCTCTAATAGAATTCAAGAATGAAAATTTGTTTATGTGGGAAGTTTGAAGATAGGCTTACTCTATTAGCCTAAAGTGCTTTGAAGAACCTGAGCCCACAAGCCCAGCAATGGCAAGAGGCTTCAGCCATAATACTTTACTTTGTTTTAACTTATTGCACAATATATTAACATACAATTCAAATAGCTAAAAAAAACTTACCACAATATTCAAGATAAAACTGTTTAAATAAAACTGGACTATATCTTCTTGTCTGCTCCTATATCTTACAAAACTGAACTACAAGTCGAAAAATTTGCATGCTGTTTTTCGTCAGCAATACCTCCAAAAAGTAGGTCGATATTGGGGCGCACCTATCATATACTTGATATTTCTTTGAGTTGATTTATTTTTCTTGGTTTATTTAAAAAACGTCATGATTATGATGAAACCAGATACAGCGTTGCGACTATGCCAAAACACGTCGTAACGTCCAAAGTCTTAGAAACGTAACATAAAATATAAGTGGATTAGTAATCGCATAAGTTATAGAAAGCAGTCACAATTATGATGAAACAAGATACAGGGTTGCAAACCAGGGTTGCCAGCCTGATCTGGAAGAATTTACTGAATTTGAGAGGAAAAATTTACTATCTGTTTTTACGAAAGGGATAGGCACGCGTAGCTGATTTCGGGAACCAATTTCAGCAAAGATGTAATCCACGTCGAGTGATTATAACTAATGATGCTAAGAGGCGAGGCTTAGTGACGTTGTTTGCTGATTAATCATCATTAATTACGTTCTAGACTAGGAATGTAATAAGGCTTTAGAGCTTTAGGTATGTTATTAATCGTATTTAATGATTATCGCAAATTAATCGTAATTAATGATGATTAATCAACAAAAAACGACACTAAGCCCCGCCTCTTAGTCTCATTAATTATAATAACTCGACGTGGAATACACCCTTGCTGAAATCAGTTCCTGAAATCAGCTACGTGTGCCTAGCCCTTAAACGCTCAAAAAAAATTTGTTGCGCGTGCGGCTACCGCCGCACGCGCACCATCAAGCATGGATTTTTACTATAGAAGGATAATCAATAGGATTTCCACAATCTTTCTCTTTTTTTCTCTTTTCCTCTTTTCTTTCGTTTTCATAGTATGATTGAAAATTCCGGAAACCTCTAAGTTCAAAAATGTTTTTTTTTATTATTTGGATATACTACTGGATAGGCTTCATATTCTAGATGCGGTGTATCCAAGGCGTCATACAATAGTCTGAAATCTTAGATTCTGGAAATCCTGCTGATGGATCCCAGCTTTAAATTTATCTATGTTCTTCAGATCATAAAATTCACATATATTGAAAAATTAAAAAACAATCAACGAAGAAACACAGCTACAACTCATATTCACAAAGCAATTCAGGCGATAGGGTTCTTAGAATCTGAAGTGTGTTTGAAAGTGACGGCTTTTGAAATTTGTCTCCCCGTTTCCGTTTTTAGGTTTGAAATCTAGACCCTTCAATTTTGAATTATTAAGAGGAAATTTGCCACTTTTAAAACACTAATTGGGCTAGTCTTTAAACAAGGTATAAGCTGCTTACAAAGATTTCTGGCAAATTTCAAAGCAATTAATTTATGATTTTTTTTAACTGATTTTTTCTGGATTCTCTCTCGTTCGTATCCAAGGGAATAAGAAACCAATACCATCTATGTCACTTCAAAACGAAAATGACGTAATTGGCTACCGGTTTAGTTGTAAAAATATGCAAATTAAAAAGTGCACCTCAAATTGGACTAGGGCTGCCAGGAAAAAGAAAACTTATATAACATACAATAATTAGTTTAAAAAAAATAGTATTGTGTCTTTATTCTTCAGGTCAGGCAAATCATACAAATTGAAAAGTAAGAAAAAAATATGTACTCACAATGAAAAAAAAGTCTCACTTAAAAGGCTTTAATCCTCGTCGGCCTCATCCGAATTGAAAGTATCCACTAGTGTCAAATTTTGACTGAAGGGATCTACTTGTTTTCATTTCTTGATAGCCCCAGTCAAATTGCTGGGCATCACCCAGTCATGTACTCCACTTGACGACCTGAGAACAAGTTGCTTCGTTTTCATCAGGGACGAAACACTCGAGACATTTAGCCTATTTCGGTTTTCAGTTTTGATGACCGACAAAATCAAGAACTGTTTTTTTGCTCCAGCACTTGAACGGGGCAAGCTGCAGAGGGTCAGAAAGGACTTGGGCAGATATGGAAAGTTCGTTTCCAACAGCGTCTTTAAAAAGGGACAAGGCTAATTAGCAAACGTAGCAGCTGTTATGAGAGCACGGGAAATTTTTCTGAAAACAAATTAAGCCGGCATACCAGTCCTTATTTTAAATAGTTTGCCTTTCAAAGCGATTATAAAGAAGAAGCCGAGAGAAAAGTAAAGATTTTTAAGCGCTAGTGTTGACGCGAAATCGCTACAATGAGAACAATAGTAGCCATAATATTTAACGTAATCAAAATAAGATTTTGTAATGAATGGACCCTAATTTTTTCCCTAAATTCATGGAAACTAACAAAAGTTCTGTTACTACAAATCATGACTTTTTACTAGATTTCGGGAAATTTACTAGATTTTTTTTTTACTAGATCTAGTAAAATCCTGCTGACGGTGGAAACCCTGTTGCGAACAGACCAAAACACTTTGTAACGTCCAAACTCTTAAAAACGTAACTTTTTCGTAACTTTTGATAGACAAGTCTCTTTTCAAGGCAGGGTGCCTTAATTTTGCTATCAAGAGCGGTACTTAAAGGGGGAAGGGAAAAATTTGTTGCCTGTATAATTTGAAAAATATATTTTTACCTAATCTTATTCAAATCCTCCTTCCAACTTTTAAAAGGTGCCTATAAAGTATACAATAATAGCGAATCATGCTTCTTTACCTTCATGAAATTCCTATTTATTCAACTGTAAGTGCTTCTTTCAGTTCAGCTGCAAAACAGAAAGACACCACCCCCCCCCCCCCCACCCCCGTTTTGTATATATAACGCCACGCTACTATTTTGACTATTTTGTTTTTGTTGTTTTTAATTGCCATTATTGGTGTTTTAAACCAAAAGTTTATAAGTAATGCGTACAAGATAAAGGCAAATCAATAAACACAGGACAATTAAGAGTGTTTCAGAGAAAAAATATATCAACTAATTTTTTTTGTTAAATTTCAATAAAACCAATCTTAATAAATTCAGCTTTTTAAAAAGACCCAAAAAATCAATTTAATCGTTTCTTTCCCGTCTTGTATTTTAGATTGGCTTGGTTTCTATCTCATCTCCTCAAGTATCAAATTTGCATCGCTCCAACATGAAGATTTAAGCACTTCCGAGTGACAAAGTTTTCATTTTGTTTTTATTTTATCGAGAAAAAATTTAAATCTTAGTCTTCAGTTCTTCTGCAAAACAGCAGTTATCATGGCTGAAGCGGCTTCTGTAGCCTAGTGAAGAGCGAAACACAACCCATCGTAACCAAAAGTTGAACAGCGTGTTTTCAAAAACACTGACTTGGGAAAAAATTTGCCATCTGACTCTTAATCAGGAATGGTAAGTATTTTTTCGATTAATCTTAGAAATAAAAGTTTATGGCGAAAAGAAATTTATGGTAATTTTGAGAAAGAGCCTGAAACTCCTTTAAAAATGTTGTATAATCGAAGTAATAAATTCACCACTAGAATCAGCATGGTCCAAAACCTTTTGTTCGATAATTACAGTCCCCCACCTTGAACACCAAGGAAAATGTCTTTTTTGCATGGGTAGCACTGATCTGTCTCCCTATTTTCTAGCAGGGCTAGGCGGTGGCCAGAGCATGATAGAGAGGTTTATAATAGCTAATTCGAAAGGGAATTAAATTTGTAAATGCCCTTTATAAGTGACCGAAAAGATTGGAGGGCAAATAGCCTCCCCTCCCTCCAAACTAGTCCTATAAAAATTTTGAGATAGCTGTTTTGTTTAACATAGTTCAAAAGTCCAATATATATGGTTTTGATGATGATATGGCCCTCCAAACTCCTTGGGGAAGGGTTGTATGTGGTATCAGTTGTATTGACATCACCCGTATCGGTATCAGGTATATTGGTATCGCGTGTGTCGTGTCGGGAATATCGTTATCGGTGTCCGTTGTTGTTTTTTTTTCAGACATTTTCTAGGCTCCTTATTTAAAGCATGTCCCGGCAAGGTATCATGGTTGCAACGGCAGCTGCAACCTAGTAAAGAGCAAACCACAGCCCGTAGTAACCAAAAGTTAAAAAACGGGTTTTGAAAAAACTGTCTGGGGAAATTTTCCATCTGACACTGACTCAAGAATGTTAACTATTATTTTGGTTCGTCTTAAAAGTAAAAGTTTATTATGACAAGAAATTTATGGTGATTTCGAAAAAAAAGTCTCAAACTCCTGGAAAATGGCATCGGATCAAAATGAAAAGTGTACCATTGAAATCAACACGGTCGAAAACCTTGTGCAAGGAAGTTACAGTCCCCCTCCCTGAACAACACGGGAAATCCCTTTTTTGCATTGGTAGCACTGATCTGTCTCCCGTTTTTTGTTTTGTTTTTTTGTCTTTCTTTTTTTTTCAACATGCCTAGCGGGCTACCGGAACATCACAGAGAGATTCTTAATAGATCATTCAAAAGCTATTTCTCATATCTATATGCTTTTTATAAATTCTGCCGTCCACAAGTGCCATATGGTACTAAAATGGCACTTTTTGTGCTATTTCTGAAGGGTTGCACTAGCAGGCTACCAGAACATCGTAACAGATCTTTTATAGCTCATATAAAAGATATTGTACATATCTACGTCTTTCATATAAATTCCACCATCATCAACTAATTATAAGTTCAACTCATTTTTTTAAAGCATGTCCCGGCAAGGTATCATGGTTGCAGCGGCAGCTGCAACCTAGTAAAGAATAAACCACAGCCCATAGTAACCAAAAGTTAAAAAACAGGTTTTGAAAAAACTGCCTGGGGAAAATTTTCCATCTGACACTGACTAAGGAATGTTAACTATTATTTTGGTTCGTCTTAAAAGTAAAAGTTTATTACGATAAGAAATTTATGGGGATTTCGAAAAAAAGTCTCAAACTCCTCGAAAATGGCATCAGATCAAATGAAAAGCGTACCATTGAAATCAACACGGTCGAAAACCTTGTGCAGGGAAGTTACAGTCCCCCTCGCTAAACAGCACGGAAAATCCCTTTTTTGCATTGGTAGCACTGATCTGTCTCTCGTTTTTTGTTTTGTTTTTTTCTCTTTCTTTTTTTTCAACATGCCTAGCGGGCTACCGGAACATCAGAGAGAGATTCTTAATGGATCATTCAAAAGCTATTTCTCATATCTATGTGCTTTTTATAAATTCTGCCGTCTACAAGTGCTATATGGTACCAAAATGGTACCAAAATTGGTAAAAGACGTCGCCTGAAACTCCTCGGCCACACATTGCGCCGTCCCGAAGGCACGATATGTCGAGACGTCCTTGTCTGCGAACCAGCCCCCTCCTGGAAACGTAAACCAGGAGGACAAAAGAAGAACCTGTGGCAAACATTCAAGGAGGACCTGGAACCGTGGGGAGGATTCAGGAGACGCGGTCGGAGATGGGACAAATACTGGCTGAAGATCGCCGGAGAAGCTGCAGCCGACAGGTCCAAGTGGTCGTCGGAAGTCATCCCAAGATCCTTTGGTGCCGGGCAGGACAGTTCATCGTCTGGTTCCCGCCGAAAGTAAAAGTAAAAGTAAGTAAGATACCAGAACATCGTAACAGATATTTTATAGCTCATATAAAATATATTGTACATATCTTTGTCTTTCATATAAATTCCTCCATCATCAAGTTCCAAATGGCAGTAAAAATGGCACTTTTGGTGTCGTGTCTAAAGTGGAAAAGCTGGGGTGATTGGGCTAGAAGAACTTATAAAAGTGATATTTAATGACTCATTTGAAAGCTATTGCTTTTTTATACATGTCTTTTTTTCATTTTTAAATTCGTAGCGATATAGCACTGAAAAAAACTTTTGGTGTCACTTCTTAAGTGGAAAAGCTCTGAAGCACAAAACAGGTATCATTGTAATAGTTATATTCCAGAACCCTTAACTGGAGGTTCACAAGAACCCCTCCCGTAGACTCCCCTCCCAACCCCCTTAGTAGGTTTTATAAATCGTCTGCTCATCAGTAAGCTACTTAAACCTTAGAAGGCTACCACACCGTCATAGATACATGTTTAATGGCTCAATTATAAGCTATTGATTATATTTACTAGCTTTTAAGAAATTCTACCATCTATTAGATTTTACAGATTTTAATGTTAACTAGTTTCTGAGGAGAATTTGCAATGAACTCTATGTCTTGCTTGAAGCATTATCTGCATACTAGTAAAGAGCGAACCAAAGCGCATAGTAACTACAAGTTAAAAAATGTTAAAATGGTGGTTTTTCTTCTTTTTTCCAGGCCTAGCGGGTTGCTAGAACATTATAGAGAGATGCTTAAGAGCTCATTCAAAAGCTATTTCTCATATGTACGTGGCTTGTAAAAATTGCGCCGTGTGTAAGTGCCATATGGCACGAAAAAAAGCACTTTTTATGCCGTTTCTCAAGGGGTGGGGCTCACAGGCTACCAGAACATCTTAGATAGATTTTTGATAGCTCATATAAAAAATATTGCTAATATTTACGTTATTCCTATAAATTCCACCATTTGCAAATTTCAAATAGCACTAAAAACGGCACTTTTGGTGCCATGTCTCAAGTGGAAAGCTAGGGCGAGTTGGCTACTAGAACTTTTTAGAGTGATGTTTAATAGCTCATTTGAAAACTTTTGCTCATATCTACGGGCTTCTTATATATTCTACCAATCGTAAGTGAGATATAGCACTGAAAACAACATTTTTGGTGCCACTTCTTAAGTGGAAGCATAAAACAGTGTCATTGTAATAATTATGGTCCTAAACCCTTAACTGGAGGTTTGCAAGAACACCTCCTGCAACTTCCTCCTCCAGTCTCCCTTAATAAGCTACACAATTGAAGTCCTACAAACACCAATATATTAAATTATATTATTAGAGGCGTTGTTCTGTCAGTACAGCCTTGGACTTCAAATTAGATTATCATGCGTTCGATTCCAGCTTGGATTTTTTTTTCAATCATAGTTTGTTCCTTCTTATGATTGCTTTTCAGATAATCCACTAATTTTGTAAGCGTGATGCACTCACTTTTAAAGGCATATTCCGGAAAGGCAGATTTTAAATCTATTACGTCCTCGCCCCCTTAGTTTTTGCTCTTTCCTAGGTTTTGAAATCACCTTTCTTTGGTCATTTAATTGAAAAAGCCACTTGTTTCATTTTAAAAAGTTGGGGAAACAACCGAAAGTGCATTTTGTGGGTATGTGCCATCAAGTCAAATTTATAAAAGCAATTGAGTATAAATATAAGCTTTTAAATGAGCCATTAAACAGCTTTCTTTTGTTACAGTAGCCTTCTAGTTTCTGCTCGTCAGTAGGTGATTTATAAGGCCCTGTCTTCATTATGTTTTTTTTCAGGCGAATTATGCCGAGTAAAACGACTTTTTGCTCATCAAAAAACAAACGTTCCTGAAGAACATGTATTGTTTAGTGAAGTATGAATAATGAACTTTATGTTATAGACTGAAAGTTTTTCTCAGCTGTCAAGTTTGTTTACAGTATTTCTTTAGAGGTGTCTTATCTCCCCTAGATCGGTGACAATTAGAAATTATATTCAAAATAAGTTTTCAACTGAAACTAAAAAGTGACATTAAAACTTAAAACGAACATACATTATTCCTTATAAATAAAAAAAGATCATGGCAGCGTTTTTTCTACATTAAATTTTAATCAAAAACGAACAAAGATTAATTTAAAAAAAAACAAAGTTTTTCTGAGGGAAGTAAAGAGTGAAACTTAAAACGTTTTAAGTTGAAACTTAAAACGGACAAAAATTATTACTTCACAGCCTATTTAATATATATTAACATAACTAGTACAAATAAACCAATTAATTATGTTTCCCTATGCTTCTAGGATTTATAAAAGTGTCTAATTAAAGACACTTCTTATAGAATCAAAATATTATCAATCCCTTTTAGGATCAATCCCTTTTAAGATAAAGCAACAATCCATTTTAGGATTTTATATTTTTTACGTTTAATTTGGTATCACTTCTGCACAATGGCTCAGTTCAATGACTGGCTCTCGTTTTGGTTCTTAAAAGGACATGTCATGATTAGTTTGTACACAAATTCGAAGTAAGGCCATCTTAATAGTATTAGGATTGTAGACTAGCTTTAGAATTTGTATCATAGCTTGAAATTCACTCTTGTATATACAGGAATAATCGAATTTCCTGATTTCATATTATGTCTTATTTGATCTTCATTTCAAGTGATACTAAAGCATATTTCTTACAATTTAAGACTGTATATTACCCACTACTGATATTATAGCTGGTAAGAGCAAATGCTGCTTGATAAATCAATCCAATATTTTGGTATGCTGTTCAATTACTTCGCGGTTATTAAAACATATTTAGTTTTACGCTTATGTTTTTAAGATAATTTTAATTGTATACTGAAAGTTACTAATGTCACAACTGGTGTTAGACTATGAAAAGCTTTATAGATTCTTTTTGTGTTGTTAGGCTACATACTCACTTTTGACTCTTAAATCAATAAGCCTGCTATTTATACTTGACTTATGTGATTTCAGTAAAGCGCTAGTTTTGTATAATCCTAAATACATAGGGAAACATAATTAGTGGGTTCATTTGTACCAGTTGTATTGATATGTATTAAATAGGCTGTAAAGTAATAACTTTTGTCCGTTTTAAGTTTCAACTTCGTTATTTACTTTCCTCGGCAAAACTTTGTTTTTAAAATGAATTTTATATAAAACGCTTTTTTCCGTTTGTAATTTGAATCGTAAATCCCAGCCAAAAGAAAGCAAGAAAGTCAGAAAAAAAATATTTTCTATATTTTAATTTTCCAATTAAAAAAAAATATAATGTCTCATCCGAGACTATAACCTAAGTTAACACAGCTTCAGGAAGTGCTCTTACCGTTGTGCTATACTGATAAAAGTGGGAAGTAACTGAACATTCGGAAGTGGTCGAAAAATAGTTCACAAATTGAATAAAACTGTGGAACAAAGATATTATATGGAAGATGGAACAAAAAGGCCAGTGAGCTAATAAAAACGAATTGAAAATGATTTTAATTAAAAAACATCAGGGGGGATAATAAAAAACCTATAATTTAATAAGGAAATGCCGAGAAAATCGAAGAAATTTACATTTTCCGGGTGTTGGGTCCCCAGTCTAGTCTGCGTGGTCCCTATGAATCAGTTTTTAAGTAAACTGTAAGCCTACCCTATACAGATACAAGACTGTTTATCTTCTTTATAAAAATGGGCATTAGTCCAGTTGTCTTTTTCTAAAGCCAAATATTTAGTGATTGTCGTTTTCTGAAAATAACGTGCTAAACACACAAGCAGTACCATTAAATTCTTTATTTTATGCTATTTCCAAATATCATGGTGGCTTTTCTGAAAATACACCCACCCCCTGATGGTCCGGGATATAGCCCTAGGAATATATTAAAAATAAACCAATAAAATTCATACTTTACTACATGAAAGAACGCGAAAGAATATAACAAGAAATAATGTCATCACAAGAGTTGACACAACGATGAAATGTATCTATACAGTTATATATGGGACCTCAGATGGGGAGGGGAGTATAATGTCAAAAAAGTGACTATGATATTTAGAAAAAGTCTAGCATAAAATAGAAAATTATATCTCAATAACCCAGCCCCGCCTCAATTCTTAGATACAACAAAAAATGACTCATTTTTACAGTATCATATATTTTGTCAATTATCATCTGTTCATAATCCTATATAAAAATAGCAAGTTTTGTATATAAGCTGATATTGTATCCAACCAATCAGAAGGGAGGGTGAGGTAGTTACGGCTTACGCAAAGAATAATATATATATCATCGGCACTTGTCAATTAGCTGGTACAAACGGAAGATAGATGCTAAAGGAAACTAGTCAAACGGGTATCAGTCAATAGAGAATTGGATCGCAAGACGTGGTTTGTCGTTTAGTTTAAAATATTTAAACTATTTTTTGAGAGTGTTAGGGGAAAAAAGTACTGAGGTTAGGTTACGTGTTTAATATATACTATGGTTTACCCTCATCCCCCTAATGTGCAAAAATATAGCCCAAACTTGTTTCTAAACTTTTTTATTTTCATTAGATTTTGTTTTATTTCATTACCATTAACAAAACTTGACTTCTTGTGTGTGTACCAGCTAATTGACAAGTACCATATCGTCTTATAATCACTTAGTTAAAAAGAAATTATAAAGAAAATAGCTTTTATTACTATATACCTGTTTTTATTATACATTTTCCTTCCTGACTTCACCTAACTCCTTCTCCTTATAATCAGGGTTGTCAATTAGTAGGTTTTTTTTAGTGCGACTTTGGGTGGCAAAATTGAGTATATATAAAAAGTCATTTTCCAAAAATTTGCCGCTCGCGATGCTTCACATTGCTTCGCGATGCTTCGCCTTTTTCAAATTGATTCACCTCCGTGTTGTTTTCCACATCTTTTAATTTTCAAGCATGAAAAGTTGGCTCTAATGCCATCTATAAACTACAAAAAAGTAATATTAATTTCAATTCGGTGGTGCTGATCTTCTGCTTTAAGCAGCACTTCCATTATTGTCAACTTTCCAGCCCACCCCTTAAAACCTGCTAAAGCGCAAATGGTGCTTACTCTATAAAAGGGGAATTCGTCCCACATACTACTTATTTCTCTTTTTGTTCTGAGTAGTATTTGCTCATAGTGCGAAAAAGGAAAAAGAAAAAGAACAGAGAAAAAGCTTTTCAATTTTTTTTTCTATTGAAAAACGGAAAAAAAAGAGACAGCAACTATAGAATGTTGTTTTTTGGAAAGGTGCGGCTGACATAATGGGAGTTTCCGAGAATAATTGTCTTACTTTTTTGTAAGGGATGCTGTCTGTATGTACTTGTAGGCTATATCTTAATTTTATAACAATTTGTTGAGAGTAGGTTTAAAGTGGAAAACAGTCGAGTATTTTGTTTTTAGAATTCGTAGGATTTTCAGTTCTTTCTTCTCTTTAAGATTATAACTCCGAAAATGACCCTTAATAATACATCCGTTTCTAGGAATATACCAAAGAAATCAAACCTTTATATACTACATTCTTTGTCTTGTAAATTAAGATACATGAACATAGTTCATAAGCTTTTCTATTAATGCTTATTTTATCGAGCAAGTGATGCAGAACTCGAAGAACAGGTTGCAATTAAATAGGAAATTCTTGAATGTCTTCTAAAATCAAAATGTTCAGAAAAATGGAACTACTAGCATTGAAACGAAAACCTTATATTGGCTTTAATATAACGGTGATGAGAAAGGAAAAATATTCTTATGTTCTTTATATTGTTATGGATAAATTATATATAAACATCTTTTAACGTAGCCAACCCAACTTTAATTTACTCTAAATGTAGCCAACCACTCAGTAATTGAAAAACAGTTTAAATAAACATAAAGAGAGCTCAGATTAAATCGAAAGTTTACAAAACTTGCCCAGCTGTTATATGAAATTGCATGTCCATTCTGGAATTCACAATCAAGGGGTTCACTCAGTGCCATTTGAAAAGAGAATAAAATCCAATGCTCCTTTCTCTTCAAAGTCGCACAAATTACCACCATGAAAGAAGAGGGAAGGGGATAAAATTTGCTAGTGTTTTTATGAGTCCAGGATTTTCAATACCCACATTAAGGATATTTCCCCCCAATTTAACATCTCCAGTAGATCTCCATTTTTCAATTTTGTGTTTTTCAAATTTTGAGCTCAATTTTTAATCTAGTTTCTTTTACAAAATATTTTTTTTAGTTTATTAGTATTTCTGATTGTTTTAGTCTGAATTGTTTTGATTGTTTTGATCTTGGCTTAGTCTTTTGAATCACAACAAGAATTTTTTTAGCCTCTGATACTCACGTATCAATAAAGTATTCTTTTTATCAACTGGTAATTTTTTTTCTTTGCCAGGACAATTTTCTCTTACAGGAAGATTATACCCAGGGCGCAGTGTAGATTAAAAAAAAAAGAAAATATTCTACTGCGATAAGAAATTTTTTAATTAAATACCTGACAATCTATTCTCCATCATTGCTCTTCTGGGCATTATCTTGACCCTTTGAAGTACGCTGAATTGACTTTTAATGTGTGCTGAGGCACCTTCCTCTAGTTTTTTCCCTCTGGAGGGCACTCAATCTGGTTTGTCGCTTTGGAATTTTCCCAGTTAAAAACAGGAACGAGGCCCCAATTGAAGATAAGAAAAGAGTTAAACAGAGATGGGAAGAACATTTTAAGAATGTATTAAGACGTGACAGAGTTACAAAAAAGGTATAGAAAACAATAAAAAATTGTGGCACTGAATGTGAATGAAGGTTTACTGTTTGAGAAAAATTAGTTTAGTGCTAAAAGTGTCAAAAAATGATAGTACGCCTGGAGCTGATATTGGGTAAATGTTTTTTTTACATCAGGTGGTTTTGAGGTTAGCGGTAAGTTAATAAAGATTATGAATATGATTTGTTGTAAAAAAAGAAATACTTAACGATTTCAGCAAAACTTTAAATAAGCACCTCTTTAAGCAATGTGATAAAAGTGCGTGCGAAAATTTTTGACTGGCCTGTTTTCTGTGGGAAGCAAAGTACTTTAAATATTGTCCTTATCGGCCAACAAAAAACAGGTCGTCTCCAAATGAATGGGGAAGATGTCATAAGGAATAATATAAGGAAAATTGGGGCTTCTTGAGAGATCGCGAAAAGGGAGGCTTTAAATAGACTGGTAGGGATCAGGAGAGTGTGTAGATGTGTTGAACTCAGGTACTTTTGAGCTACAGTGACCTCTTAGTAGCAGTAGTAGATGTGGTTGACCTTTAATAATCTTTAAGTCATAAAAGTAAAACCGTACAATATAGTTCTACTGCTCAAATGGGGTTTAGTAAAGGTTGATTGAGTCTCATGCCCATGCTCAATTTGCAAGGTTTTAAAGATCTTTGAATCTATTTCTTTAATTTAGAAAAAACTGTTAATAGCCTATTGCATGAAATTCCTTTGAAGTATCCGGAAATACATTTCAAAGCTTAAACCAATGAAAAAGAGACTAAAAAAAAAATTCAAGGTTAAGGAAAAACATACTTTGTAAGTATTGAAGTGGGTTCTAAATTTTAGAGACATTATACGGGTTGAAAATGTAGAGTGGCAATTCCTTCCAAGGGCATGTTGCTACCCTGGATTAAATTATAAAAAGTTCATTCGTCCAACTCAACTACTTTGTCACATAGCATGACTGAACTGGAATTTTACCCTTTGGAGTTAATAAGCTGATATCTTTATCCTTCGTATTCAATTAATCCTATAAGTCCATAGCTCCCCGGTTTTGGAGTTGTAGGAGGATTTCTAATTATATAGCCATACCCTTCCCACGTAAATGAGTTCATACTTTCATAGCCTATTTCAAAATCTTTTAATAATTTTTGTAAGAAGAGACCTACTAAATTTAGTCATTTAGGGCAAGTGGACTTACCCTTCTGGAAAAATTTCCTGATTTCCATTATGTGTAAAAACACTAGGGAACTTGTTAAACACTTATAAATTTCTTTTTTTTTTCCAATAAATATATCGGAAAAAATATAAGAACGAAGTGAAATTTGGAAACATGAGATATTGAATTTTAGAATCTCCGTGCGACTTGTCAAACAGTATTATCACTACAAGACATTTCAAAATTCGTTTCAGCTATGGGTAAGTTTTTGTAGTTAGAGACAATATGTTTTACGCAAAGAATAATAATACAATCCAGTGTAAGGTGAATCAAAAAGTTAAAATACTTGGTGTAAATCGGGCGGAGAAGTAAGAAACTCCAGCTGAGGTTGGATAGGGGTCATAATATATTTAATACCTTAAATATTGTCAACCAGTCAGGTTAAAAACAGTTTAAATATACACGAAAGGATAAAATAGCGAGCAGTATGGCAAGAGAAATAAATCGATATAAAAATGGGAGAAAAAAGTAACGAGCTAGGATTCTCTGCCATAGAGAGCTAACAATTCTCTTTCTTAAATGAGGGAGGGAGATTAGTAACATGAGAGTTGACAGAACTTTATCAATATTCCTTTTGGCATTCCAATGCATTGTTTCCAAGAATATTGTTATCTCAAAGGCAAAGACTAGATACGATGGTAACTGTAGGGCTGTCATGGGAGTATAGGTGAATACAAGGGGCTTACAACTCCAATAGTACACCAGGGTATGGGAGTGCTAGTATCTTTGTAGGGGATACGAGAGATTTGGTAACTCCAATAGTACACCAGGGTATGGGTGTGCTAGTATTTATGCAGGGGATGCTACTATCCGCTTCACTTGATGTTTTGTATAATAAAATTCTTTATTCATTTTCTGAATTTCTAACTGTTTCTCAACAAAATCTATTAACCTTAAACTTTCCTATAACCGTCTTATGGTATTTTCAAGACTTTCGTCAACTGATGGAAATGATCAAATCACGGTTCGAGGAAATGTGATAAAAAGAATAGTAACCACGAAGCATTTGGGGTTTTCAACTAATGAAAACCTGTCGCGAAAAAAACATTTAAGCGCGATAGCTGAAAATTAAGCAGAGACCTTGGGGTGATGCAAAGAATTTTTAAATCTAGCCGCAAAAAGATTCTAAAAAGGATTCATTTTTCTATATGTTCTCCATATATTAACTAAGGATGCCCTATCAATCAATCAATCAATCATTTATTACCCACAACTACAAGACAACAAGTAGTACAAGTGGAGAATAAACATAATAATAAAAAAGAAAAACAAAAAAGAACTCAACAAACACTAGAAATTAAATTAAACTAAGAAAAGAACTGTAAAATGCCTAAATGGGCAAGTAATTTTGTAACGTGTTTCAAAAGAGTACAAAACTTCAGAATAGAGCTGCAAAGTGATTATCGGAATTGTTTGGATTCAGGTTTGGAACTTACCGAGTGTGTGAAAACTGCACCTAGTCTTCTTGCTTTCAAGTCACGGGCAAAGAAGTTCCTTTTATCTCGTGAGTGAAACTGATGTGGAACCCGCTTCAGGTTGTCATTCTATTCAAGATATTTCTTTCCATTTTCTTTGCTGTTAGTTTTTAGCTTTTATTTTCTTCTTTTCTTTTCCTCTTTCTCTTTTTTTCTTTCTTCCTTCATCAGTTGAATTTCTTATGTGTTGAGTAGATCGGTATGAATGTGGTTTTAATTAGCTCAGAGTGATAACGTCGCTTGGCCTTCCAATCTTATTGCCTTTCTTGGCAGGTGAAAGGTAAATTGTGCTGGTTTTCTTTTTTAATGAATACATCTCTATTTCTAAATATCTATCTCAAAATATCCAATGGATACATTGGGGGGAAAGAGGATAAGGAGGGGAGGGGCTGCTTGTGCTCCGATCACATTTAGCTCTTATAAAGGGCACTAGAACTTCAGATCTTCAATCAAATAAGCCCTCTCCGAAGCTTATACAATCCCCTCTTCCATGAAAACTTTATATGTTAATAATGGGCAACTAGTATAGCTTATAGCCCTTGCCCTGAGGGCTTTGTGTGTGTGTGTGTGTGGGGGGGGGGGTTATCTTCAAAGGCATAATTACTGGACTTTTCTGCCTATGACACAGCCATGATTCTGTTTTTGAAGGACAGTAGCCAGGTAGCCTACTGCAACATTAAAAGTCTTCTAAAGTCTTCTTAACTATTATTTCATGGACGATTTATTTTCCATTGTTTGTATCAGTAGGGTAATTCCATTATAGTGTTATATATATATATATATATATATATATATATTATATATATATATATATATATATATATATATATATATATATATATATATATATATATATATATATATATATATATATATATATATATATATTATATATATATATATATATATATATATATATATATATATATATATATATATATATATATATATATATATATATATATATGTATATATATAAACTAAAAGTCTTTATAGACCATGGTTAAAAAAGAAATTCACAGCAACGTAAAATTTAAAAACAGAAACACACCCTTCGATCCGAATTGAATAAAGAAATTAAAGGAAATGGTGCTATGTCCCAAACCCATGCCAACCAACTTGGTGCATATTGAAGAGGTTTTCGGGTTGGGGGGAGGAATGTTGAACTAATTTCAGAGGGGGAACAATAAATAAGGAATCTTATTTGATAAGTAAAATAGGAATTGCCCAAAAATTGGAGATAACTTTGGATTAGAGGGGGGGAGGGATACATTCTCTCCCCTGTAGATGTCAATGCAATCAAGCCTCCCAACTTCTTGATTCCCATCAAATGTATGTCACTAAGTATAATATCCACCCTTCAATCCACTCCAACTAATTTTCTCTCTCAATCCAATTAATCCCTGATAAAACTCTAAAAATTAATAAAAACATCCTTCCCATGTCCACACATTGGGCCAAAAAGAAGACCCACCTTCGACCAAATAAAAGCTACCAAGCCAAAATTCAGTTAGTCTGACAATACCTTTGAGCAATCAATGAAATGCATGGTTTAATGTATGGGCAGTCCCTTTTTTGACCATATTTCGTAATAAATCAAAGTCAAGATAACAATCCGTAGCTTAGCCATAAACATAGCGTTGTTTTAGTTGTTCGCTTAGTCATGGCAAAGAATATTCTTAAAGGAATTATCTTTATTACACTTATAACTTTTATTAGCGGTAGGTTTTCTTCATATATATAAGTACCAAGAAATCAAAATCAAAAAATTTGTCAACCATGGATGGATCTGAGTTCTATTTCATACCTGAAAACCAATATTTTCCTGTTGACTATTTCAAAATTTGACTGTTTCAAATGTTGACGATTTCAAATGACTATTTAAGAATTTCGTCAGTATTGTCTGCGGAACCTTAAAAATAGATCAACAAAACTAGTTATCAACTCTGATGACACTTTTCGTCCCGAATTTTTAGGGACATACCCATAGCATACCCATCTCTATATTGTGTATAAGTTTGAGGCTCTAAGAGAGGAAAAATTCAGAATGACTGGCTCTTCGTGGTCTTGGGAAGCAGTTAAACCAGGAGAATATAACCTCCGGAAATGGATAAGGTGTTCCAGGTGCCCCCCTCCCCGGGAATAGGCCTACACCTCCCGAAAACACACCGGTACTTATGTATTCTATAGAAAACATGCGAGAATTGAAGTTTGGTTAATGCTAATGAAATAAAACAAACTATGATGAAAATATAATGCTTTAGAAACAAATTTGAGCTATATATTTGGTTAATGCTAATGAAATAAAACAAAATATGATGAAAATATAATAGTTTAGAAACAAATTTGGGCTATATATTTGCAAATTAGGGGTGGCAGGGGGGGGGGGGTTGCTGTAAAGCATAGCGTATATTCAATACGTAACCTAAGCTAGGTACATTTTTTTGCCCCCTCAACCCCAAAAACTAAAGTTTAAATATTCTTCACGGAGTGAAAAACATTTTGTTTGCCTAGATCAAACCTGTTTGTCCTGTAAGATTAATGCGATTCTTGATGCGATTCTCGAGTCTGTTTTCTGTATATTACATAAGTACCAACACCCCCTCCCCCAAATAAATATCCCCAACGGAGAATATCCCCCTAGAAAATATCCCACCGGGAAATAGCCCCTGGAACAAACACCCCCCCCCCACGGAAAATCCCCCCCGTGGAAAATCAATCCCCGCTGAAAGTAAGTTATTCCCAAAAATTTTCTCGACACTGAAAATACTCACGAAAATTCCCTCTCCCTGAAGAAAACTCCCCCACAATAAGTGTCGGAAGATTTCCCAGTAATGAATACTATCTTTACAAAACTTAAAAGCCACTTAAACATCTACAATTGTGTTCTTTTATTGTTCAGTAACAAATACTATCTCTATAAAACTTAAAAAGGCGCTTAAACTTCTTCAATTGGGTTCTCTTCTTATTTTTTAGTTAAGGAGGAAGGAAGATGCCTCAAAAAGTGCATTTTAATGCAAAAACATCCCAGCTCAAATAGAGCCCTCAGATAAATATAGATTTAGTTCTAAGGGAGGGACGAAGGGGGGTGGAGGTAGAAATTGATGTATAATCCCAGAGCCGCAGCCAAAATTTTTCTAGAGGGGAGAGGGTTTTTTTTTGGGGGAGGGGGGGATTTACACGAGAAAATTTAAAAACGCATCAAAAATGTGAAATTGATATCTACTCCCTTATGATTGCTGAGAATATTTCTGGTCTACGCTGTTATTATTAAAGTAAAGCATAACATGAAACCCTGAAGTGAGCAGAATTTCTTCCGTATAAGAGGGGTACTGCCACTTTCCCATCCACACCTCCAACTCATGGTCGCATAAACTTCGGAGGTGCTCATTGGATACGAAATTGAGAGTTCTAGTCCTTTTATAAATCAAAAATGATTGAAGACCTTTCGCAGGGGGTGGGGTATTTTCCTGGGGGGGGGGAGTATTTTCGAATTTTTGTCGTGGGGGTTATTTTCCGTGAAGGGGTATTTTCTGGAAGGGGTAGTACATTCAGGCTGCCGGATACAGAGTCTATATTACAATGGGAAGGCATTTTCAAACTACTATAACCTTATCCTTTAAAACATTCTACAGTTGGATAAAACTAACTGCAGCTGGTACTTATGCATTATGACTAAACCAGCGCTATAGACTGTACAAGGAAACCAGACATGAAAGCAGACAAATGGGTATTTGCTGGATAAATTGATGGCAAAGCGTGGTTTCTCATTGAGTTTAAAATATTTAAACGATTGTTTCTTTGGGTTTAGGGGGGGGGGAGGTACCTAGGTTAGGTTACGTATTTAATATATGTTATGCTTACAAACCAACCCCCCCCCCCCCACCCCTAATGTGCAAACATATAGCCGAAATTTGTTTCTAAACTATTATGTATTCATCCTATTTAATTATATTTCATTAGCATTAACCAAACTTGACTTCTTTCGTGTATAGCACTGGTTTAGTTATAATGCATTACCCTACAGCTTTGTGCCTCTCATTTTTTGTCCATTGAACCGCTCCATATAGAAGGAGTGTTTGTAAGAACTAGGGGAAGGGTGTGTGTGGTTCGATTGGAAATTGAAAGTTCTGGTGTTTTTTTTTGTTTTTTTTTTTTTTTTTAATGCTGAATATGATTAGAGTCACCTCCCCTCTCCTTTTCTTTTTTGATACTTATCCCCATAAAACCTTATGATATAGATTCAATTATTTTTCTGGTATTTTTTTTAGAACAGTTGAAAAGTCCAATAAGGATGCCTCCAGGGATGGTATGAACCCAACCATCCATGGGGCAGGGCTGAAAATTGTCTATTGTTTCCAGGCAGAATTTATAGTAAAAAAATGAGGGGCATGCTTGTTCTTAGGCGTCTGATTGCCATGAAATTTAAATTATCGTGTCCCGGCCCTGGGAAATCATGTGGCAATGCTCATTAACTAGCAAGTTGTTTTCATTCTGTTATCTAGTGCATATGGCTTGTTTTTGGAATATATTAAATAAAAAACAAAACAAAAAAAACAAGGTTTTCAACTGAAAGCATGGAGCAACATTAAAACTTAAAACGAACAGAAATTATTATGTATAGGAGAAGGTTCGCCCTTCGTCAATACCTCAATCTTTACGCTAAAATTCAAATTTTATTCCAATTCTTTAAGAATGACCCATGAATCACAAAGGCCGTTTAATTAGAATAAATAGATCTTTTGAAAGAACTAAAGAAAACTTTAGCTTAAAGAGTGAGGTGTTGACGAGGGGGCGAAACCCCTCATATACGTAAGAATTTCTGTTCGTTTTAAGTTTTAATGTTACTCCTTACTTTCAGTTAAAAAAAAATTTAATTTTATTTCTGATCATTTTTTAAAAATGCTTAGAAATCTGATGCCCCATTCATGGAAAAATTCTCTTCCCCCATGAGACATTCCTCCATGAAAATATCCTCCCACGTTATCCCCTCCCCCAACCCTCTCCTCCTCCATCAGAAAAAAAACTTCCCCCTTAAAACGTCTGTATGCTTCCCAATAACCAATAAGTAGAGATGCCTCATGAGCTCCGACTGGCACACCTTATATGGGCATAGAACCACGTGGTTTATGGACTTTGTCAGTGAGAATTTGAAAAACAGGAATTTTGTCACATTTATGGATGGTTTTATGGACTTTCTCAATGAGAATGAAAAAACAGGAAGTTTGTCACATTTATGTCTGTTTTCATGGATGGTTATGTGTGTTGATTATTTGATGGTTTTATGGATTTTGTCAGTGAGAATGAAAAAACAGGAATTTTCTCACTTGAAAAACCAGGAATTTTGTCTGTTTTATGGACTTTGTCAGTGAGAATGAAAAACAGAAAGTTTGTCACATTTATGTCTGTTTTCATGGATGGTTATGTGTGTTGATTATTTGATGTTTTTATGGATTATTGAGTCTAATGGGGGCAGGTCAATGACACTTCCTTCTTGTTGTTGCCCGATGCAAATGCCAAGGTCAATGTTGTTTTGAACAGAGTCATTAGAGAGAACACGTGGTTAATGGGGTCAATGTTCTTGTTGTTATTCGAGGCAAAATGTCAAGGTCAATGTTATTGTTGTTGTTTTGGACACGCTCTTAGCGAATGTCAATGTTGTTGTTATTCGAGCCAAATGTTGTTGTCGTTCGAAGCAAAGTTAATGACACTTCCTTCCTGTTCGAGGCAGATGTTATGATCCGGAAATAGTATATGTTGTTGTTATTCGAGCCAGATGTTATTGTCGTTCGAAGCAAAGTTAATGATATTTCCTTCCTGTTCGAGGCAGATGTTATGATCCGGAAATAGTATTTGTTATTGTTTCCGAGCCAAATGTTACGAGTTCCCGGGAAACAGCTAGATCCCACTTCTCAGCCAATCAGCGACTCGGTTACATCCCCCTTCTCAGCCAATCAGAGGGCTTTGTTTACATAACAATTCGACCTAGAGATTTCGTATATAACGGGCATGCAATGCGATTCAATTATCAGAAACTATTGTGACACAATGGATAAATTTGATGAATTAGAAGCATTGGCAGCCGCAATTTCCAATGTAAGTACATTTTTATTTTCAAAAGAATTTTCCATGGACACCCTTTAGTATATTCAGCTAAAACATAAATGCATTCCTCTACCCTCAAAACCAACCCCCTCCCCCCCCCCAAATTCTCGCAAAAAGAAATAGCATTTCGATAAATTCCTGCCCTCTATATTTCCAGCTAAATCCCCCCCCCCCAACAAACCATACAATATTTATACTCAATGTAAATATATTCCTTTACCCTCAACCCCCCCCCCCCCGCCAACAAACCATACAATCTTTATACTCAATGTAAATAAATTCCTGCCCTCTATATTTCCAGCTAAATCCCCCCCCCAACAAACTATACATTCTTTATACTCAGTGTAAATATATTCCTTTACCCTCAAAACCTACCCCCTCCCCCCCCAAATTCTCGCAAAAAGAAATAGCATTTCGATAAATTCCTGCCCTCTATATTTCCAGCTAAATCCCCCCCCCCCCAACAAACCATACAATATTTATACACAATGTAAATATATTCCTTTACCCTCAACCCCCCCCCCCCAGCCAACAAACTATACAATCTTTATAGAAAACGTGAATATACCCCTTTACCCCCAAAACCTAACCCCCTCCCCTAGTCTTACAACCCCATCGCAAAAAGAAATAGCATTTCGTTAAATTCCTTCCCTCTATATTTCCAGCTAAATCCCCCCCCCCCCCCCACAAACCATGCTCAATACAAAACGTAAATATATTCCTTTACCCTCAACCCCCCCCCCGCAACAAACTATACAAACATTAATATAATCAATGTAAATATATTCCTTTACCCTCAAAACCTAACCCCCCCCCCTAACCTTACAACCTCATCGCAAAAAGAAATAGCATTTCCTTAAATTCCTTCCCTATATATTTCCAGCTAAATCCCCCCCCCCCCCCCCCAACAAACCATACAATCTTTATACTCAACGTAAATATATTCCTTTACCCTCAACCCCCCCCCCCCACAACAAACTATACAAACATTAATATAATCAATGTAAATATATTCCATTACCCTCAAAACCTAACCCCCCCCCCCCTAGTCTTACAACCCCATCGCAAAAGAAATACTTTTTTGATAAATTCCCTTCCCTTTATATTTCCAGCTAAATCCCCCAAATTCTCACAAAAAGAAATAGCATTTTGCTAAATTCTTTCCTTTTATATTTCCAGCTAAAAGCGTTCACTTACTTTTGTCAATCTTTAATGAAAATGCCGCTCTGGTTTTGACACAAGGCTCTATGCAAGGTTAAAATTAGCATGTCATCCCCTCTTTCCGGCTTACAAACGCGACAGCCAAAGGGTTCTTCCGTCAAAATTAAAATGGTTTTAAGCAATAATTAGATTGTAGTTTCGTAACCTCTATAGAAGGAGAGAAAGAGATTATGTTTAAGAATATATTTAGGGCATTATGTGAGAGGGGGCAATACATTGCTTCTAACAGCTTCGTTGTAAGTAAATTATGTGAAGGGGGATTCTGTGTGTAGACACATACGCCCATTGACAAGAAAACTAATGTGTAAATATATGCGTTGCGTCTATAGGCATGCTTTTAATTTTTTTCAGGCTTTCTTTCGATAAAGTTTCTTTTATATTCCCAGGAGGGGTGTGTGAAAATTATGCTTTATAACTTTGATATGCAAGGCTAGAAAGAAAAGTCTTTAGGAGTTGCATAAAGCTTATATTATGCATAAATTGAATAGCATTTTTAACCTATGTTTGCGAAATATAGGCCTACAGGTCGATGGGTTAACGATCTAATTTAAAGCATATAGACTAGAACATTTAAATGGTAAAAATAGAAACAATGATTTCTATCCTATTGCTATAGACTACTGATTGTCTAATAAAAACGTTTGATTTCTAAGCCAACTATATTTCTCGCGAAATTTTTACTTTTTGCTTTTTTAGTGATAAACTAAACAAAATTATGTTTAATAACTTTCTTTCTTTAAAAAGGGAGAAATTATTTTGATACTAATTTCTTCTCTTCTTTAAGGCAAATTATGAAGAATTTGCGGGCACTACATTGATGAGAGCTATGGCTGACGCAAATAGCGAAGAATGCGTGCCCCCTTCTTCCAAGAAAGCGAGGGTCAATAATGCGCCCCCTGCGAAGGCGACAGTTGTCCAATATGGTCGCTGGCCGAAGCCCCCCAGCTCCACACCGCCTACCCGAGTGCAGCCATCCATGCAAGCCCCTGTCCCGGCTACGCAAGTCACAGCTCCTGCACAAGAAATTAACGTCGGCCCCTCCACCCTCCAACAGACGTTACCTGGGCCTTCAAGACAAGCCGTAGGCCAAACATTGACTCCTTCTCACGCAATATCTGAGCTATCAGCTCCCCATCAAGTGTCAGTGCACTCTCCGTCAAGTCCTGAGCCTTCCATGCAAGATAGAAGGGTTGGCTCCTTCAAGCAAGTCATAGACCAACCAATGGCTCCCTATCATGTAATGGTCAAGCCTCCAGCTTTCTGTCAAGTGGTTGATCAATTTGAAGACGTGAGTATTTTTTTTCAATCAAGTAAGCTATTTTTTAGCTGTTAGAGAGCCTTTTACTCTTTACTTTTGTCTTTTCACTTTTTTCTATCATTCAGGACCAAGAAATATCTAAACAAACCGATTTTTCAACACTGTGTAAAAGTATATCTCAGAGATTTATTAAAATATTAACCCCCCTCCCAACCCTTATTTTCTCTGCCCTCCCTCAGAGATATCTAAATATATTTTTTTGCTTGTCAAACTGCCCTTTTTCTAATCTTTGCTATTTTCTATGCATTCACCCCTATCTCTTCGCCGCTATCTCATAAGCGAATATTTTTAGGTAATTTAAATTAATGCTCACCATTTGAAACTCAAAATCCCCTATTTTCCACAATTGATTATCACATTGTTTTAAGAGAAGGAACTGAGAGAGATTATTCTATTTGTCACATATGGATCCCGTAATTTGCGCAAGGATATTTCTTCGTGCCAAAGATTTTAGCGAGGGGAAACCGAGTTAACGGTTCTCGACATTTTGAAGTTCAAACTCATTCATCTGACCTCCATAATTAAACTCATGTGTTTACTGAACCTGTATGGAATTAGAGAAAAAATTTGGAGGGGGCTGGGAAGAGTTGTGGGAGGCGCGGAGCCAGTGGATTCGGGAAGCGCTGTGGGACAAGGTTAGGGAAGCGCCGGGGGAAGCGCCACGGGTCAGGGAGGTGCCACGGGCTCGAGAAGCATCCTGGGAAGCGATGCGGGCCCCGAGAAGCGCCACAGGGATGCGCCACGAGTCAGGGAAGCACCGGGGGAAGCGCCACGGGTCAGGGAGGTGCCACGGGCTCGAGAAGGTTCGCGGGAAGCGATACAGGCCCCGAGAAGCGCCACAGGGATGCGCCACGAGTCAGGGAAGCGCCGGGGGAAGCGCCACGGGTCAGGGAGGCGCCACGGGTTCGAGAAGCATCGCGGGAAGCGATGTGGGCCCCGAGAATCGCCACAGGGATGCGCCACGAGTCAGGGAAGCGCCAGGGGAAGCGCCACGGGTTAGGGAAGCGCCGCGGGCCGGGAAAGTGCTGCAGAGATGCCCCCCCCCCCCAAAAAAAAAAAAAAAAAAAAAAAAAAAAAATCTTATGTCATATCTTAGAATATCTTCAGTTGAATTAACCAAATGTTATTAAGCAATAATAATCCAAATTTTAAAAGCAGTAGGGGCGATTTGAACACTTTGAAAATAAGCTATTTTCATTTATAGATTGCATTGGTTCCATACTCGCCATCTCCCCCCTGCTCGTCAGTTGGAGAAGGAGAAGAAGATGCATCTTTGGAGTCCCCTAACAATTTAACATGGGACGATAGCACTGAAGTACCTGACAATATTGATGAGTTTTTAGATGATTTTTTTAAAGTAGATAATAGCACAGTTGAACTGGTAGACTTGAGCCAAAATACCTTGCAAATTTTAGACGATTTTACTGGGAACCCTCCTCCCACCGATTACCAACTTCAAACAACTGAAGTGGAACAGAGTCCAAATATTGTTGAACAAGTAGGGGGAGGGGATACATCATTCCCAGACTTTCAGCTGTCCAATACAATATTGAATAATATAGTTGTTTTCACTGCAACGTTTGGGGATCCCTTTAATTCACTAATGGGGGGAAATTTTGCTTTTGATCCAGTAGAGATTGTGCATGCCTATGTAGATAAAATTCGTGCACTACTGGAGAACCAAATTCAATTGTGGGGGGGTAGGGATTCAATTAAGTTTTCAATTGTTTTAAAGGTTTTTTATTTGAATGAAGGGAAAAGTGAGGTTTACTATCATTTTATACATTCCGAGATGCGTGTAATTTATCCAAATTTAGAAAATTTTGAGGGAATTTTTAGTGAGTGGGTAGGGCAAATTATAGCGCATCTCGAGAACTATAATGAAAATGGAAGTGGGTCAGTAGTTTTATTTATTGAAAATTTAAGTGTAAATATTTGTAAATTTAAGAAAGATTTTATTTTAAGAGGGGGTGGGGAAAGAGCAATAGTCTTAGATTATAATCCAGATCTAGTAGGTTGTCAAGGTGTCCAGAAGATCCGTTTTGAAACAGATCAAAAGTGTTTCAAGTATGCTTTCCTCATGTCAGCCTTTCAGCCTCTAGCAGATGACGCTACCAAGAAGAATTTAGATCACTGGGCTGTACATGGGAAGGACGGGTCCGATTTCCCAGTTGTAGATTTTTCTTGCTTAGAAGGAAAATACCCAGTAACGCTTCGATCCATTGACATTTTTGAAAGGGCTAATGCTCATTTAAATATTGGCGTTACTGTGGTACAATACGAAACAAAATTTAAAGATGGGGCTCGTTCAAAAAAGAAGGGGGTGGTATTCTCCGTAAGGGGCCCGTCAGTTGATTTGGTTAAACACTGGGTTTGGTTGCTTTACACGCCACCTAGTCAACCAAACACAGTCGGCCATTTTAATCCGATCACTGACATTAGTAGAGTTCTGGGGGAGGGTAAGACTAGGGGGACACGTTTCTACTGTCCAACATGCCTGTCTCGATTTTGGACTGAACTAAAGCTCCGAAATCATATGAGACACTGTAGACGGCATGGGTACCAGACAGTGGAAACGGTTTCAGGGGATAGGGCCATTCTACGTTTTAAAAACTTCCAGAATACTCTTCTCCAATGCAACAAAATATCTTTGGACTGCGAAGCTAAGCTGGTGGATGTGAATGATCCCCAATATCCAAACCGTATCAAAGAACACCAGGCCATTGCAGTGTCCTACGCCCACGCGCAAAGAGATAATTCTAATACCATGCGGTTGTTAGAAGTAGTAGAAACATTGGATTAGGGCGATGAGTGCATGGTCAAGGCATTGACTAAACTGATTGGCACGGCTAATGGTGCTATTTCTCGTTTGAGAAATACGCATTATCCAATGGTGCTGTCTGCAGAGGATCGTCTCGCGATTAAAAATCAAAAAATATGTTGGGTATGTAAGGGGGAGTTTGTAGAGGAGGATAAGGGGACTAAAGGGAAAAGAGGGGGGAGGGGGAAAGTCAGAGACCACGACCACTTGTGGCAGGAAATATCATCTGGGGGTAGTAATTTTAGAGGGGTAGCGCATCAATCGTGTAACTTAAACGTTAGCCAACAGTTTTTTATCCCAGTTTTTATCCATAATTCTAACTATGACTTAAAATTTATTTTACCGGCACTGGCACGTATGCATAGGGAGGGAGGGGGAGTAGATAGTCCATGGGTAAATAATTCATTTACCTACAACATCATTCCCAAATCGGCCGAGAAGCTATTGCTTCTCGAACTGAAATGGCAGGTAGTGGATAATGAGCGTACGTGCCGGAATAAAATTAGGTTTTTAGATTCTTTTAGTTTTTTCCCCAAATCCTTAAGTCAACTAATTCAAGTGCAGAAAAGCGACAATTTTGATAGCTTTCCCTTGCTTAAACAGCACTTTCCAGACAGTGAAATGTATGACTTATTAAGCAGCAAAGGTGTATATGCATATGATTATTACTGTTCTGGCGCTCGCTTAAGCGAGGAGAAACTACCTCCAATTGAAGCTTTTCACAATTCACTCACCAACAGTGAATGCACAGTCGAGGAGTACGAGTTTGCCAAGAAGGTGTGGGCTAAGGGGGATTGTAAAAATGGGTGGGATTATTGTAGACTGTACTTGGCCAGTGACGTTCTAACTCTGTTGGATATAGTCTGTAAGAATACAGACCAGATCTATTCAGAGTTTGGACTAGATATAGGATATTATTTTTCTACACCACATCTAGTAATGGATTTAATTTTAAAAATTAGCAGGGAGGAAATAGGCCTAATCACGGATGTAGACCAACACCTTTTTGTAGAGCGTTCAATGAGGGGAGGGTATGTTTTTCACGGGGACCGGGTCTTATCAACCGATCCGAGCGGACAAAGCACCGGTGTAAAGTCAAATGCAGTGTTCTTGGACATGAACTCGTTGTACCCCTCGGCAATGTCCCACTACTCTTTGCCGTGTGGGAACTATCAATGGCTTGAGAATCCTTGTGAGTTCCCCGACATTAACACCGTCGAGGACAACGGGCCACAAGGATGGTTCTTTGAAATTGACGGTCACATTCCACTGGCCCTTCACGACTCAGTCAAAGATTTTGTTTTTCCCTGTATCAATCGACCAGTGACCAGGGACTCGTTGAGCCCCTACAATCGGTCATTGGTCGAGGATATGGGGATGCATTGGACTCCCTCTAAACAGAAACTGATTGCTGATTTGGACCCTAAAGAGAATATCGTTGTTCACCATGTGCTTTTGCACTGGATGGTGAACAATGGTTTCAAAATCACCAAAATACATAGGGTCCTTCAGTTTAATCAGAAACCTTATTTGAAAACGTTTATCGATACTTTTGTCGATAAACGTTCTAGGGCAAATTCAAAGGTGGAGAAGGAATTGTACAAGCTCATTCTAAATTCAGCGTTTGGCAAAATGTGCGAAAGCGTACGTAACAGATCTCGCTGTGACGTCGTGACTGACCCTCTAGAGTGTGCACGAATTATTGCCGACCCTAATTTCACATCATTCACGAGCATAGAGGCCGGCATGGTTCTTCTACACAGGAAAAAGCGAAATGTAGTACTGAACAAGAATATCGCAGGAGGTAGTTCAGTACTAGAAATTTCAAAAAAGCTCATGTTGTCGTTCTTTTACAATGTGTGCAAGGTGCAATGGCCACGGGAGGGGGAGGTACAAGTTTATTATGGGGATACAGACTCTCTACTGCTAAAAGTAAAAACTGAAGATTTATTGGGTGATTTGCAAAATGGGGTGCACATCAGCTCGCGGATGGATTTCACCAACTGGAATCCATCCCTCTATCCCGAGCTGGTGAAACGTCAAGCCCCCAACCAACTATTAAAATTAAAATCTGAAACGGGGAGTGATTTGATATCTAGGGGGGTGGCCAGTGACGTTCTAACTCTGTTGGATATAGTCTGTAAGAATACAGACCAGATCTATTCAGAGTTTGGACTAGATATAGGATATTATTTTTCTACACCACATCTAGTAATGGATTTAATTTTAAAAATTAGCAGGGAGGAAATAGGCCTAATCACGGATGTAGACCAACACCTTTTTGTAGAGCGTTCAATGAGGGGAGGGTATGTTTTTCACGGGGACCGGGTCTTATCAACCGATCCGAGCGGACAAAGCACCGGTGTAAAGTCAAATGCAGTGTTCTTGGACATGAACTCGTTGTACCCCTCGGCAATGTCCCACTACTCTTTGCCGTGTGGGAACTATCAATGGCTTGAGAATCCTTGTGAGTTCCCCGACATTAACACCGTCGAGGACAACGGGCCACAAGGATGGTTCTTTGAAATTGACGGTCACATTCCACTGGCCCTTCACGACTCAGTCAAATATTTTGTTTTTCCCTGTATCAATCGACCAGTGACCAGGGACTCGTTGAGCCCCTACAATCGGTCATTGGTCGAGGATATGGGGATGCATTGGACTCCCTCTAAACAGCAACTGATTGCTGATTTGGACCCTAAAGAGAATATCGTTGTTCACCATGTGCTTTTGCACTGGATGGTGAACAATGGTTTCAAAATCACCAAAATACATAGGGTCCTTCAGTTTAATCAGAAACCTTATTTGAAAACGTTTATCGATACTTTTGTCGATAAACGTTCTAGGGCAAATTCAAAGGTGGAGAAGGAATTGTACAAGCTCATTCTAAATTCAGCGTTTGGCAAAATGTGCGAAAGCGTACGTAACAGATCTCGCTGTGACGTCGTGACTGACCCTCTAGAGTGTGCACGAATTATTGCCGACCCTAATTTCACATCATTCACGAGCATAGAGGCCGGCATGGTTCTTCTACACAGGAAAAAGCGAAATGTAGTACTGAACAAGAATATCGCAGGAGGTAGTTCAGTACTAGAAATTTCAAAAAAGCTCATGTTGTCGTTCTTTTACAATGTGTGCAAGGTGCAATGGCCACGGGAGGGGGAGGTACAAGTTTATTATGGGGATACAGACTCTCTACTGCTAAAAGTAAAAACTGAAGATTTATTGGGTGATTTGCAAAATGGGGTGCACATCAGCTCGCGGATGGATTTCACCAACTGGAATCCATCCCTCTATCCCGAGCTGGTGAAACGTCAAGCCCCCAACCAACTATTAAAATTAAAATCTGAAACGGGGAGTGATTTGATATCTAGGGGGGTGTTCCCGGGTCCCAAAGTCTATTGCGTGGAAACACATAGTGGGGATGAAAAGAAAACATGTAAAGGGGTGCCTACACACTTTGTAAAGAGCAATTTTAACATGAGCGTATACAAAGACTGTGTAGAAAGTAGCCTAGTGCCAAGAGCACAAGTGCTTGCAATTCGCTCTCTACAGTATAGAAATTATACTGTGAGAGTGGAAAAAAATGCAATGTCATGTATATCTGACAAGGTCTATGTGCTCGAGAATGGTGTGAGTGTCCTGCCCATGGCCACTATCGTATTTCAGATCGAGTTGAATGCGTAGACTATCGTAATCAACTTGGTCTGGATAAACTAATCTGACTAACCACCACTCAACCTTTCATAAATTAACTAACCGCCCAACCCGTTCATGAATTAACTAACCCAATCTCACTACCTTAACCACTAACCCATCCACTAACCCATAGCAGTGACGACAACTATTTTTCCATCGCGGCTCCAGGGGGGTGGGGGGCCCTTCCCAAGGCCGGTTCCCGGGGGGGGGGCCACCAATCACTCTACTGTTCAACTGTGCTAGTTCCAAGTGTTGTTTGTTGTATAGAAAAGTGTTGTATAGAAAAGTGTTGCATAGAAAAGTGTTGTACAAAAAGTGCTGTAGATGGACAAAGGTGTTGTACAGAAAAGTGCTGTAGATGGACAAAGGTGTTGTACAAAAAGTGTTTAAAGACAATAAGTGTTGTACAAAAAGTGTTATCATTGTTCATGTTGAACGAGTGTTATAATATTGCTGTAATAAATGTTGCCATGAAATATTGTTTTTGTTGTTCTTGAATAGACGGGAAAATTACTACTTATTCATTGGGCACATATGATTTACAGTTAGTCATAGTCCGACTGTTGTCAACAGCATGTATCAATTTAAAAAAACACTTTAGACCGTTTCTGTGTGGACCCTCAATGTCGGTGGAAACAACACTTTTAGCTATAAACTAAAACTAAACACTAGTCTAAACACTAATCTAAAACTAAAACCAAACTAATCTACTACATTAAAACTCTAACTAAAACTCTAGCTAAACAAAAACTCTAAACTAAAAATCTAAACTAAAACTAAACTACTAAACTAACTAAAAATTTAAACTGTCTAACTAACTAAAACTAAACTCTAAACTCTAAACTACTAAACTAACTAAAAATCTAAACTAAACTAAAACTAAACTAAACGAACTAAAAATCTAGCTAAAACTCTAAATAAAACTAATTGTTAAACTAAAACTGAACACTAATCTAAAACTAAAATAAACTAAACTGAAAATCTAACTAAAAATCTAAAGAAAACTAAACATTAAACTAAAACTAAACTAGAACTAAACTAAAAATCTAAACTAAACTAAAACTAAACGAACTAAAAATCTAAACTGAAAATCTAACTAAACATTAAACTGAAACTTAACTAAAAAACTAAAACTAAACTCTAAACTTTTAAACTAACTAAAATTCTAAACTAAAACTGAACACTAACCTAAAACAAAACTAAATTAAACTGAAAATCTAGCTAAAGCTCTAAAATAAAACTAAACGTAAACTAAAACTAAACTTAATTACTAAACTAAAACTAAACTAATTAAACTGAAAATCTAGTTAAAGCTCTAAAATAAAACTAAACGTTAAACTAAAACTAAACTTAACTACTAAACTAAAATTAAACTCTAGCTAAAAACTTTAAACTAAAACTGAACTAAAACTAAACGAAATATAAATTATAACACTAAACTAAAACTAAACTAAAACTAAACTCTAAACTTTTAAACTAACTAAAATTCTAAACTAAAACTGAACACTAACCTAAAACAAAACTAAATTAAACTGAAAATCTAGCTAAAGCTCTAAAATAAAACTAAACGTAAACTAAAACTAAACTTAATTACTAAACTAAAACTAAACTAATTAAACTGAAAATCTAGTTAAAGCTCTAAAATAAAACTAAACGTTAAACTAAAACTAAACTTAACTACTAAACTAAAATTAAACTCTAGCTAAAAACTTTAAACTAAAAATGAACTAAAACTAAACGAAATATAAATTATAACACTAAACTAGAACTAAACTAGAACTAAACTAAAACTAAACTCTAAACTTTTAAACTAACTAAAATTCTAAACTAAAACTGAACACTAACCTAAAACAAAACTAAATTAAACTGAAAATCTAGCTAAAGCTCTAAAATAAAACTAAACGTAAACTAAAACTAAACTTAATTACTAAACTAAAACTAAACTAATTAAACTGAAAATCTAGTTAAAGCTCTAAAATAAAACTAAACGTTAAACTAAAACTAAACTTAACTACTAAACTAAAATTAAACTCTAGCTAAAAACTTTAAACTAAAACTGAACTAAAACTAAACGAAATATAAATTATAACACTAAACTAAAACTAAACTAGAACTAAACTAAAAATCTACACTAAACTAAAACTAAACTAAACTACTAAACTAACTAAAATCTAAACTGTCTAACTAACTAAAACTAAACTCTAAACTCCAAACTACTAAACTAACTAAAAATCTAAACTATAACTCTAACTAAAACTAAACACTAAACTACTAAACTAACAAAAATCTAAACTATAACTCTAACAAAAACTCTAGTTAAACTAAAACTCTAAACTAAAACTAAACTAACTAAGATCTAACTACTAAACTAACTAAGATCTAAACTACTAAACTAACAAAAAATTCTACACTAAAAATAAACACTAGTCAAAACTAAACTAAATTAAACTGAGAATCTAACTAAAACTAAAATAAAACTCTAGCTAAACTTAACTAATAAACTAAAACTAAACTCTAAACTTTTAAACTAACTAAAATTCTAAACTAAAACTGAACACTAAACTAAAACTAAACTAGAACTAAACGAACTAAAAATCTAAACTATAACTCTAACTAAAACTCTAGCTAAACTAAACTGCTAAATTAAAACTCTAACTAAAAATATAAATTATAACACTAAACTAAAACTAAACTAGAACTAAACTAAAAATCTAACTAAAATCTAAACTAAACTAAAACTAAACTAAACGAACTAAAAATTTAAACTGTCTAACTAACTAAAATCTAAACTAAACTAAAACTAAACTAGAACTAAACTAAAAATCTAAACTAAACTAAAACTAAACTAGAACTAAACTAAAAATTTAAACTGTCTAACAAACTAAAACTAAACTCTAAACTACTAAACTAACTAAAATTCTAAACTAAAACTGAACACTAACCTAAAACAAAACTAAATTAAACTGAAAATCTAGCTAAAGCTCTAAAATAAAACTAAACGTAAACTAAAACTAAACTTAATTACTAAACTAAAACTAAACTAATTAAACTGAAAATCTAGTTAAAGCTCTAAAATAAAACTAAACGTTAAACTAAAACTAAACTTAACTACTAAACTAAAATTAAACTCTAGCTAAAAACTTTAAACTAAAAATGAACTAAAACTAAACGAAATATAAATTATAACACTAAACTAAAACTAAACTAGAACTAAACTAAAACTAAACTCTGAACTTTTAAACTAACTAAAATTCTAAACTAAAACTGATCACTAACCTAAAACAAAACTAAATTAAACTGAAAATCTAGCTAAAGCTCTAAAATAAAACTAAACGTAAACTAAAACTAAACTTAATTACTAAACTAAAACTAAACTAATTAAACTGAAAATCTAGTTAAAGCTCTAAAATAAAACTAAACGTTAAACTAAAACTAAACTTAACTACTAAACTAAAATTAAACTCTAGCTAAAAACTTTAAACTAAAACTGAACTAAAACTAAACGAAATATAAATTATAACACTAAACTAAAACTAAACCAGAACTAAACTAAAAATCTACACTAAACTAAAACTAAACTAAACTAACTAAAATCTAAACTGTCTAACTAACTAAAACTAAACTCTAAACTCCAAACTACTAAACTAACTAAAAATCTAAACTATAACTCTAACTAAAACTAAACACTAAACTACTAAACTAACAAAAATCTAAACTATAACTCTAACAAAAACTCTAGTTAAACTAAAACTCTAAACTAAAACTAAACTAACTAAGATCTAACTACTAAACTAACTAAGATCTAAACTACTAAACTAACAAAAAATTCTACACTAAAAATAAACACTAGTCAAAACTAAACTAAATTAAACTGAGAATCTAACTAAAACTAAAATAAAACTCTAGCTAAACTTAACTACTAAACTAAAACTAAACTCTAAGCTTTTAAACTAACTAAAATTCTAAACTAAAACTGAACACTAAACTAAAACTAAACTAGAACTAAACGAACTAAAAATCTAAACTATAACTCTAACTAAAACTCTAGCTAAACTAAACTGCTAAATTAAAACTCTAACTAAAAATATAAATTATAACACTAAACTAAAACTAAACTAGAACTAAACTAAAACTAAACTAAACGAACTAAAAATTTAAACTGTCTAACTAACTAAAATCTAAACTAAACTAAAACTAAACTAGAACTAAACTAAAAATCTAAACTAAACTAAAACTAAACTAGAACTAAACTAAAAATCTAAACTAAACTTAAAATAAACTAAAAATCTAAACTAAAACTAAACATTAAACTAAAACTAAACTAAAAATCTAAACTAAACTAAACTAACTAAAAATTAAAACTCAAACTAAAACTCTTTAGTAAAACTCTAGCTAAACAAAAACTCTAAAAAAAACTCTAAGCTAGGACTCTAAGGTAAAACTCTAAACTCTTAACTAAAACTAGACTAAACTAAAACTCTTTAGTAAAACTCTAGCTAAACAAAAACTCTAAACTAAAAATCTAAACTAAAACTAAACATTAAACTAAAACTAAACTAAAAATCTAAACTAAACTAAACTAACTAAAAATTAAAACTCAAACTAAAACTCTTTAGTAAAACTCTAGCTAAACAAAAACTCTAAACTAAACACTAATCTAAAACTAAAATAAATAAACTTAAAATAAACTAAAAATCTAAACTAAATCGGTAATAAAATAATAAACTAAAAATATAAACTAACCCAACCTGCAATCCTCTTTTCTAATATTTCCGTCCCCCCCCCCTGATTGACTTAGAAGGAGATGTAAGCAAGCCCTCTGATTGGCTGAACCGACCCGCTGATTGGCTGAGAAGTGGGATCTAGCTGTTTCCCGGGAACTCGTAACATTTGGCTCGGAAACAATAACAAATACTATTTCCGGATCATAACATCTGCCTCGAACAGGAAGGAAGTGTCATTAACTTTGCTTCGAACGACAACAACATTTGGCTCGAATAACAACAACATTGACATTCGCTAAGACCGTGTCCAAAACAACAACAATAACATTGACCTTGACATTTTGCCTCGAATAACAACAAGAACATTGACCCCATTAACCACGTGTTCTCTCTAATGACTCTGTTCAAAACAACATTGACCTTGGCATTTGCATCGGGCAACAACAAGAAGGAAGTGTCATTGACCTGCCCCCATTAGACTCAATAATCCATAAAAACATCAAATAATCAACACACATAACCATCCATGAAAACAGACATCAATGTGACAAACTTTCTGTTTTTTCATTCTCACTGACAAAGTCCATAAAACAGACAAAATTCCTGGTTTTTCAAGTGAGAAAATTCCTGTTTTTTCATTCTCACTGACAAAATCCATAAAACCATCAAATAATCAACACACATAACCATCCATGAAAACAGACACAAATGTGACAAACTTCCTGTTTTTTCATTCTCACTGAGAAAGTCCATAAAACCATCCATAAATGTGACAAAATTCCTGTTTTTCAAATTCTCACTGACAAAGTCCATAAACCACGTGGTTCTATGCCCATATAAGGTGTGCCAGTCGGAGCTCATGAGGCATCTCTACTCCAATAGTAAACAATGGCCAAGGTTCATAAATTTCAGCCATTTTCCCTGGACTGTGGGGGTTTAAGTCGTCCTTAAAGAGATAGTTATATGATTTTTCGACTATGCTGAAGAAAACGCCCGCCTCAAAATTTTGACTCGGTTACTTTGAGAAAAAATGAGCGTGGGAGGGGACCTAGTTATCCTCGATTTTTTGGTCACTTAAAAGAGACGCTAGAACTTTTAATTTCTGTTTGACTGACCCCTCTCTCGATATTCTAGGTCAGCTGGGTCGATATAATCATCCCTGGAAAAAAAAACACGCATCTGGGATCTTTCTTCTGGCAAGTAATAAAAAATTCCACATTTTTGCAGATAAGAGCTTGAAGCCTCTACAGTAGGGTTCTGTTGTACGTTGAATCTGGTGGTGTGATTTAATTAAGATTCTATGACTTTTGGGGGGTTTTTCCCCCTTTTTTCAAAAATGAGGCAATTTTTCTCAGGCTCGTTACTTTTCATTGGTAAAACTAAACTTAATGAAACACATATATTTGAAATCAGCATAAATATCCAATTGTTTTGATGGATCTATTTGTATTAAAATTCCGTTTTTCAGAATTTCAGTTACTATTGAGCTGAGCCGCTCCTTACTTACAGTTCGTTACCACGAACTGTTTGATTGATATGCTCGACAGCCGTTTTCTTATCATTTGTTTTCAGTAAAGCACTAAATACAATTATTTCAAGAATCCATTGGTCTGCCGTGACAGCAAGTGATAAATATAAATAAGTTAAAAATACCATATTGAATTAATTAGCAGGCATGATCATATATTATCGACATATATTAAAAACTAATGCTTCGGATATTTATTTGAAATAAAAGTTTTTATCCTCAATTCTTATTCTTCAATTTAAAAAAATAGGATATTTAGGGGAAATGTATTGCTGAGATGCAGAGCTTCATTTAGAATTTACGTCTGAGGGGTGGGGGTAAGGGCATAAAAATAATTTTAGCTCCCTCATTGATATTTTTTACCCATTCAATCCAGCAATTCGCACAAGTTTCAACCTTCTGAAGAAGAGTGTGTCCCTTGGTCCCTCCTGAATCTGCCTGATTTGTATTCCATTAGTTTTAGGACGGATTATCCATAAGAAATCCCAAATAGAGATATAAGAAGCAGATATGGGACCCTGGACAAAGATCCAATCCTTCCCTGGAGGTAGGCGTTATATTATACCAGCTACATTTTTTTTTACCCTGTTTCTAGAATTATTTCTGTCTTTGGTATATATTATATAAATTGGAGGCAGTGGTAAATTTTGTCCCAACATGATTTCCACTAAAGTCTTATTTTATTTCGAGGCACTGCTAGTTGTATTAACCGTCACTTTGGGTACTCGTCCTTTGTATGCGTTTGCAATTCAACATATTGTGATCCTGTAGAAGATATCATGCTGCCACCAGAAGGAACTGCTGTTTTAGTCTCTTCAAACAGGGAAAGAGAGAGACTAGTTCATCGAACTCTGGAGTTTGTCGAAATGTCAAACAGCATTGCAGGTTGAAATTTTTAATTTAATTTTTGTGTTTATTTGAATTATCTGTCTTCTCTGTCTGCCTATCTGTATGTCTGTCTTTCTGCCTGCCTTTCTATCTGTCTATCGATACGGTCACCCTTAGGAAAAACAAACAAACACGCATCTGTCATCTTTTTTTTGGTAAAAAAAACAAAATTCCTAATTTCCCACCAAGTCGTCCGATCAAAATTTGAGATAGCCATTTTGCTCATCGTAGTTGAAAGGCTAAATAACTATGCCTTTGGATATAACATAACCTCCCCCCAGAGCAACAGAGGAAAGGTCTTTAAGTCATAAAACTTGCCATTTTTTACACATAGTATTTGTTATTGTGAAGTATATATACATTTCCGGGTGGGAGGGGGGCGAACGTTTTGTCGGAGGGTTTTCTACGGGGAATTTTCTATGGGGAGGGAAGTTTCCAGGGGGTGCATTTGTTAGTGGAAATTATACACTTAGAGAATTTGCCAGAATTCCTATACAACATTCTTTGTAAGTGTCTTGCTTTCTCTTTTCCGTCTCAATTTTATGCATGGAGTTGTAAAGGATGATTGTCCGGCGTAAATTTTCACCAGGATTGAATTCTCTGGAGGATATTTCCGTGAGGATGGGGATTTCTCTATGGCGGTGGGGCCAGATTTACTGGTATTACAGTAGTAATGTGTCAATCTAAGAGAGCGGTGCTCTATCCTTTTTGCACATCGGTTTCAGAGAATTTCGCAAATAACAAGAATTATGCCTTATCTGCTATTGCGCTATCATTCATGGTCTCGGTGAAACAATACAGTAAATACAAGCGAGCCCATACCCTATCATTCCAAACATAAACATAGCTTATAATTCTAAGCGGTGCCCTATCCTTTTTGTACACATAACCATCCATACAACAACAATACACTTAACCATCCATACAACCTGATTCTCAACCATCCATACAACAATACACATAACCATCCATACAACACACAACACTCCATACAACAGAAAACATATCCATACATATATACACATAAACATCCATTCAATAAACATCACATAAACACCAATAAATGAACAATAAACATTCATGCATCCATACTTACAAACATCCATACAACAAGACACAAATTACAACAAGACACATATCCATTCATACAACAAGACATCCCATTGGTTTAATGAAAATTGTGTTTGATATAGGAATCAAACGCGAGACCCATGATATCTAAAGACACGTTACTCGACTGAGCCAACAAGCATTTGAAAATACTATGATTTTGAAGTACATTCTACTGTATTCAATGTATTGTTTCCGGGACATTGGCAAACTGATATTAAGGGTCAATATATCCTAACAAGTTATTTGCACATTTGATTATTTTCTCCGGAGAATATACATACCACGATGGTTTGAGATACATTCTGGACAGACAATTTCTTCTGATGATTAATGGAACTCCACACATCGGTTTTTCATTACCGGACTTGCGCATGAGTCTGGGCCACCATTTTCTCAACCAGGACCCCGAGCCCCCATCCAGGGCTCCATATCCCCACTCCAGGACCCGAATTCCCCCACCAGGGCCCCAATTCCTACACCAGGGCCCTGAGTCCCCCACCAGGGCCACAACCTTCCCCCTCCAGGCCTCCCTCCAGGGCCCCCCACCCCTCCTGGACCCCCACCCCCTTCAAGGCCCCTCTCCAATCTCCCCTATTTTTTTACAGATTTTTTGTCAACTTTGTTTTTCATGTCTTAAAATCACATTAAACATACCTTTGGCCAAAAAGAAATCACATATGATATTTTAAAAGTATAAAATTAGGATGATATAAATGTGTCTGTTGTGAGTTTTTCTATTAGAAAAATAATGTTTTTAGTGTAGTTTTTTTTGTTTTTTTTTACCGAATTTTTTCTTGATCAAAGAAATTTTTCTTTTTTTAGTATAGAATTTTTCTTGAACTTGGAAATTTGCAACATAATATTCAGAAATTTTGACGTAAATGAATATTGAAAGCTAGTTATCACAAAATCTTGTCTTGCATCATCAAAATCTTGCAAAATGTTATTTCTTATCTGGTATCTTATCTGGTATTGCCTAAGTCTAGCAAGTTATTAACAAAATCTTGCATAGTATTATTAAAATCTTGCCAACTGTTTCCAAATTTAGTGTGGTATAATCAAAATATTGTCTGAAATTATCAAACACCATACATTGTAGTATTAATGTCTAACAAGAAATTACCAAATACTGCTAGGTATTACAAAATCTTGTCTTACATTATTGAAGTCTTGCAAGGTATTATGAGTATCCTCTCTAATATTACCTAAGTCTTGCAAGCTATTAACAAAATCATGCCTGGTATTATCAAAATCTTGCCAAGTGTTTCCTAATCTTGTATGGTAAATTCAAAATCCTATCTGAAATTATCAAACATCTTATATTGCAGTATTAATGTCTTACATGATATTACCAAATCTTGCTAGGTATTATAAAATCTGATCATGTATTATCAAAGTCTTGCAAGATATTATAAAATCTGATCATGTATTATCAAAGTCTTGCCAGATATTATGAGTATCCTCTCTGGTATTACCACAGTCTTTCAAATTATTAAAAAAAATCAGTATTACCAAAATCTTGCCAAGTGTTTATTGCTTATTGTATTGGTGTTTATTTGATGTTCAGCTGTATTACTTAAAAAACAACTTTTAACTGAAGGAATGGAACGACATCAAAACTTAAAACGAACTGAAATTTTTCTGTATATGAAAGGGGCAGTCCCCTCCTCAACGCCTCGCTCTTTACGCTAAAGTTTTTTATTGTTTTAAAAAATAAAGTTGTGAGATAGAGCCAAACTATATCGTGAATAGCAAGGTGTTGAGGAGGGGACAGCCCCTTTCATATACGGAATAATTTATGTTCGTTTTAAGTTTTAATGTCGCTCCTTAATTTCAGTTAAAATACTTGTTTTTTTCATTTAATTTCTGAAAGTTTTTGAATTAATGCAGCTTTGATTTTAGATAACCATACATGAATAATTTAAACTAAATTTGCATATTAATTTCACTTTTTGTGGCTAAATGGCTTTCTCGAAATTTTTTTCTGAAGTAACTTACGAATTAACTTACGGAACAAACTTCTATATTCGTATACTTTTATTACGTATATTAGGGGGCGTACCCAATCATATACGTAACAATTTCTGTTCGTTTTAAGTTTTTGGTTAATGCTCCTTACTTTCAGTTGAATTTTTTTAAATTTAATTTCTGATCATTTTTCTATAATGCTGGAAAATCCGGTACCCCCTTCACAGCAATGTCCCTTCCCCATGAAAACTTCTTCCATTGAAAGATCCTCCCGTGGAACCCCCGACCCCTCCCCCAAATATCATAAAAAAATTCCCCTGAAAACTTCTGTATACTTCCCAATAACCCAAACTATATGTAAACATTGGGCAAAGTTCATAACTTGCAGAACTTCCCCCGGGTACTGTGGGGGATTAAGTCATCCTCAGAGAAATAGTTATTGTATTTTTTGACCATGCTGAACAAAATGGGAATCTCAAAATTCTGATCGGGTAACTTTAGGAAAAAATGAGCTTGGTAGGGGGCCTGGTTACCCTCCATTTTTTTTGTCACTTAAAAAGGGCACTAGAACTTTTAATTTTCGTTGAAATAGGGACCTCCTGCGATATTCTAGGAGTACTGGTTCGATACGATCACCCCTTCTGGGGTGATCGTGATCTTTCTTCTGGCAAGGAATACAAAATTCCACATTTTTGCATATAGGAGCTTGAAACTTCTCTAGTGGGGTTCCCTGATACGCCGAATCGGATGGTGTGATTTTCTTTAAAGTTCTATTAATTTTAGGGGGTGTTTCTATTATTTTAGATAAGGCAAATTTTATCAGGCTCGTAACTTTTCATGGGTATAACTAAACATCATGAAACTTATATATTTGAAATCAACATAAAAATATAATTCTTTTGATATTTATATAGGTATGAAAATTCCGTTTTTTGGAGTTTCGGTTTCTATTGAGCTGGGTCGGTCCTTACTTACAGTTCGTTACCACGAACTGTTTGATGGATGTTTATGTGTATTGATGTATGCATATTTGTTGTTATATGGATGGTTATGTGTTGTTTGTATGGATGGCTATGCGTGTGGTATGGATCGTTATGTTTATTGTTTTATGGTTGGGTAAGTGTCATGTTGTATGGATGGTGGTTAAGTGTGTTTTTGTTGTATGGATGGTTGCGTGTACAAACAGAAATTATTACGTGCATGAATGGGATTCCCTCCTCCTCAAAACTTAGCTGTTTACGCAAAAGTTTGAATTTTGTCCCAATTCTTGAAGAACGACTCCTGAAACACAAGGGTCGTTTAATTAGAACAACCGGAAGCTTTTTTAAAAGTACTAAAAAAGAATTAAATATGAATGAACCAGAGGAAATGAGGAACTACAGGAACCACAAGGTAGTATTGAAATATGAATGAACCACAGGAAATGAGGTAGCAAAACAAGTCCCAAATAGTACTTGACAACAGAGAAGCAACTCTTCAAAGTTACTTTTGTTATAATATTCATATTAAATACTGTGTAATTATAGACTATAGATAGTTCTCTAATATAAATTAATTAAAAAAACTTTCAGAAAAATAAGTTTTTCAAAGAGAAGTAAAGGTCATTTTAAACTTAAGCTCAGGAGATACAAATACCTGTTAAAATTCAAACTCAAAACGACCAGAAATTACTGTTAAAGAATAAATGAACCCAAAACCGACAGAAATTAAATAAACAATCATAGCAAAAAAACATACAACAAGTAATAATATAAATGAATAAATAGATCTTAAAGCGAGTAATGCTTAGACTGAATATGAAAATCAAGCTTAAAACTAAAAAAATAGTTTGCTATTAAAGTATGAATGAAACTTAAAACGAACAGAAATTAAATAAACAATCAATGCGAACAAACATACAATATATATTAATGTAAATGAATAAATAAATCTTAAAACAAGTGAAACTTAAATTCAATATGCAAATCAATTTTGAATCGAATAAAAATAACTACAAACAAGAGTTAGGGTATCGCCTCACTACAGAAGCCTAAAAACTACTGCGTCATTGGCGCCTTACTGAAAACTATATGAGTCTTGAACAGTCTTGGAAAGTATAAACAAAATCAAATTGATTATTAGATATATAATGATATTAATTGTTGAAAGATCCACCAGTTCAAGATTTTTTTTTCACTATAATTTTTATTTTCATTTTCAATGCTGTAAGAACTGGAAAAGAATAAATTTGTAATATACGAGTAATTCGTTTCAGTGAAGCGCCAATGACGCAGAAGGCTTTAGGTTTTTACAGTTAAAGAAGGGGGCAGTATCCAAATTTTGTTTGTAGTGAAACTATATTTGTCTTGACCAATCTTGGAAAGAAATAATAAATTAAACTGAATATTTTATGTATAATCATATTAATTGCTGAAAGCTCATTAGTTGAAAATTTTACTGTAATTTTAATATTTATCTTGAATATTAAGTACAAAAGAAAACATTTGTAATATAATTTGTTTTCAGTAAAGCGCCAATGACACACTAGGTTTTAGGCTTCTGCAGTGAGGCGATACCCAAACTCTTGTTTGTAGTTATTTTTATTCGATTCAAACTTGATTTGCATATTCAATTTAAGTTTCACTTGTTTTAAGATTTATTTATTCATTTACTATAATATATATTGTATGTTTGTTCGCATTGATTGTTTATTTAATTTCTGTTCGTTTTAAGTTTCATTTATACTATAATAGCTAACTATTTTTTTTCGTTTTAAGCTTTATTTTCATATTCAATCCAGACATTACTCGCTTTAAGATCTATTTATTCATTTATATTATTACATGTTGTATGTTTTTTGCTATGATTGTTTATTTAATTTCTTTTCGTTTTGGGTTTCATTTATTCTTTAATAGTAATTTCTGGTCGTTTTGAGTTAAAATTTTAACAGGTATTTGTATCTCCTGAGCTTAAGTTTAAAATGGCTTTACTTTTCTTTGAAAAACTTATTTTTCGGAAAGTTTTTTTAATTAATTTTTGTTCGTTTTTGATTGCAAAAAGTCTCAAGTTTTTACGGCATGGGGGGCGGGTTGCTTACTGTCCGATTATTCTTGACTTCAAAAAACGGATCTAGAATTTTCGAAATCGAATGAGACTTTTTTCAAAGTCTATACGATTACCTCTTTGATAAAAACCTTATATATGAACAAAAGACAGCTTGCATAACTTGTGGACAGCGATTGACAACAATGAATGGATTGAAAAAATAGCAAGTTTAATTAACGCAAGTTGTGTTAATTAAATAAATTACATTACTTTAGACTACTTTAGGGGGTGGGGCTTCCCCCTCATCCCTCCCCTGGATCTGCCATGCCTTACACTCTCTGTTTCTTTCCTTGTTAGGGAGGAAAGCAGATGCCTAATAGGTGTGTGTTAATACCAAAACATTGTAACTCTCATTAGGCCTTCAGGTATAAATAGAATTAGTTCAAAGGAAGGGGTGGGGAAAAAGGGCTTGGGGGGGTTATCTGCCCTTCGATCAATTTTGACTCTTAAGAGTTGGACTAGAACTTCCAATTTCCAATCAAATTAGCCCTCTAAAGTTTATACGAGAATCCCTTCCTGCCCCCGAGCCCTGGGTTGTCGACGCCAGAGTTTTGTTACTTAACCTTTTAACTATTTGTAACAAAATGGTATTTTTAACCCTTGCATATAAAGCAGCTCTGGGGGGAAAATAATAAAAAAATATTATATTGAAGCTATTTAAGATTTATTCATTTATTTATGTTTGCACCGGTTATCTTTATGTTTGTAAGATGGTTAATTTTAATTTCTGTTCGTTCGGGGTTTTGTTTATTCTTTAACAGTAATTTCTGGTCTTTTTGAGTTTTAACTATAATAGGAATTAATTTCTGCTGGTCCTGAGTTCAGTATGGCTCTTTACTCTTCTTTGAAAACTTTTTTTTATGTAAGTTTTTTTTTAATTAATAATAATAAAACATTGAAGCCTTATAGCCTTTGCTATAGACAGCTTAATTACATGCCTTTGAAAAATCAAGCCTGATGTTTTCACGCAACAATTAATGGATCGAAATAATAGCTTCTAAAAACAGTAGCTAGGTTATTCCATTTGTTGATGCAGAAAGAACAGGATCGTTTTGAATAGACCATTTTTTGGATTTTTTGTGCCACAATAATTTAGCATTTATCGCAAAGTATGTATTTTAACCTTATTTTAAGTATGGCTGTAATTTTAAGTATTTTATAATAGATTTACGATGTGTTCTTCCCATACAAAACTTTACCTTATTGAAGTCTTTGGAGTGGGGGCAGCGTAGTTGGCATAAAAAAGAGCCCGAGGGCTTGTGTTGTAAGTTATGGCCGTGGGGAATATATGGTTCTTATTGAAGGGATACTCGTTAAAATTCAGAGATGGCTCATTTGATTGGCAATTGAAAGTTCTAGTTCAGTTTTGAAGAGTCAAAAGAGATTGGTGGGCAACTAGCCACTCCCACGCCCCTTTTTCCCCAAATGCATCCAATAAAAATTTTGAGATAGCCATTAAGTTAAAAATTGCTCAAAAGTCAGATAACAAAAACTCAGGTGTCGTCACAACCCCCCAGGGCCCGGGGGCAGGCGTTGTAAGCTATGCCCTGGGGCATATATTGTTCGTATGAAAGGGATGCTAGTATAAACTTCAGAGAGAGTTCATTTGATAGGATATTGAAAGTTCGAGCTCACTTTTTAATGGTCAAAAGAGATCCGAGGGCAGCTATATTGATTTTTGTAAAATATTGATTTTACTTTAAACATTTTTTTTTAATTTCAAAAGCTGGATCCCACCCATTAGACATTGTGTTAGATAAATAACTGACTATATTTGAAAACTCAGGTATCTTATGTAAGAGGAATTTTTTTAATTACAAAATCACATAGTTGTGACCCTTTAGAATTCTGACCTATCTAGATCGTTTTTATTTCTACTAGGCTTCAAACTTTTGGTTTTCTTTTATAAGTTTTTTGAATTTATGTAATCCCTTCTTAGGATATTTACAAATATTTTTGAAAATATCATTTTTTTTGCTCTTTAAGCAATTTAATGTCTTTTCATACTGAGGCTATTCAAAGATATTTGATTATTAACAAAGTTCGATTTCTAACAACGATTTCTACTAGGCTTCAAACTTTTGTTTTGTTTTTTAAGGTTTTTGAATTCCTGTAATCCCTTGTCAAAATATATGCAAATATTTTTGCAATCACCAGTTTTTTGCTCTTTAAGCAAGTTAATATAAACTTCTCCATACATGAAAATCTTCAATTTTTCCACATAAGTGTGAAAAGTGTCATTGACGTCATTGTAATTTTTACTACATGCCGTCATTTGCAAAAACGTTTGGTTTTCTTTTTAAGGTTTTTGAATTGTTGTAATTCCTTGTTAAAATATCTACAAATATTTCTGCAATTACCAGTGTTTCACTCTTCAATTTTTTTCGCTCTTCAAGTTTGAATCGAATAAAAATAACTACAAACAAGAGTTAGGGTATCGCCTCACTACAGAAGCCTAAAACCTACTGCGTCATTGGCGCCTTACTGAAAACTATATGAGTCTGAACAGTCTTGGAAAGTATTATGTGGAAAATCTTCAATTTTTCCACATAAGTGTGAAAAGTGTCATTGACGTCATTGTAATTTTTACTACATGACGTCATTTGCTAAAACTTTTGGTTTTCTTTTTTAAGGTTTTTGAATTGTTGTAATCCCTTGTTAAAATATCTACAAATATTTTTGCAATTATCAATTTTTTGTTCTTTACGCAATTTAATGTCTTTTCATACTGCAGTTTGTTCAAAGATATTTGATCATTGTAGCTAGTCCAATTTCTAACAACAATATGTATTAAGTTTCAAACATTTTGTTTTCTTTTTTAAGATTTTTGAATTTTTGTAATCCCTTGTTAAAATATATACAAATATTTTTGAAAATACCAGTTTTTTGTTCTTTAGGCAATTTAATTTTTTTTCCATACTGCAGTCTATTCAATGACATTTGATTATTACAGTTGTTTTCTTTTTAAATTAAAGCTCTTAACGAATTTTCCCAGACTTCTGACCTATCTAGATCGTTTTTTTTATGCGAGAACATCCCAAATACCAATTTTAACCCAAAAAATATGGAGCTGTTTTCGACAAATGAAACACACAATTATTACTCACATATAAAGATAGTATACATGTATATATATATATATATATATATATATATATATATATATATAGATATATATATATATATATATATCTATATATATATATATATATATATATATATATATATATATATATATATATATATATATATATATATATATATATATATATATATATATATATATATATATTATATATATATATCTCAAATCAACTGCAATTGGTTATGTGAAATTTGAAAGAGTATTGTATGCCTAGTTTATGAGATAAAAACATTTTCTTGCATACTGTGTGAGATTTTCTACTTAATTTTACCTTCATTGTCAATTTAAGTGATCTTCCTTAGTGTTTTATTCAACTTACCTAAACTTTGAAGTAAGTGAATTTTTGTTTCAAACACCTTGGGAATTCCAATTCCTTTGTCTCCTTTTGTTTACTTTTTTGTAAGCAAACCCAACTGTATCTACGGTAAATAATAATTTATTTATTACCCAATATGAACAAAAAGAAGTGGAGTACATCAAGAGCAAAAACAAAAGACAACAAAAAAAGTGTGCGAGTAAACTCGCACACTTAAAAATTAATTACATGAAACAACGTAAATTATGGTGCGCAGTAAGACCTGCAGATGATGACAGCTTTCCCGCAAGTAGTCACTTTTTTCCCGTAGATCAGGGAGGCCGAATCGCGATATTTGATGCTGGTTCTGGAACAACGGAGGGAGGCGCAAAAATTACCGAGAAAATCTAAAATAATAAGTCCAGATAGATTTCAGATCTTTAGGCTTCAGAATTGGAAGAAAACTAGATAAAAAAGAATAGAATGAGCGCAAAATGAAGAATATAATTTCCCAAGTGCTTTTCTACTTTACCTTCCTCTATTTGCAACAATTTTTGAATATCCTATCTGAATTTTTATTTTGCATTAGAAACTGTCAGAGCCCGAAGTATTTTGAGATTATTAGTAATGTGAAGACCAAGCCACCAAAAAGAAGAGACACGGGGAATAGAGAAAAAACCATAGTTATGAGGGAGGCTCGCACTCAAATTAAATGAAGTATATTCGCACTTATCAACGTTCAACATAAGCCCAATCCGTCTGAACCGGTCTGAGATCCAGCTGACAGAATGTGAGAGCCCAGCCCTAGAACAACTGACAAGGAGAACATCGTCCACATAAGCAAGATACGAGACATCAATTCCATCAGAAAGGGAAGTCGAAGGCAAAGATGAAAGGATAGGAGCAATACATATCTTTAAAATAGTTGGAGAAAGCACAACACCTTGACGGACCCCACGCCGAAGAAACAACTTTGAATCAGAAACTACTCCATTACATTTTACCCGAATAAAAGAGTTAGAATACCAGTACCGTAACAAAACAACAATAGAAAGGTTAATATTATTGGAAAAAAAGTGCATAGAGTGCATGTGAGTGGACTATACTATCGAAAACTTTCGAAAGATCAAGAGCAGAGATATGAAGAGGAGATTATTATTAACAAATTGCAACAGGAGGGAAGCTAGAACACGATGGGCGTGCTGACATCCCAGCCTTTTTTGAAAACAAAATTGGTTTTCACCAAAATTAACATTTTCTGAAATAAAAGAGAGAAGAATATATTGAAAAATTTTGCTAAGATTAAACGAAACAGTAATTGACACTCTGACGAAGTTTTTCCACGCTTGAAAACCGAGGTGACTGTGCCACAGAGAAAACTATCGGGAACCATAGAAGTAGATAAACACATCTGAAACACTAGCTGAAGGTGATCTATCAAAGTTGGGAGAACTACTTTCAGATGATAAGAAGAAATTCCGTCTTGATCAACAGAGCTAGATTGCATGTTCTTAATAGCTTGACCAATATCAACAGTAGAAACTGGTTATACATTACTCTGAGAAATAGGATTAGGCAAACACAACTCAGGAAGATTAATCATTATAATTAATCTTCCGGTTCACCGGTTCACCTTGCCGAAATTATCATTATAATACGACACCCAAGTATGAACTGCTATAGGAATTTCAGAAAACTCACTACTAAGCTTATCCGAATTCAGAACATGATATCACTCCTTTTTCAACGCAGGAAAATCAAAACCAGATACCCTAGACTGCCTTAAACGTTTTTTATATGCACGTTTGGTACTTTTTCTTCAGATCGAAGACAACTCCTCGATTTGGCCGACCGCAAGACACCCATATTTGTAGCCAAAACTTAGCTTTATTCGTTAAAACTTTTAACTCTGGGTCCAAAACCCATTCTGGTTTTCTAGTTTTAACTTTAATCTTTTCTAGAGGAACAGCAGTCACTTCTGCTTGTCTTAAGCACCAAATTATTCTATCATAATATTCATTTAGAGACTGCTTATCATTTGAGAAACGGTCAGTAACTTGAAGCAAACGGTAAGGAACTTTTATAGAACCCAATAACGCTGATAACGTAGTAATATAAAGTGCAAAATTAGCTCTACTCCAGTTACTCCCATAAAACCACCTAGAACTTTGTGTAAATGGACTAGTAGAACAGAAAGCGACTAGTGAAGCAGAGAACGAAATCGGGAGGTGGTCAATATCACGATCGTCTTCATGAATAAGAACAGTCGATACATTAATATTTTTCGAGGAAACTACATGGTCAATATTAGATAAACTTCCAGATTGGTGAATATATGAATAATCAAAACTTTTCTCGACTATTTTAGAAGCAGAAAAATCATCAAGGACTATATCAGATCGAAGAGAATGACTTGTATTATCTGTATTGAAGTCACCAACCACTATGAAATCATAACCAGTCGATACAACAGACGCAAGAATAGCCTTAAGACTTGCCGAGGCTTCATATACGCGTTTAAATCGGAAATGGTTTTTTTTTTGTTACACGGGAGATACACATCTATCAGCACAGTATTACCAAACCGAACCGCAATGATGAATTTGTCACTCTGAAAACACGCTGGAGAGAATAAACTCAGGTTATCCTTAACAATGCACACGAGGCCTCTAGTAGGTCCACCGAAAGTGACCTCAGTAATAGTTGTAAAAACGGAATGATTACGACTTCTTTTTAACAAATTCATGCTAGTAGAAGTCAGGAGGTGTTTTTGAAGGCATACTATGTCAAAGTGGTTACACAATTCATCAATCTTATGCTCCTTTAAACGAGTACTATTTATATTAAGCGAAGCAATTGAAACAGGCATAATCATTTCTTCTTGGCAATGATATCTCTCAGCAGTTTGCATCTAAGACTAAAGGAGGCATGATTTTCACCACAATTGGCACATCTTGCATCAAGCTGGCAGGAAAAATCCTTCGTGGAAATATGAGGGCCCGCACAGCGTGCACGCTTCGCAACCAAACTTTTACAATCAGCTACTCTATGGTCTGGTGAAAGGCATTTGAGACAGCACCGAGGTACCGACAGATATTCTTTCACAGATAAGTATTCATGTCCAAGTTTAACACTATTTTGCGTAGCCTTGGCTTTTGACATGGAGTCACAAGACTTAATCTTAATAAAGATGGTAAATAAAACCATCTGTGTATCTGTTTTTTCTGAACAAGTGAAGTTTCATAGCTGCCAAATTTAGCCAAACGTTGTAACGTTGAATTGGTGCCACCAGAGATCACATTGATTCAGCCCTTTTTGTGCATTTTCGGTGATACTTCTACAACGCCAAACATTAGTGACAGCCTGTGAAGAAGGGAGCGGGAACAAACATAAGAGCCGTATCGGTATCGGCCTGATATTGATCCTTAAACTTCTCGGGAAAGGCAATTTGGGTACCGGCACTTACCACTGGTTTTGTTAAGTGTTTCATAGCAGATAATAGTAGTTGAATCTACGATTGATTGATTCAGTAATTGATTGATTCATTGAATATATGATTGATTGATTGATTGATTCACTGCGTGACATTTCATTCCGTACAGTCCTGGCATCGGAGAAACTAGTCTTCAGTGCAGTTCTGAAATATGCGGTTTGAGCTACGAAGGCTGGGAACATGGATGTGCATGTAGTCAAAGTAGGATGTGGATTTTTTTTTCTGGTAATCAAATTGCGCAAGCCAAGCGGTTAATCCGGTCTGAAGAGAAAATGTCGGTCAGAGCCACTGACAGACAGAAGGTTTCAGACACTTTTACAGGCATCCTTGAAGCGCTTGATTATAGTGATAAGAATTCGGTGCCACTGCCAAAGTTTGTCATTTTCCAGCCAGATGAGATTCCCGTTGTTCCGGGTGAAGCAAGCATAACGCTGACGAGGAAGATTAACTCTGTCCCAACTTCAAGAGTTTTGTTTCCTCATTCTGTCTGCCAAGCTCGTCTACTTCCACGCCGACACTAAGGACATTGCAAAAGTAGGTGCTAAACCCTCGTATGCAGTTGTCCTCAATATCCCAAAAACGCTAGATAATTCGGACACTTCCAAGTGTTTTGTCAAAAGTGTCTGCCTGAAAACTGATGATATAAATGGAATTCATAAAACCAAGGATGACTGGAAGCTGATAGTAAGATCCAAATCATCTTCAAGAACCATCGTTGAGAACGTGAAATCAAATGCTCCCGACGTAACTGCAAAACTAAAAGAGCGACTCTTAATTGCAGTTCTGAAGCGTGTCCCACCTAATATGACAGAGCAGGACATCAAGAGGCTTGTTCCTACTGCCACTAAAGTGGCTGAAATAGGCAGTTATGAACGGGCGAAAGTCTTCAAGATTTACTTTGATAGTAAAAATTGATCTAGCTCAGTTTTTTCGTGACTCAATCAGAGTTGGATATGAAAAGATGCCTGCTGAACAGTTTAAATTTATGCCCAAACGCTGCTACTCCTTCCACTGTGTTGGGCATATCGCAACTGATTGTTTTCAATCTCCCCGTTGTGGACTTTGTGGTGCCGAAGACCTTACCTCAAGTAAGGATATTCCTTGCAAAAGCGATGTGCTCTGTGTATTGTGCAACAAGAAAGGCCACACTTGTTATAGTGTGAAATGTCCAGCCAATAACTCACCATCAAAATGAACGCTACACCCAGCAATGTCTCGTATAGTGTTGCATCGTGGAATCTGAATGGTAATTTTCCGAATCGTTCTTTGTTCTTAGGAGAACTAATGCCTGAACATGACGTGGTTTGCGATCAAGAAGATTTTGCGACTTCTCTTAGTCTGAACTTAATAGATATATCTCCAAGGAGAAATCCTCCCTCCCGGGCTCTAGCTTTGACTCTGGAAGTTATTTTCTTGCAGTGAGGATTAATAATGTGGTTTTAATTAATGTTTATCTTCCAATGGATTATCGAGACGAGAAATTGGAGATATTGTTTGAAGTTAGTGCGGCTCGGCTAGCTTAATGTCTCGAAAATATGAAAAATCTGGGACTTTCTCGTGTTCTAGCGGGTGATTTCAAATGTGACTTGACAAAGAAAAATGAAACTGCATCTAGTCGTGTGACTCTACTTTATGGTTTGCTTGACAGTGAATATATACTCGCATAAAAAATAAGGACTTTTCATACAGCCACAATAGTGGAACTACATCTAATATCGACCATGTTGTTCATTCCCCGTCGGTCTCTGTTTCTGAAGTAAGCGTGTCGGACTCTTGTTTTAAGTCGGATCATTTTCCGCTTTCTCTTTGTATCCGGGGGCGAAACCGTTCTATTTTTTATGATTGGGAGCGTGCTTCTAGAGATTGTTTCCAGAGTATTATTTTATTAGATAAAATTAGAGTCCCGTTTGATTTGCTTATGAATAGTTCTAAAATGAATCTACTTGAGTCGTGACTTCGACTGAACACGTATTACAGTGAGCTAACTCACGCGCTGCGTGTTGCACAAAAGTCAGCTGTACCTGCTAGAAAAGTAAAAACTGATACAGAAGTTCCTGGCCGGTCGTCTAATATCAGTTTACGGAATGCTTGTAATTCTGCCAAGTTGTGGCTGTCTATCTGGCAGGAACCAGGTTCACCACGTGATTGTTGGCTGAATAAGATTCGGATTCTTACGAAACGACAATTTGCAAAGGAGCTTTCTTTGCATCGTGGTTCTTTAATTGCAGCAAATTCTGAAGTGGTTTGTTCGAATCCGAATAAGCTTTGGTCAGCATTATCTAAGGATTCCCGTGAAGATCTACCTTCACAAATTCCTCTACTATCATGGATTGAACATTACCAAAATGAATTCTCGCCACCAGACGCACAGCTTCAGGATGGTTTTAAAACTCGTCTTGATGATTTTTTTCGCATGCAAGAGGTCCCGGTGTTACTATTAAGTAGGTTATGATATATTCGGCTGTTAAAAAGCTGAAGAAAAAAAATTGCGAGGGTTTGATCAGATTTCGGCCACGCATTTATTTTTGCGCAGCAATTTATTTTTGAGCACCTTGTTCTACTTTTTAAATGGCTTTTAACCTAGGAATGATACCTGATTCTTTTTGTATAGGTTCCCTGACGCCAATTTTGAAAAAGGGTAAAGCATCGTCAGAGTGCTCTTCATACCGCCCGTTTACCGTCGCAACTACTTTTTGCAAGCTTTTTGAGTTATTGATTATAGATGAGTAACAATCAAAGTGCACTGTCCAGGACCACCAGTTTGGCTTTCAAACTGGCCTTGGATGCAGACATGCACTTATTACTCTTATTTAGCAACTAATTGAGGCAGAAAACCTTGGTGAAATCCTTGCACTAGCAACCCATGACGTCAGACATGCTCTAAGTTCGTTCATACATGAAGTTATAATACTTGATATGGGTCTTAGAGGCGTTGATCCTTTTTTTTGCCGCCACTGTATGATATGTATGTTCATTAAAAAGCTGAGCTTTTGCTTCTTAAGTCCATTCATACAGGACAGATCACATTAATTGACTGGGTCATTGAATTGTCACCACGTGGCGACCCTATGTTGCTAGTAAAAAAGGAGTAAGGTAGGGTGCTATTACTTCACCGACTGCATTTAACAATAGCATTGTTAAACCTCAGTCTAATGCCCTGACTTAATGTATTCTTCTTGGGATCGAAGTCTCCCTAATTGGTTACGCAGATGACGTCTTAAATCTAAGTCGTTTTCTGCGTGGCCTGGAAGGAAATTTTCTGCAACTCCACTGCGCGTATCATAAAATAGGCCTGCAGTTTAACGCTGACAAATCTACTGTTTTGTTCTTTAATTCAAAAGAAAGTGAGCACGTGCCAGTTCGATTAGGTAATGCCGAAGTTGAGCTAGTTAATTCTATTGTGTTGCTAAGTCTCCCGTTCAGGCGTTCAATTACTGAAACCCGTCGGCTTCTTATGACTCACTTCCACAAACGCGCGTCGTACACTTACAGCCGTATTGTTGCAAATAAGCGGAAATTTGATCGCCAAATTTTATCACGACTTATAACGCTATGGTGCTCCCTCATTTGCTGTACTTGAGCCCGTGCTGGCGAATTTTTACTCTGACTGATAGGCGTAATCTTCGACCTACATATTACAGGTTTACGAAGTTTTTGCTGCGGGTGCCCCCGTGGACGAGCGATCAGTACATGTCTAGGAGGTTTAATATAATTGACCCTGATGATGCCATAGGAGCGCAAATCCGGTCTTTTAATTTTTGTATTTGCGGCCACCCGTGGGCTGAATTGCTATGACAGTAATGGACTGTCAGGTTTTGTCTTGTTGACCTTGTATGGCTTTTTATATTTAGTGTTATTTATTTTGAAGTGGTGTTTTATTTTGCTTTCTTGTTGGTTTACTTCATCTGCCTTTGTTTTTGATGGGTTAATAAACTATATATATATATATATATATATATATATATATATATATATATATATATATATATATATATATATATATATATATATATATATATATATATATATATATATATATATATTATATATATATATATATATATATATATATATATATATATATATATATATATATATATATATATTATATATATATATATATAATATATATATATATATATATATATATATATATATATATATATATATATATATATATATATATATATATATATATATATATATATATATATATATATATATATACATATATTATATATATATATATATTATATATATATATATATATATATATATATATATATATATATTATATATATATATATATATATATATATATATATATATATATATATATATACATATATATATATATATATATATATATATATATATATATATATATATATATATATATATATATATATATATATATATATATATATATATATATATATATAATATGGTTTAATATTAATTTCATTTTTAATTCTAGATATGGTTGTAAGCATCAATAGAAGCATCAAATATCAACCAATTATAGGATTTGGGGGAGCTTTCACTGATGCAGCAACCCTGAATATTGCTACTCTTTCTGAGGGAGCGCAGGAAAACTTGTTGAGGTAAATAAAACAGTACAAAAAAAACCCTTGGCTACGTTTATAACGCTTTCTTTGCACCTTGTGATGATCTATTATTCATTTTGGGATGAAAGTTCCAAGTGTGGACAAAAATAGCTACTAAACTATTTTACGCAAGAAGTATGTAAAAAAAAGATAAAGACTCTTTAAAGCTAAAAACCTCCAGAGCAGAAACTCTCCTGCCATCGAAATGATGTTCCTGCTGCTGTTTTTTTTTCTGTAGGGACAAGTAATAAGCCTCTCGCCGTGCTTTACTGCAGTAGGGATTGGTCCCTGGGCCCTATTTTATTACACGAATAGATGGATAAATAGTTTGATTAAAGAAGAGAGAATCTTTTCTCTTTGGGACTATGATCGGTTGATTGTGATCATTATGATCAAATGACTCATTATGATCAAATGATTCAGTTTGAATTTTGACTATCAATGTGTATTTATTTCAGATTAACGTTATCTGGTATCTAATTGATTACTTTTGGACGTAATAGAAGAAAGTCGATACACCATAAAATGCCTAAGAACCAAAAAGGGAGGGGTGAAAATGGTAAAAAAATAGTATAATAAGTATGTATGTATTTATTTTAAAAAAGCCATCGGGCCATAGGAAAAAAATAACAAAAAATAAACATGACAAAACCAACAAAAAAAAAACACACAAATAAATTAAAAAAATAAACTAACTTATATATGAATCTTCTCGAAAATATTTATAAAGAGATCTTTCTAGAGATAATATTAGTGATCTTTCAAGAACATTATGAATATTATAAATAAAATTAAATTTTATTTTTATGTATACAGGCAAATAAATTTAAAAAATGTTATAAATAAATAAATTTAGTTAAAATAAATAAACTTTTTAACTAAAAAGGAAATGATTTTGTTTAAAAACCCAAAAAGTATTGAATTTCTATAAAAATTTGTAATACAACAGTATTGACTGTATTTTATGGTAAAATGGGGGGTGGGGCAATTGTGGTGTATTTAAGTTTTTTCTAGTGAAAAGACAATAAAAGGTATTTTTTTCCAAATGGAAATACCAAAACAAGGTATTTTTCAGCATGTAAAGGGAGGGGCAAAATTTGGAAATAAAAATAAGTTCAAAATTTTCTTTTGATAAAAAAAGGAAAATACGACAAAATACTAAAATAGTAAGAATAAAAGAAGATCATAATAATAGCTACTTGGTCTTGTTTTTGTATTTTAAAATGCCATATTCTAATGCTAACAGATTTTATGTTTATAAATATAGAACATAAAAAAAGATTATTCTGCCTACGATGCCTTTTTAAGTTTTAGTGGTTCATATAAAAAAGTCAAGTGAGTGCCAAATAAATAATTGAAATAACAAAAACTGAAAACTAGCTTGAAAGAGAAATTATTGAATTTAAAAGAAAACGGAGGTGAACACTAAAATAAGTGATTAAAAATAACAAAAACAACAAATTCGGAAAATTACTTAAAATCATTGTGCTAAAGAAGTGACACAAAACTGGAGAAGAAATACCCTGAATAAAAAAATTGAACTTAAAAAAGGAGAAATCACAGATGATGAAAAAGTCAAAGATGAACAGATTCTGTGGTAATTTGGCTTTTGGTGACTCAATAGGATTAGAAAACTGATTCTGTTCTCACGTTTTGCAGCTCCTATTTTGGACCAGGAAGTGCTGAATACAATCTAATCCGAATCAATATGGGAGGCTGTGATTTTTCAACCCGTACGTATTCTTATGATGATGTTCCAGGTGACGCATCTTTAGCTCACTTTGAACTGGCTCCAGAAGATATCGATTATAAAGTAAGCCCCAATTCTTTTCTTTTAGAGAGGATGGCTAGGGAGTTATACCTCTTCTCTTCTTTATTACCTCTCTATTCTAGAAACGTACTTTCGCACCTCAATCCCTCTTTTGACAGTCTGGGTTGCACGTGCTCTCGAAACCACCCCGCTGTAATTGCTGCTGGCAAGGTTTAGGAGAGAGAGAGAGAGAGAGAAAGAGAGAGAGAGAGAGAGAGAGAGAGAGAGAGAGAGAGAGAGAGAGAGAAAGAGTGAGAGAGAGAGAGAAAAAGAGAGAAAGAAAGAGAGAAAGACTGGTTTGCAGTATACCAGTCATACCTAAACACAAATGCAGTCCATACAAATGAACTGTTATTCTAATAAAACTTATCATTACTATTTTCCCCCAAATGCATCCGATCAAAATTTTGGAATAGCCAGTTTGTTTAGAATAATCCTAAAATCAAATGAATATAACTCAGTGGTTGACAAAGCACTCCAGTCCTTAGAGCAAGGGCTGTAACTTGTGGAAGTTGCCCATTGTTCACATATACGGATTTGTGGAAGGGTTGGTCGTATACACTTTGTAGGGGGTTCATTCAATTGGAAACCGAAAGTTCTAATATCTTTTTTAAGAGCCAAAGTAATCTAGGAGCAACAGGCCCCCATACCCTTTTGCCTCAAATACATCCCGTTAAAATTTTGAGAGAGCCATTTTTTCAAAATGTCCAAAGGTTAAATAACTATGCTTCCGGGGCTGAACCCCCCCACCCTTTGTGGCAAAGGTTGTAAGATATACACGTTACTTATTGTTGACAAAAAAGTTTTTAATTAAGTGGTGGTCTTATAAGCTTTGATTGGAAATCGAAAGTATTAGTGCTCTTTTTAATAGTCGAAAGTAGTAAGGCAATGCACAGTCCTGGTCGTGATTGCGTAATTTGTCTTACCTCTCGCCTGAGGCATGAATATACAGTGTAGTCTAACCGGTACATTGGCTTGTCAGGGTCAGTCACCTATTACTACGAACGGTTCTTGCCTTAGCAGACGGGTTTTTCTGAGGTAACACGCATTTTTTTTGGGGGTCAAACAGAGAGAGATTGGTGATCACACTAACTTGATTAGTAGTTGGATTCGGATATAAGGAGTAATTTTCATTGTACTTCATATTAGTAAGAGAATTGAATTCAGAGAGAGAATAGTTTATTTGAGAGGATATTAGTGGAGAAAAAATGAGTGGTGCATTTACATTATTGGAGATTAATGACGGAACCGACAGTAGCAGCAGCAACGATATACGAGTACCCAATGTAGCTGTGGAAATAACCGCTGGCTGTAGACTATGCCTTGAATGGGATAGTATGTATGCTAGATACGTGATATCATTAAGCAAGTTTAAGCAGGAGGAGCAACTATGTTTTGCTGGAAAAGTGAATATTCTCCATATAAATAAACTTCGGTCTGCATTAGATGTCCTATCGAAATATATTGATGAGAACAAAATGCATCAGTGAATATTATTATTGTAATTATGTTCAATAAAAATGTTTCTAAATCAATGGTATTTTTTTTCTTTCTATAGTAGACTAGCGTATATTTTCTAGAGTACAAAAAGAAATTCTGGTTAGTCTGACGTTGGTTGTGAGAGAGTTAGGACACTAAAAAATAGATAGATTCGAGAAAGAGCGAATCATGAGGAATCTAGTTCTTATGGAAAACCGTTTGATTCTAGATGATGATTTTCTAGAGTTGTCTATTCAAAGGAAGATATTTTCTCGGGGAATGCTTGTTGATATAATGAAAACTGATTCTCCATCATTAGACTATTGTATGAAGCTTCTACATCGTGGTCCAAATGCATTTACCCAATTTATTGATATATTGATCACGACACGGCAAAATGATATTGTGGATATGCTTTTAAACATTAGTTTTGAAATTTAGGACTTTTTTCATGAGAAAGATGGTGCTCGAGGAGGATTTACTCCTCTCTCTCTATCTCAGACAATTTTTGTTGTTGCTAGCTCAGTTTCATTGTGGTAGTGAGAGTGTCAACACATAACAAAATGTTCCATACATGTCCGTTATGTATGTACTCACTGGGCAGCTGGTCATCATCATGTGAGAATTGCACAATGATTGAGGAGTATGATGAAAAGTGTAGATTATGCAACCCGTGTAAATTGCATAGAGGATATGCTGTACAAATTAAAGGTTGTAATTCCTGTCTTGAAGAGGTGTGTGACTCTCATCCTAGAGGCCACCTATGCTCCAATTGTCATTATGATAAATGTAATCAGTGGGAGAATACATATCCCGGTATGATTGGAAAGAATCCTAACCGTGATTTTAGTTTATTGCTACGAGATTGGTATCGTCGTGGTTTTAGATTGTTCTGGGAGGAGGAACCGGGTCAACGATTCAACTGTTGGAACAACAAAAGAATATGGTTTCTACGTCATCGTTGTGAAGACAATGGGTGTTATGATTATAAGCCCACTGATTTTTATTTGGCTGTGAAGGAATGTGATTCGACACTTGAGGACACTGTTTGTGAAATTGCTTCAAATAAGCAAATTGAAACATGTGAATTCTATAGAATGAATGAGAATAGTATCATTGACTATACAAAGAGATATGACAAGAGTGAAGTCACACTCTACCGTAGAAAATGTGACCCTGACATTGCAGTACATCAGGATCAGTACACTGTGAATTCAGGTAATCTACCTGCACTAGTTGTTGTCGACAAATACCTAGTAGTGGATGAAATCTAAAGAGTAGAAAAGTCGTTTTATCATGTATATAAATTTTTTTTTATTAATAAACAATTTCACATACATCTTTAGAACATTTTATTCTTAGGGCACTAAAATCAATATTAAATACACTTGTAAGTATATTCTCCACTAGAAAGTCGTTCAATTGAGGTAAGTCAACGTAGATGTTGAGAAACTGCTTGTAGGTGTAGCCGCAACATCTGAACATGAAAAAGAGTAGTGCATGAAAGCCACATGTCTTAGTCGTTAAATCCTGTACTCTTCGTTGATTTCGAATAATGGTTTTCCCCCTGCTTTCAATAAAGTTGCTGATGTATGGAGCGTAGAATTTATACGATAGGCCAAGAGGATCAAAAAATTCAATATTCTTCGCTGTTTGAAAGATGCATAGCCAATGACCGGTCTTCAAAGTCGATGGACTGCTATTAACAATGATAAGGGTATTGTTAACACTTGGAATTTTTTCAATGAAGTCCGAAGGTATGCAATAGGACTTGTACTGGGACATGTATGGATCCATACTAAATACGTTGATTATTTGGTTTGTGTTCATGGTGCTAGGTCTAGTAGAACACTGCCGTCGGGTGTGATTTCCCAATAGGTTTCAAATTGACTCAGTGATATTAGCGTGATACTCTCAGTCAGAGCATTGGCAAATGTACACTCTAAACGTACATTCCCTGTTCGTACTATGCTCATATCCTGTGTGCCAGACAAGTCCAAAACAATAACCCCATGATTTTTTGAAAACATTGAATCGGTTATTCCATTTTCAAATAGTTGAGAGTCGTGATCTAGGGATTGCATGGTCAACTCGTACAGAGTTCTATAGGATTTTTTGTCAAATGATAGAGTGTACAGTGGAATACCATTCACTTTGCACACAAGGCTAGATAGACCGAAAAAATTAAAATCATGGGGGGATTCAGTCCAGGATCCAACGGCACTGCCACTCTTCACAAAGGCCAAAGCCAATTTTGATGGGATTTCTCCATTGATAAATGATGAATCGCTATAGCTACGAGAGCCGGTGGCAATGTGACGTTGATTGGTGATCGTATGGGGAACAAGAAGTTTAATGTTGTTACCATTGGCTCTTAGCTTTTCCACTGCCAATGCAACAGAGCTCATAACTTGTTGTTTTCGGACGTGGAGAATTGCCGATGTGATAATGACATTTGCATCGGGTGCTGCAGGAAGTGTTTTTCTCAAAATGAAATTCGATGGGGCCATCTGTAACTTTATGTCAATCTTGACATTGGGGGGTAGCCATTGGGATATATTGAATATCTCATGATTTAATTTTCCAACCAGATGATACTCTTGGGTCACTGCAGTAGTCAACTCACCGTCAGTATCAACACCTGATCGATATTCATAGCCCAATGATTGTCCTCTCAACTCCTTGTATGCCTTTGGCGTCATCATCATAAATTGTATGTAGCTTGCATAGTTTGATAAATTATTGCTAGTGCTCACCAATGTTCCATTAATGAATACATTAATTTGTTTGAATAGGTTGTGTAGAATACAGTTCTCGTAGGAGAGACCATCGCCGGCATTTGGAGTTGTATTATCTGACTTTTTCTTCACCACAACATTTAAATCAATAAATGTTGATGACAAATCAATGAAATAGTCTTCATTGGAAAATATTTGAAAGTGTATATTTTCCGAGAGGGGTTGTTGGGGGTGAAATTGTTCATAGTAGCCATACTTGACACTGACATCAACATTTTCAGCATTGAATAGATTCAATGAGGAACTAATTGATGGATATGATTCCTTGTGGGGGAGATAAGTCATCTTAAGAGAAGAAATCCTTCTTTGATCTAACAATCTTTTTCTTTTCTTCTTCTTCTGCTTATTGGCCTTCGTTGTTTTATTCCTCAAAGTCCTTGTTGATGTCCTTTGCTTCCTGCCTGGGTGGAGACTGATGAGTGAATGACGTGAACGCATCCTTTTCAATCCCTCCCCATTTTGTCGAGATTTTAGTTGCTCACCAACGGCTCTTGCTGAAGATCTAATATTTTCCTTAACACTCTCCTTGAAATTCTTGCCCGACCCCCAGTCCTGTAGTGTGGAGGCAGCAAAATTTGATGCAGCAGGTACAAGATATTTTCTGGCAAGGGGTAGTGCAGAACGAAATAGCCTAGCAAACCAGCTACCAAGACCGTAGCCAGACATTGTAGTACGACCCTTGTAGTAGTCCAATCCATTGCCTATTTGACGTGGACTCAAAGCACCAACATAGCAATCGATATCGGGACAGACAAATGGAATTCTCCTATTGTTCATTTTAGGTGATTGTGCTGTCGTTGACAATGGGTCGAAAATGACATGTAATCACTGCTAAGCCTTTTGAAATTGCTAGAGGATCACCTAATTCAGTTCTTAGTGTTAACTGACAGAGTTCCAAATAGGAAGTGTTTACGGGAATATACTGAAGATGCTTTATATTGTAGTGATGAATATGCTCTTGATTGGTTTTTCGTTCAAGAACTCGTAGGAGGGGAACATTTGAATTACCGACTCTCGATGTTTCCACAAATGAAGCGTAGAGAAATATACAAGTGTCTGTGGAGAAGGCAGGTGGGTAGTCAGCAAAAATGAAATTAGTGTTTCCGGCACTTTTACCATTGATTATATTGAGCTTAAAGCCAAGAACATCCTTTAGGTTATCATTGAGAATAACCGTTTCGCTGGCAATAGGTGAACTAATGTAGATCTTGCCCTCCTCCTTTGAATAGTTGAAATGAAAAGCTCCCTTTTTACGAGCGGAAATTCTTTTATTAATAGAACGACATAAATCATTCATACAGGTGAGTTCCTCGTAGGGTAATTCAACATATGGATAATCCATCCAATTGATTTTTCGAATTTGTTCTTGATCACCTGAAGGTGGTGGTGGTGGTGGCCAATTATAGGGTCTAATTTTTATATCATATTTACGATCCTTTCTCAGGATGTCATAGGTATTTTTGAGAATACAGTCGGCAAGAGCCACTTCATACGCACCGTCAAATTTGATGGCGGGGGAGAGTTTTTTCCAAAAATCACTTGTCGTATTCAAGTCATTGTAGAGAGGATCGGAAACGTTGGACATGAATGTTACATAGAAATCATGGGGCATTGTCAATATCTTCAACACCGATCCAAGAATCAAAATCAGAGTTGTATCCTAGCCACCGAACAAGTAACTGTTCTTACCCCTGCAAGTACGTGTCTTTAATATCTTTTCAATTTGATAGATTTCACTAGCATTTTTAACTTTTTGCAATTCATAGTCATAAAAGCCGCCGAGAATCTCTTCATCTTTGGTATCACGCAGGCGATAAGTTATGGGTTTAGTGTCTAGGATTTTTGCCACTTTAAAAAGTTCGGTGGACCATAAGTAATTCCCCTTTTCAAGAACAGTAGTTGTTCTATTAATTCGAACGGTATCACCAACATTGAATTTATTTTTCTTCTTCTTGACAACTGATTCATTGGAATACTGTTTAAGAAAGGTGTCAATTGTATCATGATCAGAATGATGAACTTCCGTTGGCGTAGAGTTGGACAACGATCGATGAGGTCGTTGATTATAAATCAACATGATTTTATCAAGATCATGAATAAAAGCCGATGTATTTTTCAATGTACAATATCTTGAAATTAAAAGTCGAATAGTTCTTATCAATCGTTCGGCCATTGCAGCCTTTATAGGACTGTGACTATGATAGAGCAGTGTACTATATTTCTCTAGTACTTTTGCAACATGGGGATTAACAAATTCACTACCGCGATCCGTTTGAATTTTTTTATATGAATCCTGTTCGAGAATACTTTCAATGGCCTGAGCAACTTCAACACCTCTCTTTGATCGCAATGGAATTGCATATGCATAGCGACTATAAACACTGATTGCAAGTAGAATGTACTTGTACGGTGTATTGTGACGTCTTTGAAGCTCATCTAGAGTCAGGAGATCTGCTTGCATATATGCAATGGGTAAAAGGCTTTAGTTTTTCGATATTGATTGGCACGAAGTCTATGATTTCTATGCAGAGTGTAACTTGATTCATTTTGTAGATAGTCTTGTACACTTTTAGTGTGAACACCAGTGACCTTGGAAAGAGTGGTGGGGGAACTTAAACTCCCCGCCTCACCAATATTTTCATAAACACCTTTCAGAACTTCAACCATTTTGAACGTAAACACGTTGTGTAACGTCCGCTACCCTTTTGTATACTGGCTGTTGGTGGTGGTGGTGGTGACGTTGACTTGATACGTCTTCGCTTTTGTCTAGCTATCAGCGGTGTGCTAGTATTTTCCAAAATTGATTTAAAATCTTCTTCTTCAAGTTCATATTTCAATGGTGTCAATGTTGTTGATGATGATGATAATGATGATGCATGTTCATTTAATTTTTTTAGAATTTGTCTATTGCCAATAAGACTTTTGGGGAAGTTTAATGTATTTAGAAAGTTGTATAGATGAGTGTCAAATGATAATAGTCCTTTACGATTTGTAACCATATCATAGATTAAATCAAGTAGATTATAGCTCTTGCCCCGAATTATAATCCCTTCCCCATTGCTCTCAACTTGAATATGATCTTGAACACTTTCCAAGAGATAGGTTAGGAGTCGTTTACTTTGTTCACGATATGAGTGGGGCATTAGATTTCCAATTATCAATACAATTGAATCCAATTCCTCCTTCTTTAATTGTGTTCCAGCAGCAGCAGACTCTTGAGGAGATGATTCTTTTTTGAGGCAATACCACGCAGCAGCAGTGGGCTTCGAGCGATAGGACTTGTGTTTGTCCACTCGGCGAAGTGCATCTTGAAGTAAAAGCAGTTTTTTATCATCCTCAATATTTTCATTGTCAAGGAATTTACTCAGATTGTTCTCAAAGTGTTCGACGGGTGAGAGAGCGAGTTCTATTGGAGTCAATTTATAGGTTTTGCCATTCTCTCTCTCTAGAGAAAACTGTTTACAAGTCCTGCAATTATTGGCAGTAAAAGTGTGAAAAAGCTACCGCCCGCCTGAAGAAGTCGTTTCCTTTTAAAATTCTTTCCTTTCTTTTAGAGGCCAATGTACGTACAATGGAACGATGTTGCTTTGCCTGTTGCTTAACTACTTCTGGCACTTGAACATTACCCTCGGTCAAATTTAAACAAAGTTCGGATATTAGATTAATGAAATCATTGTCAATACCGTATTTGAGTATTGCTTTCCTAAGCGGAGGTTTTGAAGTGCTTAGAACTGAAAACAAATGTCTATTTTCATGTAGTTTCTTCAGTGTCATGATACCAACTAATAGGTCTTTTTAGTGTTCACGGGGAGATATACTGTAATTTCATTGTCAAAAATATCTGTGACTACACGCAGATCCTCGGGTGTATTTTGATTAAGATCCAATAGGATGTAGCCGTAGGGTTTATTAGTTGCCTGATTGTATGCTGAGAGCAGAAATTTGGGGGCTCCTGGATAGATTTGTTTATTGAGAGTTATTAGTGAGCTAGAATCACGAACAACTCTGTAGATGATATAGTAGGGACAGTTCAATGCAAGTGTTCGCATACACTTGCTCTGATGAAAGAGATTGTGTAGAACCAGAGTAACGGAAATCTGTTCATGATGAGAGCGAACAGTGAACAGTTGTAGCATTTCCTGGGACCATTGTTCAATAGATTCAGCCAGATCGTCAATGATCAGCCAAGAGTTTGGTTCAATAATGCTGAAAACATCAAGTCCCTGTATGAATTGTATCTGCACCAACCCCGTCGTGGCAATTGCTTTTATTTTATCGTATGACTCCTGCCAAATACTGTAACAATAATAGATTTTTTTCGGCTTTTACACAAAAATTTTATCGCAATTTTTAATTATTTTAGTTAAGAGTGTTGTTTTGCCTGACATTGACGGTCCACACAGAAACGATCTGAATGGTGTTTTAAATTGATACATGTTCCCTTCAACAGTTCACCTAGACAACTAACTGTAGACTATGCCTGTCTAATGACTAAATAATTTCCCTATTACTACTCCGTTCAAGAATAATAATAATAATAATAATATAATAATATAATAATAATGAGAAGAAGACGAATAAAGAATAATATTTTCTTTTATTAAACATAAAAAAGTAACAATACTTTAAAAAAATACTACATCGAAAAAGGCACATTAAACATGAAAAAAAATACACTTTTTTAATTTATTTATAATAAAAAATACAACATTTACATAGGCACAGAGAGAAAAACACTTAAATAAATACACTTTTTTTTTTTTAATTTATTTATAAAAAAATATACAACATTTATTCGAATAAAGCACTTGAAATGTCACACTTTTATTTACAGCATTTTAAATTTTGGGATCCCCCCTCCCCCCCCCCCGGAGGGGCCGCCGCTGCAGCGGCCGGGGGTGGGCCAGGAAGCGCCGGGCACCGGGGGCCCGCTGCGGCGGGCCCGGGCCGGGGCTGGCATTAAATTGTTGAAATTGATCTGCCTTGCACACACGCACACACATTGTAAATTGTTTGTGATAAAGAATTAAAAAGAATTTTAAAAACACCCAATTACCCAAAAAACCCTCCCACCCAATTTATACTTTTTTTTTTTAAATGAATTTAAGTTAACTTTTCTAGACCGAGTTGTTTTCTGTACTCTATACATTCAACTCGGTCTGAAATTAAATAATGACCGTGTGGTAGTACCTTCACACCATCCTCAAGTACATAGACTTTGTCCGATATGGCCGACATGGCGTTTTTCTCAACTCTAACTGTGTAGTTTTTAAATTTAAAGAGCGAATCGCCATGGCTTTCGCTCTTGGCACTAAACTACGTTCCACACAGTTTCTATACACACTCATGTCGAAATTATTTTTTACAAAGTGTGTAGGTACCCCCTTGCAAACTTGTTTGATATCCTTGCCGTGCGTTTCCACACAGTATACCTTCGGACCAGGAAACACACCACTGGATATCAGATCGCTACCCGTTTCAGATTTTAGCATTAACAATTGATTTGGGGCCTGGCGTTTCACTAGCTCTGGGTAGAGGGATTCGTCCCAGTTAGTGTAGTCCATTCGTGAGCTAATGTACTCGCCATTTTCCAAATCATTCAATAGATTTTCAGTTTTGACTTTTAACAGGAGTGAATCAGTGTCCCCGTAGTACACTTGAACTTGTCCCTCAATCGGCCACTGTACCTTGCATACATTATAATAAAATGACAACATGAGTTTCTTGGATATTTCAGTTATTGCACTTCCGCCTGCAATATTTTTATTTAATACAATGTTTCTTTTCTTGCGATGTAGGAGCACCATATTAGAGTCTATGATTGTGAACGATGTGAAGTTTGGATCCGCAATGATTCGAGCACAATCTTTGGGGTTGGTTACAATGTCACATCGACTTCTGTGTCGTACGCTCTCGCACATTTTACCGAAAGCTGAGTTCAAAATGAGTTTATAGACTTCTTTTTCAACTTTCGTTTTCGCTTGTGAACGATTACTGACAAAGGTGTCAATAAACGTTTTCATGTAAGGCTTTTGATCAAATTGGAGGGCTCTACGAATTTTTGTGACCTTGAAACCATAGGACACTATCCATTTCAATAGCACGTGATGAACAACGATATTCTGTTTCGGGTTGAGGTCGGCAATTAGTTTTTGTTTTGAAGGTACCCAGTGCATACTCCCGTCCGCTACTAAAGATAAATTGTAGGGGCTCAGAGAGTCCCTACCCACCGGTCTATTTATGCACGGAAAAACAAAGTCTTTTACCGAGTCATGGATTTCCATGGGTATTTCACCGTCAATTTCAAAAAACCATCCCTGTGCCCCATTCTCCTCAACACTGGCAATGTCGGGGAAATTCGAAGCACACGGATTGTCAAGCCATTTATAATTGCCACACGGCAAACAGTAGTGAGACATTGCCGATGGGTAAAGAGAATTCATATCCAAAAAAACTGCGTCCGACTTTTCATCGGTGTGCTGTCCACTCGGATCAGTTTTCATGATACGATCCCCGTGAAAAACATACCCACCCCTCATTGATCTCTCTACAAACATATGCTGATCCACATCGGCGATCAGACCTATTTTTTCTCTGCTGATTTTAAGTATCAAGTCCATCACCAAATGGGGAGTGGAAAAATAATAACCTAAATCCAACCCAAATTCCCCATAGATTTTATCCGTATTTTTGCACACAATGTCCAGAAGAGCGAGTACGTCACTGGCCAAGTAAAGTTTAAAATAATCCCACCCATTTTTACATCCGCCCTTTGCCCAAACCCTCTTAGCAAATTCGTAGTCGCTAGTGGTGCACTCACTCTCAGTAAGAGAATTGTAAAAAGCTTCAATGGGCGGTAGTGACACCTCATCTAGCCTCGAGCCAGAGTTGTAATAATCATATGGATATATGCCCTTACACGTTAATAAATCATACATTTCATCATCGGGGAAACGCTGTTTGAGGAGGGGGAAGCTATCAAAATTGTCACTTTTCTGCACCTGAATCAATTGACTTAAAGATTTGGGGAAGAAGCTGAAAGAGTCTAAAAAACGGATTTTATTCAGGCACGTGTTACCCTTGTCAATTGTTTTCCACATGAATTCTAGCAGCAGTAGCTTCTCCGATGATTTGGGTATAATATTATATGAAAAAGAACCATCTATCCATGCGTCATCTACAACTCCTCCCTTGGCAATGCGGGCCAATGCCGGAAGAACAAACTTTAAGTCGTAATTGGAATTGTGTATAAAAGCAGGTACGAAATATTGTTGTCTAACGTTTAAATTGCATGACTGGTGTGCTACCCCTCTAAAGTTACTCCCTCCCGATGTAATTTCCTGCCACAAATGATCATGGTCGATCACCTTCCTCCTCCCCCCATTCCCAACACCATCATCAAATTCTCCCTTGCAAAACCAATGCCACTATGCATTTTAATGGCCACTATGTCATCTGGTGATAGGAGCATAGGATAGTTTGTATAACGAAGGCGCGAAATTGCACCGTTCGCTGTTTTGATTAGACTGACCAATGCCGAGCGCAAGCAGTCTTCACCATCACTCAACATCTCAACTACATCCAACACTTGCATGGTATTATTGGAATCTCGTTGCGCGTGAGCGTAAGAGACCCCTATGGCTTCATGTATTTTAATACGATTTGAATTTGACGGATCGCACACGTCTGTCAGCTTAGCCTCGCAGTCCAAAGCGATCTTATTGCTCTGTAGGAGCGTGTTTTGAAATTTTTAAAACGTAAGATCGCTCTATCTCCGCTTACCGTCTCCACAGCCTGGTATCCATGACGTTTACAGTGTTTCATGTGATGCTTTAACTTTAAATCGGAGCAAAATCTTGAGAGACATGTTGGACAGTAATAACACACACCACGCCGATGTTTACCTTCACTTAGAACCCTACTAATATCCGTAATTGGATTGAAATGACCAATTGAATCGGAGTCTGTGGGTGGGGTGTATAGAAGCCACACCCAGTGTTCTACTGATTCAATTGAAGGAGCCCGCACTGGAAATAATACACCCTTCTTATCGGAATGCTCGACCCTCTTTAAATTGTGTTTCATACTGTAACACCGTGACACCAATCTTTAAATGTGCATTAGCCCGCTCAAAAATATCTATTCATTTTAGTGTCACGGGAAATTGACCATTTAAACAATTAAAATCTACTTTTGGGAACTTTGAACCCTCCCTACCATTAACTGCCATTTTATCCGACTTTTTCTTAGATGCATCTATTTTAAGTGGTCTGTATGCTGCAATTAAAAATGCAGACTTGAAACACTGCAGCCTCGTATCGAAATAGATTCGTTGTATCCCCTTAGACCCCTTTAAATCTGAATGATATTTTAATTCAATATTCCCCGCTCCCTCTCTTACAATAAAATCCTTTTTAAACCTACATACATTAACATTTAAACTCTCAATAAATAAAACCACAGATCCACTACCCCCCTCGTTATAATTTTCCCACTTACTTTGAATACTATTAGCCCAATTTAGAAAAACCTCCCCATAATTTGATAAATGCGGGTGAATTGCCAACATCTCTGTGTGCAAGTATTTCGAATACATCTCACCCGCACTTTCATTTAAAAAAAATATTTTTAGTGCTATTGATGCTTTTAAACTGACCCCCACTCCCCACACCCCCATTTGTTGTTCAAGAATGGCTCGAATCTTATCAGTATATGAATGTGTAATGGCCAAGGGATCTGTTATTATATCCCCCGACACTAGAGAGTTGAAGGGGTCACCGAATTAGGCGCTGTAGACCAATGTGTGGTGCAAGGCAGAGTTGGACAGAAAAAAATCTGGAGAGGGGATACTGCTGTTGTTGTATTACTACTACTAGTACTAGCTATATCATTAATCGGAATGGTGGAGGGTGACAGGGAATTGTCAATAACACCACCACTCCCAGTCTGTTCAATCACATTGGTTGGAGATGGCAAGAGGTCCCCTAGTACATATTCCAAGGTGTTTGGGGACAATTGGTCGAGCCAGCCTGTATTGTCCTGTGATGGAATTTCGTTATGAGGACCCGGTTCAGATGCACTAGTAACACCACCTAAATGCTCACGCATAAAACTATCTGCCCACCCCAGATCCTCAAGCATGTCAATATCACAGGTTAAGTCGTTCTAGGCTAGCCATTTCCCCAAAAACATCATTGAGGAAACCCCTATGCCACTCCATATTCTCTAGAACTAGTGTAGGTTCATCACTGAACTCCGTTGGTGGTGAAAGAATTGGTCCTGTGAATTCATGTGTTTCATCACTCAATGGTGGCGGTGGTGCTATATCACTAATCTGTAGAAAAAAAAGTTTTATTTTTTATGTGAAATAAACATTATTTCATAAAGTTGAAATATCATGTTCATTTCTAGTCGTATGTTTCCCGAATATTTAACACGTACCATTTTTCCATACCATCCAACAAAACCCAATTCCTCCTAGAATTATTTAAACTAAAAAGTTACCCCCTCCTCCCTCAGAAAGTTCAGAAAGACACAATAGCCTTATCTGTAGTGAAGCATTTTCTACTCGTATGTTCCCCGATATTTAACACGTACCATTTTTCCATACCATCCAACAAACCCAATTCCTCCTAGAATTATTTCAAGTATAGCCTTATCTGTAGTGAAGCATTTTTCTATTCGTAAACAAATTTTTAAAACTAAAAAGTTACCCCCCTCCTCCCTCAGAAAGTTCAGAAAGACACAATAGCCTTATCTGTAGTGAAGCATTTTTTCTACTCGTATGTTCCCCGAATATTTAACACGTACCATTTTTCCATACCATCCAACAAACCCAATTCCTCCTAGAATTATTTCAAGTAAAAAGTTACCCCTCCTCCCTCAGAAAGTTCACAAAAACACAATAGCCTTATCTGTAGTGAAGCATTTTTCTATTCATAAACAAATTTTTAAAACTAAAAAGTTACCCCCTCCTCCTCAGAAAGTTCACAAAACACAATAGCCTTATCTGTAGTGAAGCGTTTTTCTATTCATAAACAAATTTTTAAAACTAAAAAGTTACCCCCTCCTCCCTCAGAAAGTTCAGAAAGACACAATAGCCTTATCTGTAGTGAAGCATTTTTTCTACTCGTACGTTCCCGAATATTTAACACGTACCATTTTTCCATACCATCCAACAAAACCCAATTCCTCCTAGAATTATTTAAATTTTTTATACCATTTGTCCAAACCATCCAACAAAACTCAATTCCTCCTAGAATTATTTAAACTAAAAAGTTACCCCCCCTCCTCCTCAGAAAGTTCACAAAAACACAATAGCCATATCTATAGTGAAGTGTTTTTCTATTCATAAACAAATTTTTAAAACTAAAAAGTTACCCCCCTCCTCCCTCAGAAAGACACAATAGCCTTATCTGTAGTGAAGCATTTTTCTACTCGTATGTTTCCCGAATATTTAACATGTACCATTTTTCCGTACCATCCAACAAAACTCAATTCCTCCTAGAATTATTTAAACTAAAAAGTTACCCCCTCCTCCCTCAGAAAGTTCACAAAAACACAATAGCCATATCTATAGTGAAGTGTTTTTCTATTCATAAACAAATTTTTAAAACTAAAAAGTTACCCCCCTCCTCCCTCAGAAAGACACAATAGCCTTATCTGTAGTGAAGCATTTTTTCTACTCGTATGTTTCCCGAATATTTAACACGTACCATTTTTCCATACCATCCAACAAAACCCAATTCCTCCTAGAATTATTTAAACTAAAAAGTTACCCCCTCCTCCCTCAGAAAGTTCACAAAAACACAATAGCCATATCTGTAGTGAAGTGTTTTACTATTCATAAACAAATTTTTAAAACTAAAAAGAATTATTCCTAGAATTATTTAAACTAAAAAGTTACCCGCTCCTCCCTCAGAAAGTTCACAAAAACACAATAGCCATATCCGTAGTGAAGTGTTTTTCTATTCATAAACAAATTTTTAAAACTAAAAAGTTACCCCCCTCCTCCCTCAGAAAGACACAATAGCCTTATCTGTAGTGAAGCATTTTTTCTACTCGTATGTTTTCCGAATATTTAACACGTACCATTTTTCCATACCATCCAACAAAACCTAATTCCTCCTAGAATTATTTAAACTAAAAAGTTACCCCCTCCTCCCTCAGAAAGTTCACAAAACACAAATATCTGTAGTGAAGCGTTTTTTTATTCATAAAAAAATTTTTTAAACTAAAAAGTTACCCCCTCCTCCCTCAGAAAGACACAATAGCCTTATCTGTAGTGAAGCATTTTTTCTACTCGTATGTTTCCCGAATATTTAACACGTACCATTTTTCCATACCATCCAACAAAACCCAGTTCCTCCTAGAATTATTTAAACTAAAAAGTTACCCCCTCCTCCCTCAGAAAGTTCACAAAAACACAATAGCCATATCTGTAGTGAAGTGTTTTTCTATTCATAAACAAATTTTTAAAACTAAAAAGTTACCCCCCTCCTCCCTCAGAAAGACACAATAGCCTTATCTGTAGTGAAGCATTTTTTCTACTCGTATGTTTCCCGAATATTTAACACGTACCATTTTTCCATACCATCCAACAAAACCCAATTCCTCCTAGAATTATTTAAACTAAAAAGTTACCCCCTCCTCCCTCAGAAAGTTCACAAAAACACAATAGCCATATCTGTAGTGAAGTGTTTTTCTATTCATAAACAAATTTTTAAAACTAAAAAGTTACCCCCTCCTCCCTCAGAAAGTTCAGAAAGACACAATAGCCTTATCTGTAGTGAAGCATTTTTTCTACTCGTACGTTTCCCGAATATTTAACACGTACCATTTTTCCATACCATCCAACAAAACCCAATTCCTCCTAAAATTATTTAAACTAAAAAGTTATCCCCTCCTCCCTCAGAAAGTTCACAAAAACACAATAGCCATATCTGTAGTGAAGTGTTTTTCTATTCATAAACAAATTTTTAAAACTAAAAAGTTACCCCCCTCCTCCCTCAGAAAGTTTAAAAAAAAACAAACAAAAAAAAAGTTGGATAGAAATAGGTAGAAGCTAGAGGTGAAAATACTCGCACTTCCAAATTCAGACTGCTGTTGAGTGCCGTCCGTTTCTTGCATAGATGTGGATTCGTTCCGTCTTGGTTTCTTTTCCGAAGGGGGGTAGTTGCAAGAATCCTTTTCCTTAAAAAGAAGGCAAAATTTAGCATGAAAAAAACAGTCCCCTTTTTCCATTTTATTGGATAAATGCTTAAAAGGTCAAATTTTGCCCTCCTATTGTTTAAAGGCAAAAAGTCTATTGGTCATTAAGGCGTGATGTGCATAATGGCTTAAAGGTACTCCTATTATTAATTTCCTTACCTTCCTTCTTACTGCTAAATAATACCGAAAATTTTATTGAGGGTGGAATGAGTTACTCAGAATCATGAAGGCACTATTTTTTCACTGAAAATAAAAAAAAATGATATTTTTCAAGGAAATCCCAAAAGAATTATTATTAAAATCATTAGGGGGGGATAGGGGAATCAGCGCCTCATTCATCATTTAGCACTAGAAAGTCGTTCAGACGTGGATTATCATCATAAATGTTGAGAAACTGCTTGTAAGTATAGCCGCGACATCGGAATTAGACAAAACCCGTTTATAGCAAGAGCCTGTGAAATTTGACTCCCAAAACTCTCACTCTCTTTGTAACACGCAAGCTTCTCATTCAAACCGGAAAAATACAACATGTTTGGGAAAAGCTTGTTTCTGAATGTTAAAGAACTGTTTTTCAACACAATTAAAATTGTAAACATAGCTATGGAGGAGAGATTTTATTTACATAATAGAAAAAAGCGTGCTTTGCCGTTTCTATTGAATGTACTCATTATATTCTTAAGATTTTGTATTGTTGGAGGGGAGGGGGCTAAGTCCCTCTGAAATTTGAATTTACTAGTAAAACGTTTTTTTTTATTTTTTTTTAAAATAAAGAATGAATGTGTACTCACATTGAAAATAGAAATATCCATTGTTTCAGAGTTAATAAAATCCAGTGTACTATGCTCGATATGCTAATGCATAATGAAAATTGAATTCCAAAGCATGAACACTTTATACAGGGTTTCAATGACGAATTGTTAAGCAATTCTCTGATTGGCTGCCTAAAAAACAGGTGTCAGCTCGAAAAAAAACCCCACTCTGATTGAAAAAAACAAACTTGGAGTTGAAACAAATTTGCGCGGGGAATCCCTACTCGTTTGGAATGGTACCAACAGGACATAAGCAAATAGCACGTAGTTTTATAACGTGTTTAATCACGTGTAGTTTTAAGAATGTGTATGTGAACTCATGACCTACATTCATTGTGTAATTGACAAAAAAAACAGAAAAAAGACCTACTAATCAAGTTACAGTTGACTGACCCTGGTAAGTCAATGTCCCGGTTAGACTAAACTGTATATTCAAGCCTCAGGCGAGAGGTAAGACAAATTACGCAATCACGACCAGGACTGTGCATTGCCTTACTACTGTCGAAGTGATCAAAGAACAACCATAACCCCCCCCCCCCCCCTCTCGCGGTTTTTTCCCCAAATGCGTTAGATTCAAATATTGAAATAGCCATTTTGTTCAAAATAGTTTAGATGTAAATAGCTATCACTCTGGATTTTGACACTCTTCCCCCGAAGCATCTGGGCAAGGTTTTATATATCAGTCAATTTGCCTATGGTAACTCCCTCACCACATTATATAAATGTCAGAATATGATTAGAATATAATCATCATTCACAAGTCGATTGATTTGATAGACCTGGCTTCACTTCTTGGCTGTGGTCGCTATAATACACAAGAAGCCTACCAAGTGAGGAGTGCGGATAATATAAAATATTATTTGGTTTTTGAGTATGCATAAAGTTGAAACAAATAAAGTTGTAGATGCCGACAAAAGAATTTTAATATAGAAATCCAGAACAATCTTTAGAAATCCGGTACAATCCTTAGAAATCAAGTAGAGAGGTGGTTATAGATTTTAACCACCAAGACCCCAAACACCAAGAAATATAACAATCAAAGACCCCAACCACCAAGAAATCCACCCTCCAGGGACCCCAATACCTCCTTGCCCAACGTTTTGGCCTCTCCCCCATTTTTTAATCCTCTTTTTTGAAGTTGATTTTTTTTTAGCTTTTTTTTAACTTTAATTTTTTATATTTTTCAATATTTTTTTAACATAGAGATTACAAGATTAGAAAGATATAGATGTGTTAGTCGTGATTTTTACTATTAGAAAAACAATGTTTGTAGTAGGACTTTTTTTAGGTCTAATATTTTGGACTGAAATTATTCAACTTTAATTTATTTCATAAAAAAAGATAAACGAACAAAAATAGGTTTTTAAAGGCCAAATGAAAATACTGACAAAACACAACAAAGTGAATATCTCGAGGGGACAAACGACTCTCTTCTTCAGAGTGAAACAAAAAATATAATCAATGAGAGTGCCTAAAAAAACAACAAATAAAACGTGGAAAGTCAATGTGAATGTGAAAAAACCAATGAAAAAAACAAAAATTTAAAAGATGAATAAAATTAAATAAAAGAAAAAATTTTTAGAATTAAAACCAAATACCTAACAACAATAAAAGTGAGTCATTCACCAATATCCGTGATTTGCAAAGAAATTCAAAATTGAACCGCCATCGAGGGATACTAGCGAATAACTGAGAAATAAATGATAAACATTTATTCACTCAAACCAAAACGAAACAGCACTGAAAAAATCGGAGAGCTATGTCATCTGATTCCTGATTTAAATAATTGCATTCCTTGCAGACACTCTTTGAGACTTAAGGGGTTGTTGACGTTTACAAAAACCCCAAAATCCCTTTAAAAAACCCCATTTTTGCTCGTTTTTCTTACTTTATGTTATGTCAGGCCAATGTGGTTTTAGAAACTATATTTTTTACTTTTTTTATTTATTCAGCCGTACCAATGGAACTCTATGGCAGCTCACCCGTATTACGCGGCTGTCCCAGTGTGAATCTATAACTGGTTATCGACACTAGCTAGTTTATTGTATGTATTAAATCAGTAGTTTTCATACATTGTAAGGATAAGCACTTGCATCATATTTTTTAAAAGTGAAAATGAAATATTAAAAGAAAGTGTGCGCACATGATAAAGTCATCATTGAATTAAATCCTGCTAAAGAAAAATATTTGAACTATGAGGCAAGCAGTAATGGAGATCTTATTGGAAAAGTGTACACGCCATTCATAGTGAGAAATTGGGTTTATTGGAAACGTGTGTTGTCATGATAATGAGAAATTAAATTAATTTGAACTGCCGAAACAATTCAACTCTTATGATGGTGGATATGCAAAAGTTTCATTTCCAAATATGATAGTGCTTTAAAGAAAATGCAAACATAAAGCAGTTGATGATGCGGGACAACTTGTTGCTCATTGTGCGGGTAAAACTTTACCTGTTTATAAATGATTTCGCTGTCTTTCTGGTATTAGTATTCAAATGACAGCAAAGGGGAAAAGAAGGGCCTAATACTGCACTAATGTCATAAAATATATTTTGTCTACGCGCCAGAAACTGTTCTCTGTGTAAAAATAATGTGGTAATAGACACTGAAATAACATGCAAAATGAAAAGGGCGTTGTCAGACTATATAACAATGAAATATAATGATGAATTGATGGAAAATAAAGCGCATGTGAACATTACTACTACCATTGATCGTAAACTAACAGACACAGTCAACGAACCAAATAATACCAAAGACAAAACGCATATTGAACCTCTAGCTGACAACAGAGTAAAAATTATGAATGAGTCTAAATTGATTAATGATTATTCTACTGGTTACGAAATAAGAGAAGAGAATACCTACACTATAAAGAGAGAACAAGATTAATTATTCTATGGAATAGATTCAAAATGTCTTAAGTTGTTCAATGATATTAATAATGCATAATAATATATACAACATATTTTTATTTGAATATTCTACATATCGTTATTTCAATGAAAATATTTTATGCAATACTTTATTATGTTTCCAATATTTTTATCGTTTCGCTAGGGAATTGAACGTTTTAGAATGTTTATTAAAAAGTTGGAGACGTAAGAAAAGGAATTTTCAGACATAGATACTACTAGCGTGGTTCATATTAAGTATTTTAGAATCTTTGATAGGTTAACAGAGCGTTTACCAAAGTCTGAGAGAGATTAAACGATCAAATATTATTTAATAAATCAGACGTATCTTAATTCAAAATACCAAATATTTTATTCGAAATACTTTATTGCTAGAAATAAGATGAGGAGTAATGCGATGGTATTGCTCTATTCAAAATCTAGCCAATACACTTTTTAAAATGCCGAATATTTTATTTGAAATACTTTGATGCTTGAAATAAGATGAGGAATAATGCAATGATGTTGCTCAAATTATTTTTTTTTCTTAAAATAAGAGGAAAATAGGCAAATACATTATTGAAAATATCAAATATTTTCATGAAAATGTTTTCCTGTTTGAACTAATAAGATGAAAAAAGGCAGTGGTCTGGCTCAAATTGCATGGATTCTTGAAATAAGACGGAAATAAGCACATGCAGTATTCAAAAATAGCAAATATTTTATTCCAAATACTTTGTTGCTTGGTATAAGATGAGGAAATATGCAATGGTGCTGCTTAAAACATATTATTTCTTGAAATAAGATGGAAATAAGCGTATGTGCTATTCAAAATACCAAATATTATATTTGAAATGTTTGACTGATTGAAATACGATAAAGAAATATACTTTGGTTTTGCTCAAGTTGTGTGGGTGCTTAAAATAAAATGTAAATAAGCAAATGTCTTTCTCAAAAATATCAAATAATTTTTTTTCAAAATGTTTTGCTGCTTGAAATAAGATGAGGAAATATTTGAAGGTGTCTCATAATGTACTGGTTGTTGAAAGGAGATGGAAAAAAGTAAATGCATTATTCAAACTACCAAATATTTTATTCGAAATACTTTCTTAATTAAAATAAGATGATGAAATATGCAATGGTGTTGCTCAAATTATATTGTTTCTTGAAATAAGATGAAAATAAATAAATGTGTTATTAAAAATATCAAATATTCTAATCCACTGTTTAGCTGTTTGAAATAATATGAAGAAATTCTATGTTGGTGTTGTTTAAAAATATATAGGTTCTTTAAATAAGATGGAAATGAACAACAGACTTATTCAAAATAAAAATATTTACTTCAAAATACTTTTTTTGCTTGAAATAAGATATAGAAATATAGATTGGTTTTTCTTAAATTGTGTGGTTTCTTGAAATGAGATGAAAAGAAGCAAATGCCTTATTAAAAAAATACCAAAGACTTTATTCAAATTGTATCGTGAGTAATATGTGATATATTTAAAATACAAAAAAAAATAAAATTCTTTCCTTCTAAGGATAATTCCGACATAAATTAAACTTCCCCTAACTAAGCTTAAATCCCGTTTCCAAGAGTAAAAATTCTTAGTCAGCAAAAAGAAAAACTGCATTTTAGTTTCAGCCAAACCTCGGCGCTAACCACGGGAGACGGTTTTGAATTTCACGAAGATATTTGGTAATAAAAAAATCACTAGATACAAAGTTCACAGGAATTTTAAGTTATAAGAGCAGTATGAATGTTTAATCATCAAAATTATTTAAAACAAATTATTGGATGGACAGTTAGCACAATGATGTGAGTTTGCAAACATAATTCCAAGGTACCGGGCCCTTCACAAGAGTTGGGCCAATCGTGAAATAGCTCTTAGGGTGCAGAATCAGGATTAGTTTGATATAGTGAGAAAAGTTTTTTCGGCATCTGCAGTTAGGGCATTCATTTGTCCGAATTATCATTATGCAGTCATTGTAGAGATTTGGTCATTATTATATCTGCCTCTATTGTCGTCAATTGAAGTGAAGCACTGTCGTACACCTAAAATGTAAGTCTCAATAAAACTATTACTTTTTTATTTGTGTTTGTTCTTATTATATGCCTGTATCTCATCGCATAGTGAATAGCTATTTCAATTGTACTCCATTGGTAACGCTCCCAGGAATCTGATTTCTACATAACATTAGAGGTAATTGACAAGGAGATAACTCGAGGAAGCGAGGATACACTTCTGATTGATAGTTGGAGAATTTCAACCTACTATATTAGCGTTTTATTTTCTCGCGTTCAGCGAGTGGCGCGGTCACCCATTTGTTTATTCCCCCCCATTGCAGTCGGTGCAGCCCTTAACGCCACGAAATAAGCTATAACGGTGCGGATGATGCGATCGTAAAATTCAACCGGCGGAACTTAGCTTAAGAAAAGTTCCCCGGCAGAACTGGCGCAGCCGGTAGGAAGCCCATAAAATTCCCACGGCAGAACTGGCGTTATCTGAAGCTAATTAAGAAAATTCACCTGGCAGAACAGAAAATTCACACGGCAAAATGGCGCGGTCGTATACTTGGAGGAAGACATGCGAACTAGTTATGCTGCAAACTTCGTAATTTAAATTTAAATCATTGGAGAGATACAGACTTATGAGAAAAAGTGATTAGGCCTATAACCGCTAAGTTATTATAGGAAAACCCTTTAAAATATCTCATAGGAGATAATAGCCTCCCCAAATAGGTTAAGTAAAAAATGAATTTATATTGAGTTATTCAAACGCAAAAATGTCAGAAGAATTAAGCGAACTATTAATGGCGCAAAAGTTGGTCGCGAAGAATGTAGAGATAACAAAATCTATCCCGCAATATGATGGACAAACAGATATCGACAAATTTAATATCCAATTAGCCCAGTTTGTAGAATTAACAAAAACAGAGCTAGAAACGTTAGTCGGTATGCTCCTACTTAGATTAAGAGGGCAGGCCTTAACCTTCCTAAAGCAAATTGAAAATACTATAGGGAGTGATGACAGCTTGCCGATAAATACAATAGAAAAATTGTTAACGGCATCCAAAGGTTAGATTCATCGAAACTAGTTCAACAAATAAATTAAAACACGGAATGGTAAGCTTTGACCATACACAGAATATAAGAGAATATCTTCACAATATACAGATTTCAGTAGAAGCAAAATTCGGAAAAGGTTCAGGAGAACTGTATGAAAAAATCATACTAGAAGCCTTTTTGCAAGGGCTACCCCAAAAATTATATAGGATGGTAATATCAAAAAATATTGAGACGTTGGACCTTGCAGTTCAGGAGGTGGGACGAATGATCGAAATTGATACGATGATGGAAAATCACAGTAAAACAAAATAAATAGCCTAGGCGAATCAAACGCAAACCTGACCTTCAAGGGCGATCAAGCTTCTCCTAATTTCTTTTCAAGGGATAACTCCCCAGTGCCACAAAGAAATAGAACGCAAGAACCCGCTAGGCAGAAAACAGTACGTTTTCAGCCCATTAAACAATCAGTTATGGAAATAGTTCCACAATTGTAAGATGCTATAATTGTAATCGACCTGGGCATATCGCGAGAGAGTGCCGTTATGTCCCTAATCGCACACCAAGGATTGCCGTCGGTAATACGCAAAATTATGGCAACCATTTGTTCGGAAGAACGAATTTTAGTTCCAGTGGTGCACTAGGCTATAGCCAGGGAAGATTGCGCCAATCAGTACCTCACAACGCGTACCAACCAAATTGTACAATCCTCCCCCCCCAATAGACAAAATAATTATCGATTCGAAAACCCAAATACTCGTCAAAACCAATATGGTGCAAGAATGGTATATAGAAATCTCGAAAATTTGCCGACGGGAAATGCAAATTTTTCAAGCCAACGGCATTTGCAGTTGACGCCAGCACCGGCACTGGCGCAAGAACCCAAACTTTCGTAATAATACACGGCAAAATCGAAAAACAAATGTAAATCAATTAGCTAGAGATTCCATGAACATATCCGAATCTCTATTGCAGACACCGACGTATGAAATAAATCCTCAGGGAAACGTGTCAGGCACCTCAGAAGAATAAATTGGACCCAAAAGGGGCCTAGAATATTTTATAGGTCCAACCCAATAATAGTACCGTCCTTTAGTGATAGTAATAATAAGTTACCTATATTTAATGATTTTGGTGTGGCAAATGTTTACTTTAAGGCTTTAATTGACTCTGGTGCCACGGTTAATATCATAAACTCATGCGTATTTAATATGTTGCCTCCGCATATTAGGCGACAGAGGAATTTTAATAATCCCAACTTAACTAGCGTAACAGGGCATAAATTGTATGCAAAAGGTTCAATTCGCCTAGACGTAAAAAGGGATAATAGAATTTTTCCGACAAACTTTATAATATGCAACAATTTTCCGTATGAAGCCATCATCGGCGCAAATTTTTTAAGGTCTAATAGAGTACTATTAGACGTAGCGAACGAAAGGCTTGTCTACCCGGATAAGGTAGGGGAAGGAATTTCTACCTTAAGAAATTGTAACAGAGGTACGAAGAGAATGTAACAGTAAATAAAATTTCTGGCGGTATAATGTCGCAATCTCTTGAACCTCATGTCTCGCTACAAACAGGACATGGCATAATCAGAAATTTGTTTAATTATTCTGAGAGACATTGCAGAAATGAAGAAAATTTAAATAATAAGTGGATTGAATCTGCAAAAATGAAAATAGGGGATATGCGACGATATAGGTCGAATGAAATCAAGGAAATAGTGGAATTATGGAAAAAAGTAGGGAACCCAATGCGGTTCAGGCGCAGCCAATATCATTGGCGGATAGCAGCAAGTCTAAACGTAATAGACAATGAAAATAAAGAAAAATATAATGGATTCGCAATACGGAAAACAAAAATCCCTCCCAAAACAATGCAAAGAATTCAAATATCACAGATGATTGAACCAGTAGATAGTAAATCCGAAATATGGCTCGCGATCCCGTCGAATGAAATTCCTGAAAATCTGTTATGCGAAGAACAGATTATATCTTACGACAAAGGAAAGGTTTTATTTGGGAACTAAACACGAAATGATACAATTACAATAAAAAAGGGAGCGTGTTTAGTTCAAATCCAAGTTATCTCGGAGAATGATTTAGATAGATGGGAAAATTCCAAAGAAACCTAGTTAACGGCATTAAAACCTCAATAACAAATACCCTCTAACTAAATCGCAATTCTTAAACAAATTTAATATGGATCATATTACGGACTTAGAACTTAAGAAAAAATTATGCGAATTATTATGGAATTTTAAAGATGTATTTTCCGCATCTGAAGATGACATCGGACTGATACCGTTTTATGAACATCAATTCTAACGACCGGTAATCCTGTCGCGAAACAGTCATATCGTGTGCCGTATAAGCACAAAGAGTGGTTAAAAAATAAAATTCATGAATTAGAAAAAATGAAATTATACGCCCCAGTATAAGTCCGTATTCTGAACCAGTGATCTTGGTCCAAAAAAGAATGGTGATCTAAGACTTGTAGTAGATTATAGAGCCCTTAACAAACAATTAGTTAGTGATAAATTTCCTTTACAAGAATAGATGAAATCCTTGACTCTATCTCGAGCAAAAACAAATTTTACTTTTGGATCTACCAAGGTACCAAGTGAAAATAGCCGAAAAAGATGTCTATAAAACTGCGTTTTCTACAACTGAATGCAGATCTTATGAATACTTAAGAATACCTTTTGGACTTAAGACAAGTTCAAGCGCGCTATGTAGACCCTTATTACATCTATTAAGAGGATTAAAGAATATCATTCATTTTGTTGATCATGTCATATGCGTAGGAGAAAACGGTGAACAACACTTAGCAACATTAGCTAATGTGTTCGAGAAATTCAGAGAGGGCAATTTAAAATGCCGGCCTGAAAAAGTAAATTTATTTCAACCTAAAATTAAATTTTTAGGAGTAGTGGTGACGCAAGGAGAGATATCCCCAGACCCAGACAAAATAAAATGTGTTGAAAACCTCAAAACCCCTAGAACTATGAAAGAATTAAGAGGAATTATAGGTCTTACTGGTTACTTCAGAAAATTCGTGCGCAATTACGCCCAAATTGCGAAACCCCTCACGGAGTTAACTAAAGGGAACTCCCAAAATGTTACCTGGTCCCAGGAAGCTCAAACTTCCCTAGACCGTCTCAAAAAGGCACTCACTTCTGAACCAATATTATCGCTGCCTGATTTTGAAAACGGACAATTTGTGGTCACAACCGATGCTAGTTCAAAAGGAATTGGTGCTATTCTTTCGCAAATAATCCCATAGGAAACCCTGATCCTTTACAAGGACCTTCTAATCAAAAAAAATAGAAAAAGTTATATGCTATTCGAGTAGAACTTTATCAAAAGGCGAAAGTAGTTATTCCGCCACAAACTTAGAATTATTATCTATAATCCACCACTTGGATAAATTTAGACACTATTTAATTGGTAGAAAATTTATACTACGTTCAGACCATAAAAGCTTGCAGTACCTGCGCACTTTTAAAAACCCCACGGGAATTCTAGCTAGATGGATTATGAAAATCCAAGATCTAGATTAGGAATTTGAACATTTAAAAGGTAAACAAAATGCAGCTTGTGACTTTTTGACTAGATTCTCAGAAAATATGCCGTCGGAAGCCGAGGAAAACAAAATTAACGCTCTCAATACTAAGCGTAAACATAAATGTAAGAAAAAAAAGTCAAAGACACAGTAAAAGAAAATAAGGATAACTATTGTCCCTTGTCTTTAGAAAATATAAAAAGAATCAAAAAAGGACAAAATGTGTTTAGCACTTATTAATTATTTTGTGAATGATGATGCGTTGTCAGATAAATTAAAAACTCTTAGTAAAAAAATAGATAATTTTTACTATGATCGTGATGAAGAAATACTATGCAGAATCATGACTGCTGAGGCAAATAGAAACCAAACCTCAATAATACCTGTATTACCCCAAAACTTAATAATACCTGCATTCGAATATTTTCATTCAGATATAGGTGGACATTTAGGAATAACGAAAACTTTCCATAAATTAAAACAATATTTTTACGTGCCGTCGGCAGTAACAAAACTTAAAGAATTTGTGAGTACATGCGAAGCGTGTAACTTAAGAAAAAAACCCCAAGCCTATCCTAACCTTCCAATGGGAAGAGTCCCGGTAGCGAGATTCCCCTTCGATATTGTCTCATTTGATTTATATGGAACCAGTGGAGGCTTACCTGTTTCCAACAGAGGCCATACTTGTATTCTTTCAGTTATAGATCACTTTTCCGGATTTACTTTTGCAAAAGCATTAAAGAATCAAGGCGCTTACGCCACGAGTAAGGCGTTAGCGAAATTATTTTTAAAATTTGGCATTCCAAATAAGGTTCCAAGTGATAACGGAAAGCAATTTTGTTTCAAAGGTAACAAAAGATGAGTTTTCTTAACATAGAGAAATTGGTGACTTCCCCATATCACCCACAAGCTAATGGTAAAATAGAAAATAGGCATAAAATATTTTCGAATGTATTAAGCATTTATACAAAAGACAACAGGAACGACTGGGATCAATTCTTACCTTATTTAACTAACATAATCAATACTGCTTATTCAGAAACAACCAAAGACAACCCTTTTTATTTACTATTTGGTCGCGATTTTAGAATCCCGTATGATGAGATTATTGAGTCCCGGCAATATTACAATAACTCGGAGGATTACAAACAAGAATTCATAAATAGGATGAGGAAAACTTATAAGATAGTTAGGCAAGAGTTGGAAAAATGTAAAATAAATCAAGAGCTAAGAAACCTACCCAAAATCAAAGGGAATATAGATTTTAAGATAGGAGATTGTGTCTACCTAAAAATGAGGCAAAAGTGGAAGGCAAGAAACTTTCCAATAAATATTCTGGACCGTACAGAATAGTCAAAAAGTACGATAACGATTATACTTTTAAAATGGCGAACCCCGATAGTGGAAGAACTTACAAGGCACATGTTAGCCGAATAAAAAGAGCCAAATTTCCAGAAAGATGGTACAGCGTGCCCTCGTCTACCGATTCGTCAGACGCAGAAACGAGCCCCTAAATCAAGATTTGCAGAGCTAAAACCCTTTAATTTCAAGCAAGACTATTTCGAGAATGATAGTGACGAGGAAAACTTTGAAGAATTTTTAGCTATGAAAAATCTAGTTATTCCTAAAAGAAAATCCCTAATACCAGTGAGAATAAAAACGCCAAAAAGCCAAAAAAGTTCATCATCGGAGAGCGCAGGAGAATTAGATTTTACGATATCTCCGAAAAACCAATTTTTTCCTGATAGAATTTCGACCCCTTGTCCCCCCAAAAGATTTCCAGATGATATGGTTTCCCCAGCAACCCTAATAGAGAGACCCCTGTCGCTACAGGAGGAATTAAACTGAGCTGTAGAAACTCCGGGTATTACCGTAAAGAAAACTCCTCCCAAAGATTCAATTAAAACAAATCTACGAGAAGCTATGGATTTAATAAATTTCCCCATAAAAACGAGGCAAAGTACATTGCCTTGGAATCAAACTCCGAAGGATGACCTGCAAGGACAATATCATGATATAACTGTAACCAAGGTCAAGCCTAAACAATGGACTTCATGGAGGGAAACACTAGTGCAAAAAATGCCCCATCCCCCTGAAGACATGGCATTTAAACAATGGCGGAACCCCGCAAAAACTTTTGATTCCTCTCAGAGTTCTCAAGAGTCTTTAAATCTCCCGAATTGAAAACTAAAAGCTAGGACTTAGAGAATAAACCTTCTACTTCCAAAGGAGTATAAATTTACGAAGGGAGGGCAGGTGATACCTCAAAATCACGAAGTGCCACTTCTAAAACTTCTAATGTGGAATCATCGGAAACCAGTTGCGAAGAGTCTGACGGCGAATCAGACCATATGGTAGTTAAAGAAACAGGAAAGTCAAAACCGACTTCAGCCTTCGCGCACGCGAAGGAAACAAAATTAAAAGGGCAAAAATTTTTGAAAAAACAATACAAAAAATTTAATCTTATATCGCTAGCAAAACCTAAAAGAAAATACCGCAAGAAACAAAAGAAAAAGTAACGACACAGTCAGGTAGAACGGTTAAGAAACCGGAAAGATTAAAATACCCTTAAAAATACAAAAAAAAGATTTTTAATGGATAGGCGTCATAAAGGAATAATAATTTAAAAACTTTTAGCTCACAAGTAAAAATCATACAACTACAAAAACGCTATAAAAAAATTTTGTTCAAGATATATCACTTCCCGAAAACAAATTCTAATAAAAATGTCACATTGCATATAATTAATTCGAATAATTCTCTTTAATATAAAAAGTCTACCCGTACCATTCTAGTACGATGTACCCAATCCAACTGAAAGAAGCCGGAGTGTTGCCTGGCAGTTTGGAGTATGGTGGGTGATGATATTGAAGTTTCCCCGGCCATTCCTCGACCCGGTAGACTGTCTCCCAAATCTCCCAATTCCAGGACAATTCCCAATTCCAAAGAACATGTCAAGAGAAATTAAATCGAAAAATTGTAGAGGCACTGTTAACTATAAGGAACAACCCAAAGGTCGGGCTAAGAGTTTTCATAAAAATGACAATGTCTCATATTGCACTCCCAAATTGTACGCCCAAAGCAGTATGATCAACCGTAAAGCAATATAGGTTAATTCAAGATAAAAGTGGCTAACGAGAAAGGTCTGATGTAGGAAGCTCGTGGTCGACTGACGACAACAAGTGGTGTTGGACCACGTTTTGTGGGAAGTCTGGGGGAGCTCGCCCTCAGGCAGCGTTTGGTTTGTTGAGGTCGAGCTCGTCCTCGGATATCCTATGAAAAATCGACCCATGTCCTAACAGGGATTGATGTTATCCAAAACCAAAATTACCAGTATAAAAGTGTGTAATGATAAACTGATCACTTTCAGATATATATCATGGCAAAAGAATAAAAGCCTATCCGTAAGGCGATAATCGATACCGACTTTATCACAATAACGAATGCGAAGGAAAATATTATATATTCGGCAGCTATGTTAGTGGTTGACGAACAAGGAAATCAGATATAGGCGAAAGAATGGGATCTAACCTACAATCTTAAAGGGTATGCAGCCCACACTTATAAGTATGGATTAGCACTCGCGAATACCCCCAAGTATCGTCCGTCTAAAGGGGAAGTCAAAACAAAATATAGAAAAAGAAGCGCGAAACAACTTGGCTGTTTACAATTACTAATAAGACGCCTAAGAAAGAACCACAATATCGAGTATTTCTATTCCAAGGGACCCACTCAAACAGACCTTTTACTCCTTGATAAATGCAGAGCCCCCAAAATTTGCTATAATCTTGAAAAAATCCCCAATGTGTCAAATATGAAGGCATACATCATCCTTTAGCGGAAATTCAATATTACAAACATTTTTATTCAATCCTGGATCTGAAGAATACAAATCTCTTGGTAGTAAATTATTTCTGAAACGTATGAAAACATACCAAAGAAAAAGAGACGCCTATAAAAATAATAACATGAAAATTAAGAGAAAATTCTAAACTCAAAACCTGCTATTAGTTATTAATAATAGGAATATGTAACTGTGGAATAAGTTAATCTCATATATATAAATTATTTTGTCTTAGTGCTGATTCTAATTATTTTAGGCCTATGATAAAAAAAATAGGTTACCAGTGTAATTATGTGCTGCTTGCTTACTTATTTATATGTTGCTTACTCGGAAAATATAATGCAAAATTAGGTCGTATAGTAATTATTAGCTAAGCTTTAAAGGTATATCTCAACCAGTCATAAAGGCATATCAAAACCAAAATAAAGCTTGGAAGTCCTAGCTTTACTTCCATAACCATTCTAATCCTAAAATACTTTTCATAAACAGAAATTCTGTCTTACGCTTACAAATCAATTTTGTTCGGGCAATGCCATAAAGCAATTCAAAAATTGAATTGATATAAAATAATAATAATAAAATAGTAAAGAAACGAATTTTGCAAAATGGGTAAAATTAAGGATAAATTAATTCTAGAAGCAAACAAAAAGATGAGGCTTAAGAATATCATCATTGTCCTCGTTGTTCACGCAGCCGCCCAAGATATGGTAAAGCATGGAGTAATATTCAAGCATGAAAATTCATTGCTAGCTAGCCATAATGCATGGAAAATTTTTATGAGATTGGACCCCAAACCCTTCGAAACCTTTTTTCAACAAGTAACAAGACTAGAGAATAACACGAATGAACTCAAAGAATCGATATTTCAATTTCTAAGATCGGATAAAGGATTACAGGCCAGTAAAATAATGCATAGTAAAGATAATAAGGAGTTTCCAATTCCAGTTGTCCCCAAACTAAAATCGAAATTCGTAATAGATGACTTCGATAAGAAAATGGCAGAAATTGACATGATACTTGGAACGAGCACCAAGGAAGACAGAAAAAAAAATCAGCGAATAATATTGAATACTTGTCGAGAGACTATACTGCAATGAAATCCATAGAAAACCCTAAATTACTGACTACAAGGAAAGGAAAAGAGGAAGAAGATAATAACGTACATAAGAAATGTTGGACAATAGACGGTGAACGTACTTGTGCTAGACTAGCCATGGCCGACGAGCCGACAAAAGAAGGTATCGAACCATTACCTAATCTAAATGAGCTAAACGCCCAAAAAGTGTCAACTCATCAAGTCTTTTTAACATTATATAGACAAAGACTACAAGTCTTATTTGAAATATTTAATACGGAAATACAAAAATTGAAACAAAGTACCACGAAGATTTTGAAGTATTCTTTCGAAGAAATAAATACCGTAGGTCTACAGGCCTAATTCCCATCATTGAGAACTTCGCCTCCCACCTTTTTGGTTTGACAATGGAGGAAGACCTAAACAGCCTGAGGGAAAATGTGAAAAAGTTGAATAATGGCATAAACGTAACCTCACACGTTCAGAAGATACAAGCCAGTATAGCAAATTACCAGAGAGATAAAGTTGAAATGATATCCAAGAAAAT